>CM024673.1:27821247-29021247 GCA_014182725.1 Eucalyptus brandiana
TTGTCTTAGCCCAACATAATGTCTACAACATATATTTCTTGTTTAAAAATGAAGTGTTTAAGGCAGTAAAGATTAAAGGATGGACTAATTCATCATGTACATGTGCTTGCAAAGGGATGTTTAACAATGATACCACTTGAAACATCTATTCACAAATGCATTTGCAAGATAACCCCATGCGGCATTTGCACTTGATAAAGACACCTCTTGAAACATTTTGATAAAGAGATATATGATAATGCCTAGGTCTTTGTTCTTTCCTTCTCAAAATGGAATTTTAATCTCCAATGTAATGAAGCACTTTTCACATTTTAGTAGGGTAGAATAGTATGCCCTCATCTCAAGATGTTCCCACTTATGTTGTACCTGCCTTTGGATGAAAGGAGAGGTCTATTGAATGACTTCTTCCTTTATTGGATCATTAGGAAGGACAGGAAGGGAAGCCATTAACTTTGTAAAGGACTAACTGATGTGCACTCTCTTTGTTGGTCTTTGCAGTGGCAGCTCGGATGATTGATTTTTTGTGAAGTCTATGGATCTTCTGTGTTGTAACTATTGTTGGATACAGGTTGCATACCCTCAATTTTCTCTAATGAATAGATTTTCATTTGCAAGAGGTGGAAGAACTCTAAAAAGATCAACTCCTTAATCCCAATGAGAGACTTTGCCTGCATTATCCTCCCCCTCCTCAGGACTCTGCGACCTTGCAAAATGGCCCTGAGGACATAGCCTCAAGCCACCACCAAAGGACCAAAGTCCTGAGGATAAAGCGCCAGAAGGCAAGTGTCCCTAGAAGTGGCTCTGATACCATGCTGATGCATTACAAGGGGTGGAAGAACTCATCCTGAAAAGCTAGTTGGCGGGAGAGGGAACCTAACCCAATATAAGCCCCAAGATATCTCCTTATTTGCCCAATGTGGGACTTTACCCGCATCAATTTACCATGAGAGGCATTCTACTTACCATTATTTGTACCCTATACAATAATAGATCAACATGTTTTCTCCGATACAAAACGACAAAAATGACCATGAGTTCCAAAGAGTCTCCTTACTCTGTTACTTCCAAATCTGGTCTAAACAGTCTCTACAGACATGATGGAAGGACTAAGTGCTTGAACGATACTTCAATCTCCCACAGAGTTTAAATAGACTAGACATCAGCAGTATTGCAGATCATGTATACGCGACTTCAATTCTTCTCTTTGATAACAAGTAAATTCATACTCATACTCTTCTTTGGATTTTTAGGGGAAAAAAAAGGAAACAACTATGCAGACAATGTTTTATAAAACTCTTAGACCACTAAATTTGGAGGATCCTACTTTTGGTGGTCATATTTCATTTCAGCTCGAAAATGCAGTCAAATATTGAAGGCAGGATAAGTGATCAAGGAGTAGTAACTCATATCCCGGGAGAGAACTTTGCGGGTTTATTGTAAAGAAAGAATTTATTTTTCATTCAAATTTCTTATTGAAGCTCAGTATTGGTGCTGCTTTATAGTACATATAACATGAAACCGCTTTGACTCAGCTCTATAGTTTACATGCTTTTGTGTTACCTTTTGTGCCTCTGTTAAAGGTGTTCCGGAAAATGTCTGCAATTTTAAAGTTTAAAAAATATTACTCTCCCGATGTCTAATGAGAAAAACCATCTCATGCATTCATCACTGCTAAGGTCTTGGTGTTCTATTCTCAAACAGGGAAAGTTAGAAAATGAACCATGCATTGTTGCTGAACCAATCGCCAATCTACAATTGCAAGCAATTCTCCGTGTAAATTTGCATATTGCATATCATTACTCTTGAAGGGAAAAGCTCTTTGAAAGCAATCCCTAGAATAAGATTCTGGAAACTAGTCACGGGCTAAAGAAACAAAAGGCATGCATTCAAAATCAATCCAAATGTATAAACTTGAAAAAACTCACCTTAAGTGTAAAGGCCCGTCCATCTCGACCATCAGGAAAAAGCACTGTTAATAGCTTTTTATCTGCTTTGACAACCACACTAGAAATTGAAAAGATTTTAAGCAATGGTTATATTCAGATATAGTCATCAGGATGAGGATGAGGATGAGAATGAGAAGAAATTGGGCATGCAGAACACTGGAAATAGGAACAAGCAAGCCAACCTGCCTGAATTGTTGAGGTCAATACCACCAAGGGTCAGATTCACTTCACTTCCTTTCTGGGGTATGGCACTCTGGAAAATTTAAATAACCAAATGAATCTTCCCATGCCTCAAACTAAAACAAGAGAAAGGGAACGAGAAATGACTCTTAAGGAGGGAAGATATATGACATAGAGAAAAGCAAACATTTTGGAGCAGCAAAACTCACGTGCCACCTTATGAACATACATTGTTTTCCATCAGATGATAAAGACGAACGGTGCTTTAATCCCACATAATTTTGAAATGATGAGCACCTCAAGTACACAAGCAACTAGATCTGGCTTTTTGATATAGTAAAATGCATCAAGATTTCATCTACACAATAATCAGCCATTGGACTCTACTACCCTAGACAGTCTTCATCAATTGAATTTTGCTACAAAGGTTCCTCACCTGAATTGTTGAGATATAACGCATATAAGAGAATTTAGCAATTGATTCAAGCTATAACCAGCAAAATGCAATTGACAAAGAGCAATTGGTTCAACCTATAACCAGCAACTGCCAATAACTATCTTATGAAATATTCAAATTTTTTAAATCTTGTAGTTACCTGACCCTAAACTTATAATTATAGAACCACCTCGCCAACAACACTTAGAACTCTCATATCCTACCTATTGTTCTTTTAGCCTGCACCGTGCCATCGATTGTTTTATGAGCATTAGACAACAATTATTCCCAAAGGCTTAAATAACCATTAGTTGAAGGTGTGATTTGATATTAAGTTGCTCATGAACTCCCCCAAATCCGGCTGGGCTTTGTCATCAAATTGATGAATGGAAATCGCCATAATTGAGGAAGGGAATCAAGAAACTGTGACCACCAGCACCTCTAGTTCATGTAGAATAATGCATATTAAACAATATGCTAACTCCACCCCCACTGTGAATACTGCATGTGCACATGACCATATCAAACAAATAACTTGAAGCGAGAATACAAGAATAGAACGATAGACGAGATAATAATAAGAGGGATTTTTAATTTAGAACTGTGCTCATACCATATTAGATGATTGTTCTCCCACAAGTTTAAAATATTAGGTAAAGGCATCATTTAATATTGAAATGCTCTAACAATGAGTAATTTGACTTGCACCAAAATTGCACAAGGAACAAACTTGTACTTTGCTAGCCTTCGTTATTTGAAATACTTCGAAGAATTTACGGTTTCCCTTTATTCCTATAGAAGGAAAGTTTTTGTCCATCTGAACAGGTCAGCAGTGCAAAAACCTACGGAACACTCCAAAGTGTCCAAAGAAGAAAAACTGTAGCTTCTATGACCTTTCTCGTCATAATTTATCATAAGATAATCACAATGGGAGTGGAAATGTTAAGGCAATTGCAACATGTAGCTGAAGATCCATGCAGTGTTGAAAACGGCAGCCACCTAGTCAAGTAACATTGTATTACTAACATTCACTAACTTGTTCATCAATGATCACGATGTTGTCAAGCTAGTATGAGGGAAGGCATGGCATGGATTCAAAGCTGTTTGTCAAAGAAAAGACTTGTAAAACAAGACTGCTTGACAATAACCTAAAGTTGTCCCAAATGTCCCCGAGTTCAATCCTTCGATGTGATCGAACAAGCATATAAGGTTGGACATTAGGGGACCCAAGATGTGGAATTGCTATAGAGCCTGCAAAGATTGTTAATTGACTGTTCCTCTCCATGAGTTGGATTAGGTGCATTGTATCTAAGCAATGTAAAAAATAAAGACTTTATTCTCTATAAATAACCAACTTGGACATCTCTTTGCTCAAGTAATTGGCATCGACACTTAGAGATTCTTTTCCAAATTAAGGTGCTAATTAATTGAGTAAACTTCATTGGCATAACCTACCAATATATGACATGGGTTATACTGAAACTTAAGGCAGCATTTTTTCACAACAAGCCGGAATCAAGCAACATGTGTCATAAAATCAGAAAGATCAAGATCAGCAACAACAATGACATTTGCCTTGCCTTGCCTTGCTTTGCCTTGCAAGGACAATTGGCTCAAATAACATGCCCCATTCCAAGAAGGGATAAAAGACGCCTTTAAACAGGTGAAGGAAGATCGATGAGACGAATTGTGTCCTTAGATAGCCAGGTGAGAGGGAAAGGAATGAGAATAGAGATTCCTATTCTGCATCAATATTAGGCCCTCTTATAATTAGGAGATTGCACGTGAAAACATATGGCTTGCCTTTCAAAACAATATTCAACTGACAATGGACACTTAAATGTCCCATAGGAAACTTACATTGGACCCAGTCCAAGAGGCTGTGTCATCGATAGAGCTTCACATTGGGTAAAGATTGGAACATTATATATATTGGATGCATTGCCTTGTAAATGTTGCTTTCACTAATAAAAAGAAGCAAATTATGTCATGCAAAAGCTGAGGCGAGGGGGAAGGAACTAAGTTTCAGATTTCCATTCTCATTAGATAGGTTTACCATTCCTGCAATTGGACTGCAAACATACTGGTTGTTTTGATTTGGTGGAAATCAACAGTACGTTACTCCTCTTAGTCCATACTTGGGAAATGAGAAACCGACTGAATTTCTTGGTAGCATAGAGGATGGAGTTAGGCTGGACAGGACTTACAAGGCATGTATGTGACATTTGGAGTAGGGACAAAGTTGCTGTTGTGTGGATACTGGTGATATAGGGTAAGCGTAATATAGTTGAGTTGCAGGGAGAAGGGAAGTTCAAGTGGAATTTAGGAGGTGATGAACCAGATCAAACCACATGACGTTACACCTAACTTCACCTGAGAACAAGAACTCTAATTTTACCTTTCTAGTTGTTAGAATCTCCAAGTGAAGAGCTTAAGCCATGAGGAAGAAGGAGACCATATAAATACAGGGCCATGTAAACCCCGTAGATAGGGATACTTTAACACTGGTTCGTCTATTCAATGTTATACTTCCAAAATCTCCCAAATGGCCCAGTGAGAGCAAATACAACTTCAGTGAAGTTAAATGGCCAATATTAGAACTTAGAACTTTGTCATGATTGAGATTAACATTAAGTATGTCACCAAAGCACAAATAGATACCAAAGCACACCGAACACACCGTCCTAATCTAATTATGCTGTGGTTGTCTCTATTGCCTCAAATTTCTATTTTCTTATAGATCTTCTATTCTTCTACATCTCTGTCCACATCAACAATGTGGAATTAGCTTGACGACATTGGGAATAAGCCAATCTCAAGATTAGGAAAATGTTCATACACATGATCTGGGCTAACTTTTGCTGAACATTTCTACTAGTCTTTTGGGTTTTTTTGGGTCCTGTATATATGTAGTCTCCCTCTACTTTTAGCTTAAACATCTCTATCCTACTTTCTGCTAACTTTTGCTGAACATCTCTATCCTACATTGCTTGTCTTTTGGGTTTTTTTTGGGTCGTATATATATGTAGTCTCCCTCTACTTTTAGCTTGAACATTTAGGTTTGAACTTCTGTCATTGTGACACAGCCAAGTCTTGATTCTTCATGCTCCATTAAATATTTCACTTTGTGCGTGTTCTTGAACGTTGTTTGTCAATTCCACATAATTCTAATGATTTCTTCAGAAAAAAACACTAATAACATTCTCTTTATCTGACGATAATCTAAGCATAAGCTGGAAAAAGGTAATTTCAAGGAGAATTAAGAGCATAAGCATGCTCAATCATTGGAATAGCACTGCTTACCGGATCACTTCGAAAGAAGACCAGGGAGGTACGTGTTAGTATAAACCACCTCTTTTTCCACGATGTCCATCCAATACCTGCATCACGAAGTTTGGTACCATCTGTCGTGTCAGGAGAAGGAATAATAACAGCAGCTTAGACCATCAAAGTTGCACGTATGCCTTGAGGCAAATAATTGCAGAATACAACATTGAAAATTATGCTCTTCCATTTCAAACAATGACTTCATGTCCAGTAACTGAGTGATGCAACCAGTGAGAATGGTGGATTAAGTTGCCCTTTTATCTCAAAAAAAAAAAAAATATATATATATATATATATATGTATATGTATACGAATAACCTCCTAAATTACATTTTGAAGCCACAAAGTAGAAAGAAGCATGACACCCAACATTACTGAAAATCCCCAAGCATAACAGCAAAACCAGAAGATATTTTCACGCTTGTATTTGTCCCCCTGCATTCTCACTAGTTATCCTTTAGCAGAACCATAAAGGTGAACATCATATAACGCACCTTTGGATGACAAAAATAGTGGCCCGCTCTTAAAAACCTGCAAACCATTGACAATTTGAGCAGGGAATAAGCACGTGCTTTTATAGTAAGAAAGCAGGACTGGAGATAGAACGTAAGTAAGTCATAGTAGAATTACTCAAGACACGAAACAGAGACATATACAGAGTGTGTTATGAACTGCCTAAAGGTTGATACGGTTATGTCTGGGATAGGAATTCCATTTCCCCGTTCTCACGGTGCAGCATCACTTATGCAAATCTAACTCCTATTTTACTAAGGAATTACGATGTCTGAGCTCTAAGCTTAAAAAACATTTTTTTTTTATCAGTAACAGAGCTCTAATTAAAGGAATAAAGGGCTAGCAAATTAAGAATAAAAAGTTGACGCGAGCCATCGCTGCAATAAATAATGAATTATGAAGGGATATCACACAACAAATAAACGGCTCGGTGGCCGACAGCAGAAACTAAAGATGAATCAGATTTCCTCGGACACCGAAATGTATAACAGGCAACGAAGCAACCAATACGGCATTCGTGATCCGGAACAAGCAAATCACCTTATTGCCCGTGCGAGAAGTCGGCTGATTCAGCGGCGGTCCAGGCGCAGGCGCAGGCGCAGGCGCAGGGGCAGCCGCAGGGGCAGCCGCAGGGGCAGGCGGAGGCGGAGGAACACCGCTCTCTCCCTGAAAACCACACGAGAAACCGAAAACGTAATTTTCACAGAACGAAAAGCGTCAACCGCTTCGCCAACAGCCTCGGCCGCACGGAAACTGCACGGCCATTTCGGAATTCCACGACGTCCGCTCAAACAGGCAAAAAACCAAAAACCGACAAAAGGACAAAAAAAAAAAAAACGAGGCGAACAAAATCAGCTCAGCTCATCTCATCGTTCCCCCCGCCCCCCGGAGAACCGGATCGGCCGGGGGCGCGCGCGACGCACGTACCTGAGGAGCTTCGCTGTTCCGAGTAGTCATGGCACCGGAGGCGAGCGGGCGGGATCCTCACCGGCGGACGCCTCTCATCGGACGAGCCGAGCCCTTCCTGCAACCGGCATTCCCGCGTCAGAGCTCGAACAATGCAGGTCCCCCCCGCGGCCGGTCCCCGTCGCCGGACGCTGACACCGACCCCGGCGTCGACGTCAGCGGCGATCGGAGGAGAGAGCGAGGGGAATGTCGGCGGCGTTAACTTACCGGATGGCGATGATCGTCTTCGGAAGGCGACGAGATTGATGCGCTGCAACGGGAGGGAGCGAGCGGGAGAGAGAGAGAGAGAGAGAGAGAGATGGTGGTGAGAGTTTCTCTCTCTTGATCGACCGGTTGGGGGGGGATGTTTGGAAGGGGGGAACGTTGGTCAATGGGGCCCCCCAATGAGTGCGGGGCCTACTAACGTGCGGACGGTTGTCCACGTCAGCCCCGTTTTCCTGGTTCTCCGAGAGGAAAGGGAGGGGCACTCTCGGGATTTCCACTCGCGTGACACTCCTCCCACATTCTTCCTCCTCCCTTTTTTTTTTTCTGCTCCGATTAATTAATGCTTTCGGGACATTCTTTTATTCCTCTTTGTTATTTTTATCTACTTGCTAATTTTTAAAAACCGTTTATTTTATTTGAGATCATGATCCCCGTTTTTTGACGGATGCTTTTCTTGTTCCATCGATTTCCTTTTTTTCTTTATATAATTATGAAGATATCTTCGTCGGCAGATGCATCAGTTAATCCTTGTATTTTTATTTTCGATGAAATTTCGATTTTAAAATTTGAGCCTTTTTCATTCTATAATGATTTTATCATACTAATTCAAGCCCGAAACTCAACAGCATACTGCTTGTTGTGATGATTTCGATTGTTTCGACTTAGGATGGCAATGTTTCTAGTTCTACTTGATATCTAAATCGGCTCTCGCCTCGGTAGATTAGAGCTTCAATTCAAAGTTTGCGAAACGAACGTGAAATATCATTGAAGTAATTACATAAAGTATGAGATAGATTTGGGTGCTCATTCAATTTGCCATGATACTCACATTCTCTCGTTGATTTGAAATGTGCGATGTTATATAGATGATTATATCGAGGTCAATATTATCTTGCAATTACTCTATGAAATTCTCCACTAATTATAGGAGCTTTTTTTTTTTTTTTCTAAGAGCGCCCTAAGAATACTAACTTGTTAAGTAAATGATTTTTGCATTTACTAATGTACCAATTTTCCTAGTGTTATTTTCAATTAACACTTTGGAAAATTTAACGAGTGTATTGAAAAAACTCATTAACTTGAATCATTTATATATATATAAGGGAATGTGAAATGTTAGTGCCATTGTTAGGCCACATATTAACGTCACATGATACACCATGTCAACAAATTCTTTGGACATTTTTTACGGGACAAAGGGTCGACGGACCCACTTTAACCCCTACACTTACAACAAAACAAACTTATTCAATGAGAATAGAAAGGCAAACATAAAGAACTCCATTTGTTTTGGACGACACGATCGGTTGGCACTGATTTTGTCAACCATCCCACCAAACGGATATATTAAATTAGAGGCAGACCCACTCGAACATATTCCATAGACAGAATTGGCGCATAAATGACCTCTAAAATTTGGCCCAACGTACACTTTTAATTCGTTTTTCGCGGTTCTCGAACTATTCTTAAATGCTCGATGTAATCTCTGAACTTTTTAATTTACCTAATCTAGTCTCTCAAACTTTCCACAACAAAATCAAATCGATCCTTCCGGACAAGTCACGAGTTTTTCATAAATACACTTTGTTCATTATAGTCCTCTCCACTTAATTTCTTTCGTTGGGGGTTATTTATGGATTTCTTTATTAATTTTCGGACAAAGGGTTTTGATTTATCTATCGAAACGCGACACCGGGATGCTAGCAAACGAAAGCCACGAAGGGGCCCGCGATTGAGGCTATGAATCGGCATGTTACTTGCATACCAGTCCGAGGTTTGCTCTTGCTTTTGCGGGGAGACCACGTTACGCTTCCCATACGCCCCGGCAAGGCAACCAAATTCTACGCGGCACGGCGTAGACGGGGGTGAGGAATATGTCAATAACGTGAAGGCAAAGGTTTGATCATAGACCCCCGCTACGCACGGGATAAATTGTAGGCCCCGACGCCGTGTCGTTTCCTAGAAGCCATGAGATCGCTAGAATATGTCGACATCGAGCCCCGTGACTCTCCCGAGGTCGTGATCTCGAGAACTATGCGATCGAAATGAGAACCGATATGACGATTGATTGGAGATTGTGTTGCTCGTAATGCCTCGGCCTAGTCTCCGACGACAATGCGTGACGCTTTGCTTCAACGGGAGATTTTATCACAGCCCTAGGCACCTTCATCCAGGAGTGCGGGGGCTGGCAACTTTGAGTTATCTTTGTGGAATAATATATGAGATGTCCTTACGCAGGTATAGGTTGTCATCTTCTCCGCCTCAAAATTAGTAAACGCACCAAGTGACACGCCATGTGTCTTTTTTCTCTGTAGAAAATGGAGATGCAATATAGACTATAGAGTGACGTTGGGGCCAAAAAAAAGAAACGGAAGATGATTTTTCAATGTGAACGCATTCGATAGCTTGAGTATTCTTTTGTACGATAAAAAATAGTTGAGATGAGTTTTGCTACTGCTCCCAATTCTATTTCATCGCTATTTATCATGTTACAGGTAAGGCTTTGCAAAAGACAGAAAAGAAAAGCTTGAAATGAAAATGGTAAAATTAGAAAAAAAAAGGGAAAAAAAAACCATCACATCATGTAATCAAAAGAATTTATCTTATTGAGAAACCCATGTCTTACTGCATAAAAGGACTTCAATAATGTCTTTAAATTATGGGTGAGTTGGATCAACTCAAGTCATGATTGGTCATGTCAACCCACTCGTTTGAAACCTTAGTATGAAACCAAATCGGCAACTTAAAATATTTGAAATTTTTCATTTTTGCAAATCGATTGACCTTTAGGTAATCATTTGACTTCTCATTTGTACTTAGGATCTAAGGCTCCCAATGAACTTTAGAATGATTGATTGCAACTTCTATAATAGTTCCAAAGATTCGATCACCTTAGGCTATGGACAAATGGGATGGATTTTTTTTTTTCTTTCAGAATTGCATTTTCATTTCCATGCTTTATTGTACTTTTGAGAATCTCCAAGGGCAAGGCACTGCCATAAGCAAAAAATATACAATTCTTAGGAAAACAAAAGCCTGGGTTTCTAAGTATCATCCCCACTTTCTTAGCCTTGAACCTATATGTACAAGTGTTATTGTTCGGCAACTCGATCCTCTCACGTTTTCACATTACTCATGTGCCATGTGAAATCTTAGCCCACAACCCGACCCAAGCATTCAAGGCCCCTCACTGACTCGGTGAGCTAGTCTATGGAGCAACAATTTGAAAACAAAAATTACTAAGAATTAGAGCTGGTAGGAGAGGGGGTCGGGTTTGGTTAGATATGAGACAAGTCAACAAATATGAATTGGACCATTTTCGATTAAACTAATCTATTTGACAGACGTACCAACTTCCAATCCCAACTGGACAAACTTTTTCTATCCCCATCAAACTTTTGTACCCTAATGTTGTTATGGAGGTTTGCCCCAAGAAAAAGCAGCCTTGGAATCAGCCGCAATGCAAGTAGGATTCAGGACCACTCCCCAGTTCCCACATGCCTAATAAGAACAAACCTTTCTCCCAAGTCATCAGAACACTTTCTCGCAAGGTTGGAGTCATAGTGTCTCTTTTTTTCCTCCAATAGCTGAAGAGTTTGGTGTTGAATTGTCTAGGGAATGAGATTTCTAGGCCTTCCGTTGTCGGGTCCGGTCCATTTAACTCGATCGTGGATAAGCATTCAAATCTCGAATTAAGCTCAGACGAAAATATAAATCTAATCCGACACAATTTGATTTTCACAATCTTTTTTGCCCTAACCTTGGATCGTCCTCATCCTCATCTGAGAACAATCCCTTTTCCCGAAGTTCGTGACCCCATAAAACTCGAGGTCATACAATGAAGCTTATATACCACTAAACAAGCTATTCAAAAGTCGTTGTCCTGCTGCCTAACAGGTCAATGCCCGCATGGCGGTTCTTCCGATGTCGAATTCTCTAGCCGTGTGCTCGGTTTTGCCATTTTCCCTTTTCAGGAAAACGAATTGCACACCAAACGGGAGAGAGTTATATATAATCCTAATTAGATCATGCGAGGAGCCCAAAGTAGATTAGACACCATAAACAAAAATGGCCACCTAACACTGATTCTAATGTAAAGAAAAGGATTAGTATCCAATTCAATTCATGGCTGAACACAAAGAAGGAGATCCAACCAACCCATGATGGGGTCCACTTGCTCTTTTTTTTTTTAAAAATAAAAAAAAAACTTTTATTATCTTAACCACACCCGCACGCAAGTATTACCCGCAGATATCACACGACAATAATCATCCGTAATTAAATAGCCCTCTCAATTAAATTAAAAGTTAAATTAAGAACTAATCAGCAAGGTTGACCTTTCCTTTTTGCCTTTTCCCTCCTCCTTTTTCTTGCCGGCCCAAACTTTCTCGGGAAAACCGCAGCGAAGAGAAAGAGAAAGAGAGAGAGAGGGAGAGTTCTTCATCTAAATCGGAAAAGCCGATTGCCGGCGGCTACACGGAGGAAGCACCAATCCGCGCGCGCGCCTTCCGCCTCCCGCCTCCCGCCTCGACTGACGCGGCGGCCGGCATGTCGAATCCCGACGGCGAGAAGCTACAGCCGCCCTCCGACCTCCGCGAAGAAGAAGAACAAGAAGAGCAAGAAGGCAGATCTCCGTCCGCGTCCTCGGATTCCGCGGCCGAGGATCGGTGAGGGTTTCCCGGTTTCTCGCGTCGTGGATCGAGCTGCTCTGCTCGATTCAGGGGGAGAGGGGGGACAGCTGTCGGTTGGGGAACTGATGGAGGAGGTGGGGAGCTCGGGTTCGAGCGCTCCGTCGGTCGGGGATGGGAAGGCGAAGAAGGATTCGGTTCGGGTGAAGAAGGAGACGCTGCAGGCCGTGCTCGAGCAGTGCCAGCGAGCGCTCGAGCTGCTCAGCAACGGGGAGGTCGAGGAGGACGGCGATGAGGGTGTCGGTGTCGGCGATGGGGAGGGAGATGTCCCGGAAGTTGAGCCGGGTGGGGATGGCGTGGCGACTCCGCGCAGCGATTGTGAAGCCGATGAGGTAGTTGTGCCTATGTTTGTTGCTGGTTTAATCGTGCTGAATTTGGATATATTCTTTGGATGGAGCGTTTGATTCTGGCTTTGGGCTTGCTTGGTTAATACATATGGTCAGGAAAAGGGGTTGAAGTTTCCAGCTTTAGGATTTATGGGATTTGTTGTTTTTGGTTTTGTGCATTCATGTCTCTTTTAGGTTGGACTAATTGGGAAATTGTTGACGTGCTTGCGAAAGTTTGTTTTCGGGAATGGTAATTTTCGGGGCTTTTTTGGGATTTGGTCTTTTTCCTAGGTATAAAGACCTGGAAAGCTGCACTTTTAAAGTTCTGTTCTTCTCATTGAAAGGGAATTTTGTAGGATCCCAGCTATTTGTGTGTGAGTGCTTTTTGAGTCTGAGGTCAGAACACTTCAGGAGAATGAACTTGCATCTTAGATGCTGAATTTAAATTTGGTAGATGGTCCTCTTGCATTCCCAGTGTTACCTTTTTGTGGATTCTCGAATGCCTGTTGTCCATATGAGATACTTTCTATGAATCTTTTATGGATGGCCTCATCAGTTGGGTATCCCAGTATTAGTGTTAGCCCCAGGTTTGTTTTGTCACAAGCTTCGTATTGGATTTTAGGTCACATTTGAGATAATTTCTTTAAAGGAAAATGGACATTAGCGCTGTTGATTCATTCTGAATACAAAGGTTGTGACCATTGTCACAGAGCCTTCACATATATTTCAAATAAAGGGCTTTTGCTTGGACAATGGTCCTTTTGGAATTTGGATTCGATGATATCCAAAGTGAATAAAAAACTTGGACTATATCACCATATACCTTACCAGAGGACTACTTCATGCTTCTTCTAGTAAGCGGTTGTGTCATGGATCCTCACATTTCTCTAGTCGCTGGATTCGATGTTCACTGTGTAAGTGTCAATTTTCATATTACGAGGATTTTGAAGGTTTTGGATGCATTTTTTGGTGTCTACGTTAAACACGACTTGCATGTATATAATTAGAGGGCTGTAGTACATGTGGACTTAGGCATAGATTACTTCATTTGGTCCTTTTTCTGTGTTTTTCTTCTGTAAAGCCAAGGCAGAGATTGCTCTAAGGTCCCTTTCGGTTGGTCTGAGTTTTGTTTTACTTATTTACATCTTTATCCCGTGGATGCTATCCTCAGTAATGCAGTCCAAACATGTAGTTATGTGGGCCTTACAAATTGAAATTTTGGCGAATTTTGGCAAATAGTTTCGCTGTTGTTTGGTGGATCTTACTTTCTGATCATTCATTATCTTGCGAAGATGATAGTCAAAGTGAAGGGATGTCGAATAATAATAAGGATGTTGTTGCAGTTATTGACTTTCTGAGCAATATATCACTAGGTGCTTTTTTGTTTCACTGATTTAAATCTTGCACACAGAACACTTTTGTTGCACACAAAGTGTGTGTATGTGATGTTAAGTGCCTTTTAGTTCTGAACTTAGCTAATGTGTCTTCCTCTGGCTTTTCCTGATTCAGCTGTGTGATCTTCTCAAATCTAGAGTCGAATGCCCAGACTTCCTCAAAAAGCTAGAGTGCGCTCAAGTGTCAATTCCTAATAATGCTGCTGGTATATAAGGCCAACGACTTCTATGTTCTTTAGATTGCAATGATTTTTCACTCTTCGTTTTTTTCTCTTGGCATGTGACAACCTCTAGTTCATTCCATAATTAAAAGTATTATGTTAAACAACCTTTTTCTTTCACCAAAGAAAATCATTCATGCAGACTGATAGCACGTTTCCTGTGCAAACAGAGGAAGGTGGCACATGGGATATGGTCAGTAAAGATGATCTATGGGAAGGTGAAGACGTGGATCCTAGTGAACAAGATTATGTAGTTGTGAGACAAGAAGATATTGTAGAAGGTATGGCATCCTTTATGGCTGCCTACCTCCTGTCCCTTAAACAGACAAAGGTATGCTGCACTTCTTGCAAATGCTTGAGACCAAAGCTTCGCAGGTTACCTGGTCATCGGTGCGGGACTCAGAGTGGTCCTCTTTTTTGTGACCCATCAGCACCATGTTATTCTTTCAAGTCAATTGCTGATCCACATCCATTTCCTTTTGGTTATGTGGCTTCTTCTACTCAAAGGCTTGTAATAACGGATAAATATTCTCCTAAAGAATAAGCATGAATAGTGGATTTATTCTCTTCCAACTTATTTCCTACCATGAGTTTCACTGCATGGTGTCTATGACTCTCTTGCAAATATTGATGGTGAACCCATGATTGTGGTTTATTATAAGTTCTATCTGTCCCTGCGGCCTTTGTATATTATCTACACATACAAGAGCCTTTAGATTGGGATGTTTGAAAAAAAAATACAAGAAAAGCATTTTTTGATTGAGTGACATGAGAGCTTGCATCTAAAAAATTTAAATCCAGAGAACTCCTTAAGTTTCAGAGTTGGTTGGAAAAACATTGTCTGGATCTTACTCTGGTCATGGATTTTTGCACTCTTTGCTTGGGGAATTTCTCGAGTTCTTGGTCTTTTATTGAATAGACTTGTTTAGATCAGAATATTATTCCCGCGAGGATTTAGCAATTACTTTTTCCTTGAAGATCTGCTAATGATTTCCACTCTATCTACCAGATAATGCTTCTTTCATCTTGTTGTGATGAGTTAAATTACCAGATTTTGTAGGAACAAATAATAATGAGGCAATTTATGTCATTTGTTGTGCATGGGCCATGACAGTTATTGCTGTTTCTTTCATAGGGTGCTTGTCTTTAGCATGAAATGCATTTGCTTGCCTCTTCTTCTTCTTGCACATTTTTATCCTTTTGGGCTTAGCAGCTGGTGCTTTTCTATTTGCAGGAGTTGACTCCTAACCAACTTCAGGAAGGTCAGCTTGATTTTCATGCCTCCTCTTTCATTGATATAATTGGCACTAGCTTTCAAAATGTTTGTTGATTGCTGCTAACTTAATTTAAGATGTATTCGTCAAGTTTGTTAATGATGTAACTTGTACATTCGGGTTAAGTTCTTCCCAGATTCTGCGGTCGTCAACTCTTGGAGTCCTGATAACCTTTGAATTTTCTTTCAGCTCTTTGCAAGACATTCTCAGTTAAGAAGAGAAAGGGAAAGCTTCGGAAGGCATGGGATGGGAGCAGAGTTATTTATAATGTAGCATCATGGGGAGCAACTGCAATTGGGTAGGTACTCGAAAGCTAAGTATTCACCAACTGGCATTCCTTATTCCATGATCTTGAGTTAAAGATCGAGTTACTAATCACCGCGTGCTGGTACTTGTCTAGATATATACTCCGAACAGCTGCATCTTCTTCATGAAGAATGATATTCTGATGTCTACTTCTTGTTCTCTGCAGGATATATCAAAATCCTGTTATTCTTCAGGCTGCCTCAAAAGCTTTCTGGGCGTCCTGTCATGTTATCTCGAAGCTTCTCTGATGTGGATGCGCCTTCAGGGGAGGGGAGAAAACCAGGGGGGGGAAGGTGTTGGGGGTTGCCGTTGTTTGGTGCTTTGTGCTGTCCAGGCAGCTTGGTGTTCCGAATGTTGTGCCATGCTGATGTCATTCTTTATTTGTGTGCAGATCAGATCAATTGCATAACCTGATCTACTCTTTGTAAATATGGACTTTCTTATTTGATCATGTTGATTAGTGAGATTATATTGGTTTGTTGTGCTTGCACCTGGAATGCATCTACGGCCCAACCGTTCCAAGCAGCTCACTATTACATGCACACATCAACGCAAAAATTACGATCTGTTCATGGTGTTTCTTCGCTTAAAAGGAAGGCAAAGAAAGAGAGAATGAAGAATGGCTGACATTTCCTTCTCCTGATAATGCAGTTTCAACTTGGGGTTTAGTCTTCAGCACCAGTGAATCACAGATGTCGGCTTCGACCACCAAAAAATTAGAAAAACCTCAGATGTTTGCATCCATATTTCATTCTGGTTTCTGTCATCGTAGTCAAGACTTGAAGCAATGGAGAGAAGAAAGAAAATGCTCGGGTAGAACCACGGTAATTGTCTGAAACTCGAAACTCGGGAGCAGGTGCAACTAATATTCGTATCCTTTTCATCTCAATGAAGAAGGGATTCATGGCAATTTGAAAGCCGATTTGTTTTCAGAGCTCAAGCAAAGTACAAATGCATAATGTAATGTCAAGGCATCATTTAACAGAGTCCGAAAGATCATATAAAATGAAATATAACTCTCCAAACTAACCAAAACTGCGGGAAGGACTAATCGAGCAACAGAGAATGGACCAGCCGTTTACTCTCACTCCTCAAAGTATCAAGAACTTCTACAAGAGAATCAACTCATCAATCTGTTATTTTATTTTTCTGACTGATAAAAAGTTCGACAGTGTTGATTTTACACATCGAACAATTAAGGCAAAGATCCTCCAGTAAAAGAATTCCATCTCCCAGATAATCCCACGTTCTGATGAAGATTCAGTACCACAATCAAAATCAACTTATTGAAGATTTACGAAGAGGTCCGCAGCAAGACAACTGACTTCTGCAAAAATCAAGCGTATAACTCATCAACATTACACTCCCCAAGGAAAACTTTGATGCTTCTAGGCGATCCACAACTGCCCTCAGCTATGATTGCTCTGTCGTTGGCAGCCATGTGAGCGATGATCTTGTAGATCATTTCAATCTGCATCCACAAGGCCAGGAAAAGAATTAGCCAAAATTCTACAGTTCTGGTTGCTAATTTGTGCCCAGGGATCGGGCAGATTACCTCTTCAGGGGCATGGCAACGTTCAGCTACTTCTTCAAGAGTCAATGGCTCGACAGGCTCCTTACAGCTGAAAAATGCAATGCCAAGGCAAAATTAACAAACCTATCTGAATTTCAAGAAAATGAACAAGAACCCCATTTATTAAGAGCGATATTTTCCATCTTAGATGAGATTGTTCTAGTAAGGTACCTGGCCTCATTGAGTACAGCCAGAACCCGTTTCTGAAGAGCCAATACTTCTGCTGCTGCCTTTTTCCCAGCTTCAACACCTAAGAATTTCAATCGCACATAGTGGCAAAGAAATGAGACACCCAGTTGGATGAATTGATTTGATTTCTTGACCCAAAGAGAGGCCAGATATATTCTCAACAGCAATAAGCACTAAACTTATGCAATCATCTAATTTAAATAAGAATTATAAGGTAAACTATTTACCAGGTTGATGATAGGCATTAATATTAACTAGTGAGGCGTATATCCCAACTGCTCGCTCATACAATGCTACAAGAGCCCCCACTGATCTAGGGGTCACTTCTTCGACAGTGACTGTTATAGACTCGCGATCATTGGCATACAGAGCAGACCTTGTTCCCTACAGAAGTTCACCACATCTAAAAGAGATCAATAGCAGAAAAACAACAAAGAGATCATAAGTAAAACACCCACTTAACTCATGTCTCCTTTCCAAGAGAAGCGTGAGGTCTTAAACTTCAGATACAATAAACATAGGAACTTCGACTATTGCTAGATTCTTCTTAAAGGTAAATATTAGTAGCTCTTGTTGTAAACTAACCTGAAGCATTCCAAACAGATAGTCACCACAGGTAACACCTGGTTCAAGCTCCCAATCATGACCAGGTGGTCTATCACGAAGCACTTCAACAAATGTTGCGAAGAAGTTGTGCACACCATCTCTCAGCTGTTGTATGTAGCTATATGGAAATTAAACAATAACATGCATCAGGAATAATCACGTCTCTGGTATATAAAAGTAATAGTGCCATTAGTTATCAAAAAATAACTTACGCATGCTGATCTGTGCTCCCTTTATTCCCATAAACAGTAAGCCCTTGATTGACCTGTGAAATGAACAACTTGAGATTTAACATTTTGGAATCTAGAGATGGAGACGGAACTCCCTATTTCCACCCAGAAATACACGCATACCCTATTGCCATCCAGGTCGAATTCTTTTCCAATTGATTCCATCACTAGTTGCTGCAGATACCGACTGAATAACAGAAGGCTGTCTTTGTAAGGAAGAATTACCATGTCCTGACAGCAGCAATTTGAAAAGTGAAACACTTGTCAATGACTGCAAACTGAAAGGAGAAAAAATAACAATTCAGAAGGCAATCTTATTCAAATATAATACCTTAGATCCTACACCATCAGAAGCCCAATACCAACATAAAGCAAGCAATGCAGCAGGGTTGTTCTTCACCTGGAAAAGAAACGAATTATTTTTGCTGACACGGGACTACCGAAGGCAAGAACCATCATTTGATCAGTATCAGTAGAGAAGCCATTCAGACAACTACAGAAAACTACCGATACTTCTTATGTTGTAACTTCTTTTTTTCTTTTGTGTGTGTGTGTTTGGGGGAGATAATAGGGACTACGCATTAGGTATATGGCTTTCGGTCACTAAAAGTTATTATATGCTTCATTTTAGAAGTAAAAGTAGCCAAGAATCCAAACATCTATGATTTAAGCATCAGTGTTCAGTACTATCTATTAAATTCTGAAAATGAGCCATAGTCAGTTTCAAGTTAGAAGTATTATTTCGACCAACTTCATTTTTGTGAAGTCAAAGCTAAAGCCAAAAACTCAAAACCACAGCCAAAGCCAGAAAGGCAAGCCGAAACCGACAGCCACCCCAAACAGGCCTTGACATTTATGTTTACGATTATATGACAAAAGTAGTACAATGATAAGTTACTCACCAAAGGATTTACAATATAGGGAGTATAAACAGTGTGGATATGCTAAGTTAATCTACAGTCCCTACATTATTGTTTCTGTGGATCTTCTTCTGACACAACATACAAGTGAGCAACGTCTCGGACAAGGAAACAAGTGGTGCTTCTGCTGCATATGAGTTCACAAGTTACTCTTGCATACATCGCGGTGCACACTATCATAGACAAGCGTTCAACTCGTTAGCTGACATCCTTGAACGACTGAATAGCTATCTATAGTCTCTGGTCAAGATTGACATCTCAACCATATTTAGTTTATTCTGGTGACCCAGCGCCCTATATCATAAAATGTGCACGTACAGAATCCCGAGCACTACACATTGAGTAGGATTTTACACCATAAGTTGCCCTACTAATACTGAAACTAATTCCTCTACTGGACTTGGGTAACAACAGAACGTTCTGGAGAAACACCAGATAACATTAACTGAAAGCAATCTTACCACTTTTGTCCTAGTTGCCTCGTCCATCAGGGATGCACCAGCAAGCATTTCTCTGATATCAATCCCCTGAAGTTGGAGTCGCTAGTGAATATGCTCTTCTAGTCAAATCAGAATATGTAACCACAATGAGATTAGAAGTTAGGCTTACGAACTTGAAGGGCTGCTGGAAGTAGACCAACTGCAGACATTTCAGATGTTCTACCACCCACCCAGTCAAACATTGGAAATCTGGCCAACCAACCCTCAATCCGTGCAGTATTGTCCAACAATGAGTTCTCTTGCGTTATGGCAACACCCTGCATTCATGATGGGAAAAAAAGTGATCAATGCAATATCTGCAAAGTTGAAGGTGCCAAAATTTTGGTAAACAAACCGAAAAGATTAACTTTGACATAACTTCATGCAAGTGCACCATCAGACTGACATATAAATGAAGACATCCAGTTATCCACGATTATGTTATACATCACAAGCAATAACTGTTCCATGCAAGATTAACAAACTGACAAAGCCTCATTAGCAATAATGACTTAAAAAAGCCACTAAACTGAATACTCTTAATTATAAAATAAATGCACCAAAATAGAGTTCAACCTGAGACATCTAGAAGCTTCCCTAAAGAAAATGCTCAACCAGAAAAGAAATCAATAGGGTGTTGGTTTTTTTTTTTTTTTGGGGGGGATTGAGTTAACAACAGAAAGGCCATGGAACCTACACTGTGAAAACGACGTGAACACATCAACCAAAATCAACTAATCTCTTCACAAAAAAAAAAGATAAGTCCGACATTCAATAGCTTTTAGCCCTTAAGCATCAAGAGAAACTAATTATAAGTTGTCAACTCAACTCTAGTTTGTATCTTTAAAGAGAACATGAAACTCAATGAATAGTCAGTGAAACTTCTATAGGCAGGAAGGAAAAAAAAAAGAAAAGAACCTGGGACCAATACCTGTTTAGCAAATTCCAATCCCACTTCACGAAAGGCCTTCTGTACTTCCAATAAGCCATTTCTGGTTTCAGGAGTACCACCACTCTGTAGGACGGGAAATGACAATGAATTACCATATATTCTTCCATACTGCATAAAGGAGAGATCACAAAGCAAAATACATGCAGGCACCTTTGATATCACAATTACGAGGGTAGAAGCCAGCTCAGGACCAAGCTGTGCAATTTGATGGTCAATTCCAGCCGGATCTGTGTTGTCAATGAATCTAATCTGCCAAAGGTAAAATTAAGATATCATTCAGACAGTCAAAAGTCAAAAAATCACTAGCACAAGGTGTTCACCCAATATGCCAAGACTTATAACTGCACATTCCTCCATATCTTGTAACTTTAACTAAATCTGACGTGCAAAATCTATAATTTACTAACGCTTTTCAAATATGGAATCAAAAGGCGAAGACAAAAGACCTAAGTACAGTATGATTAACAAAAGCAGATCTTCTTTTCATTGCGCATAAGTGAATCGAGCAGCATATGCACTTGCTCCACATAATGGAGGAGAAATGTGAGTAGGCAGAATACAGGGAAGGTAGTAGGATCATTCTCATATCCACAGTAATAAACTTGCAACGAAAAGCCTGAAATGGAATGACATCATGGCTAATCCAAGTAGGAGGACGAATAACATTAAGAGAACTGCCCACTCGAGGGAAGAGTTGCCAAAACTCAAGAAATAATTTTAGCTAGTTGAAAAAGCAAGAAAGGACAGACAAAACAAGCCACGACCAACTTATCTACAATGTCTGAAGATACCTTTAAGGGGGGATTATCAGGAGCCAATGCCTCGGCAACAAACTGTGGCCCAAGAGCTGAACCTCCAATTCCAACTGAAAGTATTTGAGTAAAGCGATCCACGGGAGAAGTAGCAGGGGGCTTAATCTGCAAATTATGCGTCAAGCATAATCAAGTCAATTAATCCGTCCCCGATGCAATCAGCTAAGCACACTAAAAGAAAACCAACGATCAAAAACTGAATTTCATGCTGACATTAATCGAAAAACCTCACGAAAATTTTGAAACTACTGCTTCTCGGAGTAGGGAATTTCCATACACAATCATTTCAAGTGACTAATTCGTTAATCTGCTCTCCATCTCTTCGACCAGAAACCACTTCAATTTATCCTCGGCTCGTGATTTCTTGAGCGACTAAGACAATGCCGACATTTACTGGAAAACTGACACGGGCAACTACGACAGCGAACCGACAGGAAAAATGCAGGGAACAACAATCTCTCTTGCCGCACGGAGAAGAACAACTGGAATTCCAGAACTGACCTTACCGCTGACCACGTCGGCAGCGAAATTGCAGACGGCGTCGAGCGCGCCCTCAATCTGCGTCTTCAGGGTTGGGGTCGGCGCGAGCTCCGACTTCCTCAACCAGTAGTGCCCGACCATGCGGCCCTCGTCCGGGTTCGCGATCGCGCCCTTCTCCAGCTCCTCCATCGCCTTGAACGCGGCCTGGAACCGGGGCTCCATCTCCTCCAGGAACTCGTCCGTGAACCCGACCCGGCTCACGTCCAGGAAAAGCCCTAGCTCCCGGTGCTGGTACAGCCAGTCCACGTACCTCCTCCACAGCGAGCCGGAATCCTTCTCCAGCCCGCACTTCTCCTTCTTCGCCGCCCCGTCGGCCCTGCCCAGCTCCGCCGAGATCTCCCTCGCGACCGAGCGGGCCAGCGACAGCGACAGCGGCAGCGCCCGGTCGCCGGCGGGGGGCCTGGCGCCGCTCGGGAACGAGACCGAGGCCACCTCCCTCCGGCCGGCGGCGGACGGCGGCGTCTTCAGCCTGAGGGACGGGGACGACGAGCAGATGCCGGACACGGAGGACGCCATCGGCGGCGGCTCGGCGGCGGCGGCTCGGCGTCGGAGCTGATGAGAGTCAAATTGACGAGGCGAGCGACGAAAACGAGAGAGACGAAGACAGCTCCTCTCTCTTTCTCTCTCTCTCTCTCTCTCTCTCTCGGCAGAAAAACAAATAAATTTTGATAATTTTTATTTTTCGATTTATTTATTTTCGGGGTTTTTTTTTTTTTTTTGGTCCCATGGGAGAGTCCGGCGGGCGGAGTGTTGTGAATCACACACGTTTGATTGGTTGGTAGTTAGGCAGTTGGGTAATTTTGTTGGACCGATTTGCCCCTGGGGGGAGTGGGCCTAATTACGGATCCACCCCGCACCCGTTGGTCGGGAGTGGCCGGTCAAAATGGGCCAAAAAGCGGGACACGTCCGCTTCGGGGGGAGATGACAGTGCAAGCCTAGCCGTACTGGTTTTCATACCACCTTCGCTCTCGCTTTCGGACCTGCTATAAATGGAAGAAAGAGAAAAATACACGTCAGAAAATCAGAAATAGATGATCCGTTCATTTTTCTATGTTCAGACAACGGAAAATTAGTCGATTTCTTAAAAAGAGTTGTCCCTTAGCAGAAAATAACAAATTTAGATCAAGGAAAAAACGAAATTTTCTATATGAAAAGAAGGAAGCAAATTTGAGCTATCAAACAAATGAAAACTAATAATTTTTCTTTTCTTTATCATGAAATTCTTAGTGAAATAAACGTATCATCGCATTGCTATTTCCGACGAATACTTTTGATGATGTTAGTCTTTTGTCAAGAAATGTGTCGTAAACGTATTACCTACATATTTTTTAACGGTTTGAAATTTCTGGGGAACATAAAAAAGATTGGTCCCATGGAATTCTAGAGTTAGACATTCCCAAGTAAATCATTTTGGATGTGACGGGTACATGGGCATCCGCCGCACAACTGCGCAACTCTCTTCGGACATTCTCCCTAACCATGTCCTTCTCTTCCTCGGGCGTCAATTCGTGATCCTCCACAAATGGCCGCAACACATGTTGCAATGCATTCATCTTCTCGTGTTAGCACCAATCCGGTTGGGCGAGTCCCTGTCATGCAAGTGTCTTTGCAAGATGCCTTTAGTTGCATGCTTTCAAACGGTGTTTCGCAATTTCGAACGGCGCTAGTTTAATATCGCTCACCTTCAAATTGGGTTTTTCGTCTTTTGATATGGTCTACTCAAAAGCAAATTTTAATGACGTCAGCTCTCAAACAAGGTTACCATCACATTTCTACACCAATTTGAAAAGGCACTCCCTTTGTGACTGGTGGCGGGTGCTATTACATTTTAAAATCATCAATCAAAAAGCCAATTCAAACAATTCACTTTAAAACTTTTCATTAGCTAATTATTTCTAACGATAAATTTAATTGTTTTTGGTAAAATGATTTTCAAGTCATTCATTTTTTCACGAAACAAGTAGTATTAAAAAAATCCAAATAGTTATAAATGGAAACATTAGTGTTCTTTCAAATATAGGGGATGTTAAAATGCAACTTAAAAAATTCTTATTCCAAAAGAGGAAAGATGAAATAAAGCAAACAAATAAAATAAATAAAAAATAATCGTCATCAAACACACTTGAAAGTCTGTATTTTCAATGTCAAAGCCTGTGCACTTAGATCGTCATCCACTATGAATACGTATTAAATCTATGTATTTTATATATATACATCCACAGGCTAGCCACCATGATTTCACGCGCACGATTAAAAATGTCATAAGTTGACCTTTAGAGCCTCTAAATGATACATGACACGTGGTTTGAAGATTAGATGGCAAAAGAGCTTTTGGTAGATTTCAAGGGGTCACCAACTTCCATCCCGAAGGACATATTCCTAATCATATATGACCCTGCATTTCATTTATAATTGAGGGCCGAACGTTCAACCATAGGCCACCCTCTCCAGAATCGTTTCACATGCGGCAAGTTGATTTGACAGGGATGTGCAGGTGAGCCTGGCACAGTTGGGTAGGTTTGGACCTGAGCAGGTCCTTAAAAGGCTCCCGCCAAGCCCATGAGGCGGAACCACCCGGGAAAATTCCCAGGTGGGGTGAAACACTGGGGCTCTGTCGGAGTTGGGTAGGTTGTGCAGGTGAGCCTGGCACAGTTGGGTAGGTTGCGTGAGTGTTCAAGAAAGCAAGATAGGTTCCTTATTCTAAATTTTCAAGACAGGAGCATATATGGTAGATTCCGAAGTTTGAGGTTGTACCAACCTTTTAACTAGGTAGAACGGACACGTTGTCCGTGCTTCCATGTCGTGTCCGACACGTGTCGGAGCGTGTCGAACACGTCGATACGCTCGGACAGGGTCGGGACACGCGGTCAACGCATGTCGAAAATCCGACGCGCGGTCAACGCGTGCCCCACACGTTCCGACACGCGTGTCCGGAAGATGATGGAGGGTGGAAGCGACGGCGAGGGAGTAGAGACGAGGACGCAACGGCGAGAGACGGCTGCCACTGTGATGCTGCGACGGAGCCGACGAGGTTGCAGTTGTGAGGGAGAAAGGGCCAAAGGCGAGAGGAAGAGGAGAGGAAGGCGGTCGTGCGGCAAGTGGCGAGAGGCGGCGAGCGGCGAGCGGTGAGGAACGAGAAGAGGAATGGTTGTGCAGAGCTAGGGTTTTGAGGGGCCATCGCGTATTGGGGGAAGGGGAAGAGACGGAGGGGTTTTTGATGTTGCGTATTGGGGGAGGGGAAGAGACAGGGACAGCCTGTCTGTCAGTGAAGGGGAGGGAAAGAAAAATAAATTTTGGAGAAGGGGAAAAATGGACGAGGGAAAGAACTAAAAGGGGTTGGGTGGACCTTAGTGGATATTTTTTTTTAATGGAAAAATAAATAATAGAGATTAAAATATAATTTTAAAAAATAAAAATACTGAATTTGAATTAAATTAATTAAAAATAAAAATATTCATTTAATATATAATATGTCGGAACGTGTCGAAATTCTCTATTTTTTAAAAAATAACGTGTCATGTGTCGTGTCGTGTCGCGGTGTCCGTGCTACCTAGCTTATAATAACTCGGTTAATTAGGAAAACTTATTCTGCATATTTTGAACATACTCAACTATCACAAAATACAGAGAAAGGAGTAGTCCTTTTATTCAGTAAGAAGATTAACAGCACTCACCAAGCCGTGGAAACATAGGGCATATATCACAGAGCGTAATGAAGATTGAATAATGAGACACACCAAATACGCTCCAAAATAACAAATTATGAAGGTTGTTAAATGATAAATTGTCCGTGCAGCACAAGTTATCCATTATGATCAAAATCACGGATCTCAATCAATAAATTTGACAGCTCAAAGATGAAGGCAACATCACAAGCAACTAAAAGGACAGTGAAACTGTGGATAATTTGCTTTAGGGAGCCTTTCTGTTATACTAGAAAAGCCTCATAAAGTGGTAATGATGAGAATCAGCTCCTGGTTAAGCATGTGCGGCACTCTTTGAAATGACATCAAATGATATCCCATTCTTCTCAAGTCGTTCTTGGAGATCTGTAGGGCCAAAAACAATTCCTGGCGGATATGATCCACCCTTGGGTAGGTTTTCCCGGTCACTCAGAAGAATAAGAGCACACTGAAGCAAAATTATGGGTGTGGTCAAATAGCCAACCTCAGGTCCTGTCACCCTCGTTATTATCTCCATGTCTGGTTTAACATTACTCTGTGAAGCCGCATCTCTGCTGCTGTAACCGTGTCCAACGAACCACATCTTAAATGAAGCACATTCCACCTCATCTTCAGTTGGACCTTTCTCTCTGAACCACCCCAAGCTGAAAACTGAGGGAAATTTTAGGAGAAGCCATCTCCCAAAAGCAGTTCTACCCAAGACCCCCATAAACATCCCAACGATTATTAATCTAAATATACCCAACAAGGACTTTAAGCCCATTTTCACCCCAAAATGTGCAGGTTTTATGGTGGACCAAAAGGCCTTCCTCTTTTCAATATGCCCAGCATCTTCATTAGCACCAGGAAGACCATGAGGATTTTCGGTCAAGATGGATAGCGTTTTGCGAACCACCACCGAATCTGCTGAGGGTAGCTTTACAGCCCAAAGACCAATCTTATTCTGGTACTCTATAATTGATCCTTTTGAAGGAGCAGGTCCGGGAATCTGCAGACAAAAAAACAAAAAATACCAAGAATTTCAGAAAATTCTCATGATCAATCATGGTTCTTAAATGACAACTTCAGCTGCCACCAAATAAAAGTATAGAATTTGATGATCATGGCAGACACTGGCCAAAGTGTCTTCCCCTACCACAGGCCTAGCTCTTCTGGGTCTGGATCGCCTCAGTTCCTGCAATTTTTCCACATTGGCCACACCTAAAACGGCTGATTGATATGTTCCAAAGTTCCCAACAATTCTCCTTTCAGACTCCAGACTCAGGTATGCTTCGACCTGGTTCACGACAGCGGGTTCTGTCCACTGTCTGGAGTTAAACATTAAGCCCAATTCAGCTGGAACAGAGTCAAAGCCACACGCCGAAATAACCAAAGAACCTTTCTCCAATGCTCTTTGATGGTACTTAGCCTCCATCCTCTCCATGAACTCAGGCTCCCCACAAATATCCAAGTAATCACAACTGAAATAAGAATCACAGAGGTCAAGGACTAAACTTAATTCGTAACAAATGCTCAATTAAATAAAGCATAGCCACAAAGAGGTGCAATTTCATTTCTTCACTGTAAAATATGCATAATAATCAATATCTTAAACAAACGGAACAGATGCTTGGAAAAAGGACCTGATTTCTCCAAATGACATCTCATTTAATTCGAGTTGCCATGGGGTGACTCAAAGACCAGAAACACACGAAAGATTTCACATTTCATGGATCATAACAAACACCACATGCTGATTTCCCCAATTGCCAATACAAAGAGCTCTTAATAACTCTGCCTATTAGACTCGCTTCCGTCTATCTAAGTCTAATCAAAAGCAATTTTTCAATCTTTTCCATTCCTCTCCAAAGTTACAGAGAGAGAGAGAGAGAGAGAGAGAGAGAGAGAGAGTCGTTAAAACAATCAGCTTACCCAGAGTCCACGCAGGCGGCGACGACAGGCTCACCATAGAGGCGAAAGGGGCCGACGCAGTTGAGAACAAGCCGCGTCTGGGCGCACATGCGGCGGAGGGAAGCGGGGTCGCCGACGTCGGCCGCGAGGAGGGCGACATCGGGCAGGGGATCGGGGTGTGCGGCCCACCGGAGAGCGTCGGCGAGCCTGGTCGGGTTGCGGCCGGCCAGGGCAATGGATTTGAAAGGAGAGGAGGGAGTGTTGAGGGCGAGGAACTTGAGGGATTCTCTCACAACGTACTTGCCAGTGAATCCAGAGGCTCCCAGTATGATCAGGTCGTATCGCGGAGACCCACCGATGACTTGTCGGTGCTCTGCAGCTTCGTCCATGCCTGAACCACCACTGCGAGAGAGAAAAAGAGAGCGAGCGCCTCGGACGATCAGTTGATTATAATGCTGCTGCTGCTGCTGCTTCTTCTTGGAAATGCGTGCCGCTTATAAGATAAAGAAAATGGTTAATACCTTGAAAAACCTCAAACTGGTACATTTGTGACAAATTTACTCCAAATTATTTTTTTGACCACCAAAAACCCCAAATTGGTATATCTTTGACAAATTTACCCCAAACTGGTACACCTGTGACAAATTTACCCTATATTAGTTTTCGTTAAATTTTATTCTCAAATTATTAAGTTAAATGACACGTGACAGTTAATCGATATACCAATTTAGGATTTTACGCTCCGTTTGTCACAGTTTACAATTTTTGTGATTTTTTTGTGGTATTAATCCAATTCAACAGATGGTATATTTGTCACAAATTTACTGGAGGTTTAGGGTTTTTTGCGGTCGAATAAATTAGTTTGGGGTAAATTTGTCGTAAATGTATTCGGTTTAGGGTTTTTTATAGTCGATCATTGTAAATTTGTCACGGGTTTACCAGGTTTGGGGTTTTTAATGGTCAAAAAAAATAGTTTAGGGTAAATTTGTCGCAAAGTGTGCAGGTTTGGGGTTTTTCGGTATTAACCCTAAAGAAAAAGGGCGCGTGCTCTACAAATTCGAAAACTTTCAAAAATTCAATTTAAGTGTTAAAATTTATCAAATTAATGTAATCAAGTTCTTCTATTAACGCCGTCCATTTTTTAAAATTCATTTCTCTTTTTTACGTGATACTTTTTAATTATTTTTCTTTAAATAATATTCAAATAATATTAAAAACTAAAATAATTATGAAAAAAAAAAAAAAAAGCAAACAGGAAAAAGAAGAATAAAAAGGAGTAGGAACTCGCTGCTGGTGCGGTGGGCTTTGCCATTGCTGCCCATCATCGGATGGGCCGGTGAGGTGTCACCCCGATCTCAGCGCGACACGCGACACGACACGTTATTTTTCAAAAATAGAGAATTCCGACACGTTCCGACACGTTATATATTAAATGAATATTTTTATTTTTAATTAATTTAATTCAAATTCAGTATTTTTATTTTTTGAAATTATATTTTAATCTCTTTTATTTATTTTTCCATTAAAAAAATATCCACTAAGGTCCACCCAACCCCCTTTTAGTTCTTTCCCTCGTCCATTTTTCCCCTTCTCCAAAATTTATTTTTCTTTCCCTCCCTACTATCGTCCGTTCCCTCCCCTCCAAATTTATTTTTCTTTCCTCCCCTTCACTGACAGACAAGCTGTCCCTGTCTCTTCCCCTCCCCCAATACGCAACATCAAAAACCCCTCCGTCTCTTCCCCTTCCCCCAATACGCGATGGCCCCTCAAAACCCTAGCTCTGCACTACCCTTCCTCTTCTCGTTCCTCAACACTCGCTGCACGACCCCCTTCCTTGCCGCTCGCCGCTCGTCGCCTCTTGCCGCTCGCCGCACGACCCCCTTCCTCGCCGCTCGCTGCTCGTCGCCTCTCACCGCTCGCCACATGACCCCCTTCCTCGCCGCTCGTCGCCTCTTGCCGCTCGCCGCACGACCCCCTTCCTCGCCGCTCGCCGCTCGTCGCCTCTCGCCGCTCGCCGCACGACCCCCTTCCTCGCCGCTCGCCGCTCGTCGCCTCTCGCCGCTCGTCGCACGACCCCCTTCCCCGCCGCTCGCCGCTCGTCGCCTCTCGCCGCTCGCCGCACGACCGCCTTCCTCTCCTCTTCCTCTCGCCTTTGGCCCTTTCTCCCTCACAGCTACAACCTCGTCGGCTCCGTCGCAGCATCACAGTGGCAGCCGTCTCTCGCCGTTGCGTCCTCGTCTCTACTCCCTCGCCGTCGCTTCCACCCTCCATCATCTTCCGGACACGCGTGTCGAAACGTGTCGGGCACGCGTTGACCGCGCGTCGGATTTTCGACACGCGTTGACCGCGTGTCCCGACCGTGTCCGAGCGTATCGATGTGTTCGACATGCTCCGACACGTGTCAGACACGACATGGAAGCACAGACAACGTGTCCGTGCTCCCTAGCCTTTTAGGGGTGTTTGTTTGTATTCTTTTTTTTTTTTTTTATGAACAAAAATCTTATTTTTTTGTTCTAACAAAAAAAAAAAACGTATATATGGTTACGTTTTTATTCCAAATCTATTTTTTTGTTTCCGAGAACAAATTTGGAACAGAAATAAGAAACAGGAAAAACTTGTTTCTTATTTCTAAAACATCTTCAAGACATAAATTTTCCCTCTCTTCTATGTTTCTTCTTCTTTTTTTCTTTGGCCGGTCGCCTCTCGCCATGGCCGGCAACCGGCCATCGAGGGCTGACGACCTCGCCGAAGCGTCGTCGGCCCCTAGCGAGGCTGAGCCTCGCCTTAGTGGGGCGAGCTCAGCCTTGCTGAATCCGGCGAGCCCGAGTTAGCCCGCCAAGGCGAGGCCGAGCCTCACGCCGGTCGTCGATGCTCGGCCTCACCTTGGCTGGGCGAGCTCGAGCTCTCCCAGATCCGGCACCGCCTGGCGGTGGCTCAGCGAGGCTCGGCCTCGCCTAGCCAAGGCGAGCCCGAGCTCGTCCAACCACGGCAAGGCCAAGCCTCGCGTCGACCGGCGACACTCGACCTCGCCTTGGCTGGGCAAGCTCGAGCTTGCCTAAATCCGGCGAGGCCGAGCCTCTTTGCCGTGGCTGGGTGAGGCCACCGGCCACAAGGAAGAAAAAAAGAAAAAAGAAAAGGAAGGAAAAAAATTAAAAGAACACAAATTTACCAAATATGTTTTTGTTCTTTTTTTTTTTTATTCTAGGAATAAGTTTACCAAACACATTCTTCCGGTCAAAAATTATTTTCCTCGAATGTAAATAATTTTTTCTATTTTTGTTCCCTGAAATAATTTTTGAACAAAACTATTATCAAACGGACCCTTACTCACCCTATACCTTGCACTCTGTACATTGTACCCTGTGCAAATGCCCCACATAATGATAAAGAGAATCCCATTTAATATTTCTTAATTGAATATACATATATTTAATTATTTATGATGTTCCCTTTTCTTTAAGAAATTCTTACATTTTAATGTCTACCTGATTAACAACTTCTAGCCCCACGAGAAAGAAAGGGAAAAAAAAAATCTCCACCCCCTTCTCTATGACAAACTTAGCTCGGCTATGTTTAAGATGAAACTAAGTGTTATAATTTTTTTTTGGCCACTTAATTGTGATTTATAAAAAAAAAAAAGATGTTTATTTGAGTGATATAATTTCGATGGATCAATTGAGCACTATATTTTTTAAAAATGCGGTGAAACACTCGTGGTAAACGTTGTTAAAAAGTTATGATATTTAATTGATCGATTAAAAATTTATATGATACTCAAGTTATTGAAAAAACATTTATGGCACTCGAGTGATCGAAAAGGAAATTAAGCCACTCAAGTAAATACTGAATGGAAATTATGACATTTGTAACATCTTTTTTTCTGAGAAAAAGCTAATTCATTTATTTGTTCTGTTGATTTCAATGTTGTATCATTCTAGGATTATGTTACTATTAGACATGGACATGTATTTTATCATGTGAAGTGTTCAATGTGCTAATAATAAGAATTGCAATATTATCTATTTATTGATTTCATTTTAAGTATAGGATACCTAAAACTCAATGAAACTCACAAATTCTAGGGTGGTTTTAGGAGACTATAAGATAGGTATAATTCCAAAAAATTAGATTGATTGCCTATAGCATAAGTTCTCACATCGGACAAATTTACTACATAACAACCTAGTCCAATGAGGGCATTAAGTGATCGGACAAGGAATTGCTCCTAGCAAGCTTTTAGAATGATGAATGGAATGTGTGCGTGTTAATGTGACTTTTGACATGACGGTAAACTTTGCTTTAGAATTCCAAAATTGAGCATATTCGGGTTAGAGCACTACCATGATAGGTGATCACATAAGATAGTGCTTACTTGTATAATAAATGACAAAATAGTGAGGCTTAGTATAGCGAGTGGTCGTTGGGGCCAAAAGGCTCAGAAATGGAATGACTCCTAGTAGGTTTCTAGGATGATCAATGGGGTAAGTAGGTAAGTAGGTATAAATCAAATTGCATACGTAATAGTGGGAGAGCGATTTAGGATATATATATATGTGCATGTGAGTGCGCATGCGCGTGCGCGAATTAGAATTAACTCACGGATGAACTTTTTAACATACTGGCAAGCTTTAAGTGCACTTAGGTTAAAAGCTCTACCGAAATAGGTATCTCCCAAGAAAGTGTCAGGTTAGAGCGCTCTCAAGTTATAATACTGCCAAAATGAGTGTTTCTTGGGAAAGTGTCTAAGGTTAAAGCTACATACTCTAGGAAAGTGTTTGTCTATCGTCAATATTTCAAATGAGTTAATTCAGAGATGTCACACATTACCTACTCTAGAAGCTACATGCTCTAGATTCGACATGCCACATCAAATTAAATATTCTCTTTTATCACGATCAACTATAAATTCACATAATTAAACATCAAATACGATATATATGTTACACATTAACGATAGGGGTGAGCGATTTCGGGTTCGTATAGATTCCATATCTAATTTGGAACCTACCTATTGGAACAGTTTCCTCATTTTTTGGATATTGGAATTTACCTTACATACCCTATAATTTATAACATATCCTATTACAAGTTCCACTGTCTACCCAAATTTCACCTATATTATCAATTGAACAATTGCAATGAATTAAAACATTTAATTGCCATAATTTACTGTTATAATTCACTGACCATAACTTATATCTTGATGCACAAAAAATATAAACATAAGTAAAGCAAAAGTCTCGGTCATAAAATGGAAGCCCGAACTAGTGCTCTTAAATTATACATTCATCATTGAACAGCATGGAATATCGTAGGATCGCACGATAACATGAACTAAGAAAAATAGTTCTAGTTATAGGTTCCAGATTTTAGATTCTAGGTTACTTAAACCAAGAACTTAGAATCTACACGTTAAAACAGTGTCCTCATTTTTTGAAACCTGAAATCTACTCTGCATATCTCGGAACTTTAAACCAAAAACTTAGAATCCACCCATCAAAACAGAGTTCTCATTTTTTGAAACCTGAAATCTACTATGCATATCTCGGAACTTGAAACCTATATGTTCTTACTGGTCCGACTCTCAGGTTTCATTCTACATCGGAACCACGCTTACCCTTAATTAACGAGTTTTTAATGGCTAACATTTCTAATGGGTCACAACACCTTTACCGATGGATTCGTCAGTCATATTACACGTCACCCATTAAAATTTTTCTCCAATTTTTATTTTGTAAAGAAAGGTTCTTAGATTTTTCCATCTAATATTCCAACAATACGTTCTCTTACAGCCATAGAGGCAATAAGAAATGTAAATAATAAGGTGAAAGTTAGATGATGTGACATCGACCGTGGAGCCACATGTACTATTCAAGAAAGGTAAAGTGGAGATCTTTGTCCTCACTAAGATAAATTGACTTCTATGTTTCCATTATTTGGGCACAGCAAACAGCATCTTATATCTGTCTTCGTATAGCTCGTGAAAGTGACCTTGCGATACTTGAGATAAAAATAGCACTAAGCTTCTTAATATGTAATATCGTCCTTAAACTTTTAATTTATTCAATGTGATTTCTAAACTTTTAAACATTTTCTAAAGTTTAGAAATAATATTAAATATTTATCGGTAGTTTATGGATTATATTATATAAAATGAAAGTTTAGGGACGGCATTGCACATTGAACCAAAATTTAAGGGCCATATCATACATATTAAAAATTTAGGGACGATATTGTACATTAAATCAAAGTTTTAGTATTATTTATGTTATTATATCTAGTTAATGGATAATTACGGTGCACTCAAATGATATGCAACTAAGGAGGAAGGATAGGCTGAGACTTGGGAAAGTCGAAACGTGTACATTTATCTGGCAAAGACATACCAGATAATCAGTCTTGCTTAAGCTTAAGAACCAACATCTTATGCTAGTTGAGAGTAGTAACGAGTGCTACAAATGACAATCAATTTAAGAATGCCACAGGACCACAGCTTACAATGTCAAACACATGTAATTGGTACATCGTCATCAACACCATCATCATCATTAAATGGTGGATGCACAAAATTTTAGCTCAGAGAATGGAGAGATTAGTCAAAGATTATAATAAATCCCTAACACAAGGAGTCACGCGATAAAATTATCCATAAGTTTCACGGATTTTAGAAAATGATTACTAAGAAATTACATGAAATTATGTCGTTATTAATTGATAAACACTTGATTGTTACAAGGCGATTGTTATTTTCACTTCAACGTAGCTCTATGCATCTATTTAAGAGTTAAAAATGACAAAATAACCCAAAATCGTCGCTCCCTTTTTTCTCTAATCATCCTAATGAAACTCACGAGCATTGGATCGAACGTTGTGCAAACTATTAGTAACAATCCCAGCGAAAACGAAATTCCAAACCGAGCTAAAATCAAGACGTGAGGACACGCACTCGCACCACTTGCTAAGATTCGGTTCGGACAGATTTTTTTTTTTAATCATGCGGCGGCTTGCTTTCCAATTTTTCCTTCCACAACCTCGTTAATTCCAAATCGAATCGTGGAGGAAAGAATGGACACATTTTCTCCGCGGCAACCAAAGAATCAAGAAAAAATCTCCGAATTATTTAAAATTTAAAAAAAATCAGAAAAAATCTGCTCTCCTGCTAGTCGCGAAGATCGAGACCGTCCTCTAGAAATTTCCACTATTCCACGGGAGCGTTAGCGAGACAATCATTCGCGTTATCCTCTTTCGCCCGAAACCTTCTCCGCCGTTCGGGCCACCGCACGCGGCGTATCGTCGGCGGCGAGGATGATGTGGGAGGACGCGCTTCCGCAGCACGACGGCGAGCCCGAGCAGGAATCTCGCTTCAACTTCGACTTCTTCTCCCTCCTGTCGAAGCCCAAGGTTAGCCGCCGCGAGCTCCCGGGGACGTCGTCCGAGGGAGAAAACCCGGCGTTCCCGGCTTTTCTAGGGCTCTTCCTTCCGCGCCCCTTCGGCGTCGTCTGATTTCGGTGCTCCTTCTTGTGCTGTGCAGGACTATTATAAGATACTGGAGGTTGATTACGATGCCTCCGAGGAGGCGATCCGGTCCAATTACATCCGGCTTGCGCTGGTCCGTGAATTTTTTTTTTCTTTTGGGGCTGTCGGCGATGGTTCGGTTGCTATGTGGTTGCTATTGGTTCGGTGATTGCTGCGAATTGCTGAATTTGGTGTTTTGATTCGTTTTTAACTAATCCATCTATTATCCGCAAGCTAAAAGACAGAGTTTTTGAGGCCACGGGGCTATAATTCTTCGTTTCCGGTCGCAATTAGCTCGCTGTTTGTTGCAATTCTTCGTTTGTTGCATTCGCGAGGATCGTTTAGAGAGCTGCATTCTGATAGTATGGGATGGGGAGTTTCGGTATCCTTATCGTGTTCTCTTACGGATCGCTTCGTGGTGCAGAAATGGCATCCGGACAAACAAAAAGGTCAGGACGATGCGACTTCGAGGTTTCAAGAGATAAATGAAGCGTACCAGGGTCAGTTTAATTCTCTGTCTCCTTGTGCGTTTGTCGTGTCATCTCACTCTAGCTTTAGTTCTTAGAAACTGTTCGGTGGTTTGTGTTTTCTGTGCATTTTGCGTTGATATTTTGATTATGGAACTAGGCAAGTGGTATGCCTGCCTCTGGCCCAAAAGAAAAAAAGTTCTTGCGTGCCGTTGTTTTTGGGTCTAATGCCTTGAGTTCTGGTTACATTTGCGGCTTGAATCAATGAGATTGGTCAATTGGTCCTTGTAGGGGTGTTCTGTGATGATGAAGTCGAGTCAGAGCTGCATTGGAGGAGGATTGTCTGTGAAAGTAGTTGATTTCCACTTCGTAGATCAATGGTACTAGTCCAGGAAATGTTGGCAATAGTCTGGAATACCAAAACTGAGCAGTCGGTGCAAAGTATGCAACTTGCAGCTAGGTTAGACTGGATTGATTGTCGTGGAAAGTAATCATTTGCTCTACAGATATAAATTATCATAATACATGACAATAATGCCAGTGGTTGGTAGAGTGGGTCAGTATGTCCAAGAAACCAGAATTCTGAGTGATGTTATGGAAAGATATGTGTCCCCTATCATCAGTTGGCGCGTTAAGCTCGATGTATTTTGACCTTTGTCAGTTTGTATCAATATTTGACTTTCAATGATGCTTCTAAAGATTTTTGCATAGAATTTAATTCGGTTACCAGAGAGTTCAAAAGGGAAGAGTTTGATTTTTGATCTTTGATATTGGGGAATCAAGTGGACTGATTAGGGTTTCAATAAACGTGGTACAAAATTGGTATTGAAACTATTAAGAACTTAATCTACTCAAGTACTTGGACCGTTATTACTACAGTCTCTTAGTAGTGCAGAGTTCGATTTATTTTAATTCTCATCCACTGTAATACGAGGGCCTTCTGTGTCTTTACTAACTTCAACTTGAAAGTGCCATGCCTCATAAAGGGAACTCTTTACTTTTCACTCTGTTGGATTTTCTTGTAACAAAGGAAGAGTTAGTCTTAACAGAATGCATTTGCTGCTCTCATTCGTCCGCCACAGAACTGAGTTTGTTAAGCAGATTAAATAAGCACTGCTGGTTGTGGATCTCTTCATGCAATGAAGATACTTGATTCACGTGGGCTAGTTGATATTTATGTTTTAACATTGTAGAAACTTTTCAAATTATCATTACAAGAACTCTGAGTTGGGTCCTTTGAGAATGAGCATAATAAGTGGTGAAAAAGATAATAGTTTGTTCCATTGTAATCGTTTAGTAATTTATGGGACCTTGATTGTGAGCTAGGCCATTGTTTATGATCTTATCCACATGATAGTTGTTGAATCATGAAAGTTCATAAGCACAAGAAAGTTTAAATTTTAGGCTTTCATTCAGAGTCTCTTTTATGTGGAGCATTTAGTCATCGAGTGGAATTTTAAGTTTGGGTTATTGGTGGTTGATTGATTATGTTTGATAGTAGCAGCAGCTGGATGTGGTTCTAATTGTTTGTTCCATGTATTTGCTTGACAGTTCTTAGCGATCCTGCCAAAAGGAGAGAATATGACACAAAAGGGATGTCACATGTTTATGATTATAATATAGTTGTAAGTTCTGGACTGCATTCTTCATTGGAACAGAGTAATATTTTGATAAACTTCCTCTGGATTCAATTGGCCTATATAACATTCTTCTACTGCTGCAGGATTACCTTAACCGTTACAAGGGCCTTATATTGACATGTAATGGCTTGGGGATCCGGCAGTCAATTTGGTGAGCTAAATGCTTCTGTATCTCTTGAATCACATCTAAGGAAAGCTCTAGACGCGTGGCATGTATATGTTAGTAGCCACTAGCTTCGGCATGAGAAGGCACTGGGGATTTTTATTTTCTTTTTCTATTCTCAGGAGTTGAATCTTCAGTGAGTAATTAGTAGCTTCTGGCTCCTGAGGATGCCAACCCTTATCTTTTCGGAAGGGTAACAAATTCGTGATGTGATCATGTTAGTTGATCATATGAGTCATTTACAGTTGATCCGATTTGTCTGTTGTCTTTCACTCATGAGGCGTATGCTGAGAAGGGTTGTAGTACTGGCATAATGATGAAATGACTCGACATCTTCCAGAGCGTAGATTCATTTCACCAGTGTGCATTCGTTGTAGTGCAAGCAAACTCGATAGGTCCACATCTGCATGGTCGGTGATGGTCGAGCGATGTGGAGCGCAAGCTATGCTCACTATTCGCGGTGTGCTCGGGCAATTAGACATAGTCCGGGAAACTTGGATCAGTAGTGCCACTGCATTCTGGTTCCCAGTTGATGCGTCCATTGATGTTAGTCACAAGCGAACCAGTCCTGAATTTCAATAGCTCGAACCCTATTGCTGCAATTTATTCTGATCATCCAGGAAAAAAAGAAAAGAAAAGGGATTCCATAGTCTTGTCTTTGATCTCATCTTGCCCGTGACATCCCTCCGCTCGCCGTTGTCCCTTGATCTAGGTTGTCTTAACTCGACCCATTTAACTTCGTTTCGCATCGAATGGCATAAATGACAAGCTTGCCGTCTGGGTTCCAAGGAACCGTACCACCAATTCATCAACGCTAGGCCCCGCCCTGATTTTCGGGCCATGAGGGCCCTCTCTTTGAAAACGAAGAAATGAGGATGCGAATTTATGGCATGACGATCGCACCCGACCAGACCCAATGATGGTTTGTTCAAACTTGGGTTGGGTCATTGTCGAGGCGCGATGTCTGTCTTGTCTTGTTACAGATGGTCCGGGAAACTTGGATCAGTAGTGCCACTGCGTTCTGGTTCCCAGTTGATGCGTCCATTGATGTTAGTCACAAGCGAACCAGTCCTGAATTTCAATAGCTCGAACCCTATTGCTGCAATTTATTCTGATCATCCAGGAAAAAAAAGAAAAGAAAAGGGATTCCATAGTCTTGTCTTTGATCTCATCTTGCCCGTGACATCCCTCCGCTCGCCGTTGTACGGACAGCTGGATCAGCTGATTCCCTGGAGCAAAAAAATTCCGTGGGATTATTGTGTCCGTAAGTCGTCCTTTTCGTGTTCAAACGCATCATTCCTGCGTTGAATGTTACGGCTATATGATGGCCTGAAAAGTCTCATCTATGTCTGTGTACGATGTTACGAAGTAAATTCAAAAAGTAGTTCCAACCTAATTATGTCAGCCTTGGCCGAATCCAAAATTGAGACGCATTCTCGCCCCGACCGATGTGAAATATGATATCTTGACGAATGTACCATAGCTTTGCAGTTTAGTCTGGCTAGATTCCTTTGATTGGATTTTTGAATTCCATGGACTTTTCAAATAACTTTTACAGAAAATGATATAAATGCCCCCTAAATTATGACTCAACATATAACGTGATTATTAAATTTTTAATTTGTTCAATATAATATTTGAACTTTAATTCAATTTGCAATATGATCCTTGTATTTTTAATTTGTTCAGTATGGTTTATTGACTTTTGACACATGTTTGATTTAATCTTTGAATTATATGAAAATATTCAATATTGTCACTGAGCTTGAATTAATTAAAGGACTGCATTGAATATTTCCATAAATTCGAAGATTAAATTGAATATGTATTAAAAGTTTATGGATCACATTTAACCAATTAAAAATTTAGGATCATATTTCACATTGAGTTAAAGTTCAGGAGCATTCTTGTCATTATCTTTTAACTTTTACAATGGACACACTCCAATCTCAGATCCGCGAGAATCCACCCTCAATAATTAGCCCGTTCGATGATTTCTAGTTCCAGCAAGGCCCAACATCAACCTCATGGCCCAATGAGAGGCCCGACATCTTATCTTTCCCCCAAAATTTTGCCATGATCAATCATAGCTCGAATCATGGATTGAAAATAATTTGATTAAGTCTTTAAATTATATGAAAATGTTTGATATTGTCCTTGATCTTGAATTACTTAAATGATTGCATTGAACATTTCCATAACTTCGGGGACTAAATCGAATATATACCAAAAGTCCATGGATTATATTTAACAAACTAAAAATTCAAAAACAGTATTACACATTAAGTTAAAGTTGATGACAATTTCTGTCATTATCTCTTACTATGGACACGCTCTGATTTCCAGGTCTAGCAAGGCCCAGCATCAACCTCGGGGCCAAATAAGAGGCCCAACATCTGATCTTTCCCCCCAAAATTCAGCCGTGATCAATCCAATCAATCATGGCTCGAATCATTGACCCGAAACAGTTCGCTTTAAAAGGAATAACGAGGGAGAGGGAAAGAATAATATAAAGAAATCCCCAAGGACCCATCCCTCCCTACGCCATCCGAGCTACGCAAGGGGCCCCACCCCCACCCGATCCAGAGCAGCCGTCGCGAAGCCCCGAATCAACGGTCCAGCGTCCTCCGCTTTCCTCTCCACAGCCGTCAACTTCATCCGCTCGCACCGTACTTCCGTCCGCACCCGATCACCCGAGCCCTCCCCAGCCTTCTTTATTTTAACACCACCACACTCCTCTACTAATCCGCTCTCAACCTCTCTCTCTCTCTTCAAATCAATCCACCCCCAAATCCTCCTCCGCCCCTCGCTTTCTCTCTCTAGATCGATCGACCGGTGGATTCGATCGGAGCAGCTGCGGCGAGTCGGAGCGGGGCGATGGCGGTGCCGGAGAACCTGGGCAGGGACCAGTACGTGTACCTGGCGAAGCTGGCCGAGCAGGCGGAGCGGTACGAGGAGATGGTGGAGTTCATGCACAAGCTGGTCGTCGGCTGGACGCCGGCCGCCGAGCTCACCGTCGAGGAGCGGAACCTCCTCTCCGTGGCCTACAAGAACGTGATCGGCTCGCTCCGGGCGGCCTGGCGCATCGTCTCCTCCATCGAGCAGAAGGAGGAGGGGCGGAAGAACGAGGACCACGTCGTCCTCGTCAAGGAGTACAGATCCAAGGTCGAGAACGAGCTCTCCGACGTGTGCGCCAGCATCCTCAGCCTCCTCGACACGAATCTGGTCCCCTCGGCCGCCGCCAGCGAGTCGAAGGTGTTCTACCTGAAGATGAAGGGGGATTACCACCGGTACCTGGCCGAGTTCAAGGTCGGCGACGAGAGGAAGGCCGCCGCCGAGGATACCATGCTCGCTTACAAGGCGGCTCAGGTAACTTCTTTTCTCTCCGTCTCTCTCCTCTAGGGTTTTTGTATGTTATTTTCTTTAGTTTGGTTATACGAGAAACTGGAGGAGAACAGTGAACTATGACTAGTTTTGGACTTTTTGAGCGATTCGAGTTGTTGATTGTCTGGTTGAGTTGACGATCTTTCAGGATTTCAGGGGAATTTAAAGATCTATTTAGGTTGCCGACTGGTTATTAGCGGTTATACGATTTCGAACTCCGTTAGGTTAAGAACTGGTGTTTTTGATTTGATCTCTGGATGGTCGTTGAGATTTGATTAAGTCGCTCTAGTAGTAGTGGGCTTGAGTTTTTTCTTTTCTTTTTTTTCTAATTGTTGACTAGTAGATTTACTAATTTACCGTGTTGACTACAAAACACTTCTGTTGAACCTTGCTTGCGTGCATGACAGGGGAAATCGATGAAGCCTAAACAGAGGATAGAAACTTGTCGGGTGTATTTGGATCCCTTGATTTTAGGGGATCTGTGCATTATAAGAATCGTGGCTTGTAAGATCTAATGCTTTTAGTCCATAGTGCTGTTCTGTTACTTGCCTTCAATAGCTCCTCGTAATGTTCTCGAGTCTATGTTTCTAACAAGAGCACAGGCAATTTAGAATTCTGGGTTGTCTAGCATTATGAGGGTGGAGCAGATGTAGTTCGAAATTTATGTGGTATTGCTTAGTTTGAGATTAAATTTTGTCTTCTCTAATCGTGTGAATGATCCATGCATTTGTATATCCTAGGATATCGCTCAAGCGGATCTGGCTTCAACCCATCCAATAAGGCTGGGTCTGGCACTCAACTTCTCTGTGTTCTATTATGAGATCCTCAATCAGTCTGATAAAGCTTGCAGCATGGCCAAACAGGTCTGTTCTTTTTTTTTTGGGGGGTCAATTTAGATCTTAAATGTTATTGTCTGCCTGTTCTGAATAGTTAGTAAAAATGTTGTTGTAGTTGACAAGTGTATTTCTTGCTCTATCGTCCATTGGATAGCAGAGAGAAATTTTGATGGACCTGAATAACTGTATTGGGTACACTTAGTTGACTAGCTGACGGTGTCGTCATAGTGTCCAGCCAAATTTTGCTTGGAGAGTTATGTTTTCCCCATTATAAGTTGCTCTACCATTGATTCTGGAATGCGCTTTGTGTTGCTCTATGCACATTATCCATCCAGGATTTCGGCCTCTGGGTTTCAATATCCTTTTCGTTTCCTTTTCCTGCTTACGTTATGGTATAGCTTTAGGCAAGCAGACATGTTTTATATTTCTAGTGCATAAACGGATTTGCCTATCACGGAGAAAATTTTCCAAGAGTCATACTTATTGGATATCAGTTGACCCAACTATTGTATGGTTGGCATGCTCATATGTTTTCCTTGTTCAGGCATTTGAGGAGGCAATTGCTGAGCTGGATACATTGGGTGAAGAATCATACAAGGACAGCACTCTCATCATGCAGCTGCTAAGGGATAATCTCACCCTCTGGACTTCTGATGTGCAGGTCGGATTTCCAATCCTTTTTTGCTTCTTCTCACTCTTTCTCACTGTTTGCGTGATCAGTCATAATCATAAACTATCCTTTGAATTTCTCTTATTATATGGTTATAAGAGGAAAAAGAAATCTGTTTTTCAATATTTTGAAAAGCACTCCTAAACGTGTTCAAATATGTAAACATGGGCATTCTATCAATAATCACATATATTTTACAATAACTTTTTCCGCAAGGATACTATTTACGCTGTTTTGCATTTGTTAATGGCACATTGACAATGAGCGCAGTTTTTACGGGCCTTGGGTACTATAGCATGTGGTACCAATGACACCGTCTTTTCTTAGCCTACCTCCTTATGGTGTATATTAGGCAAATCTTCATTTCTTTTCCTTTCTCTCTGCTCTTATTTGTGATTTACTAGAACAATTTTCTTAATGAAATGCTGTTCTGTCAATGTTGCAGGACCAATTGGATGAGCCCTAGAAGATGCAGCGTAAGCTCAAGGGAAATTCGAAACTTTGTTCTGGGAGGAGGTGGGCTGTGAATGTCATTTGTCGGTACCGATTTAAAGAGTGCATCGGTGACATGTTTCTCTTTTATTTTTAGATTATTAAATCCTTTTCCTGTTTCCAAAATGAATTGGAAAACGCTCTTGGGTTTGTGAACGTGCTTCTCACTGCTTTAGTGTTGGTTTTCACTGGATTGAAAGACCGTCTCTATCTCCTACTGTCGTAGTCAAAATGCGAAGAGTTCTCTCACCCCCAGGTCGAAAGTTAAATGCCAAGAGGCCATCTCAAAGCCCTCCGACTAGGTTCACAATAAAAGACGGTTCTGCAGGATGCCAAGTCGAATCAAGGGGAGATCGAATTGCTTGCCACTTTCTCTGTGACAGGCAAGCAGCCGTGAGAATGCCTTTTCGCTCACGGACCAGGCAAATTTTAGTCCGCCACTGGTGCGGTGAGGATGGTTGGTGGTTATTAACTTCTAGAACTCTAGGTCTAGTTATGTTCTTTCATCGTAACAATCAAACTCTCAACAAAAGCTCGTCGACCTTAATCTCAATTCGGTAGAAATTGTTGTTCCCGCTTTGCACGCTGATTTGTAGTTAATCTTCGATAATTACCTTCACTTATTTCATCCTTGTTCTAGTTGATGCTCTACGTATGCAAAGATAAAATTGAAAATAAAAAGACGAAACACCATTGGCATTCATGGATATAAAAGTAATACCAAAAATTGCAAGAACGCCGGGTATATATCAGGTAGCAAAGCATGCTATTTTCGCAGGGTGTGCCACAAAGTCTATCCTCAACTCCTCATTTAGCAAAGGCATAGCAAGCTGGGGAAACACATGCCCATCGATCATGGTTATTCAGAGAAAGTCACGAGAGGGGGAGAGAGAGTATACACACGCGATACGAAAAGCAAACCGATGCAGCCAGAATGCCTTGCCTCCCCACCTTAGAACTTAGTCTCTGGTGCTGTTCTTGATCCATTCCAGGTATTGGACATTGCCACCCCGGATGGGCAAGCCAATCACTTCCGGAACACTGAAAAGCATTAACATAAAAGATTACCAAAAATCTTTCACCTAACTGAGCCCCGCCCACCTTTCAGTCCCGAGAAAACAATATTTCTTTGCATCCCTTAGTTAAAGACACGCGAGTGTGTGATTAGGAGAGAAGCCAGGTGCTTGAATCTTACTCGTATGGGTGGTTTGCCTTGACGTGCTGGGTTAGAGGCTCTAGCAGTGATTCTCTTGTCTTGATTATGAGCAGTTCCTCGGAATCTGTCTCAATCTGCAATTGGGTGGCAAAAACTAAGACAACCTAAGACTGGATGCTCCTACTTAAGCATGCATCTACCACTTCTTAGAATCTCATCGGACCAGCACATTTACAAGTACAACTTTTGACAGAGCTATTGAACAAGCATGATAACTTCTAACCTAGGTACAAATGAAATTGATATTCAACAATTGGTCTTCCACTTCCATACCTTTCCCTGCCAATGGTAAATTGATTCAATACCTGCATTGACACACAGTCTCCTTGGTCAAGTTAAGCGCCCAAACCAACAGCAAAAACACACCTAGCACAAATTTGTTTAGAGACTAACGGCAAACTTGGTCCAAGCTCAAGGAAAACAAACCCATACAAGAGTTTAAGAGGATTATCTAGCTAGAAGAAGAGGAATCGGTGTGTACAATCCTAGGCCAAAGTGGTTGTTCATAGTGTGTGCTCCAATTAGTTAATGGCTATAACAGTACAAATGCAATGCCACCTGTAGCTATTTAGCACCCAAAATTGGTTCTAACTCACAAAACCAGTCTTATAGGAGAGAGCATCTGAAATAGCTTACTTTCATGGTTTGAGTCACTCAAAAGAATTCCAACTTGTCCGTTCCTTGCATAATCTCAAATAAAGCAAATCGAATCAATACCTGGCACTATATTTACGCATGCCGCAAGTCTTTCTTTGATTATGCTCTCAGCCAACTTCTTTCCTGCACAAAAACACAAAAGGCAAACCCAGTTAGGAACTGCGACTACTTAAAAACAGAGGGAGCTCCACAGCAGCATCGAGAGAATGTGAACCCGTGAGCAAATCGAGAAACCGAAAAGAACAATCTATTCTAGAAACATATGAATTTGTGTCGCGAGTTATGATTAAGCATATGCATAATCACGCGCTGCCATATTCTGATTTTTCTCTCTGCATTTCGACAGCTACTGAAGTCGAGGCTCGAGTATCATCCTAATTCGGCGATTCCCTAATCCCACAACCAAATCCTAAGTCCAAACCACACAAAAGCAAGAGCTCAAAACCCTAAGAAAGAAGATCCAAATTCAAGTGCATTTCCACCAAATTATCGAAGAATCTACCTTACAGAACCTAACATCTATCGAAAGCGCGAAACTCCAATCCTCACGAAATCTCCAACGAAACATCGGCCCAAACTACTCCAATTCCGAAGAGAGAAAACAAGCGAAACCAAACCTGCTTCCCTGCTCGGAACCGTGACGTAGACAACGATGCTCGGCACCGTGTTGCCGCTTCCCTCAGCTCCCTCCATCTTAGCCGAATGCAACCCTCTGAAAGGCGCTCCAAACTTCGATCTGCAACACCGGTTCTCGCTCCATCAACGGTCCAAACCGTGAGAATCAAAGCGAGATCGAAACCGAAAAGGCGAGAAGAAAAACCTAGCAGTAGATCCCGACCTCAAGAGCGGAGCGAAGGGGAGGGACCGAGCGCAACCCGTCCTGAGAGAAGAGGAGAAGGAGAGGGCGGTGGAGAACCCCAAGCTGAGCACGCAGAACGCGCCAACGAAGGGAAGGCCCCGTCGTCGTACGGCGGCGGCGGCGGAGGAGGCGGCCGATGTCGCTCTGCAGCGGAGGTACGAGGTTGCCATCGCCGGGGGGCGACCGGGGTCGGGTTTTATAGGGTGTCGCGCGTCGTAGGGACGCCCGTGTAGGTTCGTTGCTTGATGCTCTCGGATGAGAAGGTTCTTGAAGGGAAGTTTCGTAGCCATTGTGATCTGGCCACGTGTCTTCATCGCGATCGATGAGAAATCACCGGGTGGACCTTGGTAGCCCAAGCGTAAATAAGTGATCATGAGCTCGAGTCATATCATGAGTGAATGTTTGATTAATTAATTATATTTTGGACATTTACATTCTCGTATGAAAAGAAATGATTTAAATGTATTATATGTTTTAAAATTTACCGCAAAAATGTAATTTAATTATAAAATTTTTAAAAAGTGCAATAAAAAACTTATCACAAAAATGTAATTTAATATTAAAATTTTCAAAAAGTGCAATTAAGTATTTAAATTTGTCAATTTGATGCAATCGGATCCTCTCATTAATTCGTCCAAATTGAGAAATGGAAATGGCTAACGAGTTTTAGGACTTATTACACAAACCTGACTAATTATAGGATTTGATTGCATTTTAAAAATTTTTAGGACTTAATTGTGCTTTTTTGTGATCAATTTTAGGACTTGAGTACATTTTTCATAAAGTTTTAAGATTCAATGATACTTACGCGATGAGTTTTAAGACGTCAAAGTGATTGTAGCAAGAGGCTCATAGATATTAACCATTCGAGTTTCAAATATGCTAAGAATAATAATGGCTCAAATTAAATATTCCACGAGCAATTTGTAAGGACGAAAGCCTGGTATTCTCCTCCATCTCTAGTTGTAGGAAACCTCCAGTGCAGCATTCTGATTGGTTGGTTAGAGATATGTGTGGCAAAAATCGTATCTGTGTTCAATTAGATTTGCATTTGCCGGATATTCAAAATCTATAATCATTAATTAGAGGTGTGATTATAAGAAATCTCTTCCAATCCGCAGCAAAGGAAAACACGACCACAATGATAACAGAGGGCATAAGCAGGCCTAAAAGGTAGTCTGGTCGTGAAAATTCGGCATCTCTCGAGCACCCGCCCGGGTGTTCAGGGGGTTGGCCGCTATGGACAGGTTGCTCAGCCCACGGCTCGAGAGTTTGGCCTTTTCCAGACCCTTGGCCGAGCAGTCAACCTCCGAAACTAGGTCGCCTAACCCAGCTCCCTTGGGACATGCACACTACTTGGCCTCATTTTTGGATTTACGCTAAACTCAGCTCCGATCCATTGCTCGAATTTTGGCTAAAACTCGAGACATTTCGAACTATTTGTACCATTTAGATTAATGCTTACTCATCTGAAGACCAAAAAGCCTTTTGGCGCAAGGGGCCAGGTCAGAATGGTTATGAACATGTTAGTTAGCTTTTGATGGGCTTATGAATCATAAGTCTAGTCCAACACTTGCACACTCTTTTGCGCTCCAAGTTGGGATTTGGTCTGTGTTTCGGTCAACTAGAATGGGGAGTGTATCTGTCGACCGTTCAACCAGCCCATCGTCCAAACAGGAATTCCCAAATTGCACTCGTGGCTTAATGGGTCGAAATTGAGAAGTGTAAAGGTCCAGTTTTGGACGAGAACTGGAGGAAAGAAAGTGAAGGATTAAGGATTGGCGAAGCAAAGAAGTGAAGGGCAAAAGTCATCATGGTCATCTTATCATATCTTACAGAGTCAACTCTAATAAATTTGGGTAGTTGCATTTGTCCTTGAATTCAAAATGAATTTTGCACGGCCAATAGTATTTGCACACACCGAGTTCAATTTAGCATATTGATGATGACAGTTCCTTTGATGCAACTAGAAGCCCCCTAACTTTGAGAGCTTTTCGGAAAGGATCCCCCTTTTTTTCTCATTTTTTCAACTGATCTCTCTAGATAAATCCCAATCCCAGCACATGTTAAACAACCCTTCAGCTGCCAAACATTGAAGTGGGAACATCAAGCGCTATCGAGCGAGAAAGAAGGTCGGACTGGGACACAGATCTTTGACAAAGTGAAGAAATGTTGGGCTAAGTTAGGGGGGGTGGACCAAAAGAACAGTGGAGACAGATCAAGCTGAGATATACACGTTCATTGACCTCTTGGTGTCCTCCATTTCATATGCTCGCTAAACCAATCAACTTCAGTCCCCATAACATTTGACGACCGTGGCGTTTCTCCAAGTGGGGTGTTAGCACAAGGACAGATCAAGGGTGCATTTGACTAATCTAGCTTCGTTAGAAGACACGCTACTATATTAGTAACATATATTGAGCAGAGGAACTGCTTTCCCAGTCACTCAAAAGACCTCCTTTCGACACCAATCGAGAATCCCCCAAAAGCCATAAAGAAGCCGAGTTATAAAATTAGTGAATTTGATATGTGTTAATGACGCTGAATGAGGATGCGAATGTGCCAAGAAGGGTGTCTTTTGCCAGCTCAACTCGTAATTTGGAATATATTAGGGTGCCGTGACAAATGAGAGACCGGGGATTAGAAGACAGGCTCCCTATAAAGCTACGCAAGTGGCACCATATATTGGGTAGTTGTGGACCCAAGCTTGTTTCCACGTGGGGATCATTTTTCTTTTATCTTTTCCTTTTCTTGGATTTGGGGCCGGTTTTGGGCATTCAATGTTGGATTAATCTTTGGGGTTAGGGTTCTTAATCTTTTAGTGGAGACACAGAAGATACGGCGGATGTTCGGGACTGTGTGTAGATGGCGGACCACGGCGTTGAAGGGGTTTTGCACATGCCAAGGTGACCAAAATGTTGGAAGCTCGATGAAGACTAGGAGAGAAGAATTTATGGTCTTCGCGAAAGTATATGTTATTGCACAAGTGATGGGGTTTTTACTTTGTTCTTCCTATGCCTGTCCCTCTTAATTTTCGTCGACAGGGCTATATTATTCTTGATGACTGGCATAGGAAAGGTGCTGTAGATGTTAGTTTATTGAGTGGCGAATCTCTAGGCAAATCGTGTTGGATTCGTGGAATGGAGATCTTACACGTATAGGAGTGACAGGGGGGTGGTTATCATTTTCGAATGTGGATCTCCACAGTTCTTTAATTTGCATTTTGATCGACTGGGTCTTGCGGACGTTAAGAGAATGAGTTTTCAAATAGAACTTCCTTGCACAAGTGCATCCTCCTTACATAGATATAAAGATTCACTTTTTGTTAGGTATTATCATTGGTGTCTCGATAAATTTTGATCATTGACACACTCCATCAAAAATTTCATGACGAATTTATTCACATTAAATTGTAGATGCGATGAATGAGACACTGAGTGAAGATGCTAATGGGTACAAAGAATCTCGTCCCAAAATTTTGACAAAGTTGTTTAGGAGAGTTTGTAGAATGGATATTCTAAGTTTAGGGGGCATTAAAGGTGATAAAGTAAGTTTTACATTTCAAAAGTTTAGACACGATGCATAGTCATACAAGACTGGTTCTATGGTATAGAGTCATACGCACCTATACCGTACACCTTACCCTACATAATTGTAGTAAAAATTATCGAACTAGTCCTAATCCTATTGTATGGCTGCTAATTCAATTCTAAACTTTTTTAATTTTGTTAATTTACTCCTAAACCATTTTACAAAATTGTAATGAAATCATTTTAACTAATTTTCGCTGGAAATCACTAATGTGGCGATCCAGTCATCAATGTTTGTCCTACATAGTGGACTATCGGGTAAGCAATTTTTCAGCGAAGATTAATTGAAATGACTACATTGGAATTTCGCTTGAAGGTTTGAACTAAATTGCCATCTATATAATAGTTTATGACTAATTAGACAATTTCTCCCACAATTTTGTGTGGTGTTTGGGAGCATAATCTTTAAACCAATAAATGTATTGAATAGATGTAAATCTATAGTTATTAATGATTTATTAACTTATCTACTTACATTTATAGGTTTTGTTTATGTTTACATCGATCAAATTCTCTGCTAGAGTTTCCTTAGATTTTTATATAAAGTGGATCCGAATCCCATTAAGCAGGTTTATCCTCTTACTAAAATTAAACATAAGACATAGAACTGCAATATTTATTGTGTAATATATATATATATAAAGGCAATATTTGGAGCACATAAAATAATTATATGAATCCAGAAGAAACATAAATTCCCCTCTATTTTGTCCAAATCTTAATCTTTGTGCCATCGACTTGGCGTGAAAAAGGCGAGCAAGCCGCTTACGTAAATTATCCGTAAATTATCCTTGAGAGTAAAATTGTTTTCTTCCTCTCTGCTCCAGTTGATCCCCTCTATTTGAAGATTTTCAAAGGTGATTTTTTCAAGATTATCTTCCGATTTTATATATTTCAGTTGTCTTTTTTTATTTATTTATTGAATTATCCCTGTTCTTTGTGATTCAATAATAATAATAATAATAATGTGCTGATGAACTCTCCTGAACACATTGAGTATTGATGGAATTATCTTAATGGCTTTGCAACATTCATCGAAATACCTAAAATCCGTGAAACTATTGAGGTTCGGGTTTGAAGGGTGTGATCCTTGAAGCCTACATTCAGGTTCTGAAAACTCAAGACTAATGACTACATTGATTCAGGTAGATCTTAAGGTAGAGAAAATATAATATTTCAGTTCCCCATATAACTAGGGAAAGTTCAACTTCTGTGCGACCGGGCACTTGTTCAACGTTCTTTTTGTGTGGTCAAAAATTTCGACTTGATTCTAGTAAGAACGCGGCTTCGTGGCAAAGAGCTTTAGAAAAGAATGCAAAGTTCAGGGCATTAAAGAGAAAACATGTAGGATGAGTACATAACCAGTGCCATGTGAGGGAATAGAAGGCGTGGATTATGCTAGTTGGTACTTAGTAGCACGGAAAATTCTTGATGTCTCCATTCTTATGAACAACCAATTGACTTTAATGGTAGAGAGTACTGAATAGGAGCACTCTATAATCAAAATCCTAAACCCACCAGACCGGTATATGTGAGTGCACTCTTGAAATCGCCTGGTGTGAGCATCTCTCTCTCTCTCTCCTTCTCTTCCCTCCTTGATCACGGAGGCTGCTTGCCTTAGGCGACCTAAAATCTTGCATCGCCTAGGCAGGCGACCTTCCAATATGAAAGAATTTTCCAAAAGTATGAGATCATTTTAGTTAAATTGATATAAATGGGTGGTGTTGATGGACTTGAGGTTTTGACTATTGGGAAGGATAAATTGACATTTAGAGGGATGAAGCTGTCAACCTTATCTTAAATGGAGAGGATCCCTACTTATGAATATCATCACTATAATGACAACTTGAGATAACCAAGCGAGTCTAATCTAATAGACACATTCTTGTATCGTACACTCTCCTCTTACTTAAGAGATGGATTCTTCTATTTGAGTGCTTGCAAAGGTTTTGATGTTGCTAATACTAGGGTCAACGACCATATCACTAATCGAATCTACCCTAGTAATTTGCGATATGAAACCTGCCATTCTTACCATTCTATATGGGAAATGATATTCGAACACTATCCTCAAGCAATTGAAGTCAATAAATTCTGATATTGTTTATGGGCGAAGCGTATCGGCTAAACAATCTATTAATCTCGATCTATCCAGGTCATTGTTCATGGACTCGCACCTATGCGACAAACAATATCCCAAACGCATGCCACGAGTATTATGTTTTATTTCTCCAACAAGAACACGAAACAAGACAGACACGCATGAGTACTTAAAAGCCTTATTCATCTTATCGTAAACCCTATTATTCTACGTGACCGAAGCATGCAAAGATGAACCGCCCAATACAATACGTGACCTTGAAGTGAACTTTTATATATCTCACAGAGAGAGAGAGAGAGAGAGAGAGAGAGAGAAGGTGGTCAAAAAGCCAAAGATGAACTGGTCATATGCCCTCGCAGAGAACCTTAACATTGGGGAATGTGGCAGTAAAAAGGAAAGAAAAGATAGAAAATTCGAAAGTGAGAGGATGAGTTAAAAAATCTGTAGTGGGTGTGAATGACACTCTGGAGAGCTCGGCTCGGATCTCAAACAGTAATATAACACAGAAATGCTCTCTCTTTGGACCGAGAGGAGAGACGAGGGATAAAGTCTTCTGAGGAAGAGAAAGTTAAAGAAAACCATATAAATTAAATCGAACAGAGGAAAGAAACAAGGGACAATGAATAACAGATTCATCGAAATTTGCATCGAGAACTGACAAGAACCATATGGGGCATTCAAAAGTGGGCATTGTTTTTGGCCCCCTCGCAGAGGAATTTCTGTGAGCGTGAAGCTGCAAAAAAGATGTGAAAAGTAGAGAAACTTCAAGGAGTGAAAAGAGCATTTCACCAAAGGATTGGAGGGATTGCAAAAGGGGGTTGGAAATGTGTGTCCCCAAAGTCTCTTTTGGAACCAAAGGAATTCCCCGTTTTGAAGCTTGTCTCAAAGGGTGCAAGAATAAGCATCCTAAGCTTGAAACCCTAGTAAAAAAAACCCTAATTTGTGGTCCAAAATTATTGTGCTTCATGTGATCATTTAAAGTTGGGAGTTGATGCCATTTTTTTCATTTTACTTTTTAGTTGAAAACGAACCAATTTAATGCTAATCTTTTTAGGCCAAATCCCACACAAAGAACTCCTATTTCCAATTAAAAAGAAATTGAAATTTCTCCTGTGCGGAGAAAAGAAGAGGAGGAGAAACATGTAGTGTGGCATATTCTACTTTGAGGAAATGGGATCCTAACTAGAGGTCAAGAGAAAATTGTATACAGTCGAAGACTATTTCGACACAACCAGCACTTCATCGCTCGAGCCTCGAGAGAATTTCTCGAGCCCAAATATACACAATTGACAAAACTAAGCTCATAGATGGAAAATGAAAGAAAATAATCATTCTCGCAAAGGGAGTGAATTTGATACAGGTCCACATTCAGAGAGATTAATTGAAGCGGGAGCAAAGGAAATAAAAAATTCCAACACCATCTAAAAGGATTCCAACCTAAAACCCTAAATTATTTTATACCATTGAAAGATTAATCGTGTACATTAATCTCATTAGCATCTACATTAAAGTGGTTTGAGACTCTTAATTCTATTATTTGGATAATCCAGTGCTAAGACTCTTATAGCATGTTCACATGAATCACAATGGCTGATGTTGCAAGGACAAAGCAATTCTTGAATTATCCAAATATATTCACTTAAAATCTCGACCGAGACAAAGACAGATACAAAAAAAGAGAGCGAGGAGCACCACATCTTGTCTCGGACCGCCTAGTCGAGGGGCATCTTGGAAACGCCATGAACTGGTCCAAAGCATTCGGAGATCGTGCAAGTAAAAATCTTCTTACGACCAGCCCCTTTCAAACGGCGAGTCAAGACTCCTCCTCCTCCTCCTCTTTTCCACGGCATTACCAAGAAAACATGATGAACTGCGACCCTGAATCTCGTGTGGTCCACCCTGATGTCGTGGTTCAATCTACATCATCAGCGACACTGTCGTGTCTTGCCTACCTCAGTTAACGTGTTTTGACAATCTTTTTAGCTTTTAATTATGTTGGTTTTACTGCAACTGGAACCGCATTTGCTAAATCTATCAGTCATCGCTGAATGTTAGGAAAGCAGTTCTGTACTTTTGATTTTACATCCAGCAAATCCAAGGCAGACGCTCCCCCGAAAGTGAAAATTAAGAAAAGGAGAGGCAAAGATACTCATCTTTTATGATGCTCTGGTCAGCCTAAAGAAAAAAATCTCTCTAATTTTTCTTTCCCAACTTTTCTCCAACTTTTTTCCGGAGGGAATTTGCTGATTTTGAGATGATTTTTTTTTCTTCCTTCCCTCCCCACTTTGATCCTTCAAATCTGCCTTTTTCCCCTCTCGCCGATTTGACAGCTGCGGTGATTCTCTGGGCAGTGATGAAACTGTTTGCTTTGCCTCCTTACTTTATTAGATGTCTTTCTAAGGTGGTCTCTTTAGTGTAATCATATTATATATTTGACGAAATATTCCATACCTTATTAGAAAAACATGATATACGATGATTCTTGTTGAAGAGACTAGACATCTTTATCACATGTCCATTTGGTGAAGTACCACTTTCAGATTCTAGCAAATTTAGTGCAAGTATAAATAATTACGATTAGTCGGAACAAACATACCTTCAACTAGATTCAATGATAGTAATATGATGTTTGAATCCAAGGTCCCTTGCTCATATTAGCTTTGGATGCCACATGCTAGTTGCATAAATTCATAAATGTAAAACTAATGGTCGGATGCTATTATGCTCTCTTCTATGTTTTCATTAAGTGAGTAGGTAAATGAAGGGTCCACGAGATTTGAACACATCATCTCTTCTAATTCATCCATGACTTTATGTTTTTAACAAAACGGTTTAAAGTGTGAATACTCTAATATTGTATGTCTCTATTTTTAGTTGTCATTGAGGAAAAAGAAATTCTCCATATTCTTTTATTCATTTTAATTTTTAATTTTGTTTATCTTTTGGTTTTCGAGGTCTTTTTTTCTTCATTAGATTGACTTCTCGAGCATATTTAAGATCTAATTGCATTAGATGAATTCTTGTTAATATGATTTAGAGACGACGGATGTGGATAGTTATATACAAATTGACTAACATTCTAGAGTTTGCCACTTAAAATATAAAATCATCATATCTCCTTCAAATCAATAAAGTCCGCCACTTTAGTGTCTTTCAATAGCATGTAGATAAGTTACACTTTCCTTGTCTTGGAATGTGACAAGTTTGAGTTCTCCCTTTTCAACTAGAACAATTGCTTCTTGATTTTCCTAAATGGGTACTTATGGAGAAAAGTACTAAAAAAGTCTTAAACATTTTATATTTGTATCAATTTAATTTTAAACATTTTCACATTAGTATCAATTCAATCCATCCAGTCGATTTAAACAGAAAATTATTGATGTTGACACCGAATATCCTAGCAGCATGATTAGCTCTAACGTAGACTTTTTATTATAAATTATTTATAAACTTCCTTTACTTTTTCCAAATTTTTTAATTTTTATCAATTTTCTCTTCTCCTTTTCTTCTTTTCTTTTTTCTTTTTCACTATGGCCAACAAGGGTTGCTAGAGCTCATTGACCACTAGGCAAGGACCCTGAAGCCCTTGCCTGTGGTCATCCGTGTCTTGCCCATTGGCCAACGAGCTCTAGTGACCCTCACCACCCACAGTGAAAAAGAAAAAGAAAAGAAGGAAAATAAGAGGAAAAAAGGGAAAAGAAAAGGATTAAAAAATAATTGTCTAAATCAACACTAGCCATGTTATGTAAAATAGCTGATGTTTGTGTTAGTAATTTTGGGCTTAATTTGGCAAGATGGAACAAATTGTATCAATGTAAAAAATGTTTATGACTAAATTTGTATTAACGCAATAGATTTAAGATTTTTTTTATATTATTTATGGTACTTATGGTATGGATCAACTACTATGCACAAAATAGAGAACGTTTTTTTTGTTTATTTGGATAATAGCTAGAGCTTATTATCAAAGAAATATATCTATGATCTTTAGTAATTGCTTACGATGAAATTATTTATAATCTCTTTTTTATTTGATTATGTTTGTTTACTTGTATTCTCAAATCGTGTATGTATCAATACCAATCTATGCTATGCCGTGACAACTTGAGAAGGGGAAAATGAGCTTTCTTGGTACCAGAAACTGAATTTTCGATTTACACTTTGTTAAAGCCGAGGGAAAGATGGGGGGAGGAAACAAAACGTAGAGGGAGAAAAATGGTTGAGGAACGGGTTTGAAGGTCTAATTCCTTCAACATTCATGCAAGAAAGGTAAATCCCGTACTATTGCAGTTAATTGACTCATTAGGGATTTTCAATTTAGAGATTTAAAGTTACCAATCATCAAGTACTTAGGGGTACTAAGTTATTTGAGTTGACTAGCACATAACCCATTGACCCGTGAGAAGAAAGATATAATTCAATTTGGATTTCAAAACAAATTACACAAACAAATCAGTTCCTCTCTTTTTGTCTGTGTTTTTATCGGGTCATGTCCTTTACCAGACATTCTCGTCTCGAGGTAAGTTATATGCATGATTGCATATGGGCAATGTACTATCGAACAAAATTATGTCAATTTTTTCCCCATCTTAACAGAAAAACCCACCTTTATTTGTTTTAAAGCTCCTCCTCCTTTTCCTCCCCCGAAAGAGGCGATGCATAATTAGCAAATGCAACGTACTCGGCCACCGCCGGTCAAAGGGCGAGAAATTACGGTCAACACTCTCATGATTGTAAATCGCGGTGGGGAAAGTTTCCGCGGACTTGTCAGCAGGCGCGAAACGGCCCGCCACGTGTCAGGACCGCAGCGAGAAAAAGACAGAATCAACGTCGATTGGTCCCCCCACCTCCCTGGGGCCCCCAACCGTAATTTCACATCGCTTTATTTCTCCCTCGAGATAAAATAATATTTAAAAAAATCCGGAATTGACAGCTATTTCGTATTCTTCCCTGTAGAGCCGCAGCTCTCAATCTTCGGTGCATTTTGATCACATGAGAAAATGACGGTCGGAGAGAAAAAACGCCGTAGGGTTTTCCACATAGAAATCCCATGAAAACCGAGATCTAATCCAATAAATTCTTTGCCAAAATTAAAGCTCCCCTCATAATTATATTTTCACCATGCGATTAATTCCCCATGTTTATTATTAGAAACATTGCCTATGTCCAGATGTGGCGCCAGTCACCCTAATCCCCATTATCGTGAAATTGTGGACAATTAGAATAGTTGAAAATATAAGCCTGGATTGGATGGAATTAGAGAGGTGATGTATCATTGGTGATGTCGGGCTCACAATGATGACGCGTTTGTACATATTCTTTAAGCAAAAAAGCGTGTCCAGATGAAAATACATATGATAAATCAGGCGATTCATTAATAGATTTGGATTTGGACGATGGATATGTACCTAATGGGCATTGGATTTATGAGTTTCCTTCCTTGCAGGTTGGCGGGCTTCGATGATTTTTCCACTCATACATGTGAGGCTATCATGTTTCCGAATACGTAACTCCAAAAAGGGAGGTGAGCTTCACTTAACATATATAGCCAAATGACATTTTACTCAAGTTTAGGCGTATCAAATAAGACATTGGTCGCAATGAAAGATAAAAAAAAAAAAAAAAAAAAACATTTTTTTAAGTCACATCAAAGAAAAACAAAACTCGCCATTTGAATTTCAATTTCATTGTTGTATTACATATTTTATATTGTCCAATAAAACACTTGTCTTTTTCACTGGTCAGGATAAAAAAGGCCAATAAAAATGGAAGGGGAAAACCTTGAATTTTCCAAGTAATTCATCCTATATGGCTGCAATCTGGGCAATTCTTTTGTGAAAAAGCCCACCTTCATCTATTGTATATATTTTGCACCCTCACATTTTCTTTTGATGCTCTCTCTCTCTTTCTCTCTCTCTCTGCCTTTTACCCTAAAAAGATGTACTCCTGTCCTTCATAAACCCTCCTCAGCATCAGTCCCTTTCAGCCTCCAACGCTCTCCTGTCTTGAGTGCTTGAGAGGGCAGAGTGCTTGACAGGGAGGAAGAGAGGGGCTTGAGAGAGGGAGAGGCTGAGGAAAGGACCTGGTTTTTGCTTCATTCGGCAGGCTTTTTCTTCTTTGGTTTCGATTGATTTTGCTTCGATTCATTCGTTATAAAAATTTTGTTGGGCAAAAAAGGATTTGTATGCTCTTCTTCATTTCATCATCACCATCGTCAAGAACCCACCAGTACTGGATATAACGATATCCCCAAAGATTAAAAAGGCGAAAAGAACAGAGGGCCCCTGTTTTTTTTTTTTTTTTGGCTTCTCTTCCCATTTGAGATGGCACCCAGCTTCGACCGCGCGGTTTCCAGCCTCCTCTGCGTCGAGGACGACACGAACGTCTTCGGCGAGAACGAGGGCGATGGGGCCGCGGGGGAGGGCGTCGAGGCCACGTGGCGCCGCCGGGGGCGTGGTCAAGACGGGTGCTTTGAGGGGAGGGAGGAGCTGGTGCCGATGCAGAGCGAGGAGTGCCTGGCCGTGTTGCTGGAGAAGGAGTGCCGGCATTTGCCCGGATTGGATTACTTGACCCGATTGAGAAATGGGGATTTGGACGTGGCGGTTAGAGCCGAAGCTATGGATTGGATGGGCAAGGTGGGCTTTTTTTTTTTTCTTTTTTGTTTCTTTCATTTCCTCTTCGTGGTCGCGTGGATGGGATTGGACTTGGGTTTTCAGTGTTCATGTGGGTCGGTTGATTGTCCCAGCTATTGTCATTTTAGATGTCATTTTGATGGTAGAGTTTGTGGTGTTGCTGTTGGTGGTAGAGCATTGAGAACCCGCTTTGGTTCACGACAATTTCAGTGTTTTTCTTACATATCATGGAAATGGTCTCGCATTTTGCCGGTTTGGTTGGTTCATAGATTGCTTGTTCAGTTGAAGATGATTGTGCTCACTCCATCAATTCAACAGGTTCATGCCCATTTCAGCTTTGGACCGCTCTCTGCATATCTATCAATCAACTACTTGGATAGGTTCCTCTCGACCTATGATTTGCCTGTAAGTTTTATAGATTGGAAGTCGAATTGTGTACAGGGTTGTTTAGCATTGATGTTTATTCGTTTATTGCATTGCAACGAATTGGATTTTCACTGTGTCTGAACAATTTATACCATCCTAATCACAGAAAGGCAAACCTTGGATGACACAGTTATTGGCTGTGGCATGCTTATCTCTAGCAGCCAAAATGGAGGAAACTGAAGTGCCTCTTTCTCTAGATTTACAGGTTTGAATCTTTTCATTCATTGTGTCATTGATTCTCTGTATGTCGAATTCAATTTCAATCCAATTCATCTGATAAATATGATGCATGTTGCAGGCTGGTGAATCTAAGTTTGTGTTTGAAGCCAGAACAATTCAGAGAATGGAACTCCTAGTTTTGAGTACATTGAGCTGGAGAATGCAAGCCGTGACCCCTTTCTCCTATTTGGATCATTTCCTTCGCAAAATCAATGGCGGAAACTTGCCTCTCCGAACATTGATTTCACGATCGGTCCAACTCGTTTTGAGCATCGCCAAAGGTTATCCCTCTTTTGAGTGTTGAAATTGACCCAAGATTAAGAAAACTCCTCTTTCAGTTCAATGTGCCATAATGTTCGGCTGAGAGATGTTCCAAGGGTCTGATGGAATGCTATATACGTGCAGGGATTGATTTCGTAGAGTTCAGGCCTTCCGAAGTTGCAGCAGCTGTTGCGATATCCGTTGCAAGAGAGAACCAATTTATGGACATTGAGGAGGCAACTTCTTTTCTCCCTCAACCTGTGAGAAAGGTAAACACTGGTTGTCCAAAATGTGACATTGCGTGATTGAACATGTTTGTCCAAGAACATATGTAGAACGTTCAATTATACTCTGCTCTTATCATTTCATATCCTAATTCATGTAAGATTCTTCAGCAAAGATCACAGTGAACTTCTTTCTGATATGGTGTTGCATTTTCCAGGAGAGGGTCCTGAGGTGCATCGAGCTAATTTCAGACATGGCATTGAGTGTTGCGTTCCCCAAAAGTGGCACTTCAGTTTCCTCTGTGCCTCAGAGTCCAATCGGGGTACTGGATGCTGCTTGCCTGAGCTATAAAACCGATGAAACCGCGATTGGGTCGTGTGCAAATTCCTCACACAGCAGCCCGGACCCTAAAAGGAGGAGGACATAGCAATCCCCAAAAAATTGCTGTTGACTGTTGTTGGGTCGTGAAAGCAAGTTCTATTTCTCATTTACAAGGGCTGAACTTGATTTTTGTATGTAAAGGTGTGTATACTGAAATGCACCAACAAGACAATGTTAGAACACAACAGAAAAGAAAAAGGAAGAGGTGAGAGAAATTGGTTGGAAAAGAACTGGGGAAGACAAATCTTTGGATTATGTGTAATGGCGGAGTTTTGAATAAGTTGGGTCATCGGTTAGAGGATGCAGGAATGGCATAACAGTGTGTGTTCATACTCTTGGTATGAGATGGGAGTTTTGACACCAGCTGTTAAATATTAGACTTCTTAGCAGCTTGGTAAGGACTCAAGGAGGAGATGAGCGAAAAAGATGAGAAAAGATTTGTGTTGGTTGTGAAATACAGTTTTATTAATTTTTTAGTCTTTTTTTCTTTTTCTCTTTTTGATTGGAGTTTGCAAATTTGCATTAGCTAAAGGGGGAGGAGAAATATATAATAAATCCCCAAAAAACATGGTTTTTATGAGAGTTTTGTTGAAACTGTTGGATCCATTTTCTCCTGCTTGGTTGTTCATTCTGAAGTTTATCCCCTGTTGTCTGAGTAGTCATGAAGTGGACAGGGCTCTGCAGAGACCAAACATGGCACGCTTGGAAAAAGATTCTTGAGGAGGTGCGTTCACTTCATGTTTTGGGAGTAAATTGCTCTTTGCTGAGCCACTGGATTTGCTTTCTCATGGGTCACTGTCAAACAATCCTTTGTTTGACTGAGCAGTCAAGACTATCGAGGGCACTGCCCTGATTAAAAAATTAGGAGGAGACAGAAGAGCCATATGAATGAAGTAGCAACATAAAGATTCGTGCGCATATTTATTTGTAGAGTAATGTAGCTAAGTAATATTAGAATTTGGGGATTCTACATGAATGAACTACACATTTCGATTCAAGTTTGGCATGGAAATTTGGGATTTTGTTCATGAGATCTCGAGTTTGATTTTAGAGTCATGCCTATTACGACCAGAGATTGATCGCATGCATAACAAAATCCTTGAACCAGAGATTGTTCGGTATCTTCACTTACTCGCATTGAGTAATGGGGACTCTAATATGAAATTAAGCACCGCGTCATATCTTAGGAGATTAGATCAACCTAGAATTGTAAAGAGTTTAGGAACTTACATTCCGTTTGTTCCTAAAAAATGTGAAATTTTTAAAAAAGTTCTATGAAGATATTTTTTAGGAAAATAATAATATTTTCCGTTGCTCGACTAAAATCTAAAAATGAACTGCAAAATATTTTCTATCTTGATTTTCCTAAATAAACATATATTATTCAGGCGCTAGTGACTTGCGTATAGGTAATTAGGGAATAGGATATGGGCACTAGAGTGCTGAGTTTGACCTCAATGGGCTCAGGTGTTGAGGACGAGGCATGGGCTTTGGGGTCCCAATCTTGGCTTCGATGGACCTAGGCGAGCGTGTCAACGACTCGGGTTTAGGCATCGAAGCATGGACACAAGCCCAACCTTGATGGACCTAGGTGAGAGTGCCAAGGTCTCAAGCCTAGCCTTGAAACATGGGCAGGTATTGATGTCCCAAACCCAACCTCGATGAACCCAAGACCTAAGCTCAGGAGTTGAGGACTTAGGCATGGGCGCCAAGGACCCAAGTCTAGGCATCAAAGTCCAAAGCATAATCTAAATAGACATAGGCCTAACCGTTGGGGACCTAAGCACTAGCATCGAGGTCACACCTAAGTAGTACAGACCTAATCACGAGCATCAAGGTCACACCTAAGTAGTACAGACCTAATCACGAGCATCAAGGTCTTGGGTCAGGCCTCTCTGGACCCGAGCCAAGGTGCCAGAGCATTAGGGAGTTGGCGACAATACTAAAGTCCTAAGTCTGACCATAGGCGTTGGTGTCCCCAACCCAACCTCTATACAACTGGGCTTGAGCATCGAGGTTCCAGGCTTGGCCTTGATAGACCCCGGCCTAGGGCTACTATCAAGGGCTTAGGAACAGGCATTGGGGTTCCCGTGTCCAAATGTAGGGTTTCCATTTCAAGCACTAAAATATAGTTATACTTTAGAAATAATTTCCGATTTTTAGGTTTTATTTGTTTTACGGAAAATATTTTCCAGTAAGTCATTTTCAAGGAAAATGGTAATATTTTTTGGTGTTTGGTTAGAACCTGAAAGGAACTGAAAAATGTTTCCCATCGTTTCAAATGAAAAATGCGCTTAATCATTCTTGGAAAATACTATTCGAGTGCTAGTAATTTGTCCGTGAGCAACTAGAAAACCAAGCATGGGCATCAAGATCCCTGGTCTAGTCCTGATGGTCCTCGACCTAGGCGTTGCGAACTTGGGCTTGGAACACTTGGGTCTAGAGCAAGAGCATAAGCATCAGTCCCAAGTTCATAGAGGTTGGCTGAAGGCCCCAGTGCCCATACCCAGATCCCTAGCACTCGGGCCTAATCCACAAAAGCCAAGTGTGGGACCTCAATGCTCGGGTTCAAAGAGGAGGCCAAGCTTGTGACCTAGTGTAGGGACTCGGGATGCTAATGCCTATGCCCGAGTTCTCGACGATCAGGTCCATTAAGGCTAGGCCCGAAACTTTGGTGCTATGCTTAGGCTATAGGTGAACAGACTTAATTTTTTGCAAAACAAATGGAACCTTAAAGAGGAAAACATTTTTCCGAAAAAGGTTTTCCGCGAAACAAATAGAGTCTAAGGATGTGTTTGTTTTGAGGAAAGCCTTATGATGAAAGAAAATATTTTTCGAGAAATCATTTTCTAGAAAAAAAAGTTTCCGCTTTGCAAGTTAGGGAATTCATTTTCCTAATTTTAAATATGCATATTTTTCTTTACCATAAATGATTTTTTATTATCAAACACATTGAAGTCTAAAAAACTAATTCTCAGCAATTTGTTCCCTTAAACAAACACACCCATGGAAAGAATCAACTAGCAACTTGGGTATGCCAAATTCAACAAGCCACGCAATTAATTTGAGCTCCACAATTCTTCCTTTTTCATCCATAACAAAATTTTCACGAAACCACACCCATTATATAAATCATGACCTCTAGAATGCCATGCGAACTAAACCTTTTTTTTCAAATTTTTCTTATGGATTTTCATTAATATCAGCATACCCCTTTCTAGCCTACAGGTATGTTCAATTTGGCTTTGGAAATAGACTTTAAGGCTCTAATGACCTTTGGGCAGTATTTGATAACTGATTTTGGAGTCCATTTGGGAATTGCTAGCACTTACAAAGTCTCTTAACTCAATGCAAATTCTATCTAAGTTGGGTTTTGAGTATTTTCGACATGCTACTTTAGGGATTCATGAATTTTTCTCTTCCAACTTTGTCCTCATCAAAGTTTGAAATCCCACTTTTACCCTCAACCCATGTTTTGGGTACCAAAGTCTTGAGTTCGGCCTCTATGGAGACAGGTCTGACCTTGATGGACTTGGGCACAAGTGTTGGGGACTCGAGCTTGACATGGGTAGGCGCCATGTTTTGAACCTAGCTTCGATGGAATCGGGAGTAGGACCAGACCCAACCAAGGACCCAGGTATGGGCGTCAAGGTCTTGGGCAAGTACATCTAGGTCTTGGGCTCGACCTTGATGGACTTGGGCGCCGAGGACCTGGGCCTAGGCGTTGAGGTCCCAAGCCCAATTTCAATGGACGTAGATGCAGCCTTGATTGACGCTATTGCAACACTCTTTTTTCGTTGTGTGAAGAAGAAACAAGTTTAAGGATATTGCCTAATGGTAGGCCAACTATCCTCGATTAGACGTATGTGGCACTCCTCAACGGCCCCTGATCCGTTAGGGTCGCCACAGTTCGATTTCCATTTCACTTTCCCTAATAACATATCACTCTGATATCATTTCAATTTCAGCGGGTCCATACAACCTGGGGGTTTACATCTTTTAGATCGGTCCCTTGCGCAATTCATATAATGGAAGCATATCCAACAACTCCCTTCTATATTCAGAAAACGATGCACACCTACTAAACTTTTATAGGTAAAAGCCAAACACTTTTATTAACTTAAACCAGATGGACATCATTAATCGGTACATCAAAATGCCATAATTTTCTATACTTGGCCATACTTCAAAAGATGACCGACATCTCTTCCAACAGTCGTATACTTAAAGTCCATCGATCAGTGTCGGCGTCCAAAAGTTCCTTCCTTTACTATTCTCCTCATCGCGGTCATATCCAACCACTTGATCCATCTACTAGTGGCAGCGGCAGCGGCAGCAGAAGTATCTTATCTAGTCTGAAATGTTATTCCCTAAAATGGGTGAGTACAACCACTCGTCAGTAAAGATCCACCAAACTACTCATTGCATCACACAGAACAATCAAGGTATCATAACAAAGCACATATCATTCATGCATTCAAGCATAACTTACCTTGCAACCATACATATGTCATCATACCATATGTGCATCTACCATCATGCACTCATCATCAAGCATTCATGCATATATCACCTATGTGCATATACCACCATGCACTCATCATCAAGCATTCATGCATATATCACCATTCCATATGTGCATATACCACCATGCACTCATATCATCCATGCTATCAAGCATACATCACCATGAAATCCATTCATACATTCATGATCGAATTTTCAAATATCAAATAGCATTAATTTACTTTCATAAGCAGATCATGCATCATGCCATATGCATACACCCATGCACATGATTCCATTTCAATTTTTATCTTTCATAAGGATCTCATCATTTTTCTTCCTAGGGATCAATATTTGCATCCTACAATTTATCGCTCGCATCCAACCAGGCATCGCAAAGAACCTCCGGGCATGTATTCAAAATACAACCGGGCATCCGACCCCCCATATTCCGGGCATCTCGCATCCCAACTAGCATTACGAGGCATCCCCTCGGGCACAAACCTCTGGGGCTTCCGGAATTACGTACCGACATACCACCGGGATTCCCCCCTTTGGAATTGCGTACCGTATACCACTGAGCATCTCGAAACTCCCGAGGACCCTCCGGAATTACGCCACTAGGCCACCGGGCATCCGGCACCCTCACATTCCGGGCATCCTGACACTCCCGGGGCATCGTCGGCTCACACCTCCGACGGCCTTCTCATCACCACATTACATATTCCCATACATCTCATTTTCAATTTCACATTTGATGCAACAATGCCAATGATTTAACAGCAGCCCTTTTTAAAATCATATAACATGCCTTGGGAAAAGTATCATTTGATGCAATGGTTTTGAAAACTTCATTGAGTTCATGAAAATCCATCAATCCTTTAATGTCGTATGAAATGTATGAATGTCATCATGTCATTGCATGAATAATAATCCAGGATATCATGATTTACATAATAAATCCAATAAACAGTAAATAAAACAATTTCCAGCTTAAACAGAATGCGTGCTATTCATGAAAAATTCTAGAAAATTAGCAAACGATGGAAATAAATTCTGAAAATTTACCACAATGTAGATAAGATCTAAGAAAACATATTTCATGAAGGACACCATATCAAACAAGGCTTCACAGAATACGTACAGATTCGTATATATCACTGAAAAGGGTTTTTAACATGACCCATGCATAGTTTCGAAAACAATTTCAATTGAACCCTCAAATGGACTCAGAAAATTCTGAAATTTGGACACGTTGTATTTAAGATCTAGAGTTACAAGTTTCATGAAGAAATTGAAGTCCAATTCGTTCTGGATTAAAATTTAAAACCGATTTATTTTTCCTGTTCTCAGTGTCATCTTTTCCAGACTATCATCTTTCAAAAGAAACTTGTTTCTCCGACTTGTATATGTTTGCTTCTCTAAATTTTCAGTATGTTATTATTCAGAATATTACCTAAAACTTTCATTAAGAACATATGATCCAATTTTAACCGGATGATTTTATAAAAATCACAGAATCATACTGGGTCGAAGTAGTATTTTTTCCCAGATTCAGTTTCCTCAAAGAACAACGATTTCACTGACTTATTTTTCTTCTTTTCCTCTGAATTTTTGATATGTTCTACTTCAAGAAGTATAATGCAACTTTTGTTAAGAGATCAAAGTGATATTTTTACAAGAAGGTTACTTTACAGACCACAGAACCACTGAAGGTCAGCACAACGAGTTCCAGATCTAGTCTCTCCAAAGAAAAATTGTTTCACCAAGAAATACTTGTTCGTTTTATCTCAAATTTCAGTATGTTATTCTTCAAGATGTTCTCTACAACTTACATGAATAAATTGAAACAAGATTCCGACTAAAAGTCACATGCAACACACAATCTCTTGGACGGTCGGACTGGTCTTTCCAGAAACAGCATTCATGGCCAACGAATCTCTCTTCAAAGCTCCGAAATTTCATCCCATCTACCACAACCAAAACTTACCATCTACTACACATACACACAGCAATGCAAAGGGTAGGTTTTGGGACTTCACTTGCCTTCGATTCAAGCACAAAACAGCAGCAAACAGAGGCAAAGTAGCAACGAACGGCGGACGAACTCTCTTCCTCTCTTTCTCTCTTCCTCCCTTTCTCTCTTCTTTCTTTGGACGGTACTCTCTCTCTTCTCTCCTTTCTGGTCGAAATCCCCTCCCCCTTTTCCTTTTAGTCAAATTAAAACCCTTGCATACTCCCAATTTTGCATGGAGGGACACTCGTCCCTAAGAAGGAGACAAGTGTCTCCCTTGTTGAAGACACTTGGAGGAGGCCCATCCGGCTCCTCTCCCCATCCATGCAGTCGACAGCCCAATGGGCTTCATGGGCCTGGCTTTGGGCCGAAGTGGTGGGGGTCTTGGGCTGGGTTTTTGGGCTAGCTTGGCCTAAGAATTTCGGCCCACTAACCTTTTAATAATCTATTAACATTTTCCACTTAAATAAATACCTAACTTGCAAAAATAATAAGGCCATAAAACTTGTAGTCACAAATCCATAAATTCCAATTTATAATACACATGGCCAATGATAGAATTTTCTTTCTTAACACATAATTATCCATTAAAAGCTTGGCCATAAATCTTATTACAAATTATGGATTGAATGGCTATAAAATAACTTGATGGTACTTCCATCACCTATTCATAGACTTTAAGGTAACTGGAGGTCGTCATAAATTTTGGGATGCCACAACGTAAGTTTTCCAAAGCTCATATCTCGTGTAATATTGGATTTTGTTGTTAGTTTTATGCCAATTGGATTTTAGAAGTTGCCATTAGCCATTTGGGGTTGACTAAAAACCAATTGAGACGCGAGAATGTCATCTCAATTTCTACATAACTAGAGAATTTAGTTTCAGAGACTTGATTATGCTAATGTTTCCATTAGCGTCTTTGCGGTACTACTAACTTGGAAGGTTGATAATATAAGTGATCACACAATCTTAAGTACCAATTATGAACCTAAAGGTTTCAGAACTACTAAGTTATCATGCAATGTTCTTGCAAGGTTTATTATGACGCCAAACTTACCCTAACCATTTAAATAAATTAACAAGCAATTTATTTTAATGTAGTGCAATAAAGAAAAAAAAACTCAAATGGGAAGGAGAATGTGGGGAGTTTGATTCCCCCACCTTCTTAGGGAAAGTTAGAGGTGGAGACATTTAGTTTCGAATGTGAGGTCCAATTCCTACACTTTACAAAGAGGCAAAACAAAGCTAAGGGTAGGAATGTTTAGTTTCAATTATGGGATTTGACTCCCACGTTTTGTAAGGAGACAAAGTAAATGTCTAAGAGTTAGATGAGAGTTAGAGTGGGATAGACAAAAAAAAAAAGTAAATACAAAAAAGAAAACCCGATACAAGTTGAACAAAAAATACATACGCTTATCTTATAAGCTGCAAGATGAGAACCCTTATTAGGGGTGTGCAACCGAACCGGCCCACCTGGACAAGAGGATCAGGAACCGGTTTCCAAAATTCTAAAATAGTTAAAATCGGTTCCGAGTGAGTACCCACCCAGGAATCAAATTGACCAAACTAGTTCGATAACCTATTTGGGAACCGGTTTTGTAAGCCCACCCCAAAAGTCCAAACCCTAATTTGTTCCCATAATTTCCTATCTCTCGTAGACTTCATGCGGCAGTTTTTCCTTCGTCGTCCGTGAGTTCCTCTCCTCTTCCCCGCTAGCTTCCATCCATCGTCGGTTGGCTCACGGTCGCTCCATCACTGGCTCCCTATTGCTCTATTTCATCCTTCACCGGCTTCCTCATCTATAAGCTTTGCAAATTTCCTCGGTTTTTTTAGAATTTTCTTTCAGATTGAAGCTGGGTTCTTCTCTTTTTCTTTGGGGGTGCTTTCCCGAGTTGGATTTCTTGTCAGATTGGTGGAAAAGTTTGTGTTTTTTTGTTCATATGGGAACTCATTGTGAATGGGTGGGGTAAGGTGGGAGAGAGAGGGAAGAAGTCGTAAAACTTGAAGAGCTTCGGCGTCGGGTGAATCGCCACCATGTTGAGACTTTGCGAGATAATGGAGACGAGTAGATCTACTGGGCTCTCGCCCCCTCCGGCCTTCCCATCGGAGGGCAGCAACGGCAACTGCGACTCATGCGATTGGTGGGCCCGGGCCTTCTTGGCACGCTTGTCGAGGGAAGACAGGGGCAGCAATCTATTGTACGTGTGAGATGGCCTAGGCTTCCTCCGTGTAATCCTTTGTGCAAACCTTCGCCGGAGGATTATGACAGTCAAACTCTAGAGAACTCTAAGAGCTAACTTCATGAGCTCTTATGTCTTTGGAGATGAGAGCTTAGGACAATCATTAAGCTTATGAATTTGTTCTATTCAAAGCTTATTGCAATGTCACCTTCACACAAAAGCTTAGTGGAACTCTTAATAAGATGAAGATCTGTCAACAAAAGTGAATTAGTTTCGATCCATGTTATGTTGTGATGCCTAGCTTCCTGCAACTTACAGACTAATGATTCTCTTCATAGTTTAGCACCATATCTAGCAGGATGAGATTATAAGCAAATCAAATAGCAGCAACTAATGAATTTGGTCAATGTTGTATATGGTTTCCATAAAATATGTTGGAGTATAAATTCTAAATGAAATGTCCACACTCTAATTGGTCCTACCATATAAATTTGCCAGGCTTCATTACTTAATCTTTAGGTCAAATGCTTCCATATTAGTTGTGCTCATCGAAGGATAACTAGCCAGGGTTTGGTAGAATGTCCTTGTACGTGGAAATTTAGATTTTCAATAAGTAGATGTCTTCATTGTGCATATGGTCATGCATACTCTAATAATCTATTACCAAGGGCTACTTAACAATGACCTAAATGATGATACGGGTTACTATCGGTTACACAATTTCATCCAACTATGTTCAGATAGCACTAATCTATTCCTCAGTTTATTATTCTGTGACATTTTATGATAAAATAGATTGATTTGCTAGAAGGAATTAGTATTCTTTAAGTGTAGCTATTTTTTTTTTAGTAAAGTCTTTAAGTGTAGCTATTTGTCTCTTACATAATTTGTTTTTTGTAGAATTCTAATATTATATAATTTGTTTTCAGTCAATAGATCAAGACAAAAACATATCAACGGAAGTTGATGGATATAATGAAATGAATTCGCTCATAGAATTGCTATTCCATGGAGCTGATGAAGTGGAATCTGCCACCATGGGTGCGACAAACATGGTGAGGGTACCTAACTCTCGTCCTCTTTCGGGTTAAAAGCGAGCTAATCGATCAGAGCTTGGGATAATTTTTCAAGAATCATAAATGAGAAAACGCATAAAACAATTAGGATTAAGTGCATTCATTGTGGATTTGATTATGCGTATAATGTTGATCATGGAATATCTACTATGTGGAAGCACTTGAGAAAATGCAAAAAGTATCCTCATGCAAATAAAATGTAAATGTTGTTTGCACCACATGACTAGCAAGGTAGGGAAAAATACTACTAGTAGTGGTAGTGTCTTAACGACGTGGAAGTTTGATCAAGAATGTTGTTGGCATATGCTTGCTCAAATGATTATTATTGATGAACAACCGTTTTCCATAATTGAGCGTGTTGGTTTTCACGATTTTGTTACAGAATTACAACCTCTTTTCCAATATCTTTCACTATTTACGGTGGCTAAAGATTGTTTGAAATTATATCTAAGTAAAAGAATTTATTTGAAAGCTTACCTTGGTAAGCTTAAATTTAGAATTGCACTCACAACGATATGTGGAATTCCACTTAAAACTTGAATTATTTGTGTCTCATTACACATTTTATTGATGAAAGCTAGTAGTTCAAAAAAAGAATAGTCAATTTTATGGTAATGCATAATCACAAGGGTAGGAAGATTTGAAAAATTGCAAAGAAACGCATTTGTGACTAAGGAATAGAAAAGAAAAATGTGTTCACAATAACTATGAATAATGCTAGTTCAAATGATGTGGCCATTGATTATTTGAAGGAAAAATTTTCAAAAGAAGAATGTTTTATTTTGAATGAAGATACTTCACATATGAGATGCACTGCTCATATACTTATATTGATAGTAAGAGACAGATTGAATGAGGTTCTTGATTCTATTGCACGTATCTGAAATGTAGTTAGGTATACATGAGGATTTCTTCAATGAGAGTTAAGACGTTTCAATCGTGTATTGAGAGTGATAGAATTGCATACAAGGGTTCGGTCTATCTTGATATTGCCACTAGATGGAACTCCACTTACATGATATTAGATACTACCAAAGTTCAAGAAAGCTTTTCAAAGAATGGAAGAATATGACTTATCTTTTTTAAGGGAAATTGAAAATGATTCTCCTCAATATGAAAATTAGAAAATGCCATCATTCATTATAAATTTCTAAAACGATTTTATGATGCAACATGAAGAATGTCAGGAAGTTTATATGTTACTTCAAATGATTATTTTGAGGGCGTGGCTATATTGTAAAATATTTGAATAATACAACGAATCCTTTAGACCTAAAGCTTCAAACTATGGGTATAAAAATGAAAGAGAAGTTTAAGAAGTATTATGGAAGTCTGGATAAAGTAAATATGATGGTATTGATTACAGTTGCATTGGATCCTACAAAGAAGTTGAATTATGTAAAGTTCTGTTTTGAACAAATTTATGATGATGAAGTGAAAATTGATGAGATGTATGATAAAGTGAAGGATGCCTTGGAGAATTTGTATAAATTTTATGAGTAATCTTTTGTTGGCTCTTCTAGTGAAGAAAAATTTGGTGGTTCAAGTGTGAGTAATAGTAGTAGTGCTTCCAATGCCGATACCAATGATATTGAGTGTGAAATCCATGTTTGGTATAAAAGCTTTCTCCACACAAAGAAAAAAGTATTGAACGAAAACAAATCTGAGCTTGATCAGTATCTTGAAGCTGAAAATAAAGATATCCTTAATCTCGATCTTTTGATGTGGTGGAAGAGTATTACGTCAAAATATAAAATGTTATCTTTGATAGCTCGGGATGTTTTGTTTATTCCTATGACTATCGTTGCTTTAGAGTCGGCTTTTAATACATCAAGATGTGTACTTGATAGCTTTCGAAGTGCTTTGACTCTTAGAATGATGGAATGTTTGATTTATACTCAAGATTGGTTGAAAGCTATTCACATGTCAATTAATGTTAAAGAATGCATTGAAAATGGAAAAAAAGTTTAAGGCGGGTAAGTTATATATATTTCTTTTTATCTTATAATTCATTTGCATAACTATCTACTAAGTGAATGCTTTATTTAATCTCTTTTTTTCTTTTAGATTTGGATTGTCTCACCGAGGACATTATCATTGGAAAATAAACTTCATTTCATGGAAACTCTGATTTTGTGGTAAGTAAATAGACTTTATTAAGTCATAATTTTTGCGTATGTCTCTAAAGCATGGTTTCTTGTTGATTTTTCTTTATGTATAAATTTTAGGTTTTTGTCAAAGATTTTGTACCACATGGATTGGCTTGCCTAATTTCACTTTTGGAGGAACAGTTATGCTGATTTCACTTTTGGAGGAGTTATGCTTACAAAGAAGATTTATTAACCATTTTAGATAAATGAACAATTTCAGCTAATATTTTGGAAATGAGACTAAGAGTAGATCTATGTTTGTTGTTAATATTTATGTAATGTTAGGATTTTTGCTTTGCCTTATGATTTTGTTTATGATAATTAGTTTTGTGGATCCTTAGTTTTTTTTTTTTAAATCAAAAATGTTTATTTACGTATTGTTTACAAGTGTTTAATGTTTTAATACAAATTAAGAGAATTACGTTATTTTCTCGCATATCAATATAAAATTCAAAGTCGTATAGGATGAGCGGTTGCAAAATAGGTTTCAATATAACTAGGGTTAACCCTAGAACCAGACCCAAAAAACAAGATGGTTTGGGTACAAGGTCTAGTGCAAACAAGGTTAGGTACAAAATCCAAAATAGATGAACCGATTATAACAGGGTTTGGTATAGGGTTTAGGTCTGGAATCTACCCACCCTAAACCTGATCACTCCTATCCCATATAAGCTAAATGCAAACCAATTTCCTACTTGAAAGATTAATCTACTAAGACAACTTATCTAAGGTAACCCATAATTAAAAAAAAAAGAAGAAGAGAGAGACTATACTAAAGGTTGTGCTAACTACATAAAGACAATGCTAAATTTATTACTAAAGCCACACAACTTGGCCTAGACATCTAGTTTCAAATGTGGAATTCAATTCCTACATTTTGCAAAGAGGTAGAACAAAATTGAAAGTTGGGATGTTTAGTTTCAGATATGAGATTCGATTCTCATGCTCTACAAGGAGACAGAGTAAAAATCTAAGAGTTAAACTAGAGCTAAAATAGGATAGACAAAATAAAAAAGTAAATGCAAAAATGAAAACCCGATACTTGAGCAAAAAATACATACACTTATCTTATAAGCATCAGATAAGATCCCCTATGGTTTAATTTCCTACTTAAACGATTGATCTACTAAGATAACTTATCTAAGGTAACCCCTAAAAAATAAAAAACTAAACTAAAGGTGATGCTAACTAAATAAAACGATACTAAATTTATTGCTAAAGCCACGCAACTTGGTCTAGACCTATCTCTAAGCTATTTTCTAAATATTTAAAATTTCGATTTTTTTAAATTGTTATTTTAATATTTTTTAAAATTTGTAATTCCGAAAATGGGGACTCTGACTAGGCCCTCGGGCCAGGTCCGAACATGGGCTGGAGCAGGCCTTTGGGTTTTGGGCAAGGGACGCGAATTGGGTCATTACTGGGCCCCATCTTCTAAAAAGGCCAATCCAGTGAGGAACAAATTCGGCCTAAGTAGTCAATTGGGCCCAAACTCCCTATGACCAAAACAAACCCAAAATCAAATAGACCTAAGTCAAGCCTATTTTAGTGCTATAGCTGCACCAAGCCCATTTCCATTATCCTCCTTTAGGCCGATTCACTCGAACCATCCCCTCCTTGCTGCAAGCAAAGCAAAAATATTTTCATCGTCCACAATAATGTATAGATATAAATTATTATTGATAATGCAATCATTTTTTATTTATTTCAAGTGACAACAATTGATTATGTTTAGGAAAATATTTTCCAAATTATTTATTTTTCACAAAACGAATGGAGCCTTAATTGTTTCTAAAAGCACGAGCGATATCATTGAGCACGTGTGTTATTCACTTTATTAATGTGCTAGTGGAAAGATATTGTAAAATCCGGGTAATTGTATAATTATGAAAACTTTTGATTTTATTATTGAGAGCTAATGAACTAGATTGGATAAATTGAAAATTTTAGAGACTGGACCAACCATTTAGGAACAGTTCAAGGACCATATTGGACGAATTAAAAGTTCAGTGATGGAATTGCATATTGGGCCTAGGTTTAAAGATCAGTGTGTCCTTCTCCCGATAATTAACCATGTAATTTGCCAACAGGCACAAGGGTTGTCCCGCGGGACAGATTGGTCCGTTTTGGACATGGAGCTTTTCGGATTCAGCCCATCCCATTGGACCGACTTGCCAACCCGAATTCTTAATTATGCCAGGCGTCGTCTCTTCACTTGAGTGGCTTGGGTTTAGTTGCATCCAATTTCTTTTTTTCTTTTTTTTTTTCCTTTCCCTGAAATTTCTGTGTACTGATTACTGAATATGCTGAATCATATGTATACGGAGTAATGTTTCTAGAACTGAATGCTTATTTGTTGAAGCAAAGAGTCGACCTCGCTGGGTAAAGATCGGGTTTAGACTAGAGGGAGCGAATGTCCGCCGTTCAAAGCTACCGTGCTCATGACTTTGGCCCAAACCCGAGTAACCCTTGCTCAAATACGACCTACTCCACCCGTTTGTGTGGATTGTATATATCTAAGTAGTTTCGTTATGTTGTGATTAGGTAATGACTAAGTTTTTACACATTAGATCATGTTTGATTTAGAGTTGCTTTATCTTTCTTTAACGAAAATGATACTAGAAGTGTTATGACTTTCGTATGGCACTCACTTTGATACTAAAACCTTTTGTTGGATTTCCTAAGTGTCAAATAGGGGGGAAAGATCACGTAACTGTCTCTGACAATAATTTCCAATTAGAAGTCCTTCGTGACTATCTAAATAAAACTTTTATTTTAACGTGTGGCTTTTCCTTTTAAAAAAAAAAAAAAAAAAAAAAAAAACCAACGTGGCAATGACTTGGCCCTTCTTAAAAAAACAGCGCCGTTTGTAAACGAAAAATTCCCACTCTCCCTCAGTCCTTCTCAAAATAGGGAAGCAAGTTCACGTTTTAGACACTCAACGAAGAAATGATCACAATAAATTTAGGAGAGGGTATTGTTAAAGCCTGGAAAAAAGCTAGCTGTTTGTTTAAACAGATAAAACCAAAACCAAAGGGCTCCTTTATTTTGTCAAGCAAACCATCATGCACATTGAGGACGGAATCGGTTTCAAACTCATATCAAATTGGGTTCCGATGCCGACACAAGCAAAAGACCCATTTCGCAATCGACGCCAACGTCATCCACCTGAGCTTTTCTTCCTTTTTGCTCCTCCTCATCGTGGTCCTTGCCCAACCCAATTTGACGAAAAGACACCCACAAAATAAAAAATAAAAAAGGACAGAAAAACTTTTTAAAAAGAAATCATCGACCGGTAACGAGAAAATTGAACGTCGCGAGGAAAAAGGGGGAAACTCTGGATGTGGGTATGAAAGGTTGAGCTTGGAAGTGGGTATCCACAATTGAAGTGTTGTCTATAATTGGGCTTCTGAGCCACATTCGCAGTGACATTGACCTTCATCTTCGCTTGGTTGACACGATCTTACGATCTTGAGCCACTTCTCCAGCTCCTGCTCTCCATCGCAAGTTTCAAATGGTAATTTTGCCCCGCAATCATCGAACCCGAGTTTGGGGTTTAATGAAGAGATTCGATTTTTTCCCAGTTCATTAATATGGGGCGACATTGTTTCACTCAGATAATGTTGGGTTAACTTTGTCAACGAACCACATCATACTATTCATATTATAAAAAATTGATATGTTAGATTTTTCGACGACGAAAATTAACGATGGCATTGAAGTAATCGTTTTTATTTTCAAAAGTGGCATTCAAGTGATTGAATGAAAAGTTTTGCCATGAAAAATAGTGCCAATACCGAAGTTATAATATTTTTAATGTCATTTACTGCTTTTTTATTATAGTAGTTCACAGGTCACAATGTGATATAGTGGTGCATGGATCTACACAGCATCTTCTTGTACTTCCAGTGTATTTATTGATTGTCTTCTTTAACAATTGCATGGGCATGGAAGAAAACGAAGGAAGTTTTCAACGAAATCATACGTGAGAACATTAGATTAATGCTTATCATACCGAATTCCGTGGAATCACGACCAATTATTCCTTTCGCCTTGTCCCTTTCCAAGGTCCTACCTACCCTATTGGGCTTATGTCCTCCATATCCCATTTACACGGCCACAATTGAGTCATCTTGTTGACCGATCGGTCTGTGTTTGGGACGAATCGAAAGGGATTTTTCCCCCACTTTGACTCTAATGTCTTCACCTCGACTTCCAATGGGATTGGCTTTCCAAGTCTTTGATGAGTAATGCCGTATGCCTTTATCGATTTTTATGGTAGGGAAATTATCATTCCTCTGCTTCAACATAAATCCGCCACGGCCATGGGATTATGTGCGTGGGAAATCATGGCTCCATTCAGCAAAGAAATCAATCGCTCCTCTGTCCATCAACCAAAGGCGATGAATCAAGGCGACGATGAATGCCGACACTCGTTTCGAGAATCACGCTTAATTTTTCCATAGAGGTCGAAACGAACGGTACATTAAGGTGCACCACTTGTTTGATGATATTTCTCTGTTTATTCTCAAATTTTTATCGAGAAATTATGAGCGAAGAACAAAAAAAGAAATTTTACTGTACTTGCAACAGTAAGCTGACATTGTCAAACCAACCACCGAGCTGCAAATAGAGGTAATGTCCATTATCGATCACTGTCGAATCGCGTCCGATGCACCCAGCCATATCATATGGAAGAAGCGAGTTTGTACGCAATAATAGGCCATTAGACAGAGCAGTTGGGAGGAACGGATACTAAAATCGGCACGATTCCGAAAGAGTTGGATTCCTAATATCAAGTATCAACTAGTGTAACTTCATGAAAAAAATCATAAAACCTGTTCATCCTCACCCTGGCTCTGATGCCACTATAGGCAGATCTAATGGGCCAACAGGAGAACGATATCGTCCGCTCTGATTGGACTCATTCGAGTGGCTTTTCACAAGGCATTCCATCAGGCTAAGTTGCACGAGCGCAACGGACCATACTTAGGCGAGGAGAAATGAGGAACATATCCAAAGCACGACGATTAAAACCTCGACGAATGAATGAAAAGTGCTTATGGAAAGCATTTCGAAAGCACCCATCATTTGCTAGTTCTGTGGATTGGTAATGCTTCATAAAGCCCACCCAGGCTGATGCGCATGATTCCATGAACCCGCTCCCTCTGATTTGCTTGTCCTTTATTTTTCTCCAAAGCTGCGGTAAATAATTATGTCATGACGTTTTGAAAGTAGCAATTCCTTCTTTTCATTTTGGGAAAACAGAAGAGTTGGAACACAGGGCGGTGGGCACGGCGGCTGGCCGGCCGGCGGCTACACAAGTCCACGAAAGCCGCGGCTGATATGACAGTCCCACATGGCCACGGGCCGCAGTACTCGGCGAGTTGGTGTTGTTATGTGGGGCACTGGCATGCGGATCCACCAATCATCGAGGGGTGCTAATTGTACCAATCAATTGCCGGTTATAAAGTGATTAAATAATTCTCTGTTACCATCCTCATAGAGAAAGACGAGCATGCTTTCTTGTAGACTAATCAAATATCAATTAGTTTTACCGTCATCTAAATATTGGAAAATTGAAAAATCAATCTTGCAGAAATAATTTTTCTTTTCTAAACAAACAGGCCATTATTCAAAACATATTTTTATAAAATAGATTTAAGACAATCCGGAAATATGGCCTTTGCCTTTCAATGTATTTTAGTGAAAAGGAAAAAAAAATGAAAAAAAAAAAATTGGGAAAATTGGGAAAATTGGTTGGTGTGTGCGAGGGACCATTGACTTGCAGAGCGAGGAGAGAATGGTAAATACACGCGTCTGACGGGCGTGGAAAGCAGTCTGCGGTGGTCAATCTCAGTGACAGAACGGAAACGGCGTGCCAAATTGGAAAAAAAAAAAAAAGAGGGAAAAAGGAAAAAAGAGAAAAAGAAAAATTGAGTCCGCGTGGGGAGACTTTTATTTTTAATACCGAAGACCTGCTGCTTCTTCCTGTACGGCAAGATTTGGTGGTCGGAATCTCTGGATTTTCTCTTCCCCCTATTTCTGCTTTTTATTTTTTTCTTCTTCTTATTTTCCCATTTATTTATACTGGCGCGTGAAGTTATCCCTTTTTTATATTCTCCTTTCGCTTTTTTCTTTTTTTTTAATTCGATTTTGACTTCGCCGTTTTGCCCTCCGCCCTTTTTAGCAACCTTTCTTTCAATTGAAAAATATTTTGACTTGTTTTGTTTTTATCTTTGATCTTTGGAATCGTATTTTCATCTTATGTTTAGGAATGGCCCCCCTTTTTTTTTTTTTATATTTTCGCGTGTGTCTTGTCCTGTGTCGGGAAAATTTTAAATATAGAATTTCGGCGAGAGTCAAAATTCAAGAATTTGAGATGGAAAGAAAAGGCAGGGCATTGAAAAATCAAAGCGACTCCGAGTATTTATAATTCCTAGGATCTTCAAAGAGACTGAGTCAATTGATGTAATATGGCCAGAAAAAATTAATGATGAAAATAGCCACCCCAAACGAGGCTTTGGTGCTTACTCCGTGTTCACCAGTCACCACCAAACTATGGAACAGGTTTACTTCTTGATTTTAACATGGTCACTAACATAATTTTGACGAAATTAGATGGGTTTTGTATTTATATACTTGGAAATTAAATTTGACATTCCATAAATTAGCAAATATGCACCAAATTTATGTGTGAACATATGTAAGGCCAAAAAATAATAGTAATAAGATGAGTAAAGAAATAGATGATGATTATGTAGATTACACAATTAAAATTATGCGCACATTCCATGCTTATCATCTTAGACATGGGTAGCTGTATTTGTAGGAGGCGATTGACTATTTATATCGAGGACAGCATATGTGGAATGTGTCACGTAAAATTGCTTGGTCTATAGCTAATATTAATCCTTTTGATGCTTGTTTAGCACAATTCTTTTTTATGGAGCAAATTTTATACTCTTTAATTTCTACTCGGTTCCCCAGTTAATTGCATTGACCTATTTCAAATTCACATAAGAATTTTTCGGCACTTTCCGTCAAAAAGACTCGATTACAGCTTTTTTTAAAAAGGAATTTTATTATACCTACAAAAAATCGAGAACTTCCAATTCACTTTTCCCTGTATCTGACACCAATACTGCTCTAAAAAAAATCAGAATTCAGCTACTTGCACATAGATAGAAGTACAAAAAGCCATTCAAACCCTTGTTTACTAAAAGACCCGGCTCTTCAAAGTTGACTAAGGACTTTAAAATTCGGAGGAACAAAGCGCATCACGGTCCAACTTGCGCACCTAACTAGGGTTTGACACTATTTAGCAAAGTTAACATCAAACCTTCCCCTTCGCTTTCCCTTTTCGTTTCGCGTCAAGCACGGCATGATTCTGCTGCCAAAGGGGAGTCATCCCACCCACTTCCCAAGCCCACTCATTTGATGGGGAGAAAAAGAGAGGAAGGAACAATTACACGACTCGCCCAAAATTAATTTAAATTAAATGGGGGCGGTTACATACACCCTCTCAACATCACATCTAACAAGATTTATGATGTGATAATTATTAAAAAATAAATAAAGGGTTTTCGTGTTTTCTTGCCACCCAAGGGACATGAACGTGCAACCACCAATTTCTAGGTGATGTTACCATCGCCATCAATGCCGAGGAAAAAGAAAGGAAAAAAGTGGAAAAATATGGCGAGAAAACCATGCGGAATTAGAAGTCAAAAACTACGTGATTAAAAAGTCCTCACACGCGTACCCAGAAAACCCTAATTATACCCACCACCACCAACAGGAGGAGAAGACACGGCCCGCTTTTCACGTTTCGCTGCATCGGCCGACCCTCGATGCTCGCTCCCTCGCCCGCCCGCTCGATCTTTCGAAAAGCTTTCGATGGATACGGCGATGGGAAGGAATCATGAGCATCCCCCTCTGCACGTGCTGATGATGGAAACTTCAGACCCAATGTACACCCGCATATATGGCGTAGGGTATACGAAGTGCTGCGCGTGTAGACGATGCGTGATTCGGTGGCTCGTGGATCAATCATGGCTATAGGATATGAGAGCGCATTTGTGGGAATTCCTTGAAGTATCATTCTAGCTCGACAGCAATTCGTGTCGCCCCACGCTTCAGTTGTCGCGCGATCGTTTAGTTTGAAGCCTTTGAAGGGTGGTCTAGGTTAAGGCTGTGATCATTTTGCTTGGAATTTGATTTTTTTCGACTGTTTTTCCTTAGCTGGAACTCTTCTCAGGATGATGTTGCTTTGTAGGTGTGGACTTGATGTTTTTCGTGCTTGTGCTTTTAGCTTTAGAATGATAGGCGTCGAGATAAAGAAAGGATGTTTGGTATAATATGATACTAAAGTTGATCTTCACGTTTTTCGCATTATTTGTTCCAAAAGAGTTGGAGAGAAAGGTTTCCTTTCGATCTATATCTACTTCTTTTAACTTCTGACGTAACGATGGACTGGCTTACGATAACATAAAAGTAAAGTGAACGAGCAGAAGCTAAAAGCAAAATTATAAAATTTATCAATCCCTTCATCTCAAGGAGTTCTTCAAGACCGGAGGTTCAAACATGCGACATAGACACGTCAACATCGATCAAATATGATTTAATTTATATATATGAAATAGCCAATTCCATTTTGTTCATTTGACCTCGAGCAATCTCCTTCAGAAATCATTCTTTTCTCCCTGACCAAACATCCATCCCCAAACCTCTTCAATCTCGAGCCACTAAAGTTGAATATACTTGCGAAAATACACTACTCGAACTGGCACTTTCCAAATGGTCCTCCTCCTTTTCGGCGATAGGACATACACAAAAAACATACGCACGAAGAGGAACGGGGGGAAAGGGAGCCTAAAGAGTAAAGAGGGAGAGAGAGAGATAGAGATGGGGCGGTGGTGGTTTTCTAAGTACGCTTCGTGTGGAGGAGAGGGGGACATGGGTTCCTTTCGTTTTGCATCATCTCCCCCTTTGTATCGGTTTGCGAGTTCTCCTTTATCTTTTGGCAAATTATTTATATTTCCAAACCCTAAAGTCGCGAGCCCCCCCCTCTCTCTCTCTCCTTTCTTTTCTCCCCCTTTATTGTATTTTCTTTTTAAGTGCGGCATGAGATGGGGGAGTGGGCATAGCTTAGCTTTCCAAGCGTGGGATGTTATTGTTGGAGAATCCACAATCAAATGGCTCCATGGTCTCTCATGTCCCACCCCCTCCCCCACCAAACTCTCTCTCTCTCTCTCTCTCTCTCTCTCTCTCTCTCTCTCTCTACACGCCCATTATTATACTTGACTCGATTAACCTTAATCATGAATCATGAATAAGCACGGGCAATGTCGGCGCGGCACGTGTCGCGTCTTGGTGCGTCCGATGAACTTCGATCGAGGCGTTCTTTGGCATGCTTTGAAATTAGGACGACTATTACAATATTGTACCCGGCGGAAAACATGGAAATCAAAGTCTAGGTATGCCAAGACAATAGAGAAAAGCATAATTAAAAAAGGAGGAAAGAGAGAGACCTTTGTCTTTGAATATTCTCTCGAGCACGTATGACTTTGTTTCCCCCACCTTTTAGTATTTTACTGTCACACGTAATTAAAGTGCTCTTGGTTGTTATATATACAATTCTCTGTTAAAGCCTTGAGATTGTCCGCACTCATTGATGGTGCAATTGACGTATTATAGCTTATGGGGCCGGGTGAAGTGCTTATTAATCACTCTCGCGATAAGCGTGTTAAAAGGTCAAGTTTGCCTTTCCAAGACAATTTGTTAGGAAATTATTTTTCCCAAAAAATTTAAGCTATCGGTCATCGAACATGTCATCGTTAATAAGATCGATACACTGTCAATTTAGGAGTAAATTGGTATTATTGAGGTGCCATGTGAGTTGTGTCGTATAACTTCCTTGTCAAAAAATTGGTGTGGTGCAAAACAATTAATGTATTGTAATAGGCCTATAATTCATAGGTTCAAGTTTTGGAATGAAGGTAAATCCAATTAAATGTGAATGTGTTGATAGGCTCGAACTTGAGTTCTTTTTTTGTTGACCTCACATATCAAAAGTATAGACTTTCATTGTGAATTTCAAAAAATAATATTAGAGCCGATAGTGAATAATAGACCACCGATTTGTTCTCATAGTTGTTGAATATCTCAATGACGAAAGCTCATGATCAACAAAGATTTCGAGTTGAAATTGTCATCACTATTGGTTTGCGTGAGAAGAGATATTGGGTAGTTAATTTGGCAATACGATATACAGACCATAGATGGAGGTAGGTGTGGGGCTAGAGCAGCACGATCTCAAATTAGTAGTTGATGGTGATTGTAGTGCATAATTGTACGTGCATAGCCAAATTGAGATATGCTAATGCAAAAGAATACTTGGATTGAGAGGGAGCATGCCCATGATGGTGAGATTTTCGAGATGCAAGCCTGAATTGTACTAGAGTAGTCTGGGTGGTTCAAGTATGACATTATTTGATGTGACACGAAACTATTGATATATTTTACCTAAGTGATTAATAACTCATTAACTTGACATTTTGAGTGAAGATTATTCCAACTAGATTTATTAAGGGTTCCCTAATCCTGCGACAATAAAGCTAGTACCAAGGAGGTTTATGCACGCGAATCATTCATCGGCTTCACAAAGACTTCCAAATACATCATCATCTAAGAAAATGACTTTATTAGGTGTGCAAATCACACACACACACACATATTTTTGGTAAATACAAATCACATATTTTTCCTTTCTCTTTCGAACAAAATCACTCACCACATCGAGACATAACACACTCACGTTCATCTCCTCCTAATTTGTCAAAAAGTGTATCTACATATGTTGGATGACCATCAAAATAAAACCATGATCGATAACGAATGTGGAGGCTCCACTATTATTGGAAGCGAGCATGGCTCTCCCTCTCCTCTCCCATAGTGATCCATATGGCCGGTCGAGAACGTACGTGCGCTTACACAGAATCATCCAATTCCTTCCTCCTAAGTGCGAGAAGCTACCAAAGCAAAAGAGCTCGTGCAAGAAGATGAAGATCATAGCCTTGTGCCCATTAGATTTAAAAAAAAATGAGGGTATTTTATCTTCTTCTTCTTCTTCTTCTTCTTCTTCTTCTTCTTCTTCTCTCTCTCTCTCTCTCTCTCATAATTTTTTAATTAAAAAGCATGTGACTTTTAGTTAAGTGCTCAATCCACATCCATGATTCCCATGCCACACCCCCCCTCGAAGGCACATTGCCAAAATCCCAATTAAAGGGCACTAATTATTGCTCAAAAGAACGCTCGGATCATGGCATATGGTACCATATTGATTACTTTATTGATAGCTTTAGTGTAAATAGCGTTAATGATTAAATTAAGAGGTTAGACGTGCGAGGGAATCCCAGCTTTACATCTCACTCGTATATGGGGGGAATGTGTTATTGCCACCAAAAGCGTAGACCCAATGGGATTGGGATAGGGAAAAATAGAAGGGAAAAAGGAAGAAGAAAAGCTCGACTTGGGTGTGTGCAGATTGTTCCCTCCTCTCCAAACAAAAGCTTGTGGACGTGCTCATGTAGTTGTTATCGGTTTATTTAATTCCAGGGTGCATACATGGGAGCAAATGCACCTCATCTTTGCAATGGAGATCTGTTTCAGGTGATAGGATCATGGTCTCCCTCTTAAGTTACTTGTGTTTTTGGCTAGGGTTTCTCTTTATTGATTTCGTTTGAGAACCATCTAATTTAGGGTTTTTAATACTTGATGGGAACAGAATGTTGATTGATGAGAAATAACTAAATGCAGCATGAGACATGAGTAGTCGTACCCCAATCAAGAAGCGCAAATTACTTGCGAATTGGAAAGTGCAAAAATATACATGGAAAATTGATCACATGGCATGAAAGAAATTAGAGAACACATCACATGCAAAAGAAATAGAGTGGACACACTCAATGTTAGTCCGTCGCATTAGCTTTTCCGTTCCGATGCATAATTTTGGAAAGCCGACCATCTATTGTGGTTTATGCGATATGCCGCATCTTCGTAAAAATGAGATGACTTACTCCAAACTTAGTCATGTCTTCTATATTGAGTCTTGACATTGTTCTTTCCAATTTGAAACCGTGAACTTTCTGAGTTTGTCTCTCAGACACATTGCATGGATCGCATCCAAGGGAATGAGTTACTTGAGAGGAGTGGTGCTAAATAACAATAAATTGCCATGCAATGTTAATATATATTTAGCAATTTGGTACAGTTAATTTAGTTCTTCAACATGATCAGTTGAGTTTGCCATACTCTTTAATAACAGATTCTATATACAATACAAAACCCTTAATTAGTGTCTATCTTATCACCGAATATATAAATACTATTATTTCATTTTAGTATATTTAGCACTATTCTTTAATGTTAAAAAAGGTAAAATAAAAAAAAAAAAACAAAAGCTGTGCAAAACGCATTGATCTAATAATAAATTTATGCACGTGTTATACAGAGCGAATTTGATAAAAATTCGTAAAAGAATTGAAAAGAAAAGATGGGAAGAAAATGCCTCGGATGTAAAACTCTCCTTTCATTTTCTCTCCACAAAAGTTTGAAAAGATATCATATTTTCCCGGACCCATTTTCACTATTTTCCCCGAAGCAAGGCAATAAGAGCTGGTGCTGCTCTCCACCAAAATTCTTGAAGAAAAGGGGGTCTAAATCAAATAATACATTCCAGACAAAAAGGCGATTTCTTTTAAATCACACACATAAAACCACATAAAATTTCCAATACCCCAAATGCAGAGGTATTTCCAAGAACATCCCCATCTTCCATGATGACTCCTTTGATGGCCGTGACACATCCACACATCAAATCAAACCGAAAAGTACTTTTTTTTTTTGTAGGGGCAAAGTGCCTCAATGCCTACTAACCACGGCAGTCCCCCTTTTTTACCCCGCCCCGATCTTGAAGATGATGATGCACAGTGAACGGAAAATTACAGAGAGAGAGAGGGGCGAGATCGATTTTTGGCAGGAGTGCCGAATTCTTTGGCATGATGCACCCCCAAAGTGACAGTGATCAAGAACGGGCCCCCCCAAGTACCCCCTCCAACGCATCCTTTCCCATGATTCAACATGGTTTGAACGGTCAATCTCCGAATTATTGGTGTCCATGGCTAAACATCGGATGCTATTCTCGACCTTTCTGTAAAACATCTTTGATCCTAGGACCTTGCTTACGCCCATTGTCGTTGCTATAGTTTTTTGAGTGGGCTCGGAAGATTTTTCGTTAAAGTACATGGATCATTCGTACTCAGCAGTCCATTTTCATGCCCGACAAGGAAGATATTTCGTTCCTACCTCTACAATTCCCCGTCCTCCTCGCGGGTTGCTTTGTTTCGAGATTATTATGAGCATTGCCCTTTTGAATTTCTTGAATTGGGATGGAGGAGCTTAGTTTATAACAGAGTTGGTAAAGAATACGATTTTCTAAGGCGATGTTAGCTCTAAAGGTAGAACTCTGCAGCTGTTCACCTAAGGAAGCAAAAACGAATGACCGGAGGTAATGAATAGGAGGATGCATGTCAATATCTAAAACTCAATGCAAAACGAATCAAAGTAAATAATATTTCGAGCAGACCAAGTAAAGAGTATCGTCTAACCCTCAATAAAAAGTAAGGGTATTGCCCTATGACATCATTTCAGAATATATATAGCAATTTTTTCTTTTGGGTCCGTGAGTACATATTACAATTCGGTGGAATTCGACGAAAAGTGGTAATGCCCCAGGAAAATCCAAACACCTCTCTAATCGCCAGCGAGACACGAAATGCTTCTTAAGGCCAAGTCAAGACGATCATGTAGTCGAGATGGAGGCATGTATCTAGACGCGGCACCACGCAAAAATCATTTTACATGGTTCATGTTAAGTTGTTATTTTTAAGGAAAAGTAAATTCAATTTAGTGGGTCCAATGAAATTCACTAATGAAAGAAAAACGTGTCGAATGTAAGATGACGTTGCGTAAGCAATTTGGACGTATGTGAAGAATATTCTCGAATATATAGGTATAAATTAGATGCGGCGTGCGTATAATACGAATAAAAATATGCGATACGAGAGCTCCCCTTCCCCTACCAAGGCCAAAAACTGGGGCAGGTTTCGGCCGTTCATCATGGTACACTCATACCTCGCGTGCGCTCCTCATGCCCCCCCGCGCACGTATGCACTCGCCTCCCTCCTTTATTTATTTATTTATTTTATTCCTTTTATTTTTTTTTTCATTTTTTTCCGCCTTTTTAAAAAAGAAAACACGAAAAAAGAAATGAAAAAATGGTGGAAATCCCATTTTTATCCCCAGCTCCGGGGTCCGGGGGCATTTGCGTCAATTCAGCCCTCTATATAATCTTCTCCTTCTTGCGTCCATCCAGTCCCCCTCTTTTTCTCCGTTCGCTCTGCATTTTGACTCTCTCTCTCTCTCTCTCTCTCTCTCTCTCTCTGTCTGTGCAAAGACGCCTTTTTGAGTGGTGCGAGCTCTCTCTATCTCTCTCTCTCCCCATCTGGGTCGCACTCTCTCTCTCTCCGGTGTGGATTCGCTTCGCGGCGCCGAACTTCTCGAGGTACTTACTGATCTCGTCTTCTGGGTCGTCGTCGTCGTTTGCTTTTTTCCCCCTCCCCGGCGGCGAGCCGCGTCGCCGTCGTCCGATTTCTCGTCTCCTCTTCCGGCGGGGGCCTCCGGCGAGCGAGCTTCTGTCTTCGTTTCCGCGGTCGAGATTCGTCATCTCCGGCGCTCGGATTGCGGCGAGAAGCCTCCCGGCTCCTTTCGCCGCCGCTCGGTAGATCGAGCTTCCGTTTCCTTCGGGACCGGCTTTGCCTTTTCCCGATTCTGATTTTCTGATGTGTTCCCTCGCGGAGGGAGGATTCGAGCTTCGATTTTCCGCGGCGAAGATGGTTTTTTGTTGTTGCGTGACTGCGCGTGTGGGTGGGTGTGAATCGGCTCTGAAACGCGGAATTGGGTGTTGCAGGTTCATCAGCGGGAGCTATCGTGGCGATCTGTTTAGGAAGAACGGGAAGAAGCAGAGCAGCATGTGGTGGTGGAGCCTGTCGCTTGATGTATTCCGAAAAGCCATCTCTCTGAACCTGTTCTGTAGGGTTATTCTGTAACTTTCGCTTTGTGTAACACTCCCGAGATTGTGATTTTTCCTCGCCTGCCCCGTTAGTCAGTAAACATCGCTTTCCCCATGGGATCCACTTTCTTCGTCGTCGTCCCCTGCTACGTCCGTCAGATTAGCTGAAATTTACTCGTAGTCCCGTCTGTGAAAGTACCCGCGTCTTCCCTTCGCCGCCAGTAATCGGACAAGTCTCTGTTTCTTGTTGTTAGTTCCTTAGTTCCTTGATCTTGCGCAAGTGCTCTGTGGGTATTCTTCAAGCTTTTTTCTGATCGTCATCCATCAGCGTCCTCGTTGGTTCCTGGAGATCTTTGGTTTTGTTTCCTGTGTTTCTTGGGTGTTGATCCTGTTTCTCTGCTGGAAGATAAAAAAAAGGGTTGAAAACTTCTTGAGTTGAGGGGGTTGGGAAGTGTAGTTATGGTGTGCCAAGCAGCAAGCCAAACGAGATTCCGGGCATTGAAACATGAAAACGGGATCGCTGGGAATGCAACCATCATCGTCAGAGTAATAGCGTGCTTTCAACCTCTTCAAGATTGCCAGGTTAGTAAGAAGTTCATGGTGTGCTCTGTTTTCACCACTAGCAGGATATTTGAAACTTTTCTACTGGTGATTTTTCGTATGCACTTGGGTTAAGATTAGGTTTTGGCTATGCTGCTTACTAACATAATTTTTGTTTCTCTTGGTTTCTTTTTTCAGGCTGAATACTTTCGCCATTTGCTTAAACCTGTCACGTAGATTGATTTTGCTCCTTCGTGTTCCTCTTAAGCTGGTGTTCTTAGTTTTTTCCTCTTGTTTCTCAATCAAATAGCAAGCAATCAGCCACTTATAATATTTCAACGTCCATCAGGTATCGTTTCAATTGTTCATGCTGGAAACTCACCTACCTTAAATTTGGAATGTTTAACATTTTGGGTTTTATTAAGGTTGGTTGTCTTGCTTAATTTTTTGCAGGTGATTGTTTTTGTTGGATGGGAGAAGCCAGTGGGTTCCCGCAGCGGCCCGCACCTTGGCAATTGCCTAATTCGGAGTTGCCAAATCTCCAAATGAACTTGGGGTATCCAGGTCTCATCTCAGCCCAGAAAAATGGTGGCCAGCAAATGTTTCCTCCCGGTCGAGTCTTACCACCGGATATGTTTTCTGGAGTACCTAATCCTCGGATAAGCCAATCATATGAACCTCAAGGATGGTTTTATTGCTTGCCGCGCTTCCGGCAAGCTTTGGCCCCTACTTCAGACAATTTGGTTCTAGAAGACAAGCTCCCTACTACCACTTCTGATAAATGGAGGGATTTCAGCATGCCTAATACGGGCACTGTTGGTGCACAAAAGAAATTTGTTGTTTTTGATCGATCGGGTGATCAGACTACTTTGATATACAGTTCCGGGAATGGAGTTCCTACTGAGCGCCTACCTCCATGGACTACAAAACAACTTTGTCCTAGAAGTGCTGTCAACGATATTGTAGGGAGCAACACTGATCATAATAATCATTTTGGGCCTCTATCGGTGGAGAGAATACATGAAAACCCAGAAACTGATGTGCAAAGCGAGATGCGGGAAGATACAGAAGAACTCAATGCCTTGCTCTATTCGGATGATGATACTGACTACTCCGACGGCGACGACGATGACGACGAAGTTACTAGTACTGGCCATTCACCCAGTACGATGACAGATCACGAGCGACGTGGTTTGTCTGAAGAAAGTAACGAGGAGATAGCTAGTTCAATTTGGCCGGTTAAGAGGCGAAAGACTTCTGGCGGAGATAATAATCAGCTGCCATCTCTTATGGACACTGCAACGTCTTATCTGAACCATTCTATCGGGTCTGAGGATGATGCTAAATCCAGTAGTGCTGATGGCAAAAAGTACGCGTATGGCTTGGCTTCTATATCTGGCGACAAGAAAATCAAAAGGGAGAGAATCCGTGAGACTGTCAACATTCTGCAAAGCATAGTTCCCAGCGGGAAGGAAAAGAACGCCATTGTGATTCTTGATGAAGCCATCAACTACTTGAAATCCTTGAAGCGCAAAGCCGAGGCACTTGGGCTAGCCCCATAAATCCGTATGTTTCTCTACCAGTGGTCTGGCGCTATTACAAGTAGTCCTATGTTCCTGCTTTTGTTTAATTAAATAGTAAATGTAATGTCTAGCGTGTGCAAAATAAGTTCGAAGACAGTGGTGTTCGAACGCACGGGCCCTTGTGCATATGGCGAAACCGGAAAGGGTCTCTCTATGGCGATCGGTGTGGAGGTTTCTCAAGCTGGTGTGGAACACAAAAGTTGTCCTCAACTCTCTAAGGCTGGAGCATTTTGTCTGAGCAGAGCAGCACCCTTTGCAGTCCCAGCAAAAGGGTTGAATCATCATCATCAGTCTATATTTTAGGGTTTAGTGAAAGTAGAACTCAAAGTTTGGACTGAGCAAAGGAGTTGGATGTGTGAATGAGCAGACCAAGTGAAGAGGGGATTTGCACGCCTCTTATTGTCCTGGGTCCCGACCCTCACTTTCTCCAATCCCTTTTCCTGAACTTAGTGCTGTTTTATCCTTTTTGTGGGTCACCCCCCTTTTCGTGTAAAAGAAAGAGAGAGAGAGAGAGAGATCTCTCCCCTCCCCACTCGAACCCCCCTTTTATCATGCTTGAAATCCCCCCTTTGGGAGATGGGTTATTTCCATGCACAAGTCATAATCCCCCCCACCCAAGAGAAGAGGAGGAAGGCTCCCGTGTTCTTTCCGGTGGTGCTTTTGCTTTTTACTGTTGGTGGTTGCTGCGATTTGTGTGAAAAGTGGGATTGTAATTATAAAAAAAGCTCCTGGTGGGTAGAGAAGGGATGTCTTTGCTATTATGTTGGCGGTGGGCTTTGGTGTAAACTTTTGAATATCTTTTTTCTGCTTTCGTGAAACTACTCTCTGTTGGTGTGAAATGTTAAAAGGTCGTGCTCCGTGTGATTTTATGTTCGTGGGTTTGGTTGTATTTTCCCTTTTTTGGCTCCCTTCTTTCTCGGCAGATGCCCCATTGAATTCGGTTGATGTTATCCTTGTCTTTATTCCCGTGTACTTACGTTGCATGCACGCATTTATGGCCCTTCGCGAAAGCGACGTGTTTGGGGTTTGTGATTCCCCCCTCCCTTCTTCGCTCCTTGCTTTAAAGTAGGAAAGAAAGAATTGATTTTCGTGGTCTTTTTCTTCGTGGAGATGATGGCGCTTCGGAGGAGGGAGGAGGGAGGGAAGGGGGGGGACCACGTCGGACAGGGGGAAGGACAGGATATAGCCCATCAGCCCACATGTGGATGAGCGTGCCCTAATGCATGATTCCCTCTTTTTGTTTCTTTAACTTAATTTAATCGGGAGCGAATGGATCTATCCGTGGCGGGCAAGATCTTCTCGAAAACAGGAGAGGGCGATAAAGATGGCACTGTCGTCGTCCTCCGTTTTTATATCTTTTCCACCTGCTCGTGATCATAGCAAACCATGAGTCCCGTGTCAGACCCCATTTCCGCTTCTCCCCCCTTGAAAATGGAAAGTGGCTTGGCGTGGGTCCAGATTGTATCTCTCTCCCTGTATCTAGCGGGCGAGCACGGGCGTGTAGGTTTTACAGTTTCCCCTGTTCCTTTTTTCTGGTTACGTACTGTTTCCCCATTTAGCTCGGGGGATCGACGGTGGTGGGTGAAGAAGGGTTTGCAATCAACGGAGATGTCTGACCGCGAGGTGGAACGATCCTTGCTGTTGGAGGACGAGGATTGGGCAACCCTGGCGTGCAACGATCTAGGATAGCAATGACCCTCATTTTGAAGGTTAGCCCCTCATCTTTTCACTCAAGCGACGAACACGAAACGCCCTTGGTCTGAGGGCCAGAGATCAATGCTACACCTTTCAAACTAAGGGCAAGAGATCAATGCTGCGTTCTACGCACGTCGAGCTGTGGAGTGCCGACTCGGATCAAGGAGGGCAGTGCTTGAGGTTTGAGGATGGGAGCAGTGTACATGCTCGGTGCAATTCAGCGCCAAGTCGGGCAAAACTGGAAGGACCTGCTGACAATGATTTGATATATGCCATGGCATGGAGTGTTGAAACCTGAAGAGTATCCAAACTGGGCGAGAAACTCAAGCACCATTCTGGGCTCAAGTGTATGAAAGAGAAGGTATGGAGTGTAAATTCAGTAGCGCAAAGGGATTTCGATTGACACGATGATAAGAATTAGAGATCGCACAGAAAGGACGTTTGCGATATGATGCATCCATTTTTCAGAAGAATGGCAAAATGGAGAACTACGCTCGGCAGGGGTTCAAGAAATTGAATGACGACACGTCATGCTGTTAGAAGTGTTCGCAGCATCTTAACATGGGTTCGCCAGCCTGTGGAATCAGTCTCAGATCACAGCGTCCGACATTGTACTGGAGAAGGGTCCGGTTCGTCAGCCGGTTGTATTGAATTCGGGACGGTGACACCCCAGAAATTTTGCCATCTCTTTCGAATCACAAATCAATCACGGCTACCTCGCACACAACACAATCTAGAAACTCAATTAATTTTCTCCGGGTTTCAAACTCTAACTCCAGTACAAAAGGGCACTCAGCTTCTTTTCCACACGAATGTTATCTCTCTCTCTCTTTCGATTGAAATGGGTGAGTCGAGTTGTCAAAACAATTGATACTGACATCATACCGACCGGTAGCTTCCTTGCTCATAAAATCGCTTCTTTTCCTCGAGAGAGGCTAGGGGCTTTTAGTGGTTGCGGCTGTTGTTCGATGGATGGAGTCTTGTCCGAATACCACGTTGCTTACCTATCTATAAATTCGAATGCGTCCGGGGCATGATCAAGTCGATAATTTGTTCTTACACTTCCTACGTCGAGAAAACGAAAAAAAGGAAAGCAAGAAAAAGGTGGGTGCGCGTGTGCGTTTGTGCAGAATATATTCCGCACCGAATCAGTTGAGCAGGAAGATCCGAATTCCTTAGCACGCGTCCCCTCCTCCTTCGCTGGCTTGACGACAAAGAACTTTCGTCTTCGCCGAGGGTTGTTGCCACAGAACCAGTAAAGTGAGCAATTGCTTGACAATGTTGACATCGCATGATTCATAGCTGCACGACATCGAAATCGAGTCATTAATTAGGCCATATGGTCATGTCCCTTCTTGGTCCGCCTTAAAAAATCTCCAAAAAAATAAAGCCGAAAAAATTGTCCAAAGAATCTTAGACCAATTATACGGTGGCAATTTAGTCCTAAATTTATTCAATTTGGCTAGTTTAGTCTTACACTTATTGACGATTTGTTAATGTAGTCATTTCGACCAATTTTGGCGACTAATAGCTGATGCAAATGTCAGCGATAGGTAGAGGAAGAAATACAAAAAAGAGTAAAGAAAGAAGAGAAAATAGGAAGAAATTATCTACATTAAAGCCGGTTATGTCATGTAAAATTGCCAGTACTAACTAGATTGTAATGTCAGCAATTTTGAGCCAAAATTGACAAAGGACCACATCGACTAATCTTCAAAATGCTTATAACTAAATTGGCTTAATTGAAAAATTTGTAACTAAATCGGTCGTTGAATAGTGTGTTTAGGACTTATTTAGACAATTATCCCCATTAAACTACTCTAGATCGGGTATTATTACATCACATACGGTTTTTTCTCTCTATCCATAACTACAGCATAATACTGGTCATAGTTTGTGTGATCTCATGCCAATGTGACATAAATTTCATGTAATTGGATCGAAGTTGATTCTATTTGTGAAAGAGTTTGTTAATCTCCTTGGAGGGATATTCACTAGTATGATTTGGTGGTTTTAGTAATTTTTAACTTTTTATTTGACCGGGGAAACTATCCTGTTTGATTACATCAACCCAGTCAAGGGATAATTAATGAGATTGACTTCTTTAGTTTTTTTTTTTTTTGGTCAGTAACTTCTTTAGTTGATTAACTTAGGAGCATATGGTTGGTAGGTAACGACAAAGTTAGGAAATGCGAGCAGTCTCCCCCGGGGAAAAGGGAAATCCTCTGCCTCAAGAGTTTTTTGTCACTGCTAGTTTCACTTTTCACTTATATTTGTCACTGCTAGTTTCACTTTTCACTTATATTCATGTTCATTGTACTCTTCAACCTTCAAAATTTTCATGTAAAATGTATATAAGTTTTCTGGATTTTCATTTTCCCAAATTCCTCAGCTGGTGCCCATTTCTCGAAATTTTCCCAAACTCGGATTTTACTCCAGAAGAACTTGATCACTTTGATCCAATAATTCCTCGAGCTCATTTGACAATGAAAATAATTATGGTTGATATTATGAAAAATCTCAAATTAGTACACTTGTGACAAATTTACCCAAACTAATTTTTTGACCATTATATTTCCAAACTAGTATAGCTGTGACAAATTTACTTTAAACTAATTTTTTGACTATTAAAAACAAAAAACTAGCATATATGTGATAAATTTATATTCCGTTAAATTTAAATGTTAAATTTGTTGACCTAGATGATACATGGTGATATAGTACAATGACTTAGCAAGTCAGCGTCAAGGTCTATAGGGTAAATATCATGAAATATTCCAAATTGATATACCTTTGATAAATTTAATGGTACTATTGTGGTAAATTTAATAGTATACATGTGACAATTTTTGGATATTTCGTGGCATTAATCCCATGGACTTTCACACGGACTTACGTCATCATAACATGTCATTATGTGTCATTCACGTAAGCAAATTTTTCGGTACAATTCGACAGAAGTTAATAGATAATGAATTTGTTATATGTATACCAATTTGGGGTTTTTGATGATAAAAAAATTAATTTAAGGTAAATTCGTCACAGTTATATCAATTTGAGATAAATTTGTTACAAATGTACTAATTTAGGGTTCTTGATAGTCAAAAAATTAGTTTGAAGTAAATTTATCATAAGTGTAATGGGTTAGGGTTTTTCAGGGTATTAACCTAAATAATTACCTATAAGATGAACACATGCTTGCTATGTAAGCATTTTGTGCCTTTCGAAGGGCATTTTGTCCCAAAAAAAAAAAAAATCATATTTGCTCAAGTTGCACTCGCCTCACATTAGAAGCCTCAAACAAGCACCGATTTTATCCCAATACTAAGGATAAGAAAGAGAGGGCTCTTGAGCGTGAATTGAAAAATTGTAGATGGAGAATCATTGTAGAGATGCGAGGGGAAAAAAAAATATATTGGAATGAAGCGAATCGAGTTAGGTGTCTTTTTACGCACGGAAAGTTATGAGTCTTTAAAATTTACTTTAGGATTTTTGGGGAACTAATAATATTTCACTCAATTCTAATATTTTCCTGTTAAGTGCGAAGGAGCGAAACGTGTACATATTCATCAACGGACGATTATCTTTATCAGCGATAAGTTCAGGGCCCATTTGATCCGAGTGATCAAATTTCACGGTGCTTTTGGAACAAACCCGATACACGTGAGAACTTCTGAATGGGCCGAAGGGGGTTATTGGAATTTACCCCACCGTGCACGGAAGGGCGGGTGAAGAGGTTTTTATACTTCTGCAGCCGCATCCATTTCGAGAACACCCGACATAATTACCAATCAGATGTTAACCATGTCGTGCCTTTCCAATGGCATCTTGTCCCCAGAGAAAGCATATTTGCTCAGCTTGCACTCGCCTCACATCAGAAGCCTCAAGCAAGCACCGATTTTGTCCCAATATTAAGGAAAAGAAAGAGAGGGCTCTTGAGCGTGAATTAAAAGATTGAAGATGGAGAATCATTGTAGAGATGTGAGAGAATATATATAATATATTGGAGTGAAGTGAACCAAATTAGATGTCTTATTGCGTGGGCAAGAAGTTCCGAGAGTCTTTTATATTTACTTTAGGATTTTTGGGGAGCTAATAATATTTCACTCAATTCTAATATTTCCTTGTTAAGTGCGGTTCACTTAGTCAAGCAGATTCTCCCATTGATTGTGACCAGTTTGGCCAGATCATTTTTTGGATTTAGCGAAACGTGTACATATTCATCTGCCGAAATAATCTTTATCAGCGATAAGTTCAGGGCCCATCCGGATCCGAGTGATCAAATTTCATAGTGCTCTTAGAACAAACCCGATCCACGTGAGGACTTTGGAAAAACGGGCCGAAGGGGGTGTTATTGGAATTCACCCCCCCGTGCACGGCAGGGCGGGTGAAGAGGCTTTATACTCTGCGGCCGCATCCACTTCGAGAACACCCGACCCGACCCGCCCCGAGCGCGCTCTCCAATCCATCCAGTCGGGCCTCGGATCACCGTCATTCGCGCGCGGGTCCCCGAGAAACGGGCGGCGATCCGCACGTCTATCGCCCGTCGCTAAGCTGATCGCGGCCGCACCCGATTACGGGAAGGTGCACAAGGACAGACGATGAGGGGAAGTGCTGCCGGGGTTACGTTATAAAAAACGCCTCTGAAATTTCGCGAACATATTTTACTGCGATCGTCGCTGCGCCTCGGAGAAGACGAAGAAGGAGAAGCTGATCGGCGACCGGACGCCGGAGGGAGGGAGGGAGGACATCGCGATCGAGGCCTAGGGTTTTCGCGCGGGGTTCCCATGGCCGGCTGCGGTGCCTTCCACGACGGCAACGTTCACGAGTTGCTCGAGCGTAGATACATCGACACTCGCCATGTAAAATATTATTTTTTTTTATTCGCTGCTGCTGCTGCTGCTCGCTTTCGCGAGTTTTATTCTGTTTGCGATGGTCGAGGACCTGAGGTTGGGCTCTGTGATGGGGCGAGGAATGCGTGGCCGGCGTTCCGGTCGGCTGATTTTTTGTGAAGTGCTTTGGCGGCTGCGGGCTGTGGTGATCGGGGGGAGTTAGGTCTGTTGCTGCCGGCGATCATTTGCCCGGGGTAGAATTTTGGCGATTTTTTCGTTCGCGTTCATTCGTGGGGATTCCGGCGAGAATTCCGGAGGCGTCGGCCGGTGTGATGTGTCGACTCACGATTCTTCCCGATGGAAATGTGGCTTGGAGGGAGATTCTTGGACTTTTGCTAGGATGATCGTTCTTTTTGGCCATGAAAGGCAAAGTTCGCGTGGCAATAGTGCTGATTACCCAACGGTGTAATCTGTTGCGGGAAAATGATCATCGTCCGTCAATGCATGACTTGTGGTTTGATGATTTTAGGGCAAGGTTTTTTGATTGGATATGTAAAGAATTTTGGAAATGGAGAGTCTTGTGAACCGGAGGGAAAGTTAAACGTGAAGATGGTGGAGAATGTTTAAAAGGTGTTGAGAATGGCTCCGAAGTTATAGTGGCTTCACACTGTATGTATTGTTCTCTATTTAGGCTGGAGTGGGAGGTGGATTTTAGGGCATTTGACGTATATTTAACATATTTAATGTACCAGTACCACTACATTGTTGCCTACGGTAAACAGGTGATTGACCTGATAAGGTGGACCTCTCTGGTGTTGCGATGGGTGGCAATTCTTTTAGTGTATGGTATTTGGTTACCAAAAGTGGAGTTTGAGCAAGTGAAGTTCATTACATGTTTGATATATATATTATTTTTTCACTCTAAGCATCAACATGCCTATGTTTCTGCAACAGTCTATTTTTGATGAACCTTTGTGTTATATGAAAAATGGAAGTTGGGATAATATTGGCAAAGTTGTTTCGTGTTGGAGGAGGAACGAGAGTAATTGTTTTGTTTCTCACATAGAAGTGAAGGCATGACTTTCTTTTTCATGTTTGCTCTCTATCTCGTTTCTCACATAGAAGTGAAGGCACAACTTTCTTTTTCATGTTTGCTCCGCCCCTCCCCCACACACACACAAAATATATATATATATATTATATGCATATACATGTATATATATGGTTTGGTTTATGCTATCTGAGTTCTCCCTGATACTTTGGTAGGATGGAAATCGTGGTCTGCAAATGCACTCGTCATTAGTTCAGAGGCTCTCCCATGAGAAAGAATTGGAGGTAGTTATATTCCATACTTTGGTAACTCTATTTAATGGTTCAATGTACTTGGATGTACATCTTTACAATTTTTGCTGAAGTGCTTTTGGTTCAGGATAAAATGTACTTTCTTGTTATGGGCATAAATTGAGGATCAGCAGCGCACGTCATTTGTTTTCACTTCTATTAGCATAAACATTCTTATGTAACTTTCTCTTACGTGAGTTTCATATGGATGCATCATTTGGATGGCTTTTTTTCCCGTGACCCTCTACTAGGCAGAAGTTGGTTATTATCTTATGACTGGCAAAGGCTGTTTTAGTTGTATCCCTTTCATTTGGTTCCCTTTCTAGTAGAATTTTTTCACTGCCAGGACTGTTGGGTCATTTATCTTAAGTTTCATATCTCTGTGGAACAAGTAGATGAATTTGTTCACGAGCAAGGACCTCAACAATGATTTTGAATGAACTGAATTAGAGCAGCTTTCTAGTTTTCATTATTTCACTGGGACCATCTCTGAGGCCAGAATACGGATTAAATTTTGAGTTATGTTTGCATCTAACATGTAGAACTCATCTGCTTCATATTTTTTGTCTACATATTTTACAGACATAAGATTTTGACTGTCACTAAGTTCATATTCTTTTTCAGGGACATCAAGGTTGTGTTAATGCTATCGCTTGGAATTCTAGTGGCTCGCTTTTAATATCAGGATCAGATGACACTCGGGTACGACTTAATTCAATTTTTGAATTTGTTTGAACATGTGATATAGCTTAGAACTTGTCAATTTTAGAGGTGTACAGAGGCAATGGCAGTAAAGATCTAATTAATGTTAGCAGCTTAATATTTGGGAGTGAATATGGATTTTCATGTGTGAATCGAAAGATGCAGTTGATATGGGTTGTGTATTGAATGGTCACATACTGCATTTAATGTGTAAGGTATGACTTACATGAATGCAGAAGTCTTAAAACTGCATTAGAGGTACATTCTGAATCAGTTTCCTAACATTTTTAAGCTTTTAGGATTGGTGACATCCCAAACGTACCATGTCAAGTTGTTAAATTATCTTCTTTATTTGCTAAGAAGCGTGGTGAACCCAGTCCTAGTTCTGCATAGTGGATAGCTATGCATAGCAGTTGTAGCCCTTGGTATAGATCAGTCAAGACATGATGCAGACTACAAAATCTCACAAGATGATATTCGTTCAAATATTGATGTTTCTATTGAGTCTTGAGGAAGATGGGCTTTACAAATCAAATAAGAGTCTTGAGGGATTAGGATTCTTCTCATAGATAAATTAGCAGTCCTATGTCATTTGAAATTTGAATATTATTTTGAGTGTCTTTTTTAGCTTAAGTAGGATATTACGTTTTCCTATTCTATATTTTTTTTCTTGTTTAGAGGTTTCCCGTTTCAACTAGGAGTCAAAATTTAGAGAGTCTGTAATTTTGTTGTAATTCTTCCTTGTAGATTTGATGATCATTTGGAATTGGCAATTCTTTGCTTTGGGATTGTGTGATGCAGTTCTTTCCTTGGGGATGATGCTTAAGAAACCCTAGGTATGATGCTTAGGAAGCTTTCGGTGTGAAGCCTAAAGATTTATTCTTTGTTTTGGGACTCGTCGTCCTACAATCAATTTGGTATGAGAGCAAAGGTTCCTACACTTTCTCCCGCAATGGTGGACCAATGTTTAATTAAAATCCAAGGTTGGCGAGTTGGACGCTGTAAAAAGATTCTGAGAACTTGTTCAAGCAACAAAACAACACGATGGATGAACTCTTTAAGTGAATTTAAAGAACTTGTTTATTGCCCTTGGAGCACAACCAATGTAAATAAGGGTTGATCAAGTATCAGAAAAATCCAAAATAAGGAAGATCTTGAATCGCATGATGCTCTTGATTGCACAAAGGAGATAAAAAATAAAAACAGATAGGATGGCTTGATGTGCTTCAGGTGTGGAGATTTCTGTCATGTTGCTTATCAATGTCTATGAATGAAAGTTGGGCAAATCAAGCAAGATTTAGGTCAAGGTGGCTGTGAAGATCACACAAGCATAATTGAGAATATGGACTTCGTGATACTATCTAACTTTCATTATTACAAACGGTTTGATCATGAATTTTTCTCAAAACATGCCCTAATTGAACTTCTTTCGGCTCGAGGGATAAAACTTATCATGTGCGGATAAAGCTGAAAAATTGTTTGACACTTCAAAATTCAAGGATGAGTTTTCTTCGTTGGAGGAGAATGGTGCAGCCAACGAAGTCTTGCAAGATGATGTTTGTTTAAATATTGACATTTGTACCAAGTTTTGATGAAGATGGACTTCACAAATCAAATAAGAGCCCTAAGGGATAAGGATTCTTCTCATAGATAACAGTCTAATATCTTTTAGGATTTGATTCTTATTAGGATTTTATTTTAAGTAAGATATTATGTTTTTCTATTATATATGTTTTTCTTGTTTCGAGGTTTCCTATTTCAAGTAGGAGAGTCTATAGATGTCATTGTAATTCTTTCTTTTCAATAGAATTCTTGATTATTTGAATGTGGCAATTCTTTGCTTCGGGATTGTGTAATGCAATTCATCTCTCTTGTGTGATGTTTAAGAAACCCTAGGTGCGATGCTTAGGAAGTTTTGTTGTGAAGCCTAAAGAGTTATTCTTTGTTGTTGGACTAGTCATCCTAAGTCAACACAAATACCGAAAGTAATGTTATTCAACTTGCTCAGAACATAAAATCGCATGACCTTATGGTCCAAATTTCTTTTGCTGGGTTAGAATTGTATAGTAGGTAAGATCATGCTCAAATTTGAGAGTTGGGCGAGTCAAAAAATACTTTTAGCGATTTTAATTTTTGGGCTATAACATTAGTTTTCTTGGGCCAGAGATTGTTTAGGTAAAGAGAGGAATGATTCTTTTGATGAAATGGTGCACATCATATTGAGACGGATTTAGATAGAGGAAGGCCATTTCATCTCTCTCTCTCTCTCTCTCTCTCTCTCTCTCTAAATGGAGAAAACTTAAAGCTTTGGCTAAAGTCCAGGGAAATTAGAAACTTAACAATCAATTTTATAATATCACATTGGGCCACTCTTTCTGGCTGTCTTTTATGTTGTTTTAAAAATCCTTTAGAGAGAACTTGGTTTTGTTTTCTGTTTATGTCTAATGTATAGGAATAGTCTACACTCTATTTTTATGGTGCTTCCAGTGGTGGGCAGATTATCTTGACTCTTGAATGTGAGATTTGTGAGGGAAGTCTCACATTGCCCTGGGGGCGAGGCTGACTCCTAGCTGCCATCTGAGTTTTTCTGGACTTACATAGAAAATCATGCGTTCAACATGGCATAGTCTTGTTTGCGTTCAGAGAGGCAATATAGGCTACTTAATAGGTGCTCTCTTTGCAAAAAGATACTGTTGGGCATCTTCTAGTTCATTCTCCCTCGTTGAGTATAATTTGGGCAGCTTCTTAAGCATATAGTTGGGTTCTTCAGGAGGTTCTATTGAGCAAAAATTACGGGCAGGGGTCATTTACTATTGGACAAGAAAAGAATTATTACTTCAATTTCTCTTTATTTGTGCTTGCTGATTTGGAAAGAGTGAAGCAGAAAAGCTCTTGAAGAAGAGGTCTTTTGGTTTTGTGAGTCATCAAGACTGGCTCAAAATCTTGCATTTTCATATAGTGAAAAATTGCTTGTAGATGTAAATGCATTGATTGTGGATGCTCTATCCGATATCTAAGCTCTTTCTGGTGCTTGAGCTCTTTTATGAATTAGGTTTGCACATCCTTGGTGCCCTAAAGTGATTAGCTACAGTGAGTTTACACTTGTGAAGGACACTTGAATATTTTATGCTAAATTTGAGAATATGTGTTTCTTGTGTCCGTTTTCTAAAGGGGCTTTAAGCATTGGTGAGTACACTTAGCTTAATGTTGCAGACCAGATTAGCAGCAGAAAAGTTATCATACCTATGTCATGGCAGTGATTTCATTTTTCTTCCAACATATATAATGTAAGTTTCTCTGTGGGGAGCATCACAAAATTTTTTCTTGCACAGATCAATATGTGGAGCTATTCTGGTCGGAAGCTTTTGCATTCAATTGATAGTGGGCACTCTGCAAACATCTTTTGTACAAAATTTGTCCCTGAAACATCGGACGAGCTTGTAGTCTCGGGAGCTGGAGATGCAGAAGTACTGTTTCTACTTCTGATATTTATCATGATCATATCTGCTTCCAATAATTAATGCTTATAAACTTCGCATTGGTACTGCTACAGGTCAGGTTATTCAACTTGTCTCGACTAGATGGGAGAGGAACCGAAGAAAATGCTATTCTTCCATCAGCACTTTTCCAGTGCCACACAAGAAGAGTTAAAAAATTAGCTGTGGGTATATTATGGCAATTTTTAATTATTAATCGGTGAATATCCAGATTTTATGCTGCTTCTCCTGTGAATAAATGTCCTTTCCTGTTTCATGTAGGTTGAAGTTGGTAACCCCAATGTTGTCTGGAGTGCTAGTGAGGATGGAACTTTGAGGCAGCATGACTTTCGGGAAGGTAATTCTTGCCCTCCTGCCGGGTCTCCACAACAGGAATGTCGAAGTGTTCTGGTGAGTCATAACTCTTGCGAATGCTTGTGTACTATTATGATTGATCATTCTTGTGATGATTGTACTTCAAAGTTTTTGAAAATCCAATGAAAATGTGGTCTAAAATGGAGGACTTATTCTTGTTATTTTCTGGCTGTAGCGTCCTGACAGTTGTTGGAGAATCTTGATATGAATATTTGCGCTTGATGCATTTCCTTCATGCGCTTATTACTGAGCTTATGTGCTTTTGCTTGCATATGTTGTCACCTCACTTTCTTCATTTGCTTTTTGTTTTGTTTTCCTTGTGTTATGTTGGAGCTGTCTTTGCCTGTAAACTTTGTGTGAAGGGCATTGTGAGTTAGGCGAAAGATGTATCTCAGTTTGCTCTAGGATACAGATGATCCTGCATGTGCTGCATTTCTGCCATTCATTCGACCAGTTAGGCTCTAGAATAGGAAAGTAGATCCATTTATTCAAATCTTGGAAAAGAGACATGAATACTGACATGAGTTGAGGAAGACATAGTGTTTTCATCTTAGGGTCATGGATGAAGTCCTTCATTTCCCTCTAATTATTTCTGTTCCTTCAACCAGCATGAAAATGCCCAGTTAATAAGTTTCCGTCATATTTTGTTATATGCTAAGGAGGGATCAATTCATTGATCAGGGGGAATGAAGATATGTTCAGACACATTTTTGTGCTTGTGAACAAATAATCTTTTGTTGGTTGTAGAGGCCAAGTAGATCATGCGCTAGGAGTGACAGCATCTTAAAGATATCAACTGTGATGCCATCATCTTGAAATTATGGTTGTCTTTGTTAGGACTTTTCAAAGTCATTCTTCTCTCTTTGAATTTTGGCAGCTTGACTTGCGTTCTGGGTACAAGAAATCACTAACTGATCCTCCAAAAGGAGTTCTCGCGCTAAAATCTTGTGATATCAGTTCCACCAGGCCTCACTTGATCCTAGTTGGTGGGAGGTATTTTGTTGCAGCTGAAGCTTGTTCCTTAATCTAAATCTTAGCTTCAACTAATACTCCATTTTTATATGTCAGTGATGCATTTGCACGGTTATATGATAGAAGGATGCTGCCACCATTGACCTCCTGCAGAAAAAGGATGGCACCACCTCCTTGTGTCAACTATTTCTGCCCAATGCATCTCTCGGACCGTGTTAGTTCAGATTTTTGAATTATTGCATTTCTGTGCTGTTATGTTCAGATTTAGTGCCTATATTTACTGAACTTGTAGTTCTGCGCCAGAAATATGGTCCGCATTGAACTTTCTAGTAAAGGCAGTGCTTTTATTGTACTTTCTAATTGTGATTTTATCTATTATAAGAAAGATGCAATATTACTTCTTAATGGCAACAGTTAGATATAAACGAGTCTATCATTGTCAAGTTCACTGCATTCTTAAGTTTGGAGTGGACTTTGTCGGCATATTCTTGTCATATGTACTAGAATGAATTTTGTTTGACACTTCCTTGCAAGTGTGGCTGATTATCTGGATCTTCTGACTCTATAGTCTCTTCAGTAAAATTCAAATACTTAAATTTTCCTTGAAGTCTCCATCTGCATATATATATATATATATATACTTTCAATGTGGTCATTTTAAAGCCTTTGGTATTTTGAGTGCTCCAAGAAAGCATTCTTATTGTTAATACACTTACTTTTAGAACATGTCAGCCCCATCACTGTCTTATAGGATTTATTTATGTCGCTTCTCTGGATTTTGCACTAGATACCAGACTCCCCTCTATTTCGTCTATTCTGCCTATATCCTTTGATGTAAACTCAAATAATGTGTCCAGCTTCACCATTATGGATACGTGAGTAGAATTGCTTCCCTCTTTTCCATTTCTTGGTCTTCAATTTCACTCCTGGTCTGCGTAAACTGCTTGCTTTTTTTGAACTTGCAGTTAGTGTCTTCCTTTGATTGACTTGAAAATCTTAATATTTCCTTCCAATATTCAACTTTCAGGTCGTTTCTTCTTAATTTTTGTCTAAGCACTATGTAGCCTATATCATTACTGGAAAGCATAGGTTAACGAATATCATGCCAATACTCCCAGTGAACTTGTCTATGCACAAAGAGAGTTTCCTGTTGTCATATAATTTGTAGGTCAAAACATCGTCATTTTTTCACACACTATATCTAAGTATTCCACTAGACAGAACTAAAAGGAGCATGAAAGCTTTGAATCTTATAATTTGATTTAATTCATTTTATAAATGATATGAATCTGTTGGATGAATCTGTAAAATGCGGGAACACAAGCTTATCTATTGGCCATCACTGTGGCCAAGACTGTTTGTGTTAGTGTGATATTTGTCTGCAAAGAACCAGTTTCTGAAGTATATCGTAGATGTTCATTGATATTGTTTTTGGTACTACTGAATATTGCTTAGACATCTTATTTTGATACATCTACTTATCTTATCTGTATCTGAGTCTTTAGAAACTAAACTCAGATGTCTCGCTGAATCCATGATTGTTTCATTTGATATGTGAACCACAGAGAGTTCAATTCAATATCTCTATCTCGATTTAATGATTGTGCTCTTGGTTGATAAATGTACATGTTAAGGGTCTTACTCAGTTTGCGAAAATAGCTTTTTCTACTGCTATGGAAGAAGACTGAGTTTGTTACTTTCCACTTTTTGCAGGGACGCTCAAGCTTGCACCTGACTCATGTTACATTTAGTCCAAATGGAGAAGAGGTTTTACTCAGCTATAGCGGAGAGCACGTGTACCTAATGAATGTAAACCCTGGTATGCTCGATCAATTAGTGTGTCAGATTGTACAGATGCTATGAAGTGAGATGTTGGTGAAGCAAGGATGAAAGCAATGCTCCGTTTATGTAGTTCTTATATGTCACTGCCTTAGCAGGGTCTTTAGTGAACTGGCGGGGTGGAAGCAGATTTGATCTTTAGTATCGATAAAGAGAAGGGAAAGTGATAGGGCACTGTGAATATCTTTTTCTTCACTCTGTTACTGTTGGGAACTCTAGTCATCCACATGCACGGCCAAGTTGCTCTTCATCAAGAGAATTTTATGATTGAGTTATTGTGCACCTACTGAATGCCTTTTGGTGGTTGTATAGATGTTCATATTTGTGGAGTATGCATAGAATGATTATCTGGTTAAATAGTATAATCTGGTCTCGGATTGATAATTGTGATATGAGTAGGCATCCGTTTTTCTCTTTAAAGTGCAATGATGCTGTAATTGTGCAGTATTTGATTGAAGTATGAGAATTTGTTGTCTTATGTAGAATCATAATCTCATTTTCTATAGTAGGAGGAAATGTGATGAAGTATACTGGAGCAGATGTCTCAAAGCTGACAACCTTTGCTCCTTGGCCAAATGTAGTGGAAATGCAACCAACTCCTTCCATAAACCATCCACATCATCTTGTGGTGCGATTTTATCTGAACCTAGTCTTGATACTTTTTTAAAAATGGAGCTGATGCTCTTTCCACTGTCATTTCTGTGTGTCTAATACAGGCTTCACAGCTCAAGAAGTGCCAGAGTTTAATGGAAAATGCAGAAGCATGCTTGAGAGAGGGAACAAACTGTTATTATGGAATTGAGGCATGCAATGAAGTTTTGGATGGACACGGGCAAGTGATTGAACCTGCCTTAAGGCTTGAATGTCTCTGTACACGTGCAGCTTTGTTACTCAAGGTCTTTGGTGAACTATTGTGATTTGCTAGTTTGGTTGAGCCCTGTTGCTGCTGTATAATAAACTGATTTTATCTTCTCTCATCAGCGAAAATGGAAGAATGATGTGCATATGGCTATAAGAGACTGCCGAAGTGCTAGGATGATCAACACTTCTTCTGCCAGTCCACTTTACTATATGTCCGAAGCTTTATCTCAGGTGGCTATTAAGTTTCCCTGTCAATCTGATTTTCCAAAGTACCTGTTGCCTGAAATATATGTTGTTTATACACTGGTCGCAGGAGTCACACTTATTGAATGTATGATCAGATCAGAATTGGACAATAAGTATGAGCTAGTAAAGTTGTTTCATGTCTTCAGGAGTTGAAAATATGATTTATTTGAGATAGATGTAGCTTCATTCACCAGTTATGGGAGAATGGAGTCCTGAGGTACTTACGTAGTCAGTTTTAGTGAGCCCTCTCATGCTCTTGTCTGGGTCATTCTAATGGTCTTGGTAGCCTCTTCAGTGTGAGACGTAGACCATGACAATGGAGTAGGTCTTGGTCCAACTCAAATTGTCTCATATTTAACCTACTTGAAGCTCCTTATATGAATCTTGGATAGAATTCCATATCAAATTAAAGGTTAAATAACAAAATAAAAAGATTCTTGTAAATAAAATAAAAAACGTAAAAAAACCAAACGATGGAAATACTGATAAAAAAAACTAAAATGCCTGCATGTGTCATGAAGAGGCATACTCCAAATGCATACTTTATCAACCCAAGTTTGTTTGATCTTTTTCTTTTGTTGCCAAATCCAATTTATCTTAGCGGAAGATGCATAGCAACTTGTTATAATTTTTTTTGCCCAAGTGATTGACTTTTGTTTAAATTCTATTTGGTATCTGTGTCCGTTTCCTGTATTGATTTTACCTTGTTAAGATCACATAAAATTGGCTGATAAGATGAAGAGTTTCTTTTCATGAATTGGAGGTTGAATTCCCAATTTCATGATCTTTTGCCTTCTAGCTGAGACAATGACCCTGAGGGCTTGATGATGCATCTGATTCATTAGTACTTGGCTGTCAACTTCTGTGAAAAATATGTTCTCCTGGTTGGTGCCTTTGGTCGGTAGCCACAGTTTTCTGAAATGGCTAGGGGGCTATAAGGCTTGATGAAGCGACTGTACAATGCCTAACAGAATAGATTAACTGCACTTGACCTGGTCCTACATGTGGTTGCTTTATGATTGTTAGCAAAATTCTTATAAATAGTTATTTCTTAGGTTACGATGTGCTTTACATGCTGTTCTCATATATGTATATTAATAATATGGATTTTGTTCAAAGACTCGCTAAGTTTATTAGCATGGTTGGTTCCTTGGGGGGGCTTGTGCACTCATTTCTCCATCCAAACTCTTTGGCAGTTGGGCAAACATAAAGAGGCTCTAGACTTTGCTCTTGCAGCACAGCACTTGTCTCCATCAGATCCTAAGCTAGAGGAAAGGGTGCAGGACATAAAGCAGCGTCTTGCTGCAGGTATATAGCTTATCTACAATGAGTCCTCCTTGCTTTCACTGCTGTAGTTGATTAATCTGATCATCAGTTATCCTAGCACATGTATACTGGCTATCAAACTGCATGGCATTTTGGACATATTTTCCTTCTTGTCCTGCTGTATATCGCTACAGGTTTTTTCTTATTTGAATTTTCCTCCTTTGGTGAATAATGGCCATTGTTTCAGTTGCTTTCCTGTTACTCAAACGAATTCATCCTTTGGGTATAGAGAAATACAATGGGTATTCACATCATAATTATTGTCCTACCTTTTGATTTGTCTATGCCTGTGTTATCTTATCATTTAGCTGAAGCAGAAAAAAATAACAAAGTAACGAATGGAGCACCAAGATCCGAGCCTCGAGGAGCAAGAGTGCTATCATTAGGTGACATTCTATTTCGATCAGAGGCTAATAGTGATGCTTCACAAGATGGTCCAAGATCTGAAAGAGAGGAATCTGATTATGATGAGGAAATGGAAGTGGATTTTGAAACTTCAATTTCCGGCGACGAAGGGCGTGATGTTGAATCAAATGTTCTACATGGAAGTTTTAATTTGAGAATCCATCGAAGAGGTGATTCATCTAGAGAAACTGCCAGCACAAATGATTCATGTGGATCCCCTTCATCATCATCACAGAATGATAAAATCCCATATCAGGTTCATATCTGGAACTTCTCTATTTCAAGCTAAACTGCCCATGAACTGGTGGAGGGTATTAGTCTTACCATGTATATCAATAGAATCTTGTCCACAAGTTGATTAATTGTTTCCATTGTATCTAAAGAAAATTTTATGTGATCCTTCTGAAATCCTCCATGTTAACAACTTAGTGACTTCTCTGCATTGGCGAGAGAAGCATAATTTTATGGGATTGGTAGGCATTATGTCTGATAATCCCCACTGCGGTGGTGTTAACTGTTGTTGGTAACAGCGGGTACGGCTGCTTTGTGACATCGTAGTAGTTTTTGTTGTGCCGTGTCCACAGCATTTTTGTGGTTACATAGATTTACGCTCTCTGATTGACAAGCAAGAGCAAGATCTTCATGTCAGAACTGACATATTGGTTTCTCATGGCTCTTTTCTATGTGTGTAAAATATTAAGATTTCTAAAATGAAGTAAAGGAAGAAAGATGGAGGAAGAAGAGCTCTTTTGGCAAATTGTACATTACCAATCACAAGACTGTCAAGGAATAAACAAAGCAAAAGGGAAGTTGACGAGGGGGAGGGAGGGACATTACCATGCTTGGGTTAACGAAATTCATCCCAACTTGTATTGTAATTGTTATACTCTGTGTGAAAGTGGTTGTGACGTTACCATACTTGAGAGGGAGGGATGGATTCATCTCAACCTGTATTGTAATTGTTATACTTTCTGTGCAAGTAGTTGTGACATTACCACGCTTGGGTTAATGAAATTCATCCCAACCTGTATTGTAATTGTTATACTCTCTGTGAAAGTGGTTGTGACATTACCATGTTTGGGTTAACAAAATTGAGATGCTCTTATGAGTACTTCTTTTATTTGTCATCTTGTGCCATCAACTTATTATCTTCCTCTATTGCAGCCTGAGGCAGTCATAGATATGAAGCAGAGATATGTTGGACATTGCAATGTGGGAACTGATATAAAGCAGGCCAGTTTTCTGGGGCAGAGAGGTACATTTTGATATGTTGATGTGCTGCCTATTGCTTGAGGTCTTTCGAGAATATCTCCCTCTTAGTCTCAGCCTGATGACATGATGTTGGTATCATGTGTGAGTGCAGCATTTCCTTATTATCATACAGGCTGCATAGGTGGACTGGATTGGTTTTATACACAGAGTGATGTTCCCTTGATTTTTCTTAGGTTAATAAATATGCTACTGTTGGTTGATAGGCTTAACACTAAGAAGCCTCTAAATCTCAATATTCTTGTTCATGGTTTAGGCCATCTAAGTAGCTGATTTTCCATTTGTGAGCTAATCCTGGCTCCGGTTGGTTGGTTAAACATCAGAGAAAAATTTGAAGCTGCATATTTTCCTAAATGCATGTATTCTTCGTAAATTGGCCCATACTGCTTAGTTGCAGTGTGCTCCTGGCAATCTCATGATATACTTTCCTTTTCCATTTTTTCCCTGTTTGTCTTCATTTTAGAATCTTTCAATTATAGTTATTTGTGCAATTATCAATGGAGGTGAAGAAATTTTTTGCTTGGCGGGCTCGTGCTCATGGGCAAATGATTGTGAACTTAGCAAAACTATAGGTCTGCACTCTTGGCGATGTACTTTCTGATATACTGTCTGAAGACTTACATTGGCACCATATCTAGATGGCTCTCCATGAGTTTAAATTCAGTTAGAAACCACTTTGGCATTGGTATGGAGGTTTTTAAGCGAATATCTCCTTTTTGGTTCTTTGTTTGCCTCCATAACCTGAGCAACAGACGCATGGTGCTATGTCTGGTGCTTTTTCCTTTTTCCTTTTTCCATTTTCCAATCAACATATGGCTGATGTTATTACAAGCACTGAGAAGATTGGTAATTTCTTCCAAACAGACTATTAGGGCGTATATCTTCCAGATATGGGTATTCCAACTGCTTGCAGTGCACTGGCACCCCCAAAAAAAAAAAAAAGAGAACACACTGCTGTTAGTGAAGTGATGTAGATTTATCATGAAATCCCTGTCCTTTATTTTCAGGTGAATATGTTGCAAGTGGAAGCGATGATGGCAGATGGTTTATCTGGGAAAAAAGGACGGGTAGACTGATTAAGATGCTTCTTGGAGATGAAGCAGGTATTTTGTAGCACTGACGCTTTGACTTCCATGGCATGCTTTTCCTATATTTTCTGAAGCCTGTTACTTGTGTTCCTTCTCAGTTGTGAATTGCGTGCAGTGTCATCCCTTTGATTGTGTTGTGGCAACCAGTGGGATTGACAACACGATAAAGGTGAGTCTTGTGATGGATTTGTTCAAGGGCAGAAAAGTCATACTTGGGAAAGATATTGAGTGTTTTGTGATGCTAGATATGGACTCCAAGTGAGCCTGCCCCATCAATTGTTGCTGGTGCGGCAGCTGGACCAGAAACTGCCAGTGTATTGGATGCTATGGAAAACAATGAACGCAGATTGATTCACAATCGTGAGATTATTTTGTAAGGCTCTCCTCTCTTGATTTTTCTGGTTGTCAAGTAAATAGGAACAGCAATCGATATCCTCTATATTCGTGAGATTATTTTGTAAGGCTCTCCTCTCTTGATTTTTCTGGTTGTCAAGTAAATAGGAACAGCAATTGATATCCTCTATATACCTAACCGATCTAGCATATAAGATGTGGCTTTTGCTGTTATCTTGTTTGAAATTCTATAGGCCCTAACTTGAAAAAAGTACTTTGGTATTCGAATGTGATTTATTTGTCAATTTTACTGTAGGATTTTAGAGGCCCATGAGCGCTGCGCTGGCCCACCTTCCATAATTTGTTTGAATTGTATTAAATTTGTAGGGGATGTAGACGCTACAGGAATAAGATGGAGGGTCCAGATTCTGGATCTGCCCCTTTCCCATATTCCTATTCTTTTACAAGGATGCTCAGTTGTGAAACGGCTATTGTACATTTTTAAATTTGTTTCGATAGCGTGGAATAATGCGACATTATGCATATTAGTGCTGCTACTGTCTTTTAGTCCAAGCAACATGGGACTGCTAATCTCACAACCCAGACTTACATCTTTATTAATTTCAATAAGCGATAATTGTATTTTCTTTGTCACATTTTTATCACAGTGGTGCCATGATTTCATTCTATTAACTTAGATTTAACTGGAATTAATGGAATGCAAAAGCATATTGCTTTAGCAAAAATTGATTAACTCCTAGAAATAGTAAAAGTTTGTCGCACTGGTAGTCCATTCTTTTTGGGTTACGCTCGTGCGCGCGTGCGCACACAAATATATATTTTCTATGGGTAGTAATATGAATGTGGTATCATATGAAAAGAAAAATGCTGAATGGTCCTATTTTTTGTTCATTTTAGTAGCAAAAGTTGTTAGGAAAAAGAAGAACACGACCAAGGAGGTTCAAGCTGGAGCCACATAAATGTCTCCTCTCTACATCCTCCATTACCCCTCTACGCCCTGCTCATTTCTGCCTATCTCTTTAACAAAGGAAATAATGTTTCCTCCTTTGCTGCCATCATCATCACAATCATCAATCTTTGTCTTTCTTTTAAAACTTGATTTCTTAAGTGTTTCCCTGGGTTCTCTTATATGATCGATTTATGTTGCTGGCTAAAAGAGGCAAGCGTGTTTCAGAATGAGGGGTTATGGAACTCGACAGACTTAGAACTTTAGGATCCTTGGTATGATCTTTGCACCTGTTCATTGGCTAGATGTGGAGAGTCTAGCTTTTGTTTTGGCCAAATTACTTTTTACACTCTTCTTGATGAGATACATTTTTCATTCTTGTAATTCTTGCTTGCAGGCCCTTTGAAATCCTCGAGCGGTTTAGAATGCATGAGTCTGCTGAATGTGCCCAAAGTTAAAGAGCGATTGAGGTATGCAAGCCACTACTCCTATGTTCTGAAGTTTGCTTATGTGCTGTAGCTGGCTTGATTGACAAATATGAAAATTAAGTGTTCAAAATTTAAGCACTAGACTTTAGCACTGAAAATAGAATTAAAAAATTGTTCTATAGTAGTTGAAACTTACATAATGCATGTGATTAATTTCTTATCAAACCTAGTTTTGTGGAAATTGTCGGTGGATTTTACAATATAAGTAGTAAGATTTAATACTTTGTAACATCTTTTTCTATTGATTGAATTATGGCTACTTCTCTAAACACATTAAACTTGCTTTATTGTATGGTGCCGAGTGTCTTTATGGTAAGTGAAGTCTTGACTTAATGATTTTCTACATCAAAACTAGTTATGAGTATCAAACTTGCTTCATTGTATAATGCTGAATGTTTTCATTTTCAGTACTTAATTAGGTTTCTATAGGCATTGAGCCTACGCCTTGAAGTTGTTAGGACCTGGATGCATTATCTATTTTATGTGTGCCTGTCTGGTTCTGCATATAATACTCTATAGTGATGATTGATTGTTGCATGGTCTCCCTGTCCCACTTCTCTCACTTATCGTGTGCCCTTGTTCTCCTGCTGCTGATGGATCCTATCTCATCCCAGTCTTTATCTCATTCTCATGCCTTACATATTTATCGGGGCTTCTCAGGGAGAAAGTATAGTTGGATGCCTACTTCAGCTGTAGGTTTCGACAGACGGGACAGATTGGTTTCTGTAATAAAGCTTGAGGAGCAAAGCTCGAGGAAGGAGAAACACACAGCATGGATATAACAAATTGCATCATGTCGAGCTATACAGCAGAAGTTGAATAAAGTAGTTTGCTTCTCTCTTGAAACTCATTTGCGGAGTCTGGTTTCATCCCGTATTTTTTTTTCCATTTTGTTTCCCTCCTAAATTATCTCCCTGTATCTAGTTACTCTTAATGTACATCGCATGTATATTTGTATAGTTTACGCCTCAGATCATCACTAGCGATGGTTTTCTGATGATTAGCAAAGGTGTCATTTTCAGCGGTTTTGGATTACGCGGTCTTAAAGTGACGCCCTCAGTCTTAATTACTCGTGATTGCTTATGTCCATGTCCGATCCATTTTACTTGTCTGTCTGCATTAGTGTGGTGTACACGGCCCCTGACAATGAAAAATGTCCTCGGCAGCGGACTCTTCACGGGACTAGATCTGGTGTCTAATGAGCTGAAATACGCATAAGCTATTTGTTCTGATGATGGGTTTTTGTTAAGAAATTCATGCGTCAAGTTGTTTGCGCGTGCATGCGCATGTGTTATAAATCCGTCGTTATGGTCGAACATAGCGACTTAAGTAGAGTGCTCATCAGAGACTGGAAATGGGGCAAGCAAGACGTATAGGTACTACTCAGATCTAGTCTTTCTCTCGGGCCCTAAGATTGCTTTGTGGCAGTTAATAGAAGGCTTCGAGATTACCATGTGGAGAGCTACATAAGCAGGCTAACGAATGTCCACGACGAAAAAAGTTTAATTTTCACTAACTCCTGCGAGTGCAGTCTTCAGTCGCATCAACTAAAATGTTGAGGGCTCAATTGCGAAACATGCAAGTTAAGGTATTATATGTAGAAGTTAATTCATGTGATGGATTTATTGCGTGTCGTTTTAACACGTGACAAGGACACTCGGCATATAAAGCCAATCCGAAGTAAGCAACTTTAAAATATGAGCATCGTATAAGATGACGTCCTGTAAGTCTATCATCGTTCTAAGATGATAGTTATCAAAAGAAAAAAAAAAAAAGAGATGACAAATGTATCACGCGAGCAATGTGACTGGTCGATCACTGCATATTGGCTGTTGCACAAGAAATTCTCTTCCCAATTGCGGACTTATCCTAACGTCGGTCGTATAGCTAGCTGGCGGTTCAAACTGTGGTTTTGATTCTCTGTCACTTCCAACTTCAAGTCAAAATTCAAATGCTTGAGTTTTACCACCGTTCTAAGATGATGTGGCAAGCGTCCATTGGAATATGCCGTTGATTGTCTGTCAACGAAAGAAGTTGACTGCAAGGTGCTCGCCCCTGTTTCCTGTGCATCCGAGGATTCTTTCCGCGTGATCTTTTGACTTCGCAGCCCATGAAGTCTATTTTCTGCAGTATGGGGTTGCATCGGAGGCTTTCACCCGTCGTCGACGATCCGGAAGTCCTTCATCTAGACCAAATACCAAGAAATAGACCACGATTCGGAAGTCCTTCATCTAGGCCAAATACCAAGACATAGAGCTTGACGCCACCAAAGTAATTTTGACAGTCAAATTGACTGGTACGCCGCGTATTGATCTGGACCGAAACCAGTAGCGTATTGAAAGGGTCCGGACTTTTCACTTCCAAGAGCTTATGATTTCAATAATTGTCGCGTTATACTCAAGAAAGAGCGATCATCGAGCTCCAATAAAAGCGAAGGAAAAAAAGAAATAACGAAAACCCACATCGGATCCATGTAAAAAGAGACCGAATTGCTTGCACGCATCTTACGATTGGTCGTCATCGAGACAACGTCAACGATGCGACATAAAGTAGAAAGGGAACCCATTACAAGTCAGTGATTGGCTGATTGACCCTTTCGGCCGAAGACCTTCGCTGTCGCTAAGAATGGAGTCAACTCGACGTCTGTTGGTTCCTTCCTAAACAAAATATCATCCACCAATGTTTAAGAATTACGAAATTTACGGTGCATAAAATTTCCTATTTCTGTCGGGCTGATCATAACCTTACGAGTAATGTCCGCGGGGGCGGATACTCGGGGAATTTGCATGACTTTTCATCACGTTATACGAACATCGCGTGTGGAGAATGCGGGAGTTTTTATTTTCCAACTAGAAGATGGGAAATGGAGAGGATAAGAACTTTAAACTTGTGGGAGAAGAATAGAATGAATTGCTTCTTTATATGAGAACTTGCCAGGAAAGTATGGTCTTCTCTTTCGTCAATTATTAAACCTTTCTTGCGTGTCAAGACCAAGAATTTATTACGTTGCCGTTTCACACTCGATCGACATGGAAAACGATATCAATTTAAATGCTCGCCACATTAAAAAAACGCCATCAACCAAAACTTGTGGCCTCCCACCTTCTCTCTCTCTCTCTCTCTCTCTCTCTCTCTCTCCACGATGAAACATCAGGCAAAGGGAATGACAAGCGATGCCATGGCGACATTAACGACGACGAGCAACGAGTGCTGCATGTGTGGGGATCATGGCTTGCCTGAGGAGCTCTTTCAGTGCAAGATTTGCCATTTCAGGTCTCAACACAGGTCTCTCTCTCTCATGCTCAAAAGGGTTTCAATTCTTGATCATTGATCATCGCCTCTCTCTCTTTCTTTTTTTTTGCATTTTATTGACTCTAATGCCAAAAGTTCAGCGGTCATTTGACACCCGAAAGCAATGCAGGTACTGTAGCAATCTCTACCCCAAGGCCAAGTCATACCGACTTTGCAATTGGTGTCTGGCTCAAAATCAGGATGGATCCTCCACCAAGGAGAGGACGAATAAATCTTCAAATCATTCGTCGGCCCGCAAGAACGGCGCTTGTGAAGAGGAGAGCAATGAGAAGTGCAAGAAGAGAAATAACAAAGGCAGCCTTGACGATCATGGCGACCCGAAAGGCGAAACGACTGATTCTTTGCAGTTTCCATGCGCAAAGAAACAGAAGAAGCCGCTAGAGAGCTTGGCACCGACCATCCGGAAGAGGATCATCTCCAGTGGGGAGTTGGAAGAGAAGCGCAGAAGGGAGAAGGAAGAGGAGCGGTCAAAGTCAGACAGCAATGTTGGAGTTGGCATGGGAAAGCGGGCGGTATTAAGGAGCAAAAGAGTCATCAGAAGGTATAAACTCCTGGATGAAGTATCAAGCTGATGAAGATGAATTGTATACAAGTTGGTGAAGCTTCAGTTACATTTGCAGTGTACCGTGATGTACATGAAAAATGGTAATTTTTCATGTTCCCATTTTTGTGGAGTTTGATTTCTCCCAGATGGGATTACCAATTCATTTGAAATAATTAATGGTGTCATCATGCGATGCGAGAAACAAAGATTAGTGAGAGGAGAAAATAAGGGTCGGCGGCAGATTCTTCTTGACTTACTGTGCAATTGCATCCGTCGTTGCCGATGAAAACAACATAATTCGGAGCAGAATAGCGACGGGCAAGACTTACAAGTCAAGTCGATATACTACTAGCATTTCATAGATTGACTAGAAACTCCACCTTAGATGATGGAGTTCAGACCCGTGAAAGTGGCTCAACATGACGCGATGACTTTTTGAAACTTTTAATTACGTCGCAAAACTTCAGCAGTGCAATTTCATTCCGGTTCGGTCATCGACAATCTTGAAAAATGAAGGGAATATTTGACGCGGTCATGTTTCTATCGAAAGAGTTACGAAGGGAGTGGCTTTTCCTTATGGAAAGTAGAAGTCGTGATCGAGTAGGGCGGAAACTTCTCAGAATGAGTACAGAAAGACCCTACAAGTTCGTTGTCATCGGTAGGTCTGATTGGTCATTCCTATGAGTATGCGTCATCCTTAATTCATTTCTTTCATGTGCTGGTTGTGCTTCATATAATATGGTATTTGATATGAAAGTATTGATATTACTTTAGGTGGATGTGATTGACAGTTTCAAAGCTCTGCCGGTCAGCCCTGGGGTCAATGGTGTAGGAAAAACTCCTATTTATGTTGCTCCTGGTTCACATTCTAACTGAGACAATACTTTGTGGGGCCAGAAGTTAAAATTCAATTGATTGACTGAAACAAAGAAAGGAAAAGACAAAGCAGCAGCCGTGCTTAAACAAACCTTAAAAGACCTCGAACCTTGAGAAGTCACTGCGTAGGTGCCCTCATTACCTGTGTTGGGAGTATTTGAACCCACTCAATCATGACCCTTCAATGATATGGACCCCACATGATTGAGTAGTTGAAATTAAGTTGGTCAAATGGGTGGGTCGGGTCAGGTTGGGTCAAAAATGGCATGACCCAAATTGACTAATTTAACCCGTTTTGACCTATTTTTATGCGGTATAAATTTAGTGACTCATATCTAACTCGATCCATATAACTTGACCTATATTACTAAAACATTTCCATATTTAATCAAATCTAAGAAAACTCATATTCAAACTAAGATGAGAAGACGGAGTGAGTGAATGTAAGATCGAGTGAGGGTAAGAAAGAGTCTTAAAGGTGAATTGGGTTTAAATAAATTGTGGACCCATTTAAAAGCTTTACTATTCAAAACCCATTCATGACTCATTTATTAAATATAAATAATTAATAATAATTTAGTCAATCAAATATGAGTTAAGAAATGGGTTTACGACCTAGTTTGACAAGTTTAATTGAAATTGATTGAGCTCATGAACTCCTATTGCATGTAAGACGGACTCTTAAATAGGTGAGTCTAAATGCTCCCATTGTATAATGGATTCAAGTTGCAAGATCTAGATGGGCATGGTCATCTTTTAGATCCAAAGCTTGGAGTTTTTTTTTTTTTTCCTTTGCTAGAACAAACTTTCCATTCCAACAAAGCAGTCAAACATTTCAAGGAAAGCTAGTACATGCTTTAAAACGATAGAGTAAAGAAGACTCCACCAACCAGGAATATGCAATAAGAACTGCTCGAACTGGGAACTGTTAGGACCGGATCGGACCAGTCGATTTGGTCCAGTTCCAAAGAGTTTTAGTCCGATTCCTTGTTCAAAGAGAGGAACTAGACCGAACCGGATCGATTGCTTTTTATTTATTTTTTTATTTCTTAAAAGTAAACCTAACCTAAGCCAAACTAGCACTAAGCCTTATTGTCTAAAATTGTTAGAGAAAAGTAGTAGTACCGTCCTCAAAAGTCATCCTTCAGCCAGTTCACCTCACCTGCCAACTATTTTCCCATTTGATTTCACTCATCATTGAGCTTTGACCCCTTCTCTTCCCCATCCCCAAAATCTCCTTCCCTCTCTCTATGACACTAGTAATGGTGGACTACAAGAGCAGCCACCACTAGCAGCAGCAAGTGAAGGAGACGGCCTTGAACACGATAATCTAGCTCCACTTCGAGAAGGCCTTTGAGAAGAAATATGCCATCAACCAGTAGAAGAATGAACTCCACCTCCTTTTCCTCCTCTTCAATGCCTTCTCCTAGCCCGATGTCCCACCTACAGTGTCGCCTTATTGGGCCCCGATCTCCCTCGCCCCCCTTGTCTTCTACGTCTTTGTCGCCTAGACCCCTCCGCACCATCAGCGGCTTCAAGTACTAGTGGTAGTGTTATAGGATCGGTTCCATAGGACCGTTTGAGAACCAGACCGGACCAGTTCTAGGCACCTTTGATCCGGTACCGGATTTCGAAAATCAGGATCCGATTCCTCTAGTTCAATTCCTAGTTCCTAGATGGAACCGGACCGGACCGGACCGGATCGGGAACCGATTACCCATACCACCAACATTACATTTTTAACACTCGATGCGAGATTGTTAAAAATAAATGAAGACGTGGTTCATATCTAATAAAAATCCATTTTGCAAGCTTATGAGGAACAACATTGTTGGGTCTACGAGTCCATATCAAACTCTAACCGTATTGTTGCAAAGTGAGAGTCCAAGACAAAAGGCTGAATACTCTAAGGGCAAGAACCTTTTCGTTGAAGAACATCACGTAAGATCTTGTAGTCATTTTCAAACACCTCTTGGTGGATATGAAGAGATGGAAAAATTTGCAGGCGAGGAGAAATCTACATCTTCCCTTCCATTGCTGAGTTCCATCTCTTGCATTGGTCCATGTTGGACAACTTGCAGGTGAGGACAATTTGGACAAAGGACTTAAAACTAAAATGGCAAGGACCCTTTTATTGAATGGCATCAATTAAGATCTTGTAGTCATTTTCGAACACCGCTTGGTGGGGTACTAAGAGATTGAGCAAATTGGTAGGCTAGGAGAACTTGCTGCTTCCACTTCCATTGGTGAGTTCCATCTTTGGCGTCATGTCCATGCTTGGACAACTTGTAGGTGAGGACAACTTGGACAAAAGACTAAATACTCTAACCCCTTTTGTTAAATGGCATCAATTAGGACTTTGTAGTCATTTTCAAATACCGATATTGAGAGACTGAGCAAATTTGTAGGCTAAGTGAGAAGCTGCAACTTCCACTTCCATTGACAAGTTCCATCTCTCACGACTTGTCCATGCTATGCTTGGACAACTTGCAGGCAAAGACAATTTGGACAAAATGCTTAATACTATAAAGGCAACGACTCATTTGTTGAATGTAATAAAAAATTATGTTTCGCAATTAAATAATCCAATTTTCAATTGGATATGCTATTTTGGGGTTAATTTATTAGGAATAGGATTACATAGTTATGGTTCATTTAATTTTTAATTGACCCTTGGATACAAATCATGAGAATGTATATTTTTCCTCGAATCCTTTGTTGAGAGGTAAAGGATTACATCCTTTTAAGAAATAAAATTTTTCTTTGGAATATGAATTAAATCAAATCAAACCGAGAGATCCCTTAACTATAAAAGGGATTAATAAAACGAATCACACTTTTACCACTAAACTATACCCGCTACAATGCGATTATTGTATATAAGTGAAACTTTTGTCGAACAAAAAAAAGGTAATCAAACCTAATCATCAAATAAGATCTTGTAGTAATTTTCAAAACATTGTTGGTTGGATATCGAGAGACCAAGCAAATTTGCAAGCTAGGAGAAAAGCTGCTGCTTCGACTTCCATTGGCGAGTTCCATCTCAGGTGTCTTGTCCATGCTTGGACAACTTGCGGGAGAGGATAACTTGGATAAAAGGCTAAATACACTAAGGGTAGGGACCTTTTTGTTAAATGGCATAAATTGAAATCCTGTAGTTATTTTCAAACACTACTTGGTGAATACAGTTAAACTGAGCCCATCTCTTGTGTCTTGTCCATGCTTGGACAACTTGCAAGCGATGACAACTTGGAGAAAATGTTGAATGCTCTAAGGGCAATGACCTTTTTATTGAATGGCACCAATTAAAGACCTTGTAGTCATTTTCAAATACTGTCTGTTGAATACCAAGAGACTAAGCAAATTTGTATAATAGGAGAAAAGCCACAGCATCCACTTCCATTGGCGAGTTCCATCTCTCGTGTCTTGTCCATGCTTAGACAACTGAGCCTCTAGCCGATCATGCTTAAAGTTCATCCCTAATCTAGTGGGAGGAGCCATGGCTCTAGCCTTTCCCCAAGTGAATAAGCTTCTTTGCTTTTCATGACTTTGTTCCATTCCTTGAATGTGTTCGAAAATCTCGTAAAATCTTAAAATACCAGCTTGATTGCTTGGAAAGGATTTGGAATAGACTAATCATGTAATGTTGCATTCTTATAACTCCACATTTTAGCACATAGAATTGCTACAAAAAGGGTGAAGAGATTGTAGTCCAAGCCCATTCTTTGCGCTATCTGTCCTAGGTCAAGGAAGACTTATACGATCTTCTCTGATGAGCTGAAGTTCCAACTAGACTAGATGTACATAATCTTGGCCAATGGGCATGTTGTGAATAGATGGACTAGATATTCCTCTAAGTTCTCACATAACATACAAGAATGGTTTGGGACATGAAATAATCTTCCTAAGTGTGACGAGGCAGAACATTAACTGCTGTCCTTCATAATATCATCTTGTGCTGCTCATGAATTTCAACTTTTCAGATTTCGTTCCAAATCTTAGAGTTCTTACCATCCTCTGTACAAAACTTGATGAGCTTGTAGGTGGATATAAGTGTATTTGTCATCAGTAGCTAGTTGCCGAATTGGTCTATCAACCCAAATGGAGATCGGGACATGAATATGAAGAATGGCTTGGACTAATGTTAGGCAAAACATTTGATTTAGACTTTTTATATCCCAAGTTTTTGTCCTCGGGATAACAAAGCCTCTCTATCCTCCTTTGCTTCAAAAGAGGGTTAGGATTAACAAAGGAAGACAAATGATATGGGACGTGAGGAATCCAAGGATGATTGTTGACCTCAATCAACTTACCATCACCAACCTAATAAAGAGTTCTCAATCTGAGTAATTTTCTCATATCCATAATTGCCTTCCATAATGGAGATGCCAATGCCTTATCGTTGTGATTTCTAAAATTGGAGCTCCATAGATATTTCCCTTAAAGGACTCGAATCCATAACTTACATCTAGTTTGGATCAATCCACGTCCAAAGCTTGGAGTTTTTTTTTTGGGTTAAAAAGCTTTTATAGTATTCTCATTCAAATAAAAGTTTGGGTAGTTGAAACACGGGCTTTAGAACATAACAAATCCAAAAGACAAGTTGGGGGATAAGAAACCCAATGAGCTAGTAGAGACTCAGTCCGGTGGGCATTGATGATCCAATCCACCACTTGATTGCACTCTCTTCGACAATGGGCTCTTTTCAGGTTGGGAAAGTTTTTCATACACGCCTAGGCTTCGATGATCAGTGCGTATGCTTCTCAGTTGACTTGTTGGGTACCCTCAACCATCTCCTTCACCAGTTCAGAGCTGTTGGTCTCCATCTCCATTTTCAATTCAGCTTTCCCTTCAATGTACTTTAGGGTTTGTAGAACTGCCTCTGCCTCTGCTTGGATGGTTGAAGAAACTTGCATCGTGTGAGCGCATTTGTCTATGAGAACCCTCGAGTGTCTCGGAAAACATAGGCTATAGGCCCTTCCCATGTTTCTTCAACATAAGATCCATCCACGTTGAATTTGAGCACGTTTGGAGACTGAGGAGTTCAGATTTGAGATATGTCAGTTCGCATATGCTTTTTTCTTGCCTTTTTTCCCACCCATTTTTTGAAACTATCCTCCATGGCCTTTGTTGAGGTGATTATATGCTAGGGATTCAAGGGTTTGGCTCTAAATAACTTGTCGTTGTGAGATTTCTAGATTTGCCATAATAACAAAGCTAGTTGCTCGAACGAGAATGAGGTATATTGAAAATTAGCCAGCCATTCCTCTATTCGAGTCACCTTATGACCATTTCTTTGTATTTTCACCTCAGCACCATCCCAAATTTGATGAACACATAAAGAAGGGATGCTTGATAGATTCTGGGTACTTATTACAGATCACGCAAGTGGCCTGTCTCCTTGGTTGCTAGCACGTTTTGACAAATTTGCCAAAGGAAGAATATGATTTTGGGTTGTATTTTGGCATTCCATATTCTGTTCCACAAGTCTCTAGGGGTTTGTAAGGATGATGATGCTTGATTCTACTTTTAGATTTCTCCTTGTGCCCTAAGCTTGTTATATGCACTCTTGACTGTGAATTGGCTTGTTTTGGTTGGCTTTCACACTAGTTTGTCTTTTGGAAATTGAGGGTGTAGATGGGTAGCTAGATTTTCCTAGGATATTTCATAGTCGAAAAGCTCTTGCACTCTGTTTTCCTTCTAAGTAGCATCCTCTCTATTTATCAGGTTTGAAACTCGTGATGGGTCATTTCTATTTGTAGATCCTCCAATTAAACCTCTCGGTAACCATTGACATTCCCTTATGTTGATTTTTTCTCAATTTTCAACCACCTACTGTATATTGATTGACTTATATAGACTTTGCTATCACCAGGAGGGTCTTGAGCCTTTCTCTACATGTAATACATCTGTGAACGGAAAATGTAATTCTTTAAAAATCTGACTCCAAAGAGAGTGAGGATTCTGAATTAGCCTCCTTGCTTGTTGACCCACCTCATTGAATCTAAAGACTAATCCACCCTCATCCTTTCTCAATTTAAATGTGTCTCAATTTTTCCAATGCAAACCCGCCTCATCCTTATTATTTTTCCACCAGAAAGTTGTTTTTCTTTCAATGGCTCGGCAAATAGATAGGGGAATTTTAAAGATAGATATAACATATTGCAGTAGAGCTTGCACCACAATTTTAAGAAGAATTTCTTTCTATGCCTTGGATAATTTTTTTTTTTCCAGTTGTCAAATTTTATGTTGACTCTTGCAATGATCAAATTGAATATTTGCATTTTTAGAACCACCCCAGTCAAAAGGTATTCCGAGATACTTCCTTGTGTTTCCTAGTTCGGTACTCTCATTTCATATGTCAAATTTCTCCTCAGCTCTCTTGGACAATCTTTGCTAAAGAATATGCTTGACTTGTTCAAATTTATGGCTTGTTGGAACACAAAGTAATATTGGTTTAAGATTGTAGCTACATTCTGACATTTGACCCATTTTCCTTCCAAGAATAATATTAGATCATCTATAAAAAAGTAGATGAGATAATGATTAACAGAATTTGTTCAAATTAATTCCCTTTATACTGCCATTTTCTACTTTTCTTTTAAGCATCATAGATCATACATTAGCCACAATGATGAATTAGGCAGAGAGGAGGTCACATTGTCTAATACCACAAGTGGGCTGGAAGGAGACCGTAGGTTCCCCATTTATTTTAACACTGAATGATATTGTAGAGACATATTCCATAACCCAAGAAAACCAAGTATCACGAAAACCCATTTCAAGCATGCTTGCTTCGAGAAAATCCCATTCTATATGGTCATAGGCTTTCTTCATATCTACTTTTAGCACTACATGAAATTTATATTTTTCTTTTTTGGGTACGTAGTTGATGAAGCACCTCCTGCACTGTCAAGATATTGTTTTGTATTTGTCTTCTGCTTACAAAGACATTTTGCTCTGTTGTTATCAAGTCAGGCAGCCACTATGTTAATCTATTTGCCATGACCTTTGAAATGATTTTATATACAAAATTGCAAAGGCTAATAGGTTGAAATTGTTCCAATTTTGTGGATTGTGAATTTTCAGTACAAAGGTGATATATGTGTTGTTCAACTCAGGATTAAGAGTCCCCGAGTTGAAGAAAGACCTTATCTCCCCCGAACACTTTCTCTTGGATTTCCTTTTAGGGATGTTGATAGAATTTTTCACACAAACCATTTAGTCCAAGAGCTTTGAGGGTACCTAACTAAAAACTTGCTTCGGTAACCTCTTTTAGAGTTACTTCTCCAATCAAATCTTGATTCATCTCCTCTTTTACAATGCAAGTGATTTGGTCGATAACTGGTTGAAAGTTTCTTGGCCTTGTGGAAGTGTAAAGCTCTTTGAAATACTCAACTATCATCTTCTTTAGTTTAGTGGGATCTCGACACCATTCATTTTGCCCATTCTTCAGCATCACTATTCTATTTCTTTGCCCCTTTGCATTGTGGTCGCATTGAAGTATTTGATATTTTTAACCTCCCATTTGAGCCAATTAATCCTAGATCTCTTTTTTCAGTATACTTCTTTCTATCTCCATAGCCTCTCTATTTCTAATTTCAACCAATTCCTATCAAAAAGTGAATTTGAGTTGTTGGTAATTGCCTATAGCTCTCTTTTCAACACCGAAATTTGTTTTTTCTAAATTTATGAATCTCCTCTTACTCCATGTAGCTAGCTTTTCCGTAACTTCTTTCTTTTTATTTATTTATTTATTATTATTATTATTATCATCATATATTCAGATCCAGCTTGGCATACCTTACGGGTGCTCACAGTTGCCGCCGGCCCGATCGGCCCGATGGAGACCACTGACTATACTTGGAGGGAGGCTAACTTAGGATCCCACCACCATGACCCCCCACTTAAGATGTGTTAGCAACGCGGAGGTTTAAACTTGCGACCTCGGCGATGAGGAGCAAGGCCCTTACTAGTGCAGCTGCCCGCTGGTGGGTTTTATTTATTTATTTATATGTAATCGATAGATCTACTCTCTCCCCTCGAAAAGAATTCTAGGCTTCCAATATAAGCTGTCCATACTGTCATCATCTACCCAAAAAGCTTCGAATTTGAATTCCTTTCTGCGTCTGACATATTCAGGAAAGAGATTCAATGAAATTGGGTTGTGATCTGACTCAATAATCGGTAAAGCAAACACTTCCGCATTAGGGAGAGAAACCCTCCAATTCATACTACACATGGCTCTATCCAACCTCTTCATAATCAACTCTTCCCCTTCTCTCTTGTTTGCATAGGTATAAGCATAGCCTTTACTTTTTAAATCCATGATAGCACAAGTATTCATAGAGTCTTGAAAAGCTTTACATCCATAATTTTCTATCACTCTTCTTCCTACTTTTTCCTATTGATATAATATTTCATTAAAAACCCCAACACACAGCCAAGGGTCACGGTTCAGCCCAGTCATTTGATAATTTTCATCCCACAGTCATAGTCTTTCCTAAAAGTCATTCGGTGCATGAACAAATGTGATGCGCACTTTCTGTTTTGTCTCTTCCAAATTGCATATTAAGTCAACAAAAAGCATGGTGCTAGAAATAATGGAAATGGTGACCTCTTCATTCTAGAACACTGCTAATTCCCTAGCCAAACCTCTCGAATTTCCTGTAAAGCACTTTTGAAACTTTGGTCTTTTCTGCATCATTTTCACAACATCTTCTATATTCTTTGTTTCCATCAAGCATAGGATAGTGGGCTTTTCTTGAGCTACTAAGGCTTGTAAAGTTTGAATTGTTAAGGAGGAGCCCAAACCTTGACAATCTAGAATATAATTTTCATGTGTAACTCGGTGGCGTATTAGGGCTAGTCACCAAAGCCCATCTTTGAGCTTCTTCCAAAGTTTGTATAGGACTGTCCATCAGTTGAGTCTCATCTAGCAATTCATTGTTGGATTGTTGCACATCATATGATGAGTATCTCTTTTGCTTTTTACTGACATGTGTCTTCATGTTTTTTTCATTTTTTTTAGGGTTTTGGCTTCGGAGGACCCTTGTTGGTTACATGCTTAAAAGGCTCTTCTCCCATCTGTCAATTCTTGCACAAGATTCAACACAGACCTGTTTTCTTCCTAAATCATGGCTTTCGTCATCTTGACCTTTCCTTGATTAGTTCCCCTACTGGTGCTAATGTGTTGAGTTGCCCTTGTACACCACTAATGGTCCTGCATCCACTAGTGTCTCAGGTATGAAGTCTTCTTCCATCAAATCCTCAATCGATTTCCCATAAAATAGTTCCCAATAAAGGCTGACTTCATTGCCTTTCGCCTTCAACGAGGAGCCAGAAGGCAATTCCTTCATGTTCTTAAATTGGTCCTTAGCAAATTGAAATTCCTCATAGTGTTGAGAATAGTGTCCCAATCTCCTACATAAATAACAATAGTGAGGCGGTCTTTCATATCTAAAATCCATCTATAATTTCTTTCCTCTATTACTGAAAATTGACCTTGAAATTAGGGGGCACCGAGATGTCCAGCAAGACCCTCGCCTTTCCTACCCTCTAGATTCAATCTTAACATTAGAGACACTACCTATTTCCCTAGCCACTTCTGTTACCACTCTTTCTAAGATACATTCTATCGGCAATCCATGTATATGCGCCCAAAACTCACAGGTGTTAAAATTGGAGCAAGTTGGAGGTGTATCAGGCTCCCACAATTTCAGCAAGAGTAGATAATTTGCAAATGACCAATGCCCTATTCAAGAACCTTATCTCTTTCTATTTCCAACCAAAATCGGAATTCAAAAATGCCTGGGGCTATTGGAAATATCTCCACATTTTCCATTTTCTAGAACCTACACATTGCACTTTGAGATGCTTGAAAATTTATCTTTGGATTTTGATAAAGTTGGCCAATTGAGGATAATTTGCACTCTTCTATCTTTTTGGCATGCAATTATCTCATCATCCACGGCTATTGTCTTTCTCTTGAACCACAGCTTTCCCCGTCTCTTGCAAAGGGCAGCAAGGTGAATCTCAGACTCTTCCAACTCCTCCAACTCCTCCATGGAGTGGGCTTACAGTATATCTGTCAATCAACTATAGTTTAAAGGTAATAGAAGAAGGTGATTTGGGCAAACTTGGTAATCTTGGAAATATAGCCAAGGGATTAAGATGGGTAGGGTTTAGGGTTTTATGATGGAAAGAGGGTAAAGGGTCTAAAGTGAGGATCTGCCAAGTGGGTCAGCCATAGTCTCAAAGGAAGAAAATTGAAGATTGAGAGGGCTGCCGAAGATAGGTGGAGGAATGATTAGGGTTTTTTAGGGCTACCGAAGATAGGTAGAGGAAGCTCTCCTATGAGAGAGAGGAATGTTTTCTGAAAGCTTGGAGTTGGAGACAACAAAAAGGTGATCATTTTACTACAGGATGATTTGGGGAACAAATGGTTTTACTATAGACCTTGATCATGACACGACCGAACCACTAGGCTCAATAGGTTGTTCAGCCTGCCTCAGCTCATCAAGACTTGAATCGCAATTTCGACAGATTTAGACAAGCATATTCTTCATTGAACCTGGTCCTGCCAACTTAGTCCCAATCAATCTCATTTAAGTTCCATCATTTCATGTAGAAAATCTAGTACCTTTCATATCGTGCGGCATTGTACGTGCTCGTCTCATCGATCAAAATGTCTGGATTTCAATATCTAGCAATATCATCAAAATTAAGAAAGGTACTCATTGCTAGGAAGTGGTTATTATTATAAGCCTCATAAGTTGTATGTAGAATGTTTCCCGTCATGGATGTATCGATTGACGCGCCAGCTGTTGACGATCAATAGTGACCTCCTCCCTCGATTGTTTTCATCCTTTTCTTAAAGCGATGATCGGCCGGATGGACCCAAGGATGCTGAAATCCGTGATTAATGGCGTGACTGGTTGGCAAGACAGAAGAGTCTCGGAATTGTGCTATGCACGTCGCATCTGTAGACGCTAGACAGGACAGGAAGAAGTGAAATTGCGTGTCCTGCCGACGCTACTTCGAGATTCGCCCTTTAGGTGCAGATTTTCATTATTAAACTTACCGGCGAAAATCACATAATTTGCCCTTTTTTGTGAAAAAGAAAAATTGATTGTCATCTGATCATTCCTAAGTTTTATAGGCTATCATATATACTCTCGGCCCCACCTGCTTTCTGGAATGCTCCTCTCTCATCTCCCACTTCCCCTTTCTATAGCTTTCTCTGTGATGTACTATATTTTGGATATCGTCTTGTGACTCCGCTAACTTGAAAATGAATGAATGAATGAATGCTTCGTATCGTTTTCTTTTCCTTTTCTTCTGACAATTACAGACTGAAAACGAATGATTCCGCTTTGGTAAGGTGCTTAACATACATTTCGCATCTTCATCTCTACAGTGCATTCAGACCAGAAATATTGCAGCTCTACAAACAATTTTCATATGCAACACATACAATCTTCCACCGGTCCGAAATTTGTCATTTCTTCAAATCATGTTAATGTTACTTAGACAGATGAAAAGTCAATTTGAGAACACGGAATGTCATTCCTAGCTTATTTCTCGTGCAATTTGATGACAAAAGTTAAGAGGGCTCCTGAGATTTATTACAAACTAATAAATTCCAAAACAGGTATTCCATTACTATTGCTGCTACGTTTATACTATCATGCAACAGAGCTATTTCATTCATGTTAATGTTACTTAGCTTGATGCGGAATGAAAAAGTTTTAGTACAATCTAAACAGATGAAAGCCATTTTGAGGACACGGAATGTCATTCCTAGCTTATTTCTCGTGGAATTCCATGACAACAGCTAAGAGGGCTCCTGAGATTTATTACAAACTAATAAATTCCTAAACAGGTATTCCATTGCCATTGCTGCTACGTTTATACCATCATGCAATAGCCATTTCATTCATGACTTATTCCGTCCAGAAACTAAATGCGCCATTCATATACCCTCGTTTTCACATAGCTCATTTGTCTTTCTAACCAGATTTGGCACTTATTATAGTTCAAGGTCCAATAAGTAAATTCACTTAAAATTAGCTTGGCATATCCATATAACATGTGTATATGTGGCATGAGCATTGCATGATTCACTTTCTTATGCGAATCATGTCTCATATATGCAAAGATCGACATTATGAATGCATAACCTCCAAAGACATTCTAGGTCAAGTTGTAACTGAGTATGCCACGTCCAGAATTGCACAGAACTAGCAACATGAATAAATTACGAAGCTCTACAAAGTCATCACGTGAACTCTACACAAGTAAAACACTAGATAGCATTATTTGATATTTCAAAGGGATGGGGAAAAAAAAATCATTTTACAATCAAGGAACAAAAACAATAGCCTTCTTCTTAACAAGGACTTCCATCATCATCTACCAAGTTGAAATTCAAGTTTGCTCTCAGTTCATTACATCTATATTATAGGAAAATCTTACAATCTACATAAAACATTACAATATTGAACCAATCAGAGCAGAGCACATCACGAAATGTATCTAATTTCGAGATGTCACATTGTGCAGAGTATAGTTTGCATGCAACTCTTGGAGCAAAGTGCGCCTCGGGCCACAATAAAGAGATAAGCTACACAGCATGCGAATTGGGCTGTACTGCTCCTTGAAGATTTTTCACAGCACCATCATACTGAACGAAGCCCATGAACCAAAATTCATGATTATCAATAGAAATAACCTGGATGTACTTTTCAGCTGTATTGACCCTGCTTGTTGATGGGTTGACTGCCTTCAGTTGATGCAACGGTATGACCACCTACGTAAGGTGAAAAACATTAGGACATTCAGGAAAAAGCATCACCAAATGTGAAATATAACTAGAGATGACACAAAGAAAAGAGTTGCATTCAAAGCAAGCCAACACAGATCAGTCAATGACATACCACACACAAGCCTCGAGCCTCATTAAACTAAAATTAACTACTCTTAGGGTCACAAGCTGATTAAAACTTCCACTTGCCAAGAGGTAAAAATGGCAGTGAGCAGGCGGGTTGGAACTTAGTTAACACACCATATGTTCCCTCCCCAACCTGTACAACATGCGAGGCTTGACCTTCTTGCATGTACTGACAGTGTGGTATTATGGTCTCGCCCCCAAACTGACTCACGCTCACAAACCCCAATTCCCCAAGATACTTTTTTGTACAAAGCAGGAAAAACAATGATATGAGATTGTAAATCCAGCACCTTATTATCATCTACAACTCTTTAAGTTTCAAAATAGAAATTATTTACAACATGGATAAATTTCCATGAGAACAAAACCTCAAATACGCAAAAGTAAGACAAAAAATCAAGCAATTAACACAGAGGGAGAGAGATGCATTGGTAAACAGTGGACCAAGCTCCAGCTCCAATTTAGTTAAGAGCTTTCAAGTAACAGTCAAGTTCAACTTGTAAAATAGGTAGACTCAACTTGTTGCAATTACACAATTGATTAGAATCTTACAAAAGGAGCAGCCTTTTTTTGGGCCCATCCCTACCCCGTATTAGTAGCCCATCCATCCCACTTAGTGTAGGCCAATGCCGGTCCCTCTCGTATTATAAGCTTACATGTGATATTTTTAGCATGCAGGTCCCCTTGAGGCTAAGCAAATTGTCATTCCTAGAATAAAAGGTTCATACAGTAGGAGGTACTCCCTAGGTCTCCTCTGTAAAAGGAATCAAGCTGACCAAAATGCCAAACCATATAGGTTTGAAACAACAGAGAGCGAATTGGAATGATGAGATAATGTCATTTATTTGTCTCCCCCCCCCACCAAAAAAAAAAAAAAAAACAAAATCATTATTCTTCTCTGTAAGCTATTGCACACAAAAGTATCGAGATGAATTTAAAAACAACCATGAGTTCACAAACATCGAACAAGAATACATGCCTAAAAACTTGAGTCAGTTCATCATTTTATGGTATTGTAGCAGCGACTGAATTTGAATATTATAAAGTTTGACCTTTAATTTGCTAGCAGCTTCTTCGAAATCAAAACTTAAAAACTACAACCTTTTCTCTAATATCACCACATATTTGTGACAAATGTTGAAAGCAGGGGACTCGCTTATTATCTTTTAGTGAAAGAGAATTTGCATAAACCGTTTGTGATTCTTCTGCCTTTAGTTGGTCAGAATTGTACTACAAAGAAATCAGTCAAAAAGGTAGGTTCAACTTCACAGCTTAACAAAGAAAACTTTGAAGGCTGTCCATCACAACATCAAATGGAATATATCACTTGAAAGTAAAAAAAGAGAAGCTTTAACAGGGAGATCCGCTTTTTCCAAAGAGAAACAAACAATCTCTTTCACTTGTCCCTGATCTAGTGAGATTTTCTTTGTTTAGAATATATGCCACTCTGACTTTAACTTTTCCTTCTACACTTCCTGTATACTAGAGTGGGACAAAATTAGTTATTTACATAGAAAAAGGACACAAAGCTTGCTCCCTCTCCTCTCCCCAAAATGCCAAAGTAGCATGAGATCTCCAAAATATACCCCAGCAGCAAGTGATTGTGAGTGCGTGTCATGTGTATATAAGCAAAAACTGTGCAAACCTCACAAGTTTCAAAAAGCAACCTCATTGGAAGCACATATAATAAATTTACTTCCTCATCATGGAATTCAACCAACACCACCTTCATTTTCAAATGAGGCTGATGCTTTTATTAGGAAGCACACCTTATAGTAACTCCATTCAGTCTGATCACCAGTTTTGTAGGAAAGAGGATTGTCGCTGCAAAATGCAAGCTTCGCCGTAGACAAGTACATAGTGCCCATCACCGGACCAGCAGACGTGGACAAATAACATGCAAATGACTTCAGAAGCTGCTCCTCAGGAACGGTTTCAAAAGTAGCCCGGAAAATCTTCTCGTATCCGCCTTCCGCCAGAACTTTTGTTCCCTGAGCAATTCTGCTGACAGCAGCATCAGCAAAGCTGGGGCCCGTTTTCACTGTTCAAGAAACAGTTTTTGAGAAGATACGCAACCAAATGATCATTCTTTTTGTCTTTCGCTAGGTGAATCAGGTGACTTAGGAGGCAAACTTCCACATAAAATTTACTCACTCCGACTTCAAGTATTAGAAACAAGGTCATATCAAATGGCATAGCCAAAGAAACCATCAAATCCCTCGCGAGTCCAGAAATTCTCTCGTCACTGAACTTAAGCAACAATTCTAAGGAACTAAGAGGCAAGGGGGGCTTACAGTGCTGCCACATGTTCCCAGCGAGATCCTCGGCCTTCTTAGTCGCCTCGGCCGCCTTCTTTCCCCATCTCCCGAGCACGTCCTTCACCGACTCCATCGTATCTGCGCAACAATCGCGAGATTCGCGAATCGATCAACAAACAAAAACAAAACAAAAGGGAAACCGAAAAACAGCCTCCTCAATTTCGAATCCAATCGCCGAATCAGCGGGCACACAACTCACTCTTGACAGACGATTGCGGAGCAGGGGCGGGGGCCGGGGCGACGTAGGGATTCGACTCCGAGGGCATGGAGGTGGCGGCAACGCCGGAGATCGGAGCACGGGGGGCCTCGGGAGCAGGGGCGACGTCGTTGGGGTCGAGCGTGGGGTAGGGCGCGTAATCGGCGGAGTGGGGGGCGGCGGCGGCGGCGGAGGCGGCGTCGCGCTTGGCATCGGGGTCGGGCGAGGGTTTCGGCGGGTGAGCCGGATCCGATTCGGGGTGGCTCATGGCTTCCGGCGGGAGGTTCCGGCGGGGATCGGCCGGTGGGCGATGAGACGGTTCGAGAAGAAAGGAGGAAGAGACGAGGGAGAAGAGGCGGGGGGTCGTTCTCGGGTTTGAACGGGTGTGGATGCCACGGTCGATGTCAATCGATCTCAGATTCCTAACGTATCAGGAATAGCGACTTGCAACGTTTCTCTCTCTGTCTCTTTCTCTCCCTCTTCCCTCTTTTGAAAATTTTTTATTTTTGTTTTATTTTATTTTGGGACTTTTCGTGTTACTTGATTTCTGTCAGAAATCAGATATTACTGCGGGCTTGATTTGCATAGGAGGGCCCGCAACTTTTAAGAATTTTTTGATTTTCCAACCTGGGATTGTCCGATCTCGACCAAAAAGAAAAAGGAAAAAGAAAACTGGGATTGTCCGAAACACGTAACACGCTACTTACGAATCATCATCAGCGGCGATTTCGATTTGAGCATCTAGGATTGATAAATATATTTTTCTATAAATTATTATTTTGAGTCATATCAACAATCATATTTTGAAAAAAAGATTATTTTTTGACTAATTTATCCTTAAGAAAGACCCGTAAGTCTAACTTAAAGCATTCTCCCGTTGAAAGGAGGTCGGTGATCATTTGCCTGAGAATGTGAAGGGAATCATTCAACCTTTGGGCACTCATCTCTATGCACTGTTTATATCGCTTGAGATCTCTTGGCATTGTTTTTAATTCTTTTTCATAACATATAAAAAAGCACGCGTCGTAAACGAAAAAAGAAAATAGAAAAGGGAGGAAAAGAACAGGTGAACTAAAATTTGGAGAGAGAGATAAAAAATAAATTGGTTTCTGTCACACAGTATATAGTGAGTGAATTAATTTCCTCTCTCAGTAGGGTACTTATTTCAACTAGAGGGTGAAAAGGCTGATAAAAATATCACGAGAAATTAAATAAGCTACAATTCAAACAGTATTTGTCATTAAATTTTAATTCAAAAAATTTGATTAATTAGCTTGTGTGGTTTTTATATCGCAGGTATAGTGTATTTTTTTTTTTATAAAAAAATTGCAACTCAAGTTTGTGGATTTCAAACGAACATTGAAAAATCTTCCCATGTTCATAAAAATGATTTCTTCAAAAATCTTTTCCCAAATTGTTAAATTTCACGAAATAAAAGGAGCGTAAGTTTTGACAAAAAGAACTAAGTATCACTTATACGCGGATCCACATACCACTTATCCTTTTTTTCTTTGAACACTTGACTTAATTATTGCATAAAAGAAGTCATTGAGACAAATAGTAACAACACAAAATCTACAGAGGCATGCAGCTGATACATTGAAAGAGGTGGAGAAAATTACGTTGCTGCAAATCCCTTATGATTTCATGTCACAAAACCCAATGTAAAAGGGAATGTAATACTTATTTTTCACAATACCATGCTTGATGATATCACAGCGAGGAAGCTAAAGAAGCTAGTCAGGGAGCCAGTCGTACGATTTTCCAGGCTCGTCTTCCGTCGATCTCTTGTGGACGATACTGCAACCTGTAAGAAGACCATCCACAATCAACCAAAAGCTTTGTGTGAACCAAAATCAGGCACGCCTCACTTACTTGGCATCATTCCACATGCTACGTCTATCTTTCAAGAATGCTAGTTTGAACATGTACTTGTGCACATCGTCAATTCTCTTCTGTGGAAAAAAGGTCCTGTACCACAGGGACTTCTAATGCTTCCGCACAGGTTCTTTTGTGTTTCATTAATAAAATTTGCTCACATCCGAACTCACGCAATATTTTCTGGATCACTCTTATTCACAAGAATCCCCATTTGCATGTGCCTTTGGGCCAGCCCAGCATTGGGCCTTATTACAGACAACATCTAATTTTCAATCGTTCACATGGGATAAAGAACAGAGCCATAGTGCCATACCAACATGGCACCTAGCCCAATATTGATCCCCAACTAAACGTGATGCAGCAAGATGTCTCCTAGTATGACACCGTTAATATTAACCATGAAAAGGTAAAATAACTCCAGAAAGAAAAAGCCATGTATCACAGCCAAACATTTTGAAATGATTGATACAAAGATGACAATATCCATGCAGATTCGTCTGAACACATATCATCTAGCAATTGGCAATCGCCAAAATCCTTCCATTAGTTTCGTTTAGAGTGATTAGAAAGTCTTCGGTCAGATTAGAAAGAAACTATACCTGTCATGCAGGCGAGACTGCTGGCCTTGCCAAAATTCGACAAACTCTGGCTTAAGTCTGTATCCTCCCCAGTGTTCGGGCTTTGGAATCAAATTCCTGCATCTCATACAATGGAAAGGAAATTTCAACCCACATTTGTGATATACACATGTACAACAGGATTTAAAAAAAAATTCACTCCAAATCATCACAGGGTATCATTGTCAAGTAGCATAGACCAGATCATCTTTAAAATAAACAATATTAAAATATGATCAGGTTCATACAGGTAACTGCAGTTCTGAGCACTCATACAATATGGAAATCTAAGAGGAAAGGTTATGGAGCTAATCATATATGATGAAGGTATAAACTAGAATAATCATCCTAACTTACACATTAGAAAACTTTTCCTCCAACTCTTTGTACTGTTGGTGGAGCACCTGCCTTCCAGGAACTATAGAACTCTGAAGGAAAAAAAAAAGTGTCTCATAAATGGATGCTTAATTTATTAAGTGACTTATGCTAATGAATTAAACCAAAGATACCTGTTTGCTGACTATTGCTCCAATCTGACTTCCACGAGGACGGCTGTGGAAGTACTTCTCAGATTCTTCATTGGAAACTTTCTCCACAGATCCTTCCACTCTCACCTAGATTCAAAATTCTAAATGAAGCTTCTTGATAGTTGATTTTGGTTTGTATAACTTGTAGAAAGATTTGATAATAATCATTTATGATTGCTCTGGCATGCTTAAAACGCAAAGAAGTACACCTCATTTTAAATGAACAACCTGTCATCATCTAATATTGTGTTAGAACTATTCCAGATTCCATGCCTCTCAGAGAATTAAATTGATCTGTGATTATCAAGCGACTGTTTTACATCAATTCACTTCCACCAGAAGATGTAGAGTCCTGTGGAATAATTGACTCATCACTAGATCAGACAATTTGGAACACAGTCCTCAGATTTGCATGATTACCTGACGGTTGAGGCTTTCCCAGTAGAAAAGCAAAGACGCCCAAGGATTTTCAGATAATTGACGTCCCTTTTGACTTTCATAATTGGTGTACCTAATGGAGGGAACATATATATTAAATATTTGGCCATCAAAAAGTCCATATTCGGCACCTGGGCAACATTGCAATGGCCAAAAAAAAAAAAAAAAATAGCACTGACCAGACAAAGCCATCTTCGTCAACTCCTTTCAGCAAAACCATGCGTGATGAGCTGTGACAAAACAACAACTTTTTGAATCAGACTAATTCCTCCAAGTTCGTTGACATGTCATTGTTTCAAGACATACTACACAAAATTGACATGCTGATGTCGACAACCCACTATAAGCTCTTAGCCATGAAAGAGCTGTCACTGCAGCAAGACTAAGGAATTTTCTGTACCTTTCGTCTAATTAGAAAGTTCTTAAACAATATTTGGGCATGTCAAACTCTTATAAAAATAGGCAAATGGCGTTAAGACTTTCATAGATACCATGGAGTCAGTATCTGGACGATAGTCGACTCAACTAGAGAATTCCACGATGTGATAATTAGAAGACGGAGTGGAAGGAAGCACAAACTTACGGTTTCCCATCCTTGCCAGCAGTTGACAATGCCATGGCATTTGGTTCCCGCAACCCAGCAGCCACTGCTTCTTCAAACCATTTGCGAAACTACAGGAAGTTGTCACTTGTTGGGGTTAAAGGGGAAGGAATCGTGGGTCAACAAGTAAAACTATTTGGTACAAGTTGAATAAATGTGTGCTGGACATAAAAAATTACAGTAGATGATAAACTCATTGAAAGAGGTGATATCGTTTATCCTTTACAATTACCTGCTTGATGGGGTCAGCGTCGACTTCTTCCTCATGAAACTCTGGTGAAATGTAGTTCTCCCTCATAGCTGATATATCAACTTGAGGGGCCTTGCCAATATGGACACACATTGATGCTCCAGGATATGGAGGAAGCCGGAGGTTATATTTTTCTGCTATAGGTGGTGGGACAAATCTACCCCCTAAAAAATGATGTGGACCATGAAATTGCTTTGCGCACAACTTTGGAGCAGTTAGAGAAACCTAAACAAATGAAAACGTACAGGAAAAACGTTGATTTTTTAGTAGCTTGTAAAGAGCAACCTCCTTATTGGTATGATGCATTAATTGAACACTTTAGAAGTCCCACAAGAAATATACCAACATATCAGGCTTGATGCCTTCACCACTGATGTCCCCTTCTTCAACATGCCATCCGGAAGGGATATCTATGGAGACAATTACAGGAGATTTCTTATTTGTTTGGTCACTCTTCCGCATTCCAACCAATCTTCTTAATATATCGTCAAAAGGTGGTCTTGCGGCACCTGAGGAATTTGAAAATAAGTCGATACCTCAGAGAAAATGAAAAAGGAAAAATCATACAAAGAAAATTAAGCCAGAAGTGCCGGAACATAAAGAAACGAACAGAGGTGTACGAGTACAGTGAAGGAAATACCTTCTCCTTGCATGCGCACAGAGAATATGACTCTATCATAGAGACCATCAAGAATAAAGGACAGTGATATATCCCAGTTTTCATTACAGGGGGAAATTATTTTATCATCATTATCCTAAAGACAATTTCCGTCAGTGAGAAAATAGCTTATCTTTAAAAGTCCAACAATCATATTTTTCTTAAACATTGTACTCTTGTGTGTTTGGTTTGGAATTTTCACCTGTTTAAGGCCTTATGGAAATTTAGTGGAATTAAATAATTGTTAGAGAAGAAGCACCACACACGAGCGCGCAAATCCCACAAAATCGAGTAGGGTTAATATCCTTCAACTCCACGAACTGTAGCTTCGTCCATAAAGAAGAAGAGAGTCTATTCAAGTTAAGAGACAGGCATCAAGTGAGCCTGCGATGAGTATGTGAAGTCTGTTTAGACCCCACAAGAATCGAAAGGCTAAAGCACAAAGTTATAAATTAAGAGGCTTTGCCACACATATTGACATTCTCCTGCCATTTAAACATGACGTAGTATGTCAAGCCTTTGCTATTCAAGTCAAATAGCAGTATCAACATGTAAGGAGAGTAGCAGGTTGGTATCCTTATATCATTACAAATTGTAGGAACTCGGGTTAAAACAGAGATAATTTTCAATCAACATGGAACACCAAAGAAACTACCAAAAGAGAAGATTTAACCTTATCCTTAAACTTTGGGTCTTAAAGTAATTACCATGGAATGAGAACCCAAATACTGCATCCAGCAAGATATCGTACTCTGTTGACAAGTCTGGAGGAAGATCTTCTACTGACAAGAAAGGAACTCTCAGAGATTCGAGCTGCAGGCAGGAAGATACCAGTAAGAAAATGTAAAAGCTGGCCTTAAATAACTGCTTTGGCATATTGGATACAAAATCGTGTCCAACCTGAGTAACCAGACCAGTATAAAGAGGCTTTGGAGTACGCTTAGGATAACAGATGTATGGCTTGTACCCAAAATGAAACAAATGGCGAGCAGCTACCAGGCCATCACCACCATTATTCCCAGGTCCACATATTGCAAGAACGCGCTTATACTCGCTGGCTTTGTAGACCTGCCAACACATCACATTCACATTTAGCCAGCATTGCACCTACCCAAATTCTAAATGCTAAGAAACCCAAGTAGAGTGCAGCCAGCAAAAAGTTGGAGCAGTAACCCCATAATTTTACCACAAAGTTCTGGAAACAATGTCATGGCAAGTACCAATGTACTTCTCTTGGCCAATAGAAAGAATTGAAAAAAAAAAAAAAAAAAAAAATTGGCAATGTCTTGCCGGACTGATCAGGACATTCAAGTCTACAGTTACATTATCTCTAAAGAAAAAACTCAAACAGAATCACAGTACAGATGCATTCTACATACTTTATATGCTTATAATCCAGTGATGCATAAAACAGAGAGAACAAACTCTAAAAATTAACAAATCACTTGGCCAAGCCATCTGCTGACCACTTATTTCTTATCCTACATCCTCATCTTTAATTGTTAATGAATCCTATTGTTCCATTGTCGTCCACGCCATTGCAAATAAATCAAACAGTAGCCATATAACGGAATCAAAGAGAGGCAAGCAAGGCGGTACCTCCGCAATTGAAGTCGCCACGCTCAGGCCAGCCAACTCCTGCAGAAAACAAAGCCCAAAAAAATAAAAAGAAAATTAATTCGAGCTAGCTGCAAAGGAAGACTCCACGCCCCAAGAACACGACAATCACAGACAAGGCGACCGCGGTGCAATCGCAGCAATGATAATTCGAACACACTCGGGCACTGACCATCAGCTGATCGACGCTGAAGCCGAGGGGGCCCATGAGTTCCTCGTCGATCTCGGCGGCCTCTCTCTGCGTGAGGTACGACACGGAGCTCGGATCGCTCAAGCAGCTCTCCAACCGTCCCGCCATCGCGCGACGCTCGCAGCCCAACGTGGAGCAGAAGGGACGAATCGCAGGGCTCCAACCGCCGCCAGAAAACCCCTGGGCAAAGAAGACGTACGAAGAAGAAAGAAAGGGGGAAGTGAAAATGAATTCGAGCCGTCGACAAAATGGCGAGCCACAGAGAGAGAGTGAGAAAGTAGAGAGAGAAGACTCACGGAGGAGAGAGGAGGGGGAGGTGGCGCTGGCGGTGGTGGTGGTGGTGGTGGTGGGGAGAGGGAGGAGGGGAGGGTTTAAAAAGGGCGGAGCGGAGGGGAGGGAGGGAATGGGATTGGGATTGGGCGAGGAAGAAGCATGGCATCGTCGTGGTGGTTCTGGTGGTGATTCCGTTGCGTAGGATCGTCCACATGCTTGCTACGCACGAGCATCATCGTATCGTCGTATGAGAATTTTAGTGAGGCGATGGTTCTCTCGCCCGAGCATCGGGTCGTTTCTCGAGTCCCGTTGGAGGTGGTCTTTAGAGCCTTTTGTGGATGAGTTTGGGACAGCAAAGTTGGGATTGGCTTACTTGTTCGCTAGTTGCTGGGAATTACGGTGCGGCGGGTTACAATCCCGATTGTACGGCCTGGCCCGGCGCGCTTCTGTGGATGCTTGCGCCGCCTATTTGGAACAGTTGTTCTCGGGTCGTTCCTATTTTACTCTGTAGATGCGTTGAGAGGTGTTGTAACTATTTTCTTTATTACTCGTCATCATCGTGAAAATACTACAACCGGAGATAAATCTTTTACCTAATATTAAGTGTGGACATATTTAATTAGGGAGACAATTGGATCTGAAAAGATTTGAACTCAGAATCCCAAACTCTAATATCGATATTGGGTGGTTTTGGACTTTTCTTAATCCAAAAGTTAGCTCAAGAAATAAGGTTATTCCTCGCATTTATAAACTAACAACTAGCCTCTTCCACAATTGACATAAGACAACATCAACAACCTCCCCCTCATGCATCGGACTGTAGATCGAAGTTGCAACAACTTGTAATTTTTCCCGCGTGACTCTTGGATTTAGACTTGTTAGATGAAGGTGTGGTGGGACTCTTGACTATTGGGTTCAAACACGAGCTCTGATACTATGTAAAAATTTGATGGGATCATTGTCTATTATTTTAATAACTTAAATTATTAGATAAATGGTGTGGTTTAATATATAATTATTTTAACATTTTCTAAAATGAAGATGATATGAGCATCGCCTGTACCAGACGGTATAACATGATGAATAATTATATTATATGCACAATCCTCAATATATATACAATTATTAAAGAAATAAAACTAAGGGAAATATCATAATTAACTTTAACAATATCATTTTCATTTCTCGTGCAGCATTATAAGCAAGTAGGAATATTCATAACTTTCATTGCACGGAGAGACAAAACAATTGAGGTAATTTTCTTTTTCCACACTAAACGAATCCTCCTTTTTTAAGAGAAAGTATGAAATGGACACTTTGCTTCTTTCAATAACAGAACACAACCATTTGTTTAGAATTCAGAAAATTAAAGAAAATTAGAGAACCATTCCAAATTTCTCACAAGAAGTGCAAAGATGAGGTTGATTATTAATTTATTGCACAATAAGGACAGTCAGGTAATTTTACCAAGTGCACTTTCTTAACATAAAATAGGTAGTAATTTCTTTGTTCTACCTTTCTATCGTTTTTTTTTTTTTCAACTTTATCTTTTTTTTTCCTTTTGCTTTATAATAAGAAAGATAAGTTTATAAGGGCTAACCTAGAAATATAAAGTCAAACAACAGTGTGTTTTGGCTTAAATATAAAGATGGATAGATTATACAATTAAGTCATGGTTCTGTTACGTGTTCAAGATGAGAAAATCCACTTCGAAAAGATTGATAGATTTAAGGAGTCGGTTTTTAACCAAACTTTGATTCAAACGAATATCAAATTTATTTTAAATTTAATATGAATAAATGCCAATCGATTAGTATCCCCATTCTAATTTAACTGTTAGCTCATGAATATATACCTCAATTTGATTGAATGAGTACACTCACGATCACAGGGATTGCCAAGTAGTAGCACTAAAGTATTTATGCATAATTGTTGAGCTGCCTCAAATTTTTTGCTATTCACATATACTTTCAAGAAACTAAATTTAATAATTTTGTAATTCTATCAAAATTTTCGCTATCTAATTGATTTAAAGACACTTTAAAAAATAAGACCGGTTAATGAAGATTGAAGAGTCCAACTTAAAAAAACTCTTGTCTAATTTATCTATCTTTTTTTTTTTTTTATCGGATATATATTTATGGTTCGAAATTTTGAATGATGGTTAGCCGACAAAATAAAAAGAAAGAGGACAAAATCATACAGCCTATCACGATCTGCCACGTCCGCAGGAAAAACACTTTCTCTCTCCGCCAGCTCACCCGTCTTCCGCCACGTCACTTTGCCGCGCGAAAGATGAAACGTTCGAAAAACAGAGAGAGAGGCTCCAGCGTCCGCAACAAAAAAATCTTCACCCCCTCCTCGAGCCTCACCGAAATCCGCGTGATTCCTGAAACATCAGCAGCCGCTCATTCCATCCTAGTTTTTTCTTTTTCCTTATCCTCGCCCGGTGTCAGCTTCAAGTTTTCGGGCTTTGATGGCGGGAAGTTCCGGCCATAGTGGTCCGCTCCATGGCGGAGCTGTTCCCTTCCGATCGCAGTGAGTGATGCTCTCTCAGTTCTTCTCTGGTGCTTGCAGTCTCTGCAAACATGTTCGAGGAGTCTCTTGGTTGAGTCAGGATTGGATTCTGATTCTGGTATGGTTTTTTGCGGTCTTGATAGCCAGAGGCCTAATGCCCAGAGCGGCGGTGGCTCGGCCAGATGAAATCCTGCTGCAGATCGATCCGGTGGTCGTTGGTGGTCTCGGCAGGCAAGTCCACCAATTGAGAGACGTAAGTTTTGATAGATGAGCTCAGTTTACCCCTCCTTTTGAGCCAAGGAGTGTGCTCTTTTTTTTGGTAACTATTCGACTACTAGCTGGCCGGATGCATTGCGATTTGCAGTATCTGTGTTACTATGATCGAATTCATGATTTCTGGCTATGGCGCTCGCAGTTTCGTTGGAAAGACATGGTGCGATCTCGATATTCTTTGGGCAATCAAGCATAGATTGAGCATATCAAAAAGTTGTATGCACTCTAATTGGGTAGTAAAAACTGTGGAAAAGATTGCTTAGATTCGAGCACCAGAGGTTACTGGGGAACAGAATCTGCGCTTTTGTCGTTTGTCTGTTCTCTCATCCCCTTAGGGGAGAGATCAATCATAATTACTTTTTTCTTAAAAAGCTGAGATTGTAGTTTTTAAGAAGTGTCAAGAGTTAACTATGGAAGCTGCCATTGCTTTTGTGCAGGTAGCCCAGGAGATAGACAGAGAGGGGAAGTTCCAGAATGACATGCTCAATCAGCTGGTATATATTTTACTTTGGACAGATAGCCATCACTTACTGTTCCTTCCTTGAAACCTTTAGGTTGGGCTATTTTTGTTTTTGTATGTTTGTTGATAAATCATAATTAGTAGGATAATTGCTGAATGATGCTGTCTGTTCACTGTGCTAAAGTTCTTATATAGTGTGGGAAATGAAACAGGTGCAGGATACTTTTTTTCATAATCGTGTAATTGCCCTGTGGTATGCGGCAACCGTGCTGTGCAATCAGGCCATCAGCAGCCTGGAAGCAGCATTAATAACAAACAAGATTTGGGAAAACTATAAGATTGATGTGAAAAGAGTGGGCAAATCAATCAAACACCTTGTGTTTTGAAAGATTATTGACTCCCCTTGTTAGAATCTCTTTGATCCACCCAATTAAGAAAGTACAATCATGTTTACCATGCTTTTAATTTAATAAAGAATTCAAATATATAGAAGCTAACTAAGAATGTATCAGTTTGTGTATTTGGCAGAACCGGGTGAGTGCCATTTGACTAATCTGTCACAACAAATGGAGTGACTGCCAAAACACGATGGTGTGAGATTAAGTTTCCTGATGAAAATCTGCAGGCCTTCTAATTCAAACTGCTTGTTGCCTGTATGTGTATTCTTCATGTGACTGTGTGAAACATTATGAGCTGCATTTTGTGTCCTGCGTATGCAGCTGAATAATATAAAAGTTATCCTCCCTAACGTTTTAGGGCATTGCAAGTATTGGATCAGATAACCTTGAAGACCAACCTCAAAAGGATAGTTAGGGTAACCTTTACTTATCCAATAAATTAAAAAATAAAAACCAGTTCGCCTTCTGATTATTCAACAAGTGAAATGTCCTGATGCAACTTCAATTGATGGGGAATTCCGTGTACAGTGAGGTGGCTGCTGAAGGTCATTGTCTTCATTGTCAATAGTTTTCTGCTGTTGAAGGTCATTATTTTTTTGATTAATATATGCTCTCTTTCCCTCCCTCTGCTGATGTCATTTATCTGTTTACTGCTTCTGCTTCGAGAAACTTGTTATCTGGACAATACATGCCAATGCCTAAAATCCCCATTACCTTTGGCTCGACAAGGAACCCCTTCAAAGAATGAACAACTAAAGAAATAAGAAAATAGTATTTGAGGTAGCATCATGAATCTTGATTCGCTTTCCGCTTGAGGTACTGGCAGTTGCCTGGCTATCAAGCCATTTCCAGCTGTTCTCAATGATTGTCATTACATGGAGCTTCATTGTCAGCTGTAGCCTCTAGCAGCTCTTATATGTTATCCTGTCAGAATGCAGAGTCGTAGATTATTAACATTTACTGGTTTGGAGACACTAAAATGGCCCGACGTACTTCAATGGGATAGTAAGGGTGCTGTGGCCCTCCCCGGATTTGGAGAGGGCTCGACCCTTGTTGAGCCACATGCCAAAGAGAAAGAAAAGGATAAAGAGTTTAAGCGGGCCGACTAATGTCCACGTTAGCGATTTATGGCTAAAATTTACCGGAATGACTAAATGAGTAAGTCGTCAAAAGGTTTAGAACTAAATTAGCAAATCATCTAAAATTTTAAGACTATTAGTAAGTTAACAAAAGTTTTAGAATTAAATTGACATAATTGAAATGTTTAAAACTAAATTGGTTATAGTGCTATAGATTTAGGATCTTGAACAATTATCCCTCCCAGAAACTCATTAGCAAGATGATTTCCTTTTTTTTTCCTCGCAATCTAAAGCGAGAGGAGTTGTCCGTGGAAGAATGCAACACCAAATTTGAGCATGTCCTGCTATGATGTCGTGGTGGTGGCAGATGAGCAAACTGTAGCTTGGTATTTTGACAGTCTTCATTTGCAAACTGCCGAGGTAGTCCGATTACAACCTTATTGGACTTTTAATCAGGTCTTCACATTATTGATGAAGGTGGAAAAGCAACACAAAGGAGACGAGAATGAAGTCAGAAGCCATAAACCAAAGAGGGATCCTTTCGTCTTGAGAGTTCGACTTAAAAGCCTTTGTCGGCATCGAAGGAAGCCGTTGAACAAAGGAAGCGCATCTAAAACCAATTAGCTAAGCGAAGCTAACGATAAATCAAGACCGTTTGAAATGTCATGTGTTTGGTCTTATCGCCTCAGAGTGTCCTGATAGAAAGATCATCTCTCTTGTACGAGATGAGCAATGGAGAGATGAGCATTACTATTGGAAAATACGGCTTCGAATTGAATAGAATAATCAAATCAGACTTTAAGGCATGATAATACTTTATTTGAGGATTTATTTGCCTTACAATATTGCCAATGGTACCAACAAATATCCTCAAGGATACAACAAAGTGTCGATTGTGAATACTAGATAGTAAATCTAGTATTTTTCCAAGGCCTCTTTAGAAAACAATTGAAAACATAGCTATAATTTTTGAAAAGAAAACTCAAAATGACTTAATTCTCATTCATGCCAAAAATTGACACACGGATATATATATAGGCAACGCTTTAAGAAAAGTTGCAAAGTGAACAAAGGCATCCCTTTGGAAAAAATCGAACAAGAAAAATTCAAAGATTATCTTAAAAAGACAAATAAAATTCGAAATAAAATAATATTAATAATTTTTTTGATAAAATAAAATTCCGAATTTCAAAATTTCTGGAATACGATAAAGATGTAAATACAATATCGACAATTTTACATAAGGATTTCATACATCGAGATGTGCACACAATAGTTTGTCGGCAAAGACCCACTGAAACCGATTCATCTCATGGATAGAGAATTGAAAAGAAAAGAAATACCTATATGTTCACGATTTTCATTATTTGCAAGTCAATTTGGAAATTCCAACGATCGATTGTGACATCACAATGTGAATCACGACGGTCTTGTCAAGGCTTCTTTATTGAGGTGCGCGAGATTGGTTTAGGGATAATACCCTAAAAAACCCCAAACTGGTATACTTGTGATAAATTTACCCCAAACTATTTTTTTGACCACCAAAAACCCCAAATTGATATACTTTTGACAAATTTATCCCAAACTGGTACACTTTGACAAATTTACCCTATGTTAGTTTTCGTTAAATTTTATTATCAAATTATTAAGTTAAATGACACGTGACAGTTAACCAGTATACCAATTTAGGATTTTACGTTCCGTTTGTCACAGTTTACCATTTTTATGATTTTTTTGTAGTATTAATCCAATTTAGCATAGGGTATATTTGTCACAAATTTACCAGTTTACGTTTTTTTGTAGTCGAATAAATTAGTTTGGGGTAAATTTGTCATAAATGTACCAGTTTTTAGGGTTTTTTATAATCAATCGGGGTAAATTTGTCACAAGTTTACCAGTTTGGGGTTTTTTATGGTCAAAAAAATAGTTTGGGGTAAATTTATCACAAGTGTACCAGTTTAATGTTTTTCAAGGTATTAACCCATTGGTTTAAGAGCACGGAAGTTGCTTTTCTTTGGAGAGTCAAATCAAGGGCAATAGTGATAGAGATTTCTATTTTAATTTTTCGTGGAGTTACTTGGTTAAAATCAGGTATAGCTACTCAGGAGAAAAAAAAAATCAAAAGATCAATTTAGTTTTATACTGCTACAGCAAAGTATCTCTAGGTCAGTAAACAATACAAAAATTAATATTTAAGTATTCACCTAATATATTAGTGTTTTTTTTTTTCTTTTGGTAAAGGGGTTATATATTAGTGTTGCTATCACTGGGAGAAGTTCCTTTTTCCTAATTAATGTAAACACTAGTGAGAATAAAGCTATGCCGTAATGTGGCTATACACTTTTATTCTAGTCACTTTGCTACTTGTATTTAGACTTATTCCCAAGTACTATTGGAGTTATATATGTCGGATCCGACCGAACATTTCTCTGCTGCCCAGAACAAAAATAAAAATAAAATCAAAAAATCAAAACCTGTCTCTACGTTGTTCTCCATGTATAAATCTCATCTCGAGGAGAAACCTAAATATAGGAATCAAATATGGTAACACATCTAATACTATAATTGGATATGTGCTGTTTGGCTCATTTCTTTTTACATTGCATAATTATGGATATGTGCTGTTTGCCTCATTTCTTATACATTGCATGATTACCCTTACATGAAAAAGAGATTTAAAATTCAACCGCCAACTGAATAAAACAAAAGCGATAAGGGAAATACCAATTTACACCCTCAGAAATATTGAAGTGTCATTTTGTTCCTCTCGCCCAATATGCATGAAGATTTACTCCTCGAAATTTGTTGCGTTCATGCAGCCTATAAAGGTAGGTTTTTTCTTCGTTTTCTATTCTGTTGGATAAGCAAGTAAAAGCCGTCTGGCATTATTCGATTAGATCATGGTGAGTTTGGGGTAAAGCGAACCAATTTCCATCGAGTTAGGGAGCAAATTGTTACAAATTTGGGTACAAGCAGACTTCATTGATGAACTGTTCAATTTGGCTCTGGTCCACAAGCTTCTACTTCTTAATCACAATTACGCTATCACTTGGCAATGGTCCTTTCTAAACAGTACCATATCATTCTTGGTCCATTATTATGCTTTCATTATAATTGTTGATGTCCTTTTCTAGTTCTTCAATGCTAAATATTTTCGGGACTTTTGTAGTTGTGGCTTGTTCATCTAATTGTTGCGACAAAAGCAAGCCCCCATTTTGCCCAAAGTATTGATCTTTGAGCCTATTGAGCTTCATTTTCAAGTGTCCCAAATGTAGAAATTATATATTGAATAGCAGTGCTATTATGAAGGAAAAGTTTCAAAAATCCTAAATATATTGCATTTATACCAATTTAGTCATAAATTTTTTGGATTGGTTTAATTTAATCGTTAACTTTTTTCACATTGATACTAATTTAGTTCATCCAGTCAATTTAGGTCGGAAATCATTGACGTGGACATCAATCCTTACTAAATCCTAAATTGACACAATGGATTTGTTTAAGCTAATCTACAAAAAATAAATAAAAAATAAAAAGCACACGTTCCACTGCCTATAAAGAATGTCATCAATTTAATAGATTAATTCAATATGAAAGAAGTAAACTCAAACTAACCTCAAGAATACGTATATCTTTTCCCATGGTACTACAATGTACTTACAGTTTTTTAAGGTCTTACTTTTTTTAATCCATGTCATTTTAAAACATGCACGTATAGAGACTTTTTCGTTTAATTATACACGCGTCTAAGAGTCCATTCGTTTCGCGGAAAATTGGTCATTTCCGCAATTTTTTTTTTCCTATAAGTCATTTTCTAGGAAAATGACTATATTTTCCGGTGTTCGGTTAAAACCCGAACTTTGAGCGGAAAATATTTTCCACCGTTCGTTAGCTAGTTTAATTGTTTTGGAAAAATTATCAAAAAATTGAATTTTAATATTTTTAATTGACCAAAACATTAGTTTTATTTTTTATATTATTTTAACAAATGAATTTTTTTAATTATTTGTATTTTTAAAAAATCGAAATTTTTATTGTTTATTATTTTTTCTTTCTTTTTCTTTTTTTCTTTTTCTTTTCCTTCCTCCTTCCTCCTCCTCATTCTTCCTCCTCCTTCCTCCTTCCTCCGCCGTCGCTTGCACGACGATGGCCGGCCGCTCGACGGCCGACCAAGACCCTGTCGTCGGATCCAAATAACTCGAGGCTCGAGCGATCTTCGGCGAGCTCCGGCGAGGCCCGAGCCTCGCCTAGCTCGCTAGATCTAGCGAGGCCAGAGCTCCACCTCACCCGATCTGGCGACACCCAAGCTTGCTGGGCTTAGGCAAGCTTGGCTTCCCTAGATCGGGCAAGGCGGAGCCTCGCCGGCCTAGGGTGGAGCTCAAGTTGGCTCGCGGCCGTGGCCAGCCGCCGGTCGCCGGCCGCCGTCGTGGCTAGCAACCTTTCAAGGCTAAGGAAGAAAGATGAAAAGGAAAGAAAGAAAAGAAAAAAAGAAAAAGAAAGCATAAAAATAAAAACAAAATTGTGTTGGTGAAAATAAGCAAAAAGGTGGAAGAAGTTATGGAAAATGTTTTCCACTTTTCAAAAGTGGAAAACATTTTCCTCATCTTTGAAGATTGTTTTTTCCATGGATGGAAAATATTTTCCTTGAATAGTTTATTTTCCGTGAAACGAACACCGGAAAATCCGGAAAACGTTTTCCTTGAAGTCATTTTCCGTGAAACGAACGGAGCCTAAATAACTCAATAAAAGCCCTATCTCTATGACCAGCTGTATCCCTTTCGATGACATGAAAATGCCAAGGACTTGTAGCGTAAGAGAATTTTTTTAAAATGACTTAGCATAACTTCCTCTTTTTCTCATGTCATCTTCTCGGATAGATATTATCAAATCACTAGTAATTAACTTGCTATCTCCGACAACCATGAAAAAAGTTGCCATCAGAATAATACCGTGGTAAATATGGCTTGTGCGAAAAATAAGGAAGTTGCATAGGTCGTGCATCACACATAAAAGAAAGACTAAACAACCCGTTGAACCATTTCTATTGGTTCTTAGATGCTAATCAAAACATGAGAGAGAAAGGAACGAGTTTGACTTTTGGAAGTAAAAGGAAAAAAAGAGAGAAAATTATCCAAAAAATCATAAATCTATTGTACGGCAGCTAATTCAGTCTTAAACTTTTTAATTATGTTAATTTAATCCTAAAATTTTTGACAACTCATCAATTAAGTCTTAAATCTTTTGATAGTGTCAATTTAATCCTAATTTTTTTAATCAGTTACCAACGTAATCCTTTTAACTAATCTCGGGTAGAAATTGCCAATCTGATAGTCTAGTTAATGTCGGCTGTTCTATGTGGTGCTGCCAAGGCTAACGTGGATAATTTTTTTATTTCTTTTAAAAATTTTCCCAACTTTTTTTTATAATTTTTTTTTTTATACCTTCACAAGGCTGTTGGCCTCTAGCTGGGGGTTGGCGACTTCCCTAGTTGCAGCCATGAACAAGGGTCCCAACGCCCTCGCTGTGGCTTGCAAAAGCTTGGGCAAGTGTTGCAACGTCCTTGCCAAATCTAGCAAAGCGAGGGCGTCGTAGCCCTCATCAACCACAATGACCTTGATTCGATGAGGGCTTTGCAACACTCGCCTAGGGGCTAGCAGAGGTTGCCAGTGGCCTGGTGGTCATGTCAAGAAAAACACAAAATAGAAAGAAAGAAAAAAAAAGAAAATTTGAAAATCAATAAAAAATATCTGAAAATTTTAACAAAAATTGTAAATTGTCAATTTCAGATATTTATAGCCAAAATTAGTTAGAATGACTATATTTGTAAGGTTTAGGGCTAAATAGGCAAATCATCAAAAAGTTGAGAACTAAATTAGCATGATTAAAAGATTTAAGACGGAATTGGCAAGTTGTAAAAAGGTCTAGGACTGAGTTGGTTACCGTACAAGAAGTTTAGAATTTTTCGGATAATTTTTCCTGTGAATGAGGACATTAGTCATAAGTGATTTTGCCTTTTTTTTTTTTTTTTTTTTTTTGGGAGGGTTGATTTAGTACTCCTTGAGGGTACACAATTGTTCCTTCGGAGTCAAGCCAGCTTAGGAAAGGCTGCTAAGAGAAAAAAACTCCAAGCACTTGCATTCATATACGACAGCTTAAATAGATAAATAGATAGGTATATGCTGTCCGTGCTTCCGTGTCGTGTCCGACACGTGTGCGTGTCGGACACGTCGACACGCTCGGACACGCGGTCAACGCGTGTCGAGTTTTCCGACACGCAGTCAACTTTTTTCGACTCGTCTTGACACGCGTGTCGGATGGAAGCGAGGGCGAGGGAGGAGAGACGAGGCCGTGAGCGACGGCAAGAAACCGCCAGAGAAAGAGTAGAGATTGAGGCGCCAGAGAAAGAGTAGAGACCGAGGCAAGGGCGGCTGTAGAGACGAGGCGAGGGCGGCCACGGTGATGCTGCGGGATCGGCGACGAGGCTGCAACTGCAAGTGAGGAAGGGCCGAAGGCGAGGCGGAGGAGGAGGAGAAGGATGAGAGGAAGAGGAGAGGAAGGGGGTCGTATGGAGGTCGTCCGGCGAGGAGATGGAGATGGATCGAGAGAAAGACCGTGTGGCGAGGGGAAAAAAGTGAGGAGAGGAAGGGGTTGCGAGGTCGTGCGGCGAAGTAAAAAAGTGATTCGGTAGCTAGGGTTTTGGAAACTCAATGGGGGTGAAGTGAGTCAGTGACAGCCTGTCACGTGGGTGGGGGAGGGGAAAAAATGAAATAAATTTGGGGTGGGGGAAATGGTCTGAGGGAAGGTAGGGAAAAAAATTGAAATAAATTTAGGAGGGGGAATAGTCTCTCGTGGGGGAGGGAGGGAAAAAATTGAAATAAATTTGGGAGTAGGGGGAAACTTTGTTTTAATCGGAAAAAATAAGTAAATAATTTTAAAAAATAAAAATACTGAATTTTAAATGATAATAAATTTTGATCATTGTAAAAAATCATAGATTTATTTAAATAAGTTGATTCTAATTTCCAAACATGGATACGTATTAATTATAAATATGTCTTTCGAATTTCCAATGAATTAATTTATTAATATTATTAGTGTAAATTCATTGTAGGCTCTTTTTTAGATTAATTAATTATTTGTGAATTTAAATCAAATTAATTAAAAATAAAAATATTTATTTAATATTTAATGTGTCGGAACATGTCGAAATTCTCTATTTTTTTAGAAATGACGTGTCACGTGTCGCGTGTCGGTGCTACATAGGGTATATGTCAAGTAGAGGTTTCAATGAACCTTTGCCGCGCCGAAACGTGATGAACCCTTGACCTGGCAGTTGTCCTCAACTATGAGTCGTTTTTTGACAAATTTTATCTTTATTTTCAACATCATATGCCATCTACATGTCTTTCTAGGGAAGTTGCGCCTTTTTTGTTTTTTTTTAGCAATATAGCTTTTAGTTCTTGTTACATTTTGCACTAAAAAAATTCATGTATATATGCGTGGAGACCTAATATGAAACTATAGTTCGAAACTTTTTTTAGAGCTCTTACATAACACAATTTGCCCATTACCAGCTTAATATGGATAACAACAAACTAAGTAGCACCGACACGCGACATGACACGATACGATACGCCGACACGTCGTTTCTAAAAAAATTGAGAATTCTGACACGTCGAGACATGTTTGTATATTAAATATATATTTTATATATAAATAATAAATTATTATTTTTATGATTATTTCAATCAAATTAATCTAATTCAAATTCACAAATAAAAAAATCATATAATAAATTTACATTAAAAATATTAATCTACCATTTGATTAATATCCTTCATTGTTTCAATTTGACAAATTCAACTCAATTTCAATAAATCCATAAAAATTGGAAAGAAAAAAACAAGTAATTTACATTCTAGACTTGAGTGTCAGACGTGTTGGAAAAAAGAAAAAAAAAATCTTGAGGGTAAATTGTGTATCAAGGAAAGTCAGAGTCAAAAGAGAAGATAATAAAATATTAGATTTTTCTTCTTTCCTAATTTGTTATTTTTATTATTGATTTTTGTTTTTCACACACACACACACACACACACACACACACACATATTGGTGAAAAGGTAAGTAAATATATTAAAGGGGAGGTCAAAAAGTACAAAGAACCAGCTTAAAAAAAACTTACACTCTAATGAACAGGCTCAAAAGAGTGGAAGGAAGCCGTACAAAAGCAAGCGGAGTAAAGCAACAACGCCTAGACACACACAGACACATATATATATATATATATATATATATATATATATATATATATATATATATATATATATATATATATTGACCCTTCATTTATTGAAAATTTTTAAAATTAACTTCTCATGTTGGAACTTGTGTCGAAAAATCGTATGTTGAATTTTGACTCAAATGTCGAAGAGTGTAAAAAAAATTGACCAATTGTCAGATCTTCCGATACATATTGACCGAGTATTGGAGAGTGTCCGAGAGTGTCGAACACATGTCGAAGTATCCGACATGACACGAAGACTTTCGGAAAGTGTCGGTGCTTCCTAAACAACAAATCCGTTGTGATGCAATGCGTAGATATTTGCACTTAAATAATTTTGCACATATCTATTGTTGGGACCCAATATGAAACTTAAATAGTTCAACAATTTTGAAAAACTTATAATCAATACAACATGTCCATAATGAGTCCAACGTGGATATCGGAATGCAAGGCACAGGTACACTATGTCTCTTGAACTTATATATAGTTCCCAACCTAATATAAATTTTGGATAAAACATGATCAGAACATCACTTATAAACTTGATTCGCGTTTATGTATATGATATATTGAGCTTACCCCATAAGTATATGAGAATCATCGTAAAAATAAAAGAAATATACGTGTCAATTTTGTGCTTGCTATAATCTAATCGAATCATTACGGATGCATTAAAATGAGAGAATCTATTCATAAATTCAACAGCGGATATGCACTAGGGTACTTGAGCTCGTTGATGGAGTAGGTAATTAGCACATGTAAAGTACTTTCAATATACAATATGTTCTTTTTTATTAGAAATAAACTTAGCTATTAATAAGCATAAGATAATACATATAACAAGACCAATGGAATTGAGTTGGGGAGCCGCGAAATACAACAAGTAGACGAAAGAAATCAGTTGAAGTAGTATGAAGTACAATTGTTGAAATAATCACATCAACATTTTCCCCTGTAAAACCAATATAAACATATTTCTTATGCTCATTGATTTACATAGACCAGTAAAAGTGCACAGACCTCGCGTTTATATAGAAACCGACATTAGAAATATTGTTTTTTTTTTTGTTTAAATCGCCTTATTGCATAATATTAGGATTATCAGTCAATGGAAAGTAATTATTGATACAATACGAAGAAATGGGAAGCACATATATGTGGAAAGATACCGATATGTCAAGATTGAAGTACATGGCTGATAAAGCATCCACAGAATATTTCTAAAACAACTAATTTGGGGTATTTTGGTAAGGAGCTATTTTCTTGATATAATAGTAAACCATAGTGAAAAGCTAAAGCAAATTAACAAGAAATCAAGAAGAGATAATATAGTCATCACGGATACTAGATATACAAAAAGTAAATAAAAAGGGTTCATGAATCTAGTATATTGTTTCTGGGCACTTCATCAACGTTATTTTGCAACTCGCGTAAAAAGGCAAATAAAGAGATTGCGATGTCTCGTATCACATAAATTTGGACTGAGACAACTGAATGCATCTTCATTTCGCTGATAAGAGTGATTGATCCTCCTCCATTGACGTCAGCTCTACTTCTGCATCCAATTGCATCGACATGGAAATCACACTCGAAGCATAGATAGATCCAATTCTAATGCGATCGATCTCTTCTTCATTTTGTTGGGCAACCATGGGATTTCGTAGTGATCGTACTCGTTCCAATTCCATTGCCACTTCCTTCATTGTAGGCCTGTACCTTCCATGAAGTCTTAAGCATCTTTTTGCCAAGTTGGACATTGCAATAATTTCTTCGTTCTCGCCATGGTCTAATACCTCCTTGTCAAGAACATCAAACAAGCGATTCTCCTCCATTGAAATGATGAAGTATGAGGCTAGATTTCTGTCCTCTTCTGCCCTACGTTGAGAAATTGGCCGTTCTCTGGTTAGTAGCTCAACAAGGACAACCCCAAAGCTATAGACATCACTCTTGTCCGTAAATTGACTTGTTTGGTAGTACTCAGGGTCCAAGTATCCGAGGGTTCCTCGCACCATTGTGGTCAAGTGTGTTTGGTCAATGGGAATCAATTTGGAAGCTCCAAAATCCGCCACTTTGGCTCGATATTTTTCATCCAAAAGTATATTTGATGACTTGATATCACGATGATAAATCGGTATTGCTGCATCAAAGTGCAAATATGAAAGAGCCGCAGCAACTTCATTGGCAATTCTTAATCGCATTTCCCACGAGATGGGAAATTCTTCATTTGGATCATGAAGATAGCGGTAGAGAGTTCCATTGGGGACAAATTCATAAACCAGAAGAGGGACTTCACTCTCCAAACAAAATCCTAATAGCTTGACCACATTTCTATGATTGATTTCAGAGAGAATAACGATTTCATTGACGAATTGTTCAACTTGTCCTGCATCAATAACTTTGGATTTCTTGACCGCAACTACCGTTCCGTCTATCAACATTCCCTTGTAAACAGTTCCTTGACCACCTTGACCCAATATTCGATTCTCATTGAAATGATCCGTAGCCATGTCTAACACTGTTGAGGCGAATAACTTGCCTTTGTCCACGTGATTGTCTTCAATAGAAGTTAGGCGTTGTTGCAACAAAAATCCGCCGTTACGTTCAAAGAATTTTTGTTTGAGCTTTGCCTCACGCCTTCTTTTGATGTATTTGTCCAACCACCAACAAAGCAAAATCAACATTATGGCTCCGGCACCCGTGCCTGACCCTGTGCCCAAAAAAGTCAACGGGAATTGCCACGTCATCGTCAACAAATTAGCTTCCACTAATTTAACAGGTGCTTTTAAGCTTTGAAGAGAGAGAGAGAGAGAAAAAGAAGGCTTTGCTCAACAAAATAATTCGGAAATATTATGCATCATTTATGGGTGAGAAACAAAGATACAATCAAATTGTTAAAAGCATAGACTATGAAATTACAAATAAGATTATCCAAGAAATTCTAAACTTATTAAAAGACAATCAATTCTGTCATAAATCTTTCAATTGTTCCAATTTAGTTCTAAATATTTTGATGATTTACCAATTTAGTCTTAAACTTTTTATTGATTTGTCAATTTAGTCATTCCAGTGAATTTTGGCCAAAATTCACTACCCATCCTACGTTGCATGACTTGTGTTAAAGTGGACAATTTTTACAATTTTTTTTTAATTTTATGTTTTTTTTTTTTTTTTGCTTTCATTTTATTTTTATTTTTGTTTTTTTTCCTTTTTCTCTTTACTTGCCTCGAGTGAGGGCTGTAGTCATTGGCCTCAGGTGAGGGACGCCTATGCTTGGGTCGCCAAGGGCAACCCTTGCAAGCCTAGGCCTAGGTTGCCCTTGCCCAAGGCTGGCGACCTTCGCCAACCATCACTAAGGCTTGACAATGGCCGATGGAGGGAAAAAGGGAAAAAGAAAAAGAGAGGAAAAGAAAAAGTTAGAGAAAGTTTAAAAGAAAAAATTGTCCATATCATTGGTCAAGAGGACTAAATTAGCAAATCATCAAAACTTTTAAGATTAAATTGACATAATTAAAAGATATAGGACTAAAGTGGTAAATTATCAAAATGTTTAGGAATAAATTAACACAATTAAAAGATTTAAAGCTGAATTGATCACCATAGAATAATTTTAGGACTTTTTGGATAATTTTCAAAAAAAAAAAAAAAAAAAAAAAAAAACACATGCAAATCCACAATTCAATCGCCTTCTTTCAACCGAAAAAAAAAAAAAAACAATCACCTTCTTAATTTTACCGCTTACTTCATTTGAGAAATGGGGACCCAAAAAAAGAAGCAATTGTGCATGTACTTGGGGAACACAATGAGGAGGGGTGGGGCTAACGCCCGGTCCGCAACTTAAAACTAGTAGAGATGTCCACACGCACCTCATGCCTCATGCAGGACAGGTTTCTTTATCCCATCCCCATTCTCCCGATAATGTCAAGTTTTTTTTTTTAAAAAAAAAAAATAAAGATCTATAAGCACAATTCATGATTGTAAGAAGATAAAAACGACATAAAGAGGTCAGGGACAAGAGAAAATTGGACAATCACACCGGACCAAGGAAATGGGATATACCTAGATTGCACAAAATAAAATAAAATAAAAAATATTAGTAATCAATTGTTCCTTTTCAATCTGAGCTGTGCTGCCATAAATACCGTTGACGTCGCCTCTTACTGCTATCAAGAGACTACCCCATGGTGGTTGCCTAAGTAGCACCAACACTAACGACACGACACGACACGACACGCGAACACATTGTTTTTAAAAAAATTAAAAATTTCGACACGTTGCGATACGTTGTATATTAAATATATAATTTATATATAAACAATAAATTATTATTTTTATGATTATTTCAATCAAATTAATCTGATTCAAATTCACAAATAAATAATAATAATAATAATAATCATATAATAAATTTACATTAAAAACATTAATCCACCATTTATTAATATCCTTCATTATTTCAATTTGAAAAATTCAAGTCAATTTCAATAAATCCATAAAAATTGAAAAGAAAAAAAACAAGTAATTCACATTCTAGACTTGGGTGTCGACGTGTTAGAAAAAAAAAAAAAAAAGAAGAAAAATCTTGAGGGTAAATTGTGTATCAATGAAAGTCGAGTCAAAAGAGAAGATAAGAAAATATTAGATTTTTTTTTCCTAATTTGTTATTTTTATTATTGATTTTTTTTTTTTCACACACACACACACACACACACATATTGACCATTCATTTATTAAATTTTTTTAAAATTAACCTCTCATGTCGAAATGTGTGTCGAAAACTCGCATGTTAAATTCCGACTTGAGTATCGAAGAGTGTTAGAAAAATTGACCAATTGTCGAATTTTCCGATACATATTGACCGAGTGTTGGAGAGTGTTCGAAAATATCGGAGAGTGTTGGACACGTGTTGAAGTGTCTGATACGACACGAAAGCTTTCGAAGAATATAGGTGCTTCCTAAATGGTTGCAACTCTCGGGAAACATCGTCGAGGGACTCTCTCTCTCTCTAGATTTGAGGTCATGAAACCACCAGAGTGTCGCACTCCCTAGGCGGCAACAGGAACCACTGCGGTATATGGTCGTCTGCGTCACCATTCTCTCCCCTCATTTTCTTTTTCTCTATTTCTAGCCAGCTCTCTCTATGGGTTTAGTTTCTTTCTTCAGGTACTTTCCTTTTTTATTATTTATTTGAAATTTTTCTGTTGAGTTTTGAGTTCTCTTTATTGTGACAGAGAGATCAGTTCATCATTAAAATCGGCTGATTTAAATAGTGCTCTTTGAGACAGACACCCAAGTAAAATGGAAGAACATACCAACAAGTATCTGCTCCAAATGTGATGAATTAGCAGTGCATCCTTGCCCACCCTTTCTGCCATCGCCATGATAACCCTTGGGGCATGAACAATTATAACTCCCATAAAAGTTATGGCAAATTCCGCTGCACTGGCTCTTATTTGGATCAGCACATTCGTCAATATCTACAAAAAACACACACACATATCCAAAATGATGGACATAAGAAGAAATGGAAAGGATGACGATAAGTTATGTTTAATCTTTCTCAGGGTATATCAGTAGTAAGGACAAAGTAAAGAACGTCAATTTGAAAATACCTTGACAACCGAGATACGGATTGCCCTGGAAACCTTCCAAACAAGTGCACTTGTACCCCACTCCATTTTCAGCATCGGTACAATTGGTATTCACGGAGCACATGCAGTTCCTACTGCTCTTGGCGAACTCGCAATTTTTGTCCCCTACTGCCCAGTCGAGAACCAAGGGAGCCGTCTGACGTTCAAGTCGCCGAAGATCATCAGAACTGAAGTAGTAGAAATCATTCGCCGCAACAAAAGCATAGCCGCAAGGGTTGAAATGCAAGACTTTTTCATGCCTTTTGTAGCTAGAAATGGAGATATTGTAGTTGAACAAGTTCATAGGTATGCTCGTCTCGCAGCAACCCATACCCGAGCACGAGCCATTAATCACTTTGGAAATGTTATCGCAATTCGAGATACATCCAAAGGAGAAATCGCCGTCCCTGTCCAAGAAGATCGCATACGTATCGCATCCGACACCTATGAACTTGTTCTTGGTGTTGGATATGGGGAAGTCACCGAGGGTGAGTTCGGGAGAGTAGCTTAAATTAGCATTATACCCTGAAGAGTCATAGCAGCTTCGGCCGATCCTCATGTCTACTCGCATCTCGTGATCCTCGAGAGAGATGTCGAGTATTTGCAAGCGACCTCCTTCATTATCTATATAAAGCTTTGGAGGGTTAGTAGAGTTATCACAAGCAACTCTAAAAGAGGAATTTCCGATGCGGCAGTCGGATTCACTGTCACTCAATCCGAAGGGATATGGAATCGAGAGGTTTCCACAAGTGCTTCGGCATCCGGGCTTCGTTATTGAAACATCAGCTTCTGCTATATGGATGTGGCATGCACCCAGTACGACGGTTCCAAGCACGACAACTCTCGAGAGAAGCTCCTGGATGAACATGGTTCTTCAAACTCTTACAAATGTCTTTTGATAAATTAACTTGATAGGATCGAGGGCATACACATAAATAGAAGTAAGATGGTCTTCTTATATAAAACCACATATATGATTTGAGATCTGATCTATGAAGCACGGACACGTTACCTGTGCTTCCATGTCGTGTCCGACACGCTCGGACACGGTTGCACACGCAGTCAACACGTGTTGAGTTTTCCAATACGTGGTCAACTTTTCTGAACACGTTTTGATACGTGTGTCTGGAAGACAATGAAGGGTGGAGGTGAGGAAGGGTGAGGGAGTATAGAGGAGGCCACGAGCGATGGCGAGAGACGGTCAGAGAAAGAGCTGAACAGAGAGAAAGAAAAGAGAGAAAGCAAACTCCCGTTGGTGAGACGAAGCCACGCAATAGACCACTGCGATAGTGAGAGACGACTAGAGAGAGCATAAACTAAGGCGAGGACTGCTACTGTTGCAATGGATCAGTGAGGAGGAGGAGGAGAAGGATCAAGAGGAAGAGGAGAGGAAGGGGGTTGTGCGGAGAGGAAAGTGATCGTGTGGCGAGGAGGAGGAGGAGGAGGAGGATCTAAAGGAAGAGGAGAGGAAGGGGTTGTGTGGCGAGTGGCGAGAAGGAAGAGGAAAAGGAGGGTGGCTAAGGTTTTAGATAAGGAAACTAAAAAGTAATAAAAAAAAAATGGGATTGATGGCGGGTCTTTTAAGTTTGGGGGAAGGGGAAGTGACAGCCTGTGGTTGGGGAGGGAAAAAAATAAAATAAATTTGGGGTGGAGGGAAATGGATGAGGGAAAAAGGGGGTGGACCTTAGTGGGGACTTTTTTTAAATTGGAAAATTAAATAAATGAGATTAAAAAATAATTTTGAAAAATAAAAGAACTGAATTTTGAATAATGATAAATTGAAGTTAAAAAATAATGATAAATTTTGATCATTGTAGAAAATCATGGATTTATTTAAATAAATTGATTCTAATTTCTTATTAGTCATTAGTTTCGTCAATAACTTTTGTTAAGGTTAAAAACATGTTTGCATTAACTATGAATATATTTTTCGAATTTCTAATGAATTGATTTATTAATATTATTAGCGTAAATTCATTATAGGCTCTTTTTTAATTAAATAATTATTTATGAATTTGAATCAAATTAATTAAAAATAAAAATATTTATTTAATATACAACGTGTCACAACGTATCGAAATTCTTTATTTTTTAGAAATGACGTATCGACGTGTCGTGTCGTATCATATCGCGTGTCCATATTGCTTGTTGGTGCTACTTAGGATATGATCATTGCTAAGTCAAAAAAACTTTGGGAGTCTGAAATTGATTTTTAGAAATTTTTTGAGGGTCACTTGTAAAGTTTTCGGTAAATGCCAAGTCAATGTGGTTGCTTTCCTCAACAACTTCTCATGCACGATAATATGTCAAATCGGGATTTGTTGTTGCCCGCCAACTTTGACAGCATCGTTGATAGAAAGTATCAATGATGCTGGCTGCTGTCATTATATTGCCAAGACTTGAGAAGTCAAGCAAAACAAGAGAAAGCGTATGCAAAGCAGGAGAGATCACACCCCATAACAGGAGAATGAGAAAGAAGAAAAATCAACAAGAGCAGACTGGTTTGAGCGGATGATTGTGTTCATGAAAATGTGTTTCGAGGTGCATGGATTTAGACTAAAAAAAAAATTGTATTTTGCTGTCAATGGACTATATATATGCACTCTAGAGAAGAATAATGGGTAGCTTCAAAATAATTAATCAACCAGCTTTGTTGTGTTGCAAAATTAAGATTTCAAAAGAAGATTCCATTATATACTTTTAAATTAAGAAAAGTTACGTGGCATGTGGATTTTTTTTTCCTTTTTTTGGGTTAGACTTTCTAATTAATATGGATTGCGGTTGACATGTATTTGCGGAGAATTATCATTGCAAAGAATTTTATTTTTCTTTTAATCTAGTACTTGTGTTGTAAATATTTTGTTAAATCTTCATAATTTTGAGGAGCGTCCTATCACGCCCCAGATCATACTCCCTAATTAACTCTATATATCATTCGAAATTAAATTTGACCAATGTATATTTCCCCCTTGTCGGGCTATATACTCTCATAATGATGCATGACAAGTAAGAATATGTTCTATGCATATAATTAAGTACGAAGAAGCTGGTCTAGATTTATGATGTATGACTATTCATCAAGTAAGAATGACTAAATTGACAAATCGATAAAAAGTTTACTTGTATATAAGTTACATCCTAATATGATGTATGACTATTCATCAAGTAAAATGTGCTTTGATTTACTTTGAAATAGTCATGTACTACGAAAAGAGGTGAATACCACGTGATGGCAATATGATATTGTACTAACATCACATGAGGAATAAGTCCTATATGACTATTCGTCCTTCATGTGTTTTGGGGTTAGCTCTCTCCTTGACCAGTGATGTGTAGCTATACTAACACAAACATGTGATTTGTACACGTCTATGCATGAATCGGGAGCAATTGCCAACTCAGTTCTTAATAGCATTGTCATTAAACAATTGAGCTTTTAAAGTGTCGATTTGATCAACTGAATCATTTAGTATTTTCACATTAGTTGAGTTACATCCTCAAGCGTTCTGATTTCATGAGTTATCTGCTAACCATTGTTTGATGGCCCAGCATAAAAGTGGAGGAGGTACACATATAATGGAGGAAGGGGCCACATATATTCGTTAAGTTTGGAAAAGTTCTGCCAACCATTGTTGATGGCCCTGCATAAAAGTGGAGGAGGTACACATATAATGGAGGAAGGGGCCAAATATATTCATCAAGTTTGGAAAAGTTGGAGTGGACTAACAAGTCCATTGTGTACAGAGTGAGAAAGATGAACTACAAATTCCATAAACAATTACAAACATCAAGTGATGGATAAATAATTGAATTCCAAGGACAATAAATAAATGCATCTTTGACCATCAATGAGTAGGTATTTCAAGTAGCTTATATGTCCATTAAGTTCAATCGGGTTGTTAGGTCTAGTGGAACTTGTCATTAATTCCATACCAAAATCCAGTTTAGTGTACATACTATTCTCATATATCATAATTTCTCATTAAGAACAATAAGCCATGAGCCAAAGGATGCGAGGAAAAATCAGCATAGACATAGCTTTCGAGTATATTTAATTTTTTTGGGGGGAAATTTTTTTTTTACCATTAGCTGCATGCTGATAGACTAAAATGAATAAAATTTTATCTACATAGGATATACCCACTCAAAACTACATTCATTTGTGCAGATATACGAATTAATCACGTTGTATTATTGTTGTTGTTATTATTATTTTTGTTTTGGGCTCATGACTTTGGTCAACAATTTAGAAAACTTTCCAATGTCAACCAAACGATGCTTCTCGTTAAGGATGTTAATGTTCGATTCAAAAGGAATTGGCTTTCATAGCTATCTTAAAGCCGAATGCGACCGGCAAAATGCAATTATGAAGCCCGATTCCTTTGAAGCTTAAGAAGCGAAAAGGAAGAGGAGGCTTTACAAAGCAGAAATCGAAAGAGATGCGACTTCAATTACTGCAACTTGTAGTCGAACACGGAGAGGATTCTTTGGTTGATCATATTGAGGGAGCTACATTCTTTGCGACACTTTGCGACACTAATATGAACTCCAACTCTTTTAACAAGCTGGTATTATTCACCCAAAAAAAAAAAAAAATTGAAGCAGGAATTGACATTTCGTTCGACATTGAAAAAAAATCATATACTTTATAAAAAAAATAAAAACTCAGTATTATAAAGGGTTTTAATGGATTTGTCAGCCACAAGCACATGCAAGCGAGAGATTGGGAATGAGTGGTCAGTCCAACCTGATGATTGGTGGCGGTGGTTATCTCATTGATTCGATAGTCGCTTGGCATCACTAGAGGGTAGTGACAAGACACTATACGACTGAGGAGGAAAGATGTGTAAATAGTTTTTAGTTGCGTGATAACAATGATTTTATGGTCCAGAGAACTTATAAACTCTACCAAATTATATTGTCACTATTATGAGATCGGTTGCACTCTATCAGTCACACGCTCTATTTATTACTTTATCTTTGTTGCTCTTATCTACGGATGTCTTGAACTCGGTGAAAGTATTGCCAGTGGTCACCATGACAGACAAAGGTTAAGATGTGAGAGTTAGGATGTAAATAATAAATTGGGTGGATGGGATATGTAATTTTGTCTATATTAGGGGGGCGGATTTCTACTCTTTTTTTAATCTTTTATGCGCATGGCAACACTATGCACCCACTATACACACTAGATAGAGATTGAGTGAGACCCAACAAAAAAAAAAGTCTCTTTCTCTTTAAAGAAAAAGATGGTTCTGGGTCTGTGACCGTGGGGCTGGAGCTGAGTGGAGGTTTTCAATATAAACCAATAATGTGCGAATTTGCCAGTAAAAAAGTGAAGACGACCAAGACTATCTTGATCTTTGTTGGTCAGTTCACTTTAAAGGCCAAAAGTAGCTTTATCAATCACGTGATGCACGCCATCAAAATGATGAAGCGATTGCATCAGTGGAAATATGATATGAAATGCAATAAAATGAAGTGTTAGTAAAGCAAAGAAATGAAAATGATAGTTGTCAACATTTTTTAATATGAACAAATAATGTGCGAACCTCAATAGCTAAAAAGTAAAGATGATCAAGATGAACTTGGCCTTTTAGTTGGCTCACTTTAAAGATCAAAACTAGCTTTATCAATTGTGTGATGCATTCCATTAGAATGATGAAACAATTTCATTGATGGAAGTATGATCTGGAACGCAATAAGATAAAGTTTTAGTAAAGTAGAGAAATGAAAATGATAGTTGTTAACATTTTTCAATATGAACGAATAATGTATGAACCCTCACCAACCAAAAAGTGAAGACGACCAAGACTAATCTTAGTCTTTGTTGGTCGGTTCACTTTAAGATAAAAAATAGCTCTATCAAAATGCATGATGCACGGCATCAATATCAGGAAACAACTTTAGCGGTGGAAATATGATATGAAATGCAATAAGACAAAGTATTAGTAAAAGCAGAGAAATGAAAATGCTAGTTCTTAACAATTTTCATTATGAACTAATAATGTGTGAACCCTTGTTAGCAAAAAGTGAAGAAGACCAAGACTAATTTGATCTTTGTTGGTCAGCTCACTTTAAACGTTAAAAGTAGCTTTATCAATTGTGAAATGCACAACATCAAAATGATGAAATAATTTCTTTAGGGAAGCATGATGCGAAATGTAGTAAGATAAAGTACTAGTAAAATGAGAGATGAAAATTATAATTCTTTTCATATAACTCTCATTGGTACTCTCACTTTTTTAGTACTACCTTTCAAAAGATTTTCACAACATTATTCTTTAGCTCCAAATGGTGGTGAACATTTATGGCCTAGCTAAGGAGAGGTTTCAACTATCAACGGAGTATAAGGAGTCTAGTTATACTAGGCCTAACTTCAATATGAAGCTTTTCAATTTAACTTCACCTGGAGGTGGTGTGACATGACTTTGATATGAGGTGTGATGTTGGCCATTTCGATTATAGTAAGGAAAGGGTACTACGCCCTATTTGAGTTAAGCGGTGGAACAATTACATAATAGATTGAATATTGAATGAAAGGGCAATTATTGCATGACACACGATTACCTTAGAAGTTAGATCGTGGTAAAAGAACACTTGGAGTGCTAAAATTTAGTAAGGGGGCACTTAAGTGTCAAAAGTTACAAAAGGTACACTTAAGTATCATTTAAAAAAAAAAATAGACACTTGAGTATCAAGTCTAGCAAACTCCATAAAAAAATCCTATGTGGCAATTTTTTTATTTATTAATATTGCTTGCTTATGTGGCTCGCCAAAGAAATGACTCAGTTCTGACTCACTAAAAACGATGTCGTTTCCATAGTTAGACAAAATAAAAGCCCTAAATTAGCCAAAATAATGTTGTTCCCCAATTGCCCCAAACCTAAAATGCCAAATCGGCCAAAATCCCCATTGAAGTGCTTGAATCCTAATTTCAATTTGCCCCGGATTCCACGTCGAATATTGGAAATAGAGAATAGAACTTTCAGCAATAGCTCAAATTTCTCTCATCGAAGCGAAGGAGAAGGTGAGCATTTCTATTTTTGTGAGTTACCGAGGCTAAGAAGAACATCGTGGACTTGAATGAATCTCGAGAAGACATTCTATGGATGTGCCTAATATAGAGAATGATCGAAATACAAATACTTCAATTGGGTCCATGCGAAGTTCTCTCACTAAACCACAAAGATGATATTGAATTTACTTGATGGAGGACATCAATCTCCATCTATGTTCATGGATGACTTGGACGATGTTAACTTAATGCAAGTTCAAACATCTTCAGCTAACCATTTTAATGAAATTTCAATGATAAAAAATTGAACAAAAGTGTATCACCCGCTTGGGTGGCGTTGCTGGTGGTGAGCTTCTCCCCCTAACACAAGTGGAGGAGTTCGATTCTCGGGCATTGCAAGGGTGACTTACTTGGAGCACGTGGGGTGGTGGTGACTCACGTGTCTCCCAGGGTTTACTCCGCTACCCTGTCGGCGTACGGGGCTTCCCTGGGTTATAAAAAAAAATTAAAAAAAATTGAACGGAAGTATTATCAAGTGTCTATTATGGTGTTGTTTTGTTATATATTCTATTTTATGATGAAATGTAAATCACTTGAAAATGAAAAGAAGTTTCTCCGGTTGCCATAGTTGAAAATGAGTGAATAAATCTAATTGTTTTGGATCGAATGTAAGCTATTTTTTTTTTATGAAGATGAGAAGAAGTTTATTTTGTCCACAAGATCATTGCAACTTTGTTGTTATTTGTGCTGTCATATATGAAAGAGCTAGTAGAACACTTAGATAGGGATGAATATGTGTAAAAACAGATTTTTATTAAATTTAGTAAAAATGCTTTACTTTTAAACTGAGTCTAATTAACTATAAGCTTTGCAGAAGGATTTAGACTTTAACAACTATTTCAAAACACATAAGTATATTGTAGCAAATAAAGTAAAGGAGTTTAGGGAAGAGAAAAATAAATACAAGATTTATAGTGCTTCAGTTTAGATCAAACCTACATCTACTCTCCCACGTTAACAGCCTTTTGGCTGATTCCACTATGAATCGAAAGAGAATGTTATAGCCCTGTGACCTCGACTTTTCAAAGAGGTGATTCTACTACTCTCACAAAATCACTTTGTAAAGTTTCTCTCTTTTGAATACAATTTAAGCACTAAATGATGAAGGACAAGCAATTTGGAAGCTTTAGACTTTAGAATTTTTTTTTCACGCTTTTTTTGAATGACTTGAAAAACCTCCGTAAATACTCCTCCATGCCTTCTTGACCGTTGTCACTTTCCATAGGAATTCTTCTAATTTACTCTTTGGACAGAATCAATCAAGGAGATCTCGAGCCGTTTGAAAATTGAGATGAAAGCCCGTCAATCTTGTTCGCCCATACAATTAGGATCTTGGTTTTCATAAGTAGATTCTTTCCAAATAAGCTTGCCTTCCAAAATGATTTGCTACTTCGAAATTGATTCAAATTAAGATAACCAATATGGTAAGTAATATTTCCAACTAGAAAGCCTTATATATCTTGTACGTAATGAACCTTGAAGGAAGAAAAATAATCATAATTCTAATTAAATCTTCATTCTTACGTTCAGTCTGGAACTTATCAAAATCGACAGACTTATGATGTAAAATAGACTATGACAAAGAAGTCTAGCATTCTTCAAAATCGAACTTAGATAAGTTTTGTCAGCTTCAAAACATCATAAGAGTTTTCTCCAACAATATGTATTGTGGTTTACTTCTTGTGTTTGTGAGAAGATCAAGAAAAGTGAATGAGTGAATAAGATACTACTTGTACTATGTTTTACTTGTTCTTGAATATAAACTAACAAAGATGTGTATTGGGTCAATGTATTGTTGTGGCTTCTTTACTTAAATTGAATATAAACCAACAACGAACATTGAATTGAATGGAGTTGCTTCTCTGGTTTGTTGTAAACTAGCATATACAAAGGACATACATGAGTGATTATTTGAGTGTTATAAGTTGGATTTAGTGATCACTTTTAAGTGTTAGTCATGATTAAAAAAATGATTACTCAATTGTCAAGTTATTATTAAAAATGATCACATAAATATGACTTGTGGTTAAAAGTGAACACTGAAGTGGTAAATTTTTTAGAATGTGATAACATAAGTACCAATTTTTGTAGGTTTCCCCTAAAAATGGTACTAGCCACTAGCCACCACCAACCACACTAGGCACCTTAGCCACCACCAGCAACCACTATACTGGTAGTGTGTTGCTATAGAAGGTGCTGGTGCAACCCAAGCCTTGCACCAGTTTGCACCAGCACCACCTAGTGTAAGTGTGCAGTGCACCACCTAATGAAGATGTGCACACTGCACACTTACACTAGGTGCTACACGAGTCCTTAACCCTCACCACAGATCCACCATCATGAAGCATCGCCAACCACCACCAGCCACACCAACAACCAACACCCCAGCCACCACTATAGACTCACCAGCAGCAGCCATTGACATTGATGCTCCAGGATATGGAGGAAGCCGGAGGTTATATTTTTCTGCTATAGGTGGTGGGACAAATCTACCCCCTAAAAAATGATGTGGACCATGAAATTGCTTTGCGCACAACTTTGGAGCAGTTAGAGAAACCTAAACAAATGAAAACATACAGGAAAAACGTTGATTTTTTAGTAGCTTGTAAAGAGCAACCTCCTTATTGGTATGATGCATTAATTGAACACTTTAGAAGTCCCACAAGAAATATACCAACATATCAGGCTTGATGCCTTCACCACTGATGTCCCCTTCTTCAACATGCCATCCGGAAGGGATATCTATGGAGACAATTACAGGAGATTTCTTATTTGTTTGGTCACTCTTCCGCGTTCCAACCAATCTTCTTAATATATCGTCAAAAGGTGGTCTTGCGGCACCTGAGGAATTTGAGAATAAGTCGATACCTCAGAGAAAATGAAAAAGGAAAAATCATACAAAGAAAATTAAGCCAGAAGTGCCGGAACATAAAGAAACGAACAGAGGTGTACGAGTACAGTGAAGGAAATACCTTCTCCTTGCATGCACACAGAGAATATGACTATCAGAGAGACCATCAAGAATAAAGGACAGTGATATATCCCAGTTTCATTACAGGGGGAAATTATTTTATCATCATTATCCTAAAGACAATTTCCGTCAGTGAGAAAATAGCTTATCTTTAAAAGTCCAACAATCATATTGTTCTTAAACATTGTACTCTTGTGTGTTTAGTTTGGAATTTTCACCTGTTCAAGGCCTTATGGAAATTTAGTGGAATTAAATAATTGTTAGAGAAGAAGCACCGCACACGCGCGCGCGCGCACACATCCCACAAAATCAAGTAGGGTTGATATCCTTCAACTCCACAAACTGTAGCTTCGTCCATAAAGAAGAAGAGAGTCTATTCAAGTTAAGAGACAGGCATCGAGTGAGCCTGCGATGAGTATGTGAAGTCTGTTTAGACCCCACAAGAATCGAAAGGCTAAAGGACAAAGTTATAAATTAAGAGGCTTTGCCACACATATTGACATTCTCCTGCCATTTAAACATGACGTAGTATGTCAAGCCTTTGCTATTCAAGTCAAATAGCAGTATCAACATGTAAGTAGAGTAGCAGATTGGTATCCTTATATCATTACAAATTGTAGGAACTCGGGTGAAACTTACATTCCAGAAATAAAACAGAGATAATTTTCAATCAACATGGAACACCAAAGAAACTACCAAAAGAGAATATTTAACCTTATCCTTAAACTTTGGGTCTTAAAGTAATTACCATGGAATGAGAACCCAAATACTGCATCCAGCAAGATATCGTACTCTGTTGACAAGTCTGGAGGAAGATCTTCTACTGACACGAAAGGAACTCTCAGAGATTCGAGCTGCAGGCAGGAAGATACCAGTAAGAAAATGTAAAAGCTGGCCTTAAATAACTGCTTTGGCATATTGGATACGAAATCGTGTCCAACCTGAGTAACCAGACCAGTATAAAGAGGCTTTGGAGTACGCTTAGGATAACAGATGTATGGCTTGTACCCAAAATGAAACAAATGGCGAGCAGCTACCAGGCCATCACCACCATTATTCCCAGGTCCACATATTGCAAGAACACGCTTATACTCGCTGGCTTTGTAGACCTGCCAACACATCACATTCACATTTAGCCAGCATTGCACCTACCCAAATTCTAAATGCTAAGAAACCCAAGTAGAGTGCAGCCAGCAAAAAGTTGGAGCAGTAACCCCATAATTTTACCACAAAGTTCTGGAAACAATGTCATGGCAAGTACCAATGTACTTCTCTTGGCCAATAGAAAGAATTGAAAAAAAAAAAAAAAAAAAAATAATTGGCAATGTCTTGCCGGACTGATCAGAACATTCAAGTCTACAGTTACATTATCTCTAAAGAAAAAACTCAGACAGAATCACAGTACAGATGCACTCTACATCTTTAGATGCTTATAATCCAGTGATGCATAAAACAGAGAACACAAACTCTACAAATTAACAAATCACTTGGCCAAGCCATCTGCTGACCACTTATTTCTTATCCCGCATCCTCATCTTAATTGTTAACGAATCCTATTGCTCCCTGTCCACGCCATTGCGAATAAATCAAATGGTAGCCATATAACGGAATCAAAGAGAGGCAAGCAAGGCGGTACCTCAGCAATTGAAGTCGCCACGCTCAGACCAGCCAACTCCTGCAGAAAACAAAGCCCAAAAAGAAAAAAAAAAAAAAATTAATTCGAGCTAGCTGCAAACGAAGACTCCACGCCCCAAGAACACGACAATCACAGACAAGGCGACCGCGGCGCAATCGCAGCAATGACAATTCGAACACACTCGGGCACTGACCATCAGCTGATCGACGCTGAAGCCGAGGGGGCCCATGAGTTCCTCGTCGATCTCGGCGGCCTCTCTCTGCGTGAGGTACGACAAGGAGCTCGGATCGCTCAAGCAGCTCTCCAACCGTCCCGCCATCGCGCGACGCTCGCAGCCCGACGTGGAGCAGAAGGAACGAATCGCGGGGCTCCAACCGCCGCCAGAAAACCCCTGGGCAAAGAAGACGTACGAAGAAGAAAGAAAGGGGGAAGTGAAAATGAATTCGAGCCGTCGACAAAATGGCGAGCCACAGAGAGAGAGTGAGAAAGTAGAGAGAGAAGACTCACGGAGGAGAGAGGAGGGGGGAGGTGGCGGTGACGGTGGCGGTGGTGGTGGGGAGAGGGAGGAGGGGAGGGTTTAAAAAGGGCGGAGCGGAGGGGAGGGAATGAATGGAATTGGGATTGGGCGAGGAAGAAGCATGGCATCGTCGTGGTGGTTCTGGCGGTGATTCTGTTGCGTAGGATCGTCCACATGCTTGCTACGCACGAGCATCATCGTATCGTCGTATGAGAATTTTAGTGAGGCGATGGTTCTCTCGCCCGAGCATCGGGTCGTTTCTCGAGCCCCGTTGCAGGTGGTCTTTAGAGCTGTTTTTTTGTGGATGAGTTTGGGACAGCAAAGTTGCGATTGGCTTTACTTGTTCGCCAGTTGGTCGGAATTACAGTGCGGCGGGGTACAATCCCGATTGTACGGCCTGGCCCGGCGCGCTTCTGTGGATGCTTGCGCCGCCTATTTGGAACAGCTGTTCTCGGATCGTACCTATTTTACTCTGTAGTTGCGTTGAGAGGTGTTGTAACTATTTTCTTTATCACTTATCATGATCGTGAAAATACTACAAGTGGAGATAAATTTTTTACCTAATATCAAGTATGGACATATTTAATTAGAAAGACAATTGAATCTGAAAAGATTTAAACTTAGAACCCCAAACTCTAATATCAATATTTAATAGTCTTGGACTTTTCTTAATCCAAATGTTAAGTCAAGGAGTGAGGTTATTTCTCACATTTATAAACTAACATCTAGCCTCTTCCACAATTGACATGGGACAACATCAACAACTTCCCCCTCATGCATCGGACTCTAGATCGAAGTTGCAACAACTTGTAATTTTCCTGCATGACTTTTGGATTCAAACTTGTTAGATGAAGGTGTGGTGGGACTCTTGACTATTGGGTCCAAACCCGAGCTTTGATACCATGTAAAAATTTGATGGAATCACTGCCTACTGCTCTAATAACTTAAATTATTAGATAAGTGATGTGGTTTAATATTTAATTATTCTAACACTCTCTAAAATGAAAAGAATATGAGCATCGCCTGTACCGGATGGTATAACATGATGAATAATTATATTCAGTTAAGCATATGCACAATAAAATGCTGATATGAAGAGTCTCCTCAATATATATACAATTATTAAAGAAATAAAATTAAGGGAAATATCATAATTAACTTTAACAATATAATTTTTATTTCTCGTGCAGCATTATAAGCAAGTAAGAATATTCATAACTTTGATTGCAAGGAGAGACAAAACACCTGAGGTAATTTTCTTTTTCACCACTAAACGAATCCTCCTTTTTTTTTTAGAGAAAGTATGAAATGGACACTTTCCTTCTTTCAATAACAGAACACAACCATTTGTTTAGAATTCAAAATTAGAGAACCATTCCAAATTTCTCACATGAAGTGCAAAGATGAGGTTGATTATTGCACAATAAGGACAGTCAGGTAATTTTACCAAGTGCACTTTCTTAACGTAAAATAGGTAGTAATTTCTTTGTTCTACCTTTCTATCGTTTTTCTTTTTTCAACTTTATCTTTCATTTTTTTTGGGATAATACCCTAAAAAACCTCAAACTGGCAGACACTTCTGTGACAAATTCTACCCCAAACTATTTTTTTGACCACCAAAAACCCAAACCCAGGTATGCTTTTGACAAATTTATCCCAAACCTGTACACTTGTGACAAATTTACCCTATGTTAGTTTTCGTTAAATTTTATTCTCAAATTATTAAGTTAAATGACACGTGACGCTAACCAAGATACCAATTTAGGATTTTACGTTCTATTTGTCACAGTTTACAATTTTTATGATTTTTTTGTGGTATTAATCCAATTTAGCATAGGGTATATTTGTCACAAATTTACCATTTTATGGTTTTTTTGTAGTCGAATAAATTAGTTTGGGGTAAATTTGTTATAAATGTACAAGTTTAGGGTTTTTTATAATCAGTCGGGGTAAATTTGTCACAAGTTTACCAGTTTGGGGTTTTTCATGGTCAAAAAAATAGTTTAGGGTAAATTTGTTACACGTGTACCTGTGACATCCCGATTTTCCGATTCTATTTTCAATTAATTGAGACGGACATTTCGTTGGCACGCATATAGTTCTTTTCCTTGAGTTGGTCACTCATGTGGAAACTAGTCTATTGGGTGAAGCTGTTAAGAGTTTTTAATGCATCATACTCGAGAATTTGATCAGGAAGCGATCTTTCGACCGAGCTAATCTGTAAGGGTCATTACGGCACAATTAAAAATCGATTAGAGATCGGAGATAGGTCGACTCAACAAAGGCGTGTGATCGAGCGTGGGTGATTCCATCAGATCGCACAATTCTTATCAACCGGCACTAGACCGACTTTTCTGTCGATTGCGTACCCTGTGTTCGTATTTGAAACCTTGAGATTACCCCGACAACCGAAAATCGCTAATATTTCAAAGATGTACATTGTGGCTTGAGATGATCAACCACAAGTCAAATGCATGAAAATTTCTAAAGGCTACCCAGTAGGTTGGGCCGCGCTAGTATCGTGCCAAAGTGAAATTAACCGTGGAATTGAGATCGAATTTAGAAATTGGAAGTCTGGTGTGTCACAAATCATTTTATGAATATTAACTCATCTTCAGAAGATTTTTTCATGCAAGCCGAGTTTTTCAGCAAAATAATCAAAGAATGGCTAATTTGGCTCGAGAAATTAGTGGACCCGCTTTTGGTCGTACTTTTGGGACTTAAGTCGATTCTATGGACAAGTGAAGATGTGAATTGATGTGTGGTGGCATTGGATTAATTTTATGGACTTCGATTGAATTCAGTTGGGAGAGAATTGATTGGAATTGAAAGAATTGAGGTACAAAGTTTCATGCCCCGGCGGAAAAATAAAAGGGACCCATTGAAGATTGTTGTGGGGGGGGATTTGAAGTTAGTGGAGCATGACATGGGATGAGGTCATGGTGGGCCATTTGTTGGATTAAAGAAAAGAAAATGGCCCCCTCATTCTCTCTCATTCTCTCTCCTCCCTCTCTCCCTTCGTTGGTTTCTCCTCCATCTTCTTTGTGCGAAAGACCAGAAAATTGTAGAGAAGAAGGAGCTGCAGCCATGGTCGTCTGCTCCCTCTCGCATGCCGTCGCCGCTGTGTGTTCGCCCCGCGCCGCCCGCGCGCTGCTCGCCGGTCCGCTCGCGTCTCCACTCCGCCTCAGCTCGCGTCGCAGCTGCTGCATCAGCTCTTGCCGGAGCCATTCGGCCACCTCCGGCCACCGTTTGGGCCCTGCCTAGGTCCAGTTCGACCCCTCAACCTTCCTCGATCCTTCCCCTTCTCATCCAAGCTCCGGATCTACCCTTCCTCGGCCTCAAATCGCTGTGGACAGCAGCCAATAAAATGGGTATGGCAGCGGACGTTTGGCCCATTTTGGCCATCTTCCCGAGCCCAGATGCTTGGCCCGCTTTGGAAAAAGTCGATTCCCTCGTTGTCCTCGTCGTTTTGGTCCGCTCGGTTCACTAATCCTGTGAGTTTAACTCACTAAATCTTGATTAGAGTGTTAATAATGCCCTATGTGTGCTTAGTTTAAATTAAGTAAGTTTATGTGGGTGGATTAATGTATTTAAAGTTAAGCCTTGATGTGACATAAAATGATTTTAGTTTTGAATTATTTAAGTGCTTCAAAATTCTGGAAAATATAATATTATTTTATAATCCGAAATTATTAAAATATTATTTAAAAAAAAAAAAAATTAATTTTGACCCCTAGGTTGCTCGAATTTCGTGCCGATCGCTGCTGTGTATTCGGATTTTGAAATTGATGGTTGGATATTATAAATTGAGGGTGGATTGCGAAAAATATGGATATTATTATTTAATTAATTTTCGGAATAAAATTTATTATTTATTAAAATTCGAAAATTTCGTCGAGACCCTAAATTCTCGAATTTCGCGCCGATTGCTGCTGTGTATTTAGAATTTGAATTTGATGATTAATTGTGGCAAATTGAGTGTGGATTGTGAAAAGTATGGATTTTATTTAGAAAATTCCAAGTGTCGAGTTTGGCATTGAAATTGGATTGTTAATGGTTAATATCGTAATTGGATTATGTGAGTGAAATGTTAAGTATCCCGGGATCGGTATTGAATTGTTGAGTGCTAGTTGAAAGGCTTGGGTCGCAGTAGTGGCTAAGCCGACTGGATCCTTATTCTGCTAGAAATACCGTCAAGAGAGTGACATTGCTCGGGTCGCAGTAGTGGTGGGACCGACTGGACCTTTATTCTTCTAGAAATACCGTCGATAGAATGACGTGGCTTGGTCACAGTAGTGGCGGGACCGACTGGATCTTTATTCTTCTCGAAATGCCGTCGATAGAATGACGTGGCTTGGTCGCAGTAGTGGCGGGACCGACTGGACCTTTATTTTTCTAGAAATGCCGTCGATAGAATGACGTGACTTGGTCGCAAAGAGTGGCGGGACCGACCGGACCTTTATTCTTCTAGAAATGCCGTCGATAGAATGACGTGGCTTGGTTGCGGTAGTGGCGGGACCGACTAGACCTTTATTCTTCTAGAAATGCTGTCGATAGAATGACGTGGCTTGGTTGCAGTAGTGGCGGGACCGACTGGACCTTTATTTTTCTAGAAATGCCGTCGATAGAATGACGTGACTTGGTCGCAGTAGTGGCGGGACTGACTGGACCTTTATTCTTCTAGAAATGCCGTCGATAGAATGACGTGGCTTGGTTGCAGTAGTGGCGGGACCGACTAGACCTTTATTCTTCTAGAAATGCTGTCGATAGAATGACGTGGCTTGGTTGCAGTAGTGGCGGGACCGACTGGACCTTTATTTTTCTAGAAATGCTGTAATGTTAGTAGATATCCGACCTGCGAATAGGTTATGCCCTTGTGTGGCAGTGAATAATAATTAGAATGCGTGCTAAGTGCGATCGTGATTTATATGAAAGTGATGGCGTTCCAATTGTTTGAATTATTATTACTACCTGAGATTGTGTGATACAATTGTGCTAACCTGCAGGAAGGAATTGAGGCGATGTAAGTTCTCTGTGTGATGTGGCTAGGCCACCCGGGGCGTATTTTCTTTCTAATAAGGGTTTAGGGGGTTGAACTTGCTGAGATATTGTCTCATCCCGGTTGTGGGATTAAAATTTCAGGTTCCTGGTGGACGGAGCGGCCAAATAGCTTTGGTTGGCCTTGAGGAGTTGCAAATGTGAAGTCATAAGGATTGGAGAGCGTGTCCGACTTGTAGGTCGTAGGACAGTTCATTTTTAAGAGTCGGTCTTTTGTAGACTTTTGGCTGTAGGCCTTCGTCTGTAACTCCGTTGATTTGTGTAAGTGATTGGTTGTGAAATTGTTTCCTGCTTTTCTATCATGTATTTCATTGTCAGGGGTTTTATAATACGTTCTGCTTGCGCATTAATAAATGAATGGGGTCGGCGACACTACCTGGGAATGTCGCATTTGCATGACCATGGTGGGATGTTGGCGTGCTCGGGGTTCGGGGCGTGACAGTACCACTTTGGGGTTTTTCAAGGTATTAACCATTTTTTCCCCCTTTTGCTTTATAATAAGAAAGATAAGTTTATAAAGGCTAACTGAGAAATATAAAGTCAAACAAAAGTGTGTTTTGGCTTAAATATAAAGATGGATAGATTATACAATTAATCATGATTATGTTACGTGTTTGATATGAGAAAATCCATATCTAAAAAGGTTGATAGATTTAAGGAGTCTTTTTTTTAAACCAAACTTCGATTCAAATGAATATCAAATTTATTTTAAATTTAATATGAATAAATGCCAATCGATTATTGTCGCCATTCTAATTTAACTGTTAGCTCATGAACATATACCCCGATTTGATTGAACGACTACGCTCACAAACAAGGATTGCCAAGTAGTAGCACTAAATTATTTATGCATAATTGTTGAGCTGCCTCAATTTTTTTGCTATTCACATATACTTTCAAGAAACCAAATTTAATAATTTTGTAATTCGTTGAGAATTCTCGCTATCTAATTGATTTAAAGAAACTTAAAAAAATTAAGACGGGTTAATGAAGATTGAAGAGTCCAATTTAATAAAACTCTTGTCTAATTTTTTTTATCGGATATATATTTATGGTTCGAAATTTTGAATGATCGTTAGCCGACAAAATAAAAAGAAAGAGGACAAAATCATACAGCCTATGACGATCCGCCACGTCCGCAGGAAAGACACTTTCTCTCTCCGCCAGCTCATCCGTCTTCCGCCACGTCACTTTGCCGCGCGAAGATGCAACGTTTGAAAAACAGAGAGAGAGGCTGCAGCGTCCGCACCAAAAAATCTTCACCGGAATTCCCAATCCCCTCTGCGAGCCTCACCGAAGTCCGCGTGACTCCTGAAACATCAGCAGCCGCTCGTTCCATCCTAGTTTTTCATTTTTTCCCCTTATCCTCGCCCGGTGTCAGCTTCAAGTTTTCTGAAGCTTTCGGGCTTCGATGGCGGGAAGTTCCGGCCATGGCGGTCCGCTCCATGGCGGAGCTGTTCCCTTCCAATCTCCGGTGCTTGCAGTCTCTGCAAACATGTTCGAGCAGTCTCTTGATTGAGTCAGGATTGGATTCTGATTCTGGTCTGGTTTTTGCGGTCTTGATAGCCAGGGGCCTAATGCCGAGAGCGGTGGTGGCTCGGCCAGATGAAATCCTGCTGCAGATCGATCCGGTGGACGGTGGATTGGATCACGAGGTCGTGGTGGTCTCCGCAGGCAAGTCCACCAATTGAGAGACGTAAGTTTTGATAGATGAGTTCAGCTTTCCCCTCCTTTTGAGCCAAGGAGTGTGCTCTTTTTTTTCGGTAACTATTCGACTACTAGCTGGCCGGATGCATTGCGATTTGCAGTATCTGTGTTACTATGATTTCTGGCTATGGCGCTTCGTTGGAAAGACATGGTGCAATCTCGATATTCTTTGGGCAATCAAGCATAGCTTGAGCATATTATTAAAATATGTCTTGAGTTGCGGACGTTTGGAATTGAGTAAAGAAATGCGAAGATCAACTTCCTTAGTTTGAATTTGCGTTGTAGAGCTTGGCTATTGAAATAGGAAAGTCCAACTTTCACTTGGATTTGGATTTTGTTTAAAATATATAGAGATATATTTTGGTTAAAATAGGTAAGCGAGGAAACAGAATCCTATGAGAAGTTGGCAAAAAAATAAGGGTTTTACTTATATATAGACTTGTGGCCGTGAGTGGTAGAGGTGGATCACAAATTGTCTTGAAACGTTGCATGAGTGCTTGGTGTTCTGCTGTTGATCATGAAGAATTGGTCTTGAAGTGCCGTATCGTTGATGAGTGCTTGCGAGGGATTTTCGTGAATTACATCCAAGAAGATTTAGTGGTTGTAGCCGATTTAAATCTTGTGGTAAGATTTGCGTGTAATTCTTTCGTGAGATTGAGAGATTATTTCTTGAGGAATTTCGGGCTAAACACTGCATAATTGGGGCTTGGGAAACACCGAGAGAGTGTTTGAGTGACTAGTGTGTAATCTCCTTGTATCGCTTGATTTATAGTGAAATTCGCTGCTGCTCTCCCCGTCAACGTAGTCTTTACGACTGAACCACGTAAATGTGGTATCCGATTTATTTTCTTCATTTGTCTATATTATTGTTCGATCGCTCGTTTATCGCAACACATATCAGCAAGTTCTATGCACTCTAATTGGGTAGTAAAACCTGTGGAAAAGATTGCTTAGATTCGAGCACCAGAGGTTACTGGGGAACAGAATCTGCGCAGTTTCATTGGAAAGACATGGTGCAATCTCGATATTCTTTGGGCAATCAAGCATAGCTTGAGCATATCAGCAAGTTCTATGCACTCTAATTGGGTAGTAAAAACTGTGGAAAAGTTTGCTTAGATTTGAGCACCAAAGGTTACTGGGGAACAGAATCTGCGCTTTTGTCATTTGTCTGTTCTCTCATCCCCTTAGGGGAGAGATCAATCATAATCACTTTTTCTTAAAAAGCTGAGTTTGTAGTTTTTAAGAAGTCTCGGAATTACTATGGAAGCTGCCATTGCTTTTGTGCAGGTAGCCCAGGAGATAGACAGAGGGGAAGTTCCAGAATGACATGCTCAATCAGCTGGTATATATTTTATTTTGGACAGATAGCCATCACTTACTGTCCCTTCCTTGAAACCTTTAGGTTGGGCTATTCTAGTTTTTTTTTTTTTTTTTTTTTTTTTTTTTTTTTTTTTTTTTATGTTTGTTGATAAATCATAATTAGTAGGATAATTGCTGAATGATGCTGTTTGTTCACTGTTCACTGCTCTTAAGTTCTTATATAGTGTGGGAAATGAAACAGGTGGAGGATACTTTTTTTCATAATCTTGTAATTGCCTTGTAGTATGCGGCAACCATGCTGTGCAATCAGGCTATCAGCAGCCTGGAAGCAGCATTAATAACAAACAGGATTTGGGAAAACTATGAGATTGATGTAAAAAGAGTGGGCAAATCATTCAAACACCTTGTGTTTTGAAAGATTATCGACTTCCCTTATTAGAATCTCTTTGATCCACCCAATTAAGAAAGTACAATCATGTCTACCGTGCTTATTTAATAAAGAATTCAAAGATATAGAAGCTAACTAGGAATGTATCAGTTTGTGTATTTGGCAGAACCGGGTGAGTGCCATTTGACTAATTTGTCATAACAAATGGAGTGACTGCCAAAACACGATGGTGTGAGATTAAGTTTCCTGATGAAAATCTGCAGGCCTTCTAATTCAAGCTGCTTGTTGCCTGTTTGTTTATTCTTCACGTGACTGCGAAACATTATGAGCTGCATTTTGTGACCTGCGTATGCAGCTGAATAATATAAAAGTTATCCTCCCCAACGTTTTAGGGCATCCCAAGTATTGGATAAGATAACCTTGAAGACCAACCTCAAAAGGATAGTTAGGGTAACCGTTACATATCCAATAAATTAAAAAATAAAAACCAGTTCGCCTTCTCATTATTCAACAAGTGAAATGTCCTGATGCAACTTCAATTGGTGGTGAATTCCGTGTACAGTGAGGTGGCTGCTGAAGGTCATTGTCTTCATTGTCAATAGTTTTCTGCTGTTGAAGGTCATAATTTTTTTGATTAATATATGCTCTCTTTCCCTCCCTCTGCTGATGTCATTCATCTGTTCATTGCTTCTGCTTTGAGAAATTTGTTATATGGACAATACATGCCAATGCCTAAATTCCCATTACCTTTGGCTCGACAACGCAACCTCTTCAAAGAATGAACAACTAAAGAAATAAGAAAATAGTATTTGAGGTAGCATCATGAATCTTGATTCGCTTTCCTCTTGAGGTACTGGCAGTTGCCTGGCTATCAAGCCATTTCCAGCTGTTCTCAATGATTGTTATTGCATGGAGCTTCATTGTCAGCTGTAGCCTCTAGTAGCTCTTATATGTAAACCTGTCAGAATGCAGAGTCGTAGATTATTAACATTTACTGGTTTGGAGACACTAAAATGGCCCGACGTTTTCTGAAGTTATTTGATGGGATAGTAAGGGTGCCATGGCCCTCCCTGGATTTGGAGAGGGCTTGACCCTCGCTGAGCCACATGCCAAAGGGAAAGAAAAGGATAAAGTGTTTAAGCTGGCTGACTGGTGTCCATGTCAGCGGTTTATGGCTAAAATTGACCAGAATGACTAGATGAGTAAGTTGTCAAAAGGTTTAGAACTAAATTGATAAATCATCTAAAATATTTAAGACTATGTTAGTAAGTTAACAAAAGTTTTAGGATTAAATTGGTATAATTGAAATGTTTAAAACTGAATTGGTTATAGTGCTATAGATTTAGTATCTTTAACAATTATCCCTCCCATAAACTCATTGGCAAGATGATTTCCATTTTTTTTCCTCGCAATCTAAAGCGAGAGGAGTTGTCCGTGGAAGAATACAACACCAAATTTGAGCATGTCCTGCTATGATGTCATGTGGTGGTGGCAGATGAGCAAACTGTAGCTTGGTATTTTGACAGTCTTCATTTGCAAACTGCCGAGGTAGTCCGATTACAACCTTATTAGACTTTTAATCAGGTCTTCACATTATTGATGAAGGTGGAAAAGCAACACAAAGGAGACGAGAATGAAGTCAGAAGCCATCAACCAGAGAGGGATCCTTTCATCTTGAGAGTTCGACTTTAAAACCTTTGTCGGCATCGAAGGAAGCCGTTGAACAAAGGAAGAGCATCTAAAACCAATTAGCTAAGCGAAGCTAACGATAAATCATGACTGTTTGGACTGTCATGTGTTTGGTCTTATCGCCTCAGAATGTCCTGATAGAAAGATCATCTCTCTTGTACGAGATGAGCAACGGGGAGAATCGTAACACTGTTGGGAAATATGACTTTGAATTTAATAGAACAATCAAATCAGACTTTAAGTGTGATATTACTCTATTTGAGGATTTATTTACCTTACAATGTTGTCAATGGTACCAACAAATATCTTTCAAGATATAACAAAGTGTCGATTGAGAATACTAGATAATAATTCTAGTATTTTTCTGAGACCTCTCTAAAAAACAATTAAAAACATGGCTATAGTTTTTGGAAAGAAAACTCAAAATGACTTAATTCTCACTCATGCCAAAAACTGACACGCGCGCACACGCACACGCACATGCGCACACACACACATATATATATATATATTGGTCTTTAAGAATATAGGCAACACATTGAGAAAAGTTGTAAAGTGAACAAAGGTATTCCTTCGGAAAAAATTGCAAACTGAACAAGAAAAATTTCAAAGGTTATCTTGAAAAGACATAAGTAAAATTCGTAATAAAATGATATTAATAATTTTTTTGATAAAATAAAATCCGAATTACAAAATTTCTGGAATACGATAAAGATGTAAATACGACATCGATATTTTTACATAAGGATTTCATACATTAGAGATGTGCAGACAATAAAGTGGAAAGAGACTTAGGTTTCTCCAAAGTCAATACCCTGAAACTCTCTCGCTTATGCTAGAGTTCTCTCTTGCGTCATGTTTGAGTTTTCTTCTTGATCATCCTTTTCCAGGTCTTTCGGCAGAACAATTCATTTCCTCTTCGACTATCCTCGTTTCCTCTCTCCTTCATCTCTGTAGTCGCTAATGGAACTCTCAGTGCTACGCTTTCTTTCCCCATAGCCCAGGGATGGTCTTCCCTGAATGTCTACCAGGTTTTACTCCGAAGATTTTTTGTTTGCATGTGGCCGATCCTTGACATGCAACCTTTGAAACACTGCGCTCTGGTCTGGGTATCTATCTAGTAATCTGCATCTCTTCCATCTATTTCTCCATGGCTTCGGACGATAAAGATGACTTCTCTCGCATTGCGTCACTATGTCACCGACTTGGACGGCTTTGTGCGGAACAAGAATTGGAAGTCTGGGAAGATATACAAGCAATGGACAATATTAAAGAGTGTCACCTTATCTTGGTGGGTAATATCTATACAAACCCTACCATCAATTTAGCTGCTTTTCAAATTGCAATGAAGAAAGCATGGCGTGTTGATCATGTGGATATATCCTCTAGCGATGGTGGCATCTACATAATCAAATTTCGCACTGAAACAGAAAAAGGACGTGCATTAGATGGAACCCCCTGGTTGTTCTCTAGTCATCTAGTTAATTTACGACCTTGGAAGCCAAATACCCTTTTACATTGTTATGATTTTTCCAAATGCCCTTTCTGGGTGCATGTCATAGGATTACCTCTGGAATGGAACACTCCTCAACTTCTTAGTCGGGCAGTACAACATATGGGTAGTGTGTTGGAAGTAAAACATGACAAATCTGGAAGAATTCGCATTGAAATTGATCTGCAACAACCTTTAAAGTCAGGGAAGCTCATTAGCATTGCTGGAAAACCCCTCTGGCTTGATTTTCGATATGAAAGACTATCCCACTATTGTTATTCATGTGGGAAATTAGGACATTATGCAGCATCATGCAAGGATTACCCTTATGAGGAATCACAATTTGAGGGGCGTGAAACAATGGTATATGGACCCTAGCTGCGGGCAGAGATCAAACAGCATAGTCCCTATTGGGATGCCCTTTACTATCCCCTATCTAATGAAGAACCCATGGAAGAGACCATACCTGAAACTCCACCTACTATACACCCCGCTCTTCCAGCTTTACCTCCAATAGCTCCTGTTCCCGAGATTCCAATCCCCTCCTTTGTTATCCCTCCTGTTCCCGCTGATTCAACCCCTAGAACCACTGATTTGGTCCCTGCAGATGCAAAGTTAAAGGGTATTCAAAGTTCATCCATAGACTCTTCGCAACAGAAAAAACATAAGACTCCCATATCACAGATAGTAGTGGGATCCAACAAGAAACCTAAACGATACTCCCTTTATGAGATTCGCACAAATCATATCTCTGAGTTAGATGAAACCCACTTACTCGACACACCTGTTTTTGAAGCAAATGATCCCTCTTCTTGGGCTTTGGCGGCTGGCCCTCAACAGCCCCCACGGTCCAAATGAGAATGTTAAGTTGGAATTGTCAGGGGTTGGGCACTCCCCTGACAATTCAAGCCCTAAAGGCTATGGTAGCCTCTGAAAGGCCAGACCTTGTGTTTTTAATGGAAACAAAAAATGCAGAATCAGTTTTGAAGAACTTACAGCGCTGTTTTCATTTCTCTCACTCCTTTTTGAGGGATCTTGTAGGCTTATCTGGAGGCCTTGCTGTGTTCTGGAATGACCTTTTTGACATTACAGTTCTTTCTACGGGTCAAAATTTTGTAAATATGATAGTTATGGATACTTAGACCTCTACCTCTATGCAAGTTACTTGTCTGCATGCTCCTGCTTCTTTCCCAGCTAGGCAGGAATTTTGGAATACAATCCGGATAATTCATGCAACCACTAACCTACCGTGGATGTGTATTGGGGATTTCAATGAGTTCCTATACCCCTGGGAGAAGATGGGTAGAAGACCAGCTAATTATTCCAGAATGACAGTGTTTCGGAAGATACTCAATGATTGTGCTTTAATAGAACTGGACAGTAAAGGTTGCGAGTTTACCTGGTCTAACAACCGAGACGGGGATGAGTTAGTGAAGGAGAAGCTGGATCATGTCTTTTGCTCTTTGGATTTGAGTTTCACATACCCATCCTCCATAGTGTTTGCTCTTCCATCGATTGGTTCGGATCACTGCCCACTTGTGTTGCACACTCATTATCAGCTTGTCAAGCCAAAAAAGACCTTCCATTATGAAGCTTACTGGAGTCAACATACTGAATGTACCGAGGTAGTTCACTCAGTGTGGGAGAGGAGTCACTCTTCCTTACCATCCAAACTGCAAGCAGTCTCTCATAAGTTAACTAGCTGGAGTCGGTCTCGCTTCAGTAATGCCAGGCAGAGTATTCAGCATCTACAGCAATAGCTTCAGACCATTACAAATCGGAAATGCTATCAAAGGGGAGATAAAAGAGTTAGCCACTACAATTCGAACTGAAATACAACAAATGTGGAATCAAGAAGAGCAATTCTGGGCGATGCGTTCTAGGCTTAACTGGTTAACATGGGGTGACAAGAACTTAACATTTTTTTCATGCTTGCATAGTGCAAAGGAGACAGAGAAACAGAATTTGTATACTTAAAGATGAAAACCAGAACTGGAAGAGAGAGCCAGAACAGCTTAAAACAATGATAATGAATTTTTTTACTCAACTTTATCAATCAGTGGGATACATAGATTTTAATCAATTTCTACTCCAATGTCCAGCAATAGTTACTTCACGAATGAATGAACACCTTATGAGTATGGTCACAGAAGAGGAGGTATACCAAGCTACCTTTCAGTTGGGAGCATCCAAGGCCCCTGGACTAGACGGCCTCAATGGTCTCTTCTACAGGCATCATTGGAACATCATCAAAAAAACTATTGTCAAAACTGTGCAAGACTTCTTTGAATCAGGTCACATGCATCCAAACTTAAACAAAACGATTCTAACCTTGGTTCCTAAAGTTCAGCGCCCTGAAAGCATTGACTAGTATCGTCCTATTAGTCTCTGTAACTGCGAATTCAAGATTATTTCTAAAGTTATGGCAAACAGATTGAAGTGTTGGCTCCCTAGACTGATCACTCCAGAACAAGCAGCTTTTGTAAGTGGCAGACAGATTCAAGATAACATCATGGTCGTTCAGGAAGTACTTCACCAGTTTAAGGTTCGAGCCAAAACTAAAAAATTCAACCTTATTTTCAAGACATACATGCAGAAAGCCTATGATCATGTCGAATGGGACTTTATCGCAGCTTATTTAAAACAATTGGGCTTCACAAATAGATGGGTAATGATGGTCATGGCATGCATCACAACGGTTTCTTTCAGCATTCGCTTCAATGGAGAACAGCTTCCATACTTTAAACCTACTAGAGGAATCCGTCAAGGTGACCCCCTATCCCCTTACATTTTTATTTTAATGGCTAATGCTTTATCAACAGTTATCAAGCAAGCAATCAGTATGGGTAACTTATAGGGGATTCAATTTAATCGTGCTTGCCCACAGCTCTCCCATTTATTTTTTGCTGACGATGCAGTATTTTTCCTCAAAGCTTCAATCTCTGAATGCCAAAATATCACAAATCTTTTAAACCGGTACTGCCATGCAACTGGTCAGCTTATCAACAGGAATAAGTCTGCGATATTTTTCAGTTAGAATTGTCCTATGACACTACAGGATACTTTATAAAGAGAACTGAGAATACCTCTGGTGAGTAGATATGGTAAGTACCTGGGCATCCCTTCAGATTGGGGGTGCTCAAAACGTGAGATGTTCTCCTGGATCTTGGTGAAAATGAATGCAAAATTAGCTGGTTGGAAGGAAAACTTCTTATCTAAAGGGGGCAAGGAGATTTTATTAAAAGCAGTAGTCCAAGCCTTACCTCAGTATGTGATGTCCCTCTTTATGCTTCCCCTGTCACTCTGCAGACAAATGGAAAACAAGATATCTGCATTCTGGTGGAGTAAAAATCATAGTGATTTAGGCATACATTGGATGAGATGATCAGAGGTAAAGCACTCGAAAATAGACGGGGGTATGGGATTCAGAGATCTAATTTCTTTTAATCTGGCGATGCTAGGTAAACAAGCTTGGCGTTTGCTACAGCAACCTACTGCAATTTGGAGTCAATTGTTCAAAGGTCTATATTTTAATCAGTTTTCCTTTCAGCATGCCACTTCAGGTTATAGACCTTCATGGGGGTGGCGGAGCATTTTAAAGGGCAGGGATGTTATTCTTCCCAAAACTCGATGGTTGGTGAAAGATGGATCTAAGATTGACATCAGAACAGACGCTTGGCTTTCAATTGGAAAATTAAGAGGGTGTGCAGCTGCAGGGGAACCCATTAAAGTAGCTGATATTATAGATTCATCTTCGGCAACATGGAAATAGGAACTTATTTCTAACTTCTTCAATGAACAGGTATGTGCAGCAATCCTAACCACCCCTATAAATTATTCACTTAGTTCTGATCAATTGGTCTGGACAGCCACCTCCTCAGGATCTTTTACAGTTAAAAGTTGCTATCACTACTTACTTTCCAATCAACAAAACCCACCCATCAGTGCCTCATCTTCCTATCAGCCTCCTGATCAATTGTGGAAAAAGATATGGCATATGGAAGCGGCTCCTAAAATCTGTGTTTTCTTATGGTTAGGCTGTAAAAACGCCTTAGCGACCAAAGCCAATCTATACTTCAGACATATCTCTCCCAACCCCTATTGCACCCTATGTGATCAGAATACTCCCGAGACCATTCAACATTTATTTTTCTACTGCAACTGGACACGTGAAATATGGGCAAACGCCAAGATCATGATACCTATATCACTCACCTCAGTACAGAGATTGGATGCCTGGTTGGCGGCTCGTGCCACTCATCCTCGCTCTTCCCAAAATTTTGAAGTGATTGCTAACCTGTTGTGGGAGATCTGGCGTCAACGCAACAACACCATCTTCAGGCAGCCAACTCCGAATCCAATCCAAGCGGTGGATAATTCTCTAGCCCAGTGCAGAATCTTCAAGAGTCTCCAACCCCCAAAACCTAGGGTTACACAATCAAATGTCAGTACTGACCCCCGATGGAAACCACCTGATCAAGGCACAATCAAATGCAACATAGATGGGGCTTTTGTTCCAGCCAATCAGCAAGAAGCGATAGCCTGTATTTACAGAAACTTCAAAGGCGAACTTACTGACATGTTTACCGGTAGTGTACCTGCACAATCGGCGTTTCAAAAAGAGATCTTCGCCATGATTCGGGCTCTCCAGCATCTAATCAAGCAGAGATTTCATCTCCATCACGTTATGGTTGAATCAGATTGCCTATTACTGGTGGAGATCTTTCGGCAAAAGCAGCCACAGCCATGGCAGGAACGACATCTCTTCGCCAGTCTCCACGATCTGCTCTCTCAATGCCCTAATGTTTCAATTCATCATGTCTGTCGCGAAGCCAACCTAGCCGCTAATTGGGCCGCCAAAGCCCATCGGGCCCACGGCTCAGTCGGTAACTGGCTTGTCTTCCCACCTCCTATTTTCCAGAACATTGTACTTAGTGATGCACTACTAGCTGGTTGTATCCCTCTCTTTGTATAATATATATGTTATTTCGACCAAAAAAAAAAAGACAATAGTTTGTGAGCAACACCCACTAAAATTGATTCATCTCATGGATAGAGAATTGAAAAGAAAAAAAAAATACCTATCTGTTCACGATTTTCATTATTTGCAAGTCAATTTGGAAATTCCATCGATTGATTGTGACATCACAATGTGAATCACGACGGTCTTGTCAAGGCTTCTTTATTGAAGTGCGCGAGATTGGTTTAAGCTTTAAAAGAGCAAAGAAAGTTGCTTTTCTTTGGAGAGTCTAAATCAAGAGCAATAGTGATAGAGATTTCTATTTTAATTTTTCGTGGAGTTACTTGGTTAAAATCAGGTATAGCTACTCAGGAGAAAAAAATAAAATCAAAAGATCAATTTAGTTTTATACTGCTACAGCAAAGTATCCCTAGGTCAGTAAACAATACACAAATTAATATATAAAAGTATTCACCTAATATATTAGTGTTACTATTAGTGGGATAAGTTCCTTTTTCCTAATTAATGCAAACAATAGTGAGAATAAAGCTATGCCGTAATGTGGCTATACAATTTTATTCTAGTCACTTTGCTGCTTGTATTTAGACTTATTCCCAAGTACTATTGGAGTTATATATGTTTGATCCGACCGAACATTTCTCTGTTGCCTAGAACAAAAAATAAAATAAAAATCAAACCTTTCTCTACGTTGTTCTCCATGTATAAATCTCATCTTGAGGAGAAACCTAAATATAGGAATCAAATATGGTAACACATCTACTACTATAATTGGACATGTGCTGTTTGGCTCATTTCTTTTACATTGCATAATTATGGATATGTGCTGTTTGCCTCATTTCTTATACATTGCATGATTACCCTTACATGAAAAAGAGATTTAAAATTCAACCGCCAACTGAATTCAACAAAAGCGAGAAGGGAAATACCAATTTATACCCTCAGAAATATTGAAGTGTCATTCTGTTCCTCTCGCCCAATATGCATGAAGATTTACTCCTCGAAATTTGTTGCGTTCATGCAGCCTAAAAAGGTAGGTTTTTTCTTCGTTTTCTATTCTGTTGGATAAGCAAGTAAAAGCTGTCTGGCATTATTCGATTAGATCATGGTGAGTTTGGGTAAAGCGAACCAATTTCCATCGAGTTAGGGAGCAAATTGTTACAAATTTGGGTACAAGCAGACTTCATTGATGAACTGTTCAATTTGGCTCTGGTCCACAAGCTTCTACTTCTTAATCACAATTACCATATCACTTGGCAATGGTCCTTTGTAAACAGTACCATATCCTTCTTGGTCAATTATTATGGTTTCATTATAATTGTTGATGTCCTTTTCTAGTTCTTCAATGCTAAATATTTTCGCGACTTTTGTAGTTGTGGCTCGTTCATCTAATTGTTGCGACAAAAGCAAGCCCCCATTTTGCCTAAAGTATTGATCTTTGAGCCTATTGAGCTTCATTTTCAAGTGTCCTAAATGTAGAAATTAAATATTGAATAGCAGTGCTATTATGAAGGAAAAGTTTCAAAAATCCTAAACATATTGCATTTATACCAATTTAGTCATAAATTTTTTGGATTGGTTCAATTTAGTCGTTAACTTTTTTCACATTGATACCAATTTAGTTCATTCAGTCAATTTAGGTCGGAAATCACTGACGTGGACATCAATCCTTACTAAATCCTAAATTGACACAATGGATTTGTTTAAGCTAATCTACAAAAAATAAAATAAAAAATAAAAAGCACACGTTCCACTGCCTATAAAGAATGTCATCAATTTAATAGAATAATTCGATATGAAAGAAGTAAACTCAAACTAACCTCAAGAATACGTATTTCTTTTCCCATGGTACTACAATGTACTTACAGTTTTTTAAGGTCTTACTTTTTTAATCCATGTCATTTAAAACATGCACGTATAGAGACTTTTTCGTTTAAATATACACGCGTCTAAGGGTCCATTTGTTTCGCGGAAAATTGGTTATTTCCGAAAAACATTTTCCTTGAAGTCATTTTCTAGGAAAATGACTATATTTTCCGGTGTTCGGTTAAAACTCGAACTTTGAGTGGAAAATATTTTCCACCATTCGTTAGCTAATTTAATTGTTTGGGAAAAATTATCAAAAAATTGAATTTTAATATTTTTAATTGACCAAAACATTAGTTTTATTTTTTATATTATTTTAAAAAATGAAATTTTAATTATTTTTATTTTTAAAAATCGAAATTTTTATTGTTTATTATTTTTTTCTTTCTTTTTCTTTTTTTCCTTTTTCTTTCCTTCCTCCTTCCTCCTCCTCATTCTTCCTCCTCCTTCCTCCTTCCTCCTTCCTCCGTCGTCGCATGCTTGACGATGGTTGGCTACCCGACGGCCGACCAAGACCCGATCAGCTGGATCCAAGCAAGCTCGAGGCTCGGGCGATCTCCGGTGAGCTCGGGCGAGGCTCGAGCCCCACCCGGCTTGCCGGATCTGGTGAGGCCAGAGCTCCGCCTCGCCTGATCTGGTGACGCCCGAGCTTGCCGGGCTCAGGTGAGCTTGGCTTCCCCAGATCGGGCGAGGTGGAGCCTCATTGGCCTGGGGTGGAGCTCGAGTTGGTTTGCGGTCGTGGTCGGTCGCCGGTCGCCGTCGTGGCTAGCAACCGGTCAAGGCTAAGGAAGAAAGATGAAAAGGAAAGAAAGAAAATTAAAAAAAAAAAAAAAATAAAAAATAAAAAATAAAAAAGAAAAAGAAAAAAGAGAGAGAAAGCATAAAAATAAAACAAAAATGTGTTGGTGAAAATAAGCAAAAAGTTGGAAGAAGTTATGGAAAATGTTTTCCACTTGTTAAAAGTGGAAAAACATTTTCCTCATCTTTAAAGGTTGTTTTTTCCATGGATGGAAAACATTTTCCTTAAGTAGTTTATTTTCCGTGAAACAAACACCATAAAATCCGGAAAACGTTTTCCTAGAAGTCATTTTCCGTGAAACGAACGGAGCCTAAATAACTCAATAAAAGCCCTATCTCTATGACCAGCTATATCCCTTTCGATGACATGAAAATGCCAAGGACTTGTAGCGTAAGAGAATTTTTTTAAAATGACTTAGCATAACTTCCTCTTTTTCTCATGTCATCTTCTCGGATAGATGTTATCAAACCACTTGCAATTAACTTGCTATCTCCGACAACCATGAAAAAAGTTGCTATCAGAATAATACCGCGGTAAATATGGCTTGTGCGAAAAATAAGGAAGTTGCATAGGTCGTGCATCACACATAAAAGAAAGACGAAACAACCCGTTGAACCATTTCTATTGGTTCTTAGATGCTAATCAAAACATGACAGAGAAAGGAACGAGTTTAACTTTTGGAAGTAAAAGGAAAAAAAGAGAGAAAATTATCCAAAAAATCATAAATCTATTGTACGGCAGCTAATTCAGTCTTAAAATTTTTAATTATGTTAATTTAATTCTAAATTTTTTGACAACTCATCAATTAAGCCTTAAATCTTTCAATAATGTCAATTCAATCCTAAATTTTTTAATTAATTACCAATGTAATCCTTTTAACTAATTTCGGGTAGAAATTGCCAATCTGACAGTCTAGTTAACGTCGGCTGTTCTATGTGGTCTTTTTGCCAAGGCTAACATGGATAATTTTTTATTTCTTTTAAAAAATTTCCCAACTTTTTTTTTATAATTTTTTTTTTTTTCTTTTACCTTCACAAGGCTATTGGCCTCTAGCTGGGGGTTGGCGACTTCCCTAGTTGCAGCCATGAACAAGGGTCCCAACACCCTCACTGTGGCCCGCAAAAGCTTAGGCAAGTGTTGCAACGTCCTTGCCAAATCTAGCAAAGCGAGGGCGTCGTAGCCCTCATCAACCACAATGACCTTGATCCGATGAGGGCTTTGCAACACTCACCTAGGGGCTAGCAGAGGTTGCCAGCGGCCTGGTGGTCATGTGAAGAAAAATACAAAATAGAAAGAAAGAAAAAAAAAAAAAGAAAATTTGAAAATCAATAAAAATTTCTGAAAATTTTAACAAAAATTATAAATTGTCAATTTCAGATATTTATAGCCAAAATTAGTTAGAATGACTATATTGGTAAGGTTTAGGGCTAAATAGGCAAATCATCAAAAAGTTGAGAACTAAATTAGTATGATTAAAAGATTTAAGACTGAATTGGCAAGTTGTAAAAAGGTTTAGGACTGAGTTAGCTACCATACAAAAAGTTTAGAATTTTTCGGATAATTTTTCCTGTGAATGAGGACATTAGTCATAAGTGATTTTGCCTTTTTTTTTGGGGGGGGTGGGGGTTGATTTAGTACTCCTTGAGGGTACACAATTGTTCCTTCGGAGTCAAGCTAGCTTAGGAAAGGCTGCTAAGAAAAAAAAAACTCCGAGCACTTGCATTCATATACGACAACTTAAATAGATAAATAGATAGGTATATGTCAAGTAGAGGTTTCAATGAAACCCTTGCCGTGCCGAAACGTGATGAACCCTTTGACCTGGCAGTTGTCCTCAACTATGAGTCGTTTTTTGACAAATTTTTATCTTTATTTTAAACATCATATGCCAATCTACATATGTCTTTCTAAGGAAGTTACGCTTTTTTTTTTTTTTTTTTTTTTAGCAATATAGCTTTTAGTTCTTGTTACATTTTGCACTTAGAATATTCATACATATTACATTTTGCACTAAAAAAATTCATGCATATTTGTGTGGAGACCTAATATGAAACTATAGTTTGAAACCTTTTTTAGAGCTCTTACAGAACACAATTTGCCCATTATGAGCTTAATATGGATAACAATAGACTAAGTAGCACCGACACCGACAAACAACACATGACACGACATAACACGACACGCTGACATATCGTTTTTTAAAAAATTGAGAATTCTGACACGTTGGGACACGTTGTATATTAAGGATGCGTTTGATAATATTTTTGTTCAAAAATTGTTCTAGGGAACAGAAATAGAAAAATTTATTTTTGTTCCGGGGAACAATTTTTGACCAGAAAGACGTGTTTGGTAAACTTGTTCCGGGAATAAAAAATGAATAGAAACATGTTTGGTAAATTTATATTCTTTTTTTGTTTCTTTTATTTTTTAAATATTTTTATTTTATTTTTTAAATTTTAAATTTTTTTTTTTTTTTTTCTTCTTTTGGCCGGCAGCCTCGCCTAGCCATGGCGAGGCTCGCCGGCCCCCAATGAGGCTGAGCCTTGCTGTGGTTGGGGGAGGCGTGGCTGAGCCTTGCCTGCGCCGGCGACGCTAGGCCTCGCCTAGATCCGGTGAGACCAAGCCTCACCAAGGGCCGGCTACGCTCGGCCTCGCAGGCCCTCGATAGTTGGTCGTTGGCCATGGCCGAGGCCGGCGACCGGCTAAAGAAAAAAGAAGAAGAAAAGAAGAAGGAAAAAAAGAGAGAAGAAAATAGAGGAGAGAGAAAATTTGTTTTTCAAAAGTGTTTCCGAACAAAAAAATAAATTTTTTTGTTTCTTATTTCCGTTCCAATTTTGTTCCAGAAACAAAAAAACAGATTTTGAACAAAAGCGCAAACAAATGCGTTTCTGTTCTTTTTTTGTTCCTGGGAACAAAAAAAAAGAAAATCTGTTCATGAACAAAAAAGAACACAAACATGCAGGGTCTAAGTATATATTTTATATATAAATAATAAATTATTATTTTTATGATTATTTCAATCAAGTTAATTTGATTCAAATTCACAAATAAATAAATAATAAAAAATCATATAGTAAATTTACATTAAAAACATTTATCTACCATTTATTAATATCCTTCATTGTTTCAATTTAAAAAATTAAACTCAATTTCAATAAATCCATAAAAATTGGAAAGAAAAAAATAAGTAATTCACATTCTAGACTTGAGTGTCAGACGTGTTGGAAAAAAGAAAAAGAAAAATCTTGAGGGTAAATTGTGAATAAAGGAAAGTCAAAGTCAAAAGAGAAGTGAAGAAAATATTAGATTTTTTTATTCTTTCCTAATTTGTTATTTTTATTATTGATTTTTATTTTCACACACACACACACACACACACACACACACACACACACACACACACACACACACACACACACACACACACACACACACACACACACACACACACACACACACACACACACACACACACACACACACACACACAGGTCGGAATGTGTGTCCAAAACTCGCATGTTGACACACACACACACACACACACATTGACCCTTCATTTATGGAAATTTTTTAAAATTAACCTCTCATGTCGGAATGTGTGTCCAAAACTCGCATGTTGAATTCGGACTCAAGTATCGAAGAGTGTTGGAAAAATTGACTAATTGTTAGATTTTCCGATATATGTTGACCGAGTATTGAAGAGTGTCGGAGAGTGTCGAAATGTCTGACATGAAACGAAGGTTTTCAGAAAGTGTCGATGTTTCCTAAACAACAGATCCGTTGTAATGCAATGTGTAGATATTTGCACTTAAATAATTTTGCACATATCTATTGTTGAGACCCAATATGAAACTTAAATAGTTCAACAAATTTGAAAAACTTATAATCAATACAATATGTCCATAATGAGTCCAATGTGGATATCGGAATGCAAGGCACAGGTACACTATGTCTCTTGAACTTATATATAGTTCCCAACCTAATATAAATTTTGGATAAAACATGATGAGAACATCACTTATAAACTTGATCTGCGTTTATGTATATGATATATTGAGCTTACCCCATAAGTATATGAGAATCATCGTAAAACTAAAAAGAAATATACGTGTCAATTTTGTGTTTGCTATAATCTAATCGAATCATTACGGATGCATTAAAATGAGAGAATCTATTCATAAATTCAACAGCAGATATGCACTAGGGTACTTGAGCTCGTTGATGGAGTAGGTAATTAGCACATGTAAAGTACTTTCAATGTACAATATGTTCTTTTTTATTAGAAATAAACCTAGCTATTAATAAGCATAAGATACTACATATAACAAGACCAATGGAATTGAGTTGGGGAGGCGCGAAATACAACAAGTAGACGAAAGAAATCAGTTGAAGTAGTATGAAGAACAATTGTAGAAATAATCACATCAACATTTTCCCCTGTAAAACCAATATAAACATATTCCTTATGCTCATTGATTTACATAGACCAGTAAAAGTGCACAGACCTCAAGTTTATATAGAAACCCACATTAGAAATATTGTTTTTTTTTTTTTGTTTAAATCGCTTTATTGCAAAATATTAGGATTATCAATCAATGGAAAGTAATTATTGATACAATACGAAGAAATGGGAAGCACATATACGTGGAAAGATACCGATATCTCAAGATTGAAGTACATGGCTGATAAAGCATCCACAGAATATTTCTAAAACAACTAATTTGGGGTATTTTGGTAAGGAGCTATTTTCTTGATATTATAGTAAACCATAGTGAAAAGCTAAAGCAAATTAACAAGAAATCAAGAAGAGATAATATAGTCATCACGAATACTAGATATACATAAAGTAAATCAAAAGGGTTCATGAATCTAGTATATTGTTTCTGGGCACTTCATCAATATTATTTTGCAACTCGTGTAAAAAGGCAAATAAAGAGATTGTGATGTCTCATATTACAGAAATTTGGACCGAGACAATTGAATGCATCTTCATCTCGCTGATAAGAGTGATTGATCCTCCTCCATCGACGTCAGCTCTACTTCTACATCCAATTGCATCGACATGGGAATCACACTCGAAGCATAGATAGATCCAATTCTAATGCGATTGATCTCTTCTTCATTTTGCTGGGCGACCATGGGATTTCGTAGTGATCGTACCCGTTCCAATTCCATCGCCACTTCCTTCATTGTAGGCCTGTACCTTCCATGAAGTCTTAAGCATCTTTTTGCCAAGTTGGACACTGCAATAATTTCTTCGTTCTTGCCATGGTCTAATACCTCCTTATCAAGAACATCAAACAAGCGATTCTCCTCCATTGAAATGATGAAGTATGAGACTAGATTTCTATCCTCTTCTGCCCTATGTTGAGAAATTGGCTGTTCTCTAGTTAGTAGCTCAACAAGGACAACCCCAAAGCTATAGACATCACTCTTGTCTGTAAATTGACTTGTTTGGTAGTACTCAGGGTCTAAGTATCCGAGGGTTCCTCGCACCATTGTGGTGAAGTGTGTTTGGTCAATGGGAATCAATTTGGAAGCTCCAAAATCCGCCACTTTGGCTCGATATTTTTCATCCAAAAGTATATTTGATGACTTGATATCACGATGATAAATCGGTATTGCTGCATCAAAGTGCAAATATGAAAGAGCCACAGCAACTTCATTGGCAATTCTTAATCGCATTTCCCACGAGATGGGAAATTCTTCATTTGGATCATGAAGATAGCGGTAGAGAGTTCCATTGGGGACAAATTCATAAACCAGAAGAGGGATTTCGCTCTCCAAACAGAATCCTAATAGCTTGACCACATTTCTATGATTGATTCCAGAGAGAATAACGATTTCATTGACGAATTGTTCAACTTGTCCTGCATCAATAACTTTGTATTTCTTGACCGCAACTACTGTTCCGTCTATCAACATTCCCTTGTAAACAGTTCCTTGACCACCTCGACCCAATATTCGATTCTCATTGAAATGATCTGTAGCCATGTCTAACACCGTTGAGGCGAATAACTTGCCTTTGTCCACATGATTGTCTTCAATAGAAGTTAGGCGTTGTTGCAACAAAAATCCGCCGTTACGTTCAAAGAATTTTTGTTTGAGCTTTGCCTCACGCCTTCTTTTGATGTATTTGTTCAACCACCAACAAAGCAAAAGCAACAGTATGGCTCCGGCACCCGTGCCTGCCCCTGTGTCCAAAAAAGTCAACGGGAATTGCTACGTCATCGTCAACAAATTAGCTTCCACTAATTTAACAGGTGCTTTTAAGCTTTGAAGAGAGAGAGAGAGAGAGAGAGAGAGAGAAAGAAGGGCTTAGCTCAACAAAATAATTCGGAAATATTATGCATCATTTATGAGTGAGAAACAAAGATACAATCAAATTGTTAAAAGCATAAACTATGAAATTACAAATAAGATTATTCAAGAAATCCTAAACTTATTAAAAGACAATCAATTCAGTCATAAATCTTTCAATTGTTCCAATTTAGTTCTAAACATTTTGATGATTTACCAATTTAGTCCTAAACTTTTTATCGATTTGTCAATTTAGTCATTCTTGTCAATTTTGGCCAAAAATCACTAACCATCCTACGTTGCACGACTTGTGTTAATGTGGACTATTTTTACAATTTTTTATTTTATTTTATGTTTTTTTTTTTTTTTTGCTTTCATTTTGTTTCTTCTTTCCTTTTTCTCTTTACCGGCCCCGGGCATGGGCTGTAGTCATTGGCCTCAGGTGAGGGATGCCTATGCTTGGGTCGCCAAGGGTAACCCTTGCAAGCCCAGGCCTAGGCTGCTCTCGCCTGAGGCCGGCAACCTTCACCAACTATCACGGAGGCTTGACAATGGCCGATGGAGGGAAAAAGAGAAAAAGAAAAAGAAAAAGAGAGGAAAAGAAAATGTTAGAAAAATTTTAAAGAAAAAAATTGTCCACATCATTGGCCAAAAGGACTAAATTAGCAAATCATCAAAAGTTTTAAGATTGAATTGACATAATTAAAAGATATCGGACTAAATTGGTAAATTATCAAAATGTTTAGAAATAAATTAGCATAATTAAAAGATTTAGAGTTGAATTGATTGCCATAGAATAATTTTAGGACCATTTAGATAATTTTTTAAAAGAAAAAAAAAAGCACATGCAAATCCACAATTCAATCGCCTTCTTTCAACCCACCAAAAAAAAAAAAAAATCACCTTCTTAGTTTTAACGCTTACTTCATTTGAGAAATGGGGACCCCAAAAAAAGAAGCAATTGGGCATGTACTTGGGGAGCGCAATGAGGAGGGATGGGGCTAACGCCCCCGTCCGCGACTTAAAACTAGTAGAGATGTCCACACGCACCTCATGCCTCATGCAGGACAAGTTTCTTTATCCCATCCCCATTCTCCCGATAATGTCAAGTTTTTTTTATAAAAAAAATAAAGATCTATAAGCACAATTCATGATTGTAAGAAGATAAAAACGACATAAAGAGGTCAAGGACAAGAGAAAATTGGACAATCACACCGGACCAAGGAAATGAGACATACCTGGATTGCACAAAATAAAATAAAATAAGATAAAATATTAGTAATCAATTGTTCCTTTTCAATATGAGCTGTGCTGCCATAAATGCCGTTGGTGTTGCTGCTTACTGCTATCAAGAGACCACCCCATTGTGGTTGTCTAAGTAGCACCAATACCGACACGCGACACGCGACATGCGACACGACACGACACGACACGCCGACACATCATTTCTCAAAAAATTGAGAATTCCGACATGTTACGACACGTTGTATATTAAATATATAATTTATATATAAATAATAAATTATTATTTTATGATTATTTCAATCAAATTAATCTAATTCAAATTCACAAATAAATAAATAATAAAAATCATATAATAAATTTACATTAAAAATATTAATCCACAATTTATTAATATCATTCATCGTTTCAATTTGACAAATTCAACTCAATTTTAATAAATCCATAAAAATTGGAAAGAAAAAAACAAGTAATTCACATTCTAGCTTTGGGTGACAGACGTGTTGGAAAAAAAGAAAAAGAAAAAAAAACTTGAGGCTAAATTGTGTATCAAGGAAAGTCAGAGTCAAAAGAGGAGAGAAGAAAATATTAGATTTTTATTCTTTTCTAATTTGTTATTTTTATTATTGATTTTTATTTTTTTTCACGTATATATATATTTTGACCATTTATTTATTGAATTTTTTTAAAATTAACCTCTCATGTCGGAACATGTGTCGGAAACTCACATGTTGGATTCTAACTCAAGTATCGAAGAGTGTCGGAAAAATTGACCAATTGTCGGATTTTCCGATATATGTTAACCAAGTGTTGAAGAGTGTCCGAAAGTGTTAGAGAGTATCGGACACGTGTTGAAGTGTCCGACACGACACGAAAATTTTCCAAGAATGTCGGTGCTTCCTAAGTGGTTGCAACTCTCAGGGAACATCGTCGAGGGACTGTCTCTCTCTCTCTAGATTTGAGGTCATGAAAGCACCACGGTGTCGCACTCCCTAGGCGGCAACAGGAACCACCGCGGTATATGGTCGTCTACGTCACCATTCTCTCCCCTCATTTTCATTTTCTCTATTTCTAGCCAGCTCTCTCTCTCTCTTTCTCTCTCTCTCTCTCTCTCTGGGTTTAGTTTCTTTCTACAAGTACTTTATTTTTTTATTATTTATTTGAAATTTTTCTGTTGAGTTTTGAGTTCTCTTTATTGTGACAGAGAAATCAGTTCATCATCAAAATCAGCTGATTTAAATAGTGCTCTTTGAGACGGACACCTAAGTAAAATGAAAGAACATACCAACAAGTATCTGACCCAAATGTGATGGATTAGCAGTGCATCCTTGCCCACCTACCCTGCCATCGCCATAATAACCCTTGGGGCATGAACAAGTATAATTCCCCTCAATGTTATGGCAAATTCTGCTGCACCGGTTCATATTTGGATCAGCACATTCGTCAATATCTACAAAAACACACACATATCCAAAGCGATGAACTTAAGAAGAAATTGAAAGGATGACAATAAGTTACGTTTAATCTTTCTCGGGGTATATCAGTAGTAACTAGTAGGGAAAATTACACAAATAGTCCCTATATTTTCACTCAATGTCCAATTTCGTCCCTGAACTTTCGATTGGCTCAATTTGGTCCCTGAACTATTGATAAAATGTCCGATCTAGTCCCTGAACTTTCGAATGGCTCAACTTGGTCCCTGAACTTTCGAATGGCTCAACTTGGTCCCTGAACTATTAATAAAATGTCCGATCTAGTCCCTGAACTTTCGATCGGCTCAAGTTGGTCCCTGAATTATGATGAAATGTCCGATCTAGTCCTTCATTATTATTTTTTTTTTTTTTTTTTTTTCCTTTTTTTCCTTTTTTTTTTTTTTTTTTTTTTTTTTTTTTCGCTTTCCCTCCACCGGAGCCGGCGGAGGGCCGGCGTCCGGCAAGGGAGCCCCTCGCCAGATCGGCGAGGGCCCCTCACCGGCGTCCCTCGCCCGACGCCGGCGAGGGGCTCTCCCTCGCAGATCTGGCGAGGGGCCGTCCTCGCCGGCGTCTGCGAGGGAGAGCCCTTCGCCGGCGTCGGGCGAGGGCGAGGGGCTCCCTCGCCGGCGTCCCCGCAAGCGGGCGAGGGCTCTCCCGCCGGCGTCGGCGAGGACCCTCGCCCAGATTTGCGAGGGAGAGCCCCTCGCCCGCTTGCGAGGGACGCCGCGAGGGAGCCCCTCGCCCTCGCCCTCGCCCGACGCCGGCGAGGGGCTCTCCCGCAGACGTCGGCGAGGACGGCCCCGCCGGATCTGCGAGGGAGAGCCCTCGCCGGCGTCGGGCGAGGGGCTCCCTCGCAAGATCGGCGAGGGACGCCGGCGAGGGGCTCCCTCGCCGGGCGCCCCCCGCCGCCGCTCTGGGGGAGGGAAAGCCAAAAAAAAAAAAAAAAAAAAAAAAAAAAAAAAAAAAAAAAAAGGAAAAAAAGGGAAAAAAGAGGAAAAAAAGAAAAATAGTAACGAAGGACTAGATCGGACATTTCATCATAGTTCAGGGACCAACTTGAGCCGATCGAAAGTTCAGGGACTAGATCGGACATTTTATTAATAGTTCAGGGACCAAATTGAGCCATTCGAAAGTTCAGGGACTAGATCGGACATTTTATCAATAGTTTAGGGACCAAATTGAGCCAATCGAAAGTTCAGGGACGAAATTGGACATTGAGTGAAAATATAGGGACTATTTGTGTAATTTTCCCTAACTAGTAAGGACAAAGTAAAGAACGTCAATTTGAAAATACCTTGACAACCATTCCTGAGATACGGATTGCCGTGGAAACCTTCTAAACAAGTGCACTTGTACCCCACTCCATTTTCAGCATCGGTACAATTGGTATTCTCGGTGCACGTGTAGTTCGTACTGCTCTTGGCGAGCTCGCAATTTGTGTCCCCTACTGCCCAGTCGAGAACCAAGGGAACCGTCTCAAGTTCAAATCGCCGAAGATCATCAGAACTGAAGTTGTAGAAATCATTCGCCGCAACAAAAGCATAGCTGCAAGGGTTGAAATCCAAGACTTTTTTATGCATTTTGAAGCTAGAAATGGAGATATTGTAGTTGAACGAGTTCCTAGGTATGCTCGTCTTGCAGCAACCGATACCCGAGCACGAGCCATTAGTCACATCGGAAATGTTATTGCATTTCGAGATACACCCAAAGGTGAAATCGCCGTCCCTGTCCATGAAGGTCGCCAACGTATCGCATCCGACAACTATCAACTTGTTCTTGGAGTTGGATATGGGGAAGTCACGGAGGGAGGCTAAGGGAAAGGAGCTTGAAGCAGCATCATCCCCTGAAGAGTTATAGCAGTCTCGGTTGATCCACATGTCTACTTGCATCTCGTGATCCTCGAGAGAGATGGCGATTATTCGCAAGCCACTTCCTTTATGATCTAAATAAAGCTTTGGAGGGTTAGTAGAGTCATCACAAGCAACTCTAAAAGAGGAATTTCTGATGCGGCAGTCGGATTCACTGTCACTCAATCCGAAGGGATATGGAATCGAGAGGTTTCCACAAGTGCTTCGGCATCCGGGCTTCGTTATTGAAACATCAGCTTCTGCTATATGGATGTGGTATGCACCCAATACGACGGTCCCAAGCACGACAACTCTCGAGAGAAGCTCATGGATGAACATGGTTCTTCAAACTCTTACAAATGTCTTTTGATAAATTAACTTGATAGGATTGAGGGCAAGTGATCGAGGTTGCAAGTGACGGCGAGCCTGTGATGAGGAGGAGGAGAAGGATCGAGAGGAGAGGGAAGGGGGTCGTGCGGCGAGTGGCGAAGAGGACGAGGAAAAGGAGGGCTGGCTAAGATTTTTAATAAGAAAACTAAAAAATAATAATTATAATAAAAAGAATCTGATGACGTGACTTTTAATTTTGGGGGAAGGGGAAGATCTGTCACTGTGAGGTGGTGGGTGAAGGAGATAAAAGTGTAATAACTTTTGGGGGAGGGGGAAAGAAGGGAGTTGGGGTGTGGGGACTTTTTCCTTAAATGAAAAAATAAATAATTGAGATTGAAAAATAAAAGTACTGAATTTTGAATAATGATAAATTTTGGTTATTTGTAGAAGATCGTGAATTTATTTTGGATTTATTTAAATAAATTGATTCTAATTTCTTATTAATCATTAGTTTCATTAATAACTTTTGTTAAAGTTAAAAACACGTTTCCAAACATGGATATACATTAACTATGAATATGTTTTTGAATTTTCAATGACTTAATTTATTAATATTATTAGTGTAAATTAATTATAGGCTCTTTTTTAATTAATTATTTATTTATGAATTTGAATCAAATTAATTAAAAAATTTTATTTAATATACAACGTATCTCAATGTGTCGGAATTCTCTATTTTTGAAAAATGACGTGTCGACGTATCGTGTTGGGTGTCTGTATCACGTGTCAATGGTACTTAGTATAAAACCACATATATGGTCTGAGATCTTATCATTGCTAAGTCAAAAGGACTTTGGGAGTCTGAAATTGATTTTTAGAGATTTTTTTAGGGTCACCGATAAAGTTTACGGTAAATGCCAAGTCAATAGGATTGGTTTCCTCAACAACTTCTCATGCACCATAATATGTCAAATCGGGATTTGTTGTTGCCAGGCAACTTTGACAGCACCGTTGATAGAAAGTATCAATGATGCTGGCTGCTGTCATTATATTGCCAAGACTTGAGAAGTCAAGCAAAACAAGAGAAAGCGTATGCAGAGTAGGAGAGATCACACCCCAGAACAGGAGAATGAGAAAGAAGAAAAATCAACAAGAGCGGACTGGTTTGAGCGGATGATAGTGTTTATGAAAATGTGTTTTGAGGTGAATGGATTTAGACTTTAAAAAATTGTATTTTGCTGTCAATAGACTATATATATGCACTCTAGAGAAGAATAATGGGTAGCTTCAAAATAATTAATCAACTAGCTTTGTTGCGTTGCAAAATTGAGATTTCAAAATAAGATTCCATTATATACTTTTAAATTAAGAAAAGGTACCTGGCATGTGGATTTTTTTTTCCTTTTTTTGGGTTAGAATTTCTAATTAATATGGATTGCGGTTGATATGTATTTGCGGAGAATTATCATCGCAAAGAATTTTATTTTTCTTTTAATCTAGTACCTGTGTTGTAAATATTTTGTTACATCTTCATAATTTTGAGGAGCATCCTATCACACCCATACTCCCTAATTAACTCTATATATCATTCAAAATTAAATCTGACCAATGTATATTTCCCCTTTGTTGGGCTATATACTCTCATAATGATGCATGACAAGTAAGAATATGTTCTATGCATATAATTAAGTACGAAGAAGCTGGTCTAGGTTGGACTTCACTTCACGAAGATTCAATTTCGCCGAAAATGCCGAGGACACCAAAAAGCCTATCCTTCACTTTAGGCAGGGGGTCATAATTTAGTAATAGTTTCATTTTTCGCATGGAAACGATGGGGGTTTGGGTAAACGAGATGCATGTGTCTCGCATGGAACCAGCTTTAGATGTCCCGTAAGTCCAATTCTCCAACTTCCCTTCAATGATGGTCGGGCTTCCCTGCGATTCAACTGGAGTCTCTTTCATGTGCTAAAAAAATTCGTGCCATAATCATAACAATACAAATATAAAGAAGCTTAGTATTTGATTACATGATCTTATAATTCGTAATATTAACCTAATGTACGAGGATATGTTAACTTCTTTAGCAGAACTCACAGTGAGTTCCGTAATTGAAAAGAAAATCCTCACACCAAGATTCTTTATTTTGTGAAAAATGAACGATTGTAAAAACATTCTCTTAAAAATGATATCTTATATCTCTTATATAAATGAGAGAACAAAAAATATTTTCATTGGGCATGATGAGACAATTAAATAGCCATAACTCATAGCGACTTACATGAGACGATTTAGAGATAAATCCTCGTGTCACAAAATCTTCCGCAAAAGAGGTATAGCAATTTTGACCTGTCCACACAGCTACTCGCATCTCACGATCCTCGACAGAGAAGTCGAGTATTTGTATGTTAGTACTTTTATTGACCATATAAGGCGCGGGAGGGTCACTAGAGTCATTGAAAATCGACAATAAACGATGGGGCTTTCAATGCGGCAGTCAGAATAACTGTAGCTCAATCCAAAAGAGTGTGGAATCGAGAGATTTCCACGGGAACTTTGGCATCCAGGCTTCGTCTTTGAATCACCAGCTTCTGCTATGTGATTGTGGTATGACCATGGTTCTTCCTTCCACTCTCTGCATATGCTATGTTTTTTTTTTTTTTTTTTTTTTTTTTCTTTTGATGGATTAATCTGATGGGTTGGGGGTTGTATACAAGGAGAAGGATGGTGGGTTTGGTCTTCATCGTTTTTCTTTCGGGTCAAATAGCTGTAGTTATCGGCTCAGTTCAAGCTGCGGATTTAACATCAGCTGGTCCTATACGCCAGCGTTAGACAATTCAATGATAATTCCGCGTGTGACGAAGTCCCGTGCAGTGCGTTGCACAGTACATTTTCCAAATGCATTATTTATCCGACACATTCTTCTTGGAATCTTTTGTCATTATTCATCGAGAGGAGCGAGCCAGTGTGAGCCAGAGACTAGAGTACTCTTGTCCAATAAAAGCTGTTCTTACTTTCCAAATTCTCTCTCTACCTCCGTGGGAAAACAGACGTCTGGTCTTCTCCTTTCCCAATCGATCTTTGATAGTTGGAATATTGGGGCAAAACTTAAAAGTTGATGGGAAAGGAGAAGACCTGGAACCTTCATCTTTTACGAAGAAAGAGACCCCTTGGTAAACTCCATAAACGACAACTCCAAAACAAAATATTGCTCTGTATCTCTCGATCGTTAAACACAATTCCTTCATTTTTTTTTAACGAATTTCATCGATTGAACAACAAGAATTAATGAGAAACTTAGAAATTTCTCTCTAAGATATCCTTGAACTTCTTAACCCTTTGAAAATCCCAAACTACCTATTGATAATGGTGTGTGTAGCAACTCATTAATTTATCAATTAGGGCTTCTGTCCTCACCACCACAAGCATATACAAGTTTTTTTTTCACTAGGGCCCTTGGGTTTTGATTTCTTAAAATAGAACAAAACTTCACTTATTTTCTTTCTAAATAAACTTACAGTAATTGTCCAACTTTGAAAATATTATGAAAAATTACATACATCCTGTATTGAATTGATATGTTTCAAAAAATATTTTTAAGAATTTTACGTGATAAAAGTTTGACAAAGATTTAAAAAAAATGAAAATCAAATAGTTAAAATCATGGGAAAAGGTCATAAAAAACTCAAAATTATACTTACTATAACATATTTACTATAAAAAAAAAATTGTGTTACTAAGACGGTGAAAATTGTATATGTGTAACATATTTACCCTCCATTAGGGATTTGTAAACGAAAGGCAAACATTGTTGATAGAGTGCCACATGGCTTAAGTAAAATGAAAACGATGTCATTTTGATTGAAAAATGATCCGAAGAAATCTTGATGGTGAGTTAATGTATCATGCAAGTACAAGTTTGGGGTTTTTAATGTAAAAAGAAAATTTTTAGGGTAAATATGTTTAGTAGGCATCGTTTGGATTTTTTTTTTATTACAAAAAAGAATGTATTCAATAGGAAATTTAAAAGCGGTATTGTGTTGCCGATTTGAGAGCTTACCTTGTACTCTAATAATTATAGCGCACATAAATAAATAGAACGTCTCTTTTTTTTTTTTTAATAAATAAACTCCATAATAGATAGAATTAATGAATGTAATATCTTTTAATACGCTATCATAAGGGTATTGTGGAAAACTTCAATTAGATATAACAAATGTGATAGTTTGTCGACAAATTAACTTGGCCCGAGCCAGTCGACTCACCCTAGTGAGAAATTGTTGATTCATATCAATTTGGGTTTCAATCTGAATCTCAAAGAACAAGAACTAACCAACCTATCAGTGTCTAAATCTGCAAAATAGAAAACATAATCCTCAAACTAAATTACATATTTCAGTTCAGAGTAAAGCCACAGATACGATCCGAGATTTGATCGTTCCTAAGTAAAAAAGAACTTTGGGAGTCCGAAATTAATTTTCAGAAATTTACTGAGGGTCATTTGTAGAGTTTTGGTAAATGCTAAGTAAACTTGGTCGGTCTCCTCGACAGTTTGTCATATACGACAATATGTCTCATCAGGATTTGTTATAGCCCGACAATTTTGATTGCATCATTGATAGAGAGAGTATCAATGATGCGGGCCACTTTCATTGTAGTGCCAAGACTCAATAAGTCAAGCAAAACTACAGTAAGCATGTGCAGTGGGGAGGAGATCACAGCCCCAAAACAGGAGAATGAGAAAAGAAGAAAATCAACAAGAGTAGACTAATTTGAGCTAGTGATTGTATGCATGAAATGTGTTTCAAGGTGGATGGATTTGTACTCGAAAAATTGTATGTTTATGTTGGTAGACTATATATGCATTTTGAAAAAGAATAACATGTTTCAAAATAAGAAATCGATTAGCTTCAAAGAGGTTAAATATAAAAATTTTCAATTGTTGCTCGGCAAAATTCAGATTTCTAAGACAAGATACATCGCAAGTGGACTTTTTTCTTCCTTTTTCTGGGCTAGAATTTCTAATTACTATGGATTGTGGTTGATATGTATTGCCGATAATTATCATTGCAAAGAATTTTATTTTTCCTTCAATCTAGTACCTGTGTTGTATATATTTTGTTAAATTTTCATAATTTCGAGGAATGTCCTATCTTGCTATCATCTAGATAACAAAGAAATGTAATCATGGTTACCAAAAGTCATTTTTGAAGAAACTAATCTAATCAAACCACGAGCATAATAGATCTAAGGATTAAAAATGTTATAAAACTCATAAACCTATTGCATTTGTTCCAATTTAGTCCTAAACTTTCTAACGGTGTCATTTTAGTCATAAATCTTTTGACCTAGAGTTTAAGGCAACGTCTCTCCCCCCATGGAAAAACAAAAGTCTGGTCTTCTCCTTTCCAAATGATTTTTGATAGTTGGAATATTGGGATAATACTTAAAAGTCGATAGGGAAAAGAGAAGACCTGACCCTTCGTCTTTTACAAAGAAAGAGACTTCTTCGTAAACTCTAAAATACAACAATTTCAAAACATAATATTGCTATGTAACTCTCGATCGTTAAACGACAATCTCTTCATTTTTTAACGAATTTCATTAGTTGAACGACAAGAACTAAAGATAACCTTAAAAGATTTCTCTCCACAATATTCTTAAATTTCTTTATAGACCCTTTGAAAATCCCAAACTATCTATGTATCGGATGATGCATTTGGTAAATGATGTGTGTCCCAACTCATTAACTTATTAAGTGGGGTTCCCACTCTCACAAGCACAAGCATATGCAAGCTTTTTATTTAGTGCCCTTGGGTTTTGATTTCTTAAAATAGAACAAAACTTCACTTATTATTATGTTATAACACTATTATAAATCTAATTATTTTGCATTTTGGAAATAAAAAAGAGTTCTATTTTCTACTTTTCAAATAAAAAATCCATAACCATGGGACACATTGTTTCAAATCCATTTATGAAAGTCTGTATGTGGTTGTATTTTTCTTAATCTAAAGTAATATTCTTCAAAATTTATTGGCCTCTCTTTTCATCATAAATTGCACTTTTTAGTGAAATAATATGTTTACTTGTATATAAGTTACATCCTAATATGATGTATGACTATTCATCAAGTAAAATGTGCTTTGATTTACTTTGAAATAGTCATGTACTATGAAAAGAGGTGAATACCATGTGATGGCAATATGATATTGTACTAACATCACATGAGGAATAAGTACTATATGACTATTCATCCTTCATGTGTTTTGGGGTTAGCTCTCTCCTCGACCAGTGATGTGTAGCTATACTAACACAGATGTGTGATTTGTACATGTCTATGCGTGAATCAGAAGCAGTTGCTAACTCAGTTCTTAATAACATTGTCATTAAACAATTGAGCTTTTAAAGTGTCGATTTGATTAACTGAATCATTTAGTATTTTCACATTAGTTGAGTTACATCCTCAAGCATTCTGATTTCATGAGTTATCTGCCAACCATTGTTGATGGCTCTGCATTAAAGTGGAGGAGGTACACATATAATGGAGGAAGGGCCCACATATATTCATTAAGTTTGGAAAAGTTCAGCCAACCATTGTTGATGGCCCTGCATAAAAGTGGAGGAGGTACACATATAATGCATTAAAGTGGAGGAGGTACACATATAATGGAGGAAGGGCCCACATATATTCATTAAGTTTAGAAAAGTTCTGCCAACCATTGTTGATGGCCCTGCATAAAAGTGGAGGAGGTACACATATAATGGAGGAAGGGGCCACATATATTCATTAAGTTGGGAAAAGTTCTGCCAACCATTATTGATGGCCCTACATAAAAGTGGAGGAGGTACACATATAATGGAGGAAGGGGCCATATATATTCGTTAAGTTTGGAAAAGTTGGAGTGGACTGACAAGTCCACTCTGTATGGAGTGATAATGATGAACTACAAATTCCAAAAACAAGTACAAACATCACGTGATGGATAAATAATTGATTTCCAAGGACGATAAATAAATGCATCATTGACCATGGATGAGCAGGTATTTCAAGTAGCTTATTTGTCCACTAAGTTCAATCGGGCTGTTAGGTCCGGTCGAGCAAGATTCACATGGAACTTGTCATTAATTCCATACCAAAATCCAGATTAGTGTACATACTACTCTCATATGTCATAATTTCTCATTAAGAACAATAAGCCATGAGCCAAAGGATGCTAGGAAAAATCAACATAGACATAGCTTTCAAGTATATTTATTTTTTTGAGGGGAAAAATTATTTTTACTATTAGCTGCATGCTGGTAGACTAAAATGAATACAATTTTATCTACATAGGATATACCCACTCAAAACTACATTCATTTGCGCCTATATACGAACTAATTGCGTTGTATTATTGTTGTTATTATTATTATTTTTGTTTTGGGCTCATGACTTTGGTCAACAATTTAGAAAATTTTCCAATGTCAACAGGACATGCTTCTTGTTAAGGATGTTAATGTTCGATACAGAAGGAATTGGCTTTCACAGCTATCTTATAGCCGAATGCGACCGGCAAAATGTAATTACAAAGCCCGATTCCTTCGAAGCTTAAGAAGCGAAAATGAAGAGGAGGCTTTACAAAGCAGAAACCGAAAGAGATGCGACTTCAATTACTGCAACTTGTTAGTCGAACACGGAGAGGATTCTTTGGTTGATCATATTGGGGGAGCTACATTCTCTGCGACACCAATATGAACTCCAACTCTTTTAACAAGCTGGCATTATTCACCCAAAAAAAAAAAAAAAAAAAAAACATTGAAGTAGCAATTGACATTTCGTTCGACATTGGAAAAAATTGTATCAAAAAAAAAAAAACTCAGTATTATGAGGGGTTTTAATGGATTTGTCAGCCACAAGCACGTGCAAGCGAGAGTTGGGGATGAGCGGTTAGTCCAACCTAGTGACTAGTGGCGGTGGTTATCTCATGGATCCAATAGTTGCTTGGCGTCACTAGAGGGTAGTGACCTATGTAGCACCGACACGGACACGCGACACGTGACACGCGACACGACACGACACGTCGACACGTCATTTCTAAAAAAATAAAGAATTTCGACACGTTCCGACATGTTATGTATTAAATATATATTTTTTAATATATAAATACAAATAAATAAATAATAATAAAAAGAGTATAGAATTAATTTATACTAAAAATATTAATCCAACATTTGTTAATATCATTCATTGTTTAAGATTAAATAGAAATTCAAAAATTGCAAACATGAAAGAGTAAATTTGAAGGAACATGTCTTGTTTTTGCACACTCGTCGAAGATTAGTGAGATTTTTTTATAGTTCCAGACAGAGTTCGGAGTTCATGATATAGATTAACTTGGAGCTCCTATGCAAAACAAAATCCAGGATAAAAACTCTCGAAGTACAACCAAAAGAAAATGAAATAACTAAATTTATCATGGAAAATGTTAGAGATAACTCACAAGCCAATGATATAGACCAAAAGAGAAAACTCGCATGCGACGCCTGTGAGAGGCGAAAAGAAGCAAAAAAAAAAAAAAAAACATAACTTCAAGTTGGAGCAACGCCGGCGAGAAGAGGGGCATTCCATCGTTACTCATGGGAAGGTCAAAACTTATAAGTGAGAAACTTGAGAGTGAGAATTTTCTTTTTTCTCCTTTATTTTTTTTTCATTATTTTTTAATATATTTATATTTTGATCCCTCAAATATTGAAAATTATTAAAATTGACCCTGTGCGTGTTGGAATCGCGTGTCGGAGCGTGTCGGGAAGAGTTGACCACGTGTTGGATTTCCCAACACTTGTTGACCGCGTGTCGGACACGACATGAAGGCTTCCAAAGATTGTCGGTGCTTCTTAGGGTGAGGCTCTTGACTATTGAGTCCAAACCCGGGCTCTGATGCCATGTAAAAATTTGGTGGGATCACTGCCCACCATTCTACTAACTTAAATTATTAGATAAATGTGTGGTTTAATACTCTCCATAATGAAGAGGATACGAGCATCTCGTGTGCCAGATGACATAACATGATGAATAATTATATTCAGTTAAGGATATGCACAATAAAAGGCTGATATGAAGAGTCACCTCAATATATATACAATTATTAAAGAAATAAAATTAAGGGAAATATCATAATTAACTTTAACAATATCATTTTCATTTCTCGTGCAGCATTATAAGCAAGAATATTCATAACTTTGATTGCACGGAGAGAGAAAACGCTTGAGGTAATATTCTTTTTCACTACTAAACGAATCCTCCTTTTTTAAGAGCAAGTATGAAATGGACACTTTGCTTCTTTCAATAACAGAACACAACCATTTGTTTAGAATTCAGAAAATTAAAGAAAATTAGAGAACCATTCCAAATTTCTCACATGAAGTGCAAAGATGAGGTTGATTATTGCAGAACAAGGACAGTCAGGTGATTTTACCAGGTGCACTTTCTTAACGTAAAATAGGTAGCAATTTCTTTGTTCTACCTTTCTATCGTTTTTCTTTTTTTAACTTTATCTTTCTTTTTCCCCTTTTGCTTTATAATAAGAAAGATAAGTTTATAAGGGCTAACTGAGAAATATAAAGTCAAACAACAGTGTGTTTTGGCTTAAATATAAAGATGGATAGGGGTTGCATGTTTTCGTTCTTTTTTTTTTTTTTATGAACAAAAATTTTGTTTTTTTGTTAACGGGAACAAAAAAAGAACAGAAACGTGTTTGTTTGTATTTTTGTTCAAAATCAGATTTTTTGTTTCCAGAACACAAAAAGAACAGAAATGAGAAATAAAAAAAAATTGTTTCTTCTCTCTTCTTCTTTTCTTTGGCCGGTCGCCGGCCTCGGCCATGGCCGGCAACCCATGTCGAGGGTCGGCGACGCCGCCCTTGGCGAGGCTCGGCCTTGCCGGATCTGGGCGGGCCCGAGCTCGCCCGGCTAAGGCGAGGTTGAGCCTCACCGGCGCAGCGAGGCCGAGCCTCGCCCAACCACGGTGAGGCTACCGCCCCCGGGCCGGCGACCGACCGAAAGAAGAAAAAAATAAAAAGAAAGGAAAAAGGAAAAATAAAATAAAAATATTAACAAATTAAAAAAAAAAATATATATAAATTTACCAAACGTGTTTCTATTTATTTTTTATTCCTGGAACAAATTTACCAAACGCATCTTTCTAGTCAAAAATTGTTCCTCAGAATAGAAACACTTTTTTCTATTTCTGTTCCCTGGAACAATTTTTGAATAGAAACGTTACCAAACGCGCCCATAGATTACACAATTAAGTCATGGTTTTGTTACGTGTTCAAGATGAGAAAATTCACTTCTGAAAAGGTTGATAGATTTAAGGAGTCATTTTTTAACCAAACTTTAATTCAAACGAATATCAAATTTATTTTAAAGTAAATATGAATAAATGCCAATCGATTAGTGTCCCCATTCTAATTTAACTGTTAGCTCATGAATATATACCCCAATTTGATTGAACGACTACACTCACGAACAACGATTACCAAGTAGTAGTAGTAGCACTAAAGTATTTATGCATAATTGTTGAGCTGCCTCAATTTTTTTGCTGTTCACATATACTTTCAAGAAACTAAATATAATAATTTTGTAATTCGTTCAAAATTTTCGCTATCTAATTGATTTAAAGAAACATTAAAAAATAAGACCGGTTAATGAAGATTGAAGAGTCCAATTAAAAAAACTCTCGTCTAATTTATCTTTCTTTCTTTTTATCGGATACAGATTTATGGTTCGAAATTTTGAATGATCGTTAGCCGACAAAATAAAAAGAAAGAGGGACAAAATCATACAGCCTATGACGATCCGCCACGTCCACAGGAAAGACACTTTTACTCTCCGCCAGCTCATCCGTCTTCCGCCACGTCACTTTGCCGCGCGAAGATGAAACGTTCGAAAAACAGAAAGAGAGGCGCCAGCTTCCGCAACAAAAAATCTTCACCGGAATCCCAAATCCCCTCCTCGAGCCTCACCGAAATCCGCGTGAATCCTGAAACATCAGCAGCCGCTCGTTCGATCCTAGTTTTTTTTTCCCATTATCCTCGCCCGGTGTCAGCTTCAAGTTTTTGGGCTTCGATGGCAGGAAGTTCCGGCCATGGCGGTCCGCTCCATGGTGGAGCTGTTCCCTTCCGATCCTTCCGATCGCAGTGAGTGATGCTCTCTCGGTTCTGCTCCGGTGCTTGCAGTCTCTGCAAACATGTTCGAGCAGCCTCTTGGTTGTTCAGGATTAGATTCTGATTCTGGTCTGGTTTTTGCATTCTTGATAGCCAGGGGCTAATGCTGAGAGCAGCAGCGGCAGCAGCTTGGCCCGATGAAATCATGATGCAGATCGATCCGGTGGACGGTGGATTGGATCATGAGGTCGTCGGTGGTCTCCGCAGGCAAGTCCACCAATTGAAAGACGTAAGTTTTGATAGATGAGCTCAGTTTTCCCCTCCTTTTGAGCCAAGGAGTGTGCTCTTTTTTTCAGTAACTATTCGACTGCTAGCTGGCCGGACGCATTGCGATTTGCAGTATCTGTGTTACTATGATCGAATTCACGATTTCTGGCTATGGCACTCGCAGTTTCGTTGGAAAGACATGGTGCGATCTCGATATTCTTTGGGCAATCAAGCATAGCTTGAGCATATCAGCAAGTTCTACGCACTCTAATGGGTGGTAAAAACTGTGGAAAATATTACTTAAGAGTTGAGCACCAGAGGTTACCAGGGAATAGAATCTGCGCTTTTGTCGTTTGTCTGTTCTCTCATCCCCTTAGGGGAGAGATCAATCATAAGCACTTTTTTCTTAAAAAACCGAGATTGTATTTTTTAAGAAGTGTCAAGAGTTACTATGGAAGCTGCCATTGCTTTTGTGCAGGTAGCCCAGGAGATAGACAAAGAGGGAAAGTTCCAGAATGACATGCTCAATCAGCTGGTACATATTTTACTTTGGACAGATAGCCATCACTTACTGTTCCTTCCTTGAAACCTTTAGGTTGGGCTATTTTTGTTTTTTGTGTGTGTGTGTGTGTGTGTTTTTTATTTATTTATTTTATGTTTGTTGATAAATCATAATTAGTAGGATAATTGCTGAATGATGCTGTCTGCTCACTGTGCTAAAGTTCTTATATAGTGTGGGAAATGAAACAGGTGGAGGATACTTTTTTTTATAATCGTGTAATTGCCCTGTAGTATCCGGCAACCATGCTGTGCAATCAGGCTATCAGCAGCCTGGAAGCAGCATTAATAACAAACAAGATTTGGGAAAACTATGAGATTGATGTGAAGAGTTGGCAAATCATTCAAACACCTTGTGTTTTGAAAGATTATCGACTCCCCTCGTTAGAATCTCTTTGATCCACCCAATTAAGAAAGTACATTCATGTTTACCATGCTTTTTATTTAATAAAGAATTCAAATATATAGAAGCTAATTAGGAATGTATCAGTTTGTGTATTTGGCAGAACCGGGTGAGTGCCATTTGACTAATCTGTCACACCAAATGGAGTGACTGCCAAAACACGACGGTGTGAGATTAAGTTTCCTGATGAAAATCTGCAGGCCTTCTAATTCAAGCTGCTTGTTGCCTGTATGTTTATTCTTCATGCGACTGTGTGAAACATTATGAGCTGCATTTGGTGACCTGCATATGCAGCTGAATAATATAAAAGTTATCCTCCCCGACGTTTTAGGGCATTGCAAGTATTGGATAAGATAACCTTGAAGACCAACCTCAAAAGGATAGTTAGGGTAATTCTTACTTATCCAATAAATTAAAAAATAAAAACCAGTTTGCCTTCTCATTATTCAACAAGTGAAAAGTCCTGATGCAACTTCAATTGATGGTGAATTCCGTGTACAGTGAGGTGGCTGCTGAAGGTCATTGTCTTCATTGTCAATAGTTTTCTGCTGTTGAAGGTGATTATTTTTTTTGATTAATATATGCTCTCTTTCCCTCCCTCTGCAAATGTCATTTATCTGTTCGCTGCTTCTGCTTCAAGAAACTTGTTATCTGGACAATACATGCCAATGCCTAAAATCCTCATTACCTTTGGCTCGACAACCCAACCCCTTCAAAGAATGAACAACTAAAGAAATAAGAAAATAGTATTTGAGGTAGCATCATGAATCTTGATTCGCTTTCCGCTTGAGGTACCGGCAGTTGCCTGGCTATCAAGCCATTTCCAGCTGTTCTCAATGATTGTTATTGCATGGAGCTTCATTGTCAGCTGTAGCCTCTAGCAGCTCTTATATGTTATCCTGTCAGAATGCAGAGTCGTAGATTATTAACATTTACTGGTTTGGAGACACTAAAATGGCCCGATGTTTTCTGAAGTTATTTGAAGTCTCGACAGCAATTGACTCTGATCAAAGCTCGAGCAGGTGTGAAGAACAATGGCAGGAGACTGAACAAGAGCATAGTCCAGCGTGGCTCAAACAATGTCATCCACATCATCGTCTTTGCAATGATTTGTTTCTTCCCGGTCTACCTCTGGTACAAAGTATCTGGATGATGAGGAGTTGGTGCTTTGCTTCGATGCTCCGTTAGATGTATTCCCTAGATTCAATGAAGATTGCTCTAGATGGAATTGTACAGGCATACATAGGACATCCCTTTTTTTCCTGTTGAAACCATGGAATTTCTGAATGCTTTCTTTGAGCCGTGGCTGCTTTACCCACCATCTGACATTTTTTACACTCTTGCGGCTAAGTCAGGTTGTTCTTTTTTTTTTCTCCCGCTTTATGTTTCATCACATCACGTAGCTCTCGGTAAGCATTGCTTCGAAAACATCGGCTCTTCAGAGTTGTGCGAAGGGTTGTGTGAACAGGAGACTAACAAAAGGTCCCACCTCCACCAGCAAGATGGATTCATTAAAGAGGAAAATAACATACTTCCTTTCTTTGCCATTGCGTACCACCGTTGTAGCTGGATTTTTCCTAGAATGCTGTGTAGGAACCTTGTATTTGGGTAGAGGATAACACAGTACACCTCTCGGATGAAGATGGGGGTATCAGAGCCTACCAGCACTAAAAAAGTTTGCATTTCTTCCGTTGTTATGGCATTTAAAAAAAAAAGGGCCTGCTGCCCATTGAGTATTACTGGTTCATGGATGGACTTGCTTACACTTCAGCACGTTAGAGAAAAGGTGATAATGTTTTATGCAATAATAGTTATCTTCTTTCACTATTTTTACAGTTGTCTTTTACGGTAATTGACAACTTTTTCAACATCCATTTCACAACGTAATATAATTATCAGAACGCTTGTGAAAGAAGCTGTCGTGGAATAATCATTGGGAAAAAAATGAAAAGATTAAATAGGTCCACACTTCTTTAAGTATTGATTAGCTCCAACCCAGCATATATTAGAGTACGAGGAAGTAAGAGAAACCGATACTGATTAATGACTAGGAATTTCAGTAAAGCCACGTAAATTAAGATTGAATTATAAAAATTGATCTATTAATACTCCGTTTGCTTTGTGGAAAATGAAGTATTGGGAAAATATTTTTACTAAAGTAATCATTTGTATTATTTGAAATAATTAGTTAATAAAAATAGTACATATCATCAACAGCAATTTATGTTTCCGCTAATTCAATTTTATAAACGATACGAGCAATCATTCTTAATGAAAATATCTTTCAATTCATCAATTTTCCGCAAAATAAGTAAAGCTTAAAAATTATTGGTAAATTATATGTGGCTTCTAGAGAAGAACGTGGCATGTCCAATATATAATTAGACTATTATATGTTGATGCTCTGAAGGCACTTATAAAGGAGAGACCGGTAAACAGATAAAAATAAGAGTGTGTTTATTTTGGGAAAAATTTCATGACAAGAAAAAATTTCTGAGAAATTAATTTTTAGGAAAATATTTTGCCCTTTCTAAATTAGATAATTCATTTTCCTATTTAAAACTCAGCAAACCAAACGTGAATAATTCTTTTACTCAAATAAATACATCCTAAGGGAAGATAAAATAAGAAGCAGAAAAATTCCAGAACTGAGACAGTTTTAAATCGACCGTTGCGTGACAAACCCGAGATAAACCTCGTTTTGTTTGCCTTGACGTTCAAGCCAAAACTACGAAGCTTGCTCGCTACTCTTTCGATGGTACTCTTTCAGTCTTCGATCGCCACAGTTATTGGGGATTGAATTTTGCGTTCTTTCCGCAATCTCTTGTTACCAAAAGATTCCTTTTCTTATGGGCAGATTCAGCTGGTTACAATTTGTGAGCTAATTCGATCAAGCATTTAGGGAGGGTCCGATCGTTCGTGTCTTTCGTTGCTCTGTTTTCGCTAATTCCGGTTGTTGAACGGTGCCGGTGGCGGTTGCTGTCTTCGGTTACCAGCCTGAAGAATTCGATTGCGAATGGTTTGGTTTCGGATTCGCAGAGGGCGGTGTTGCTCGCCCAAAGAAAGCTCTTTTGGTTCTCTCTTTTTCTTCCCCTGCGACAATGTCGTTATTGCTTAGCTCATGAGTGGAAGTAACTGAAGCTTTTCATCCATCAGCTTCGTTCCGTCGCAGGTTTTTAAGTGGGAAGAATTCTGTTGATTGCGAGACCTTGAGGTCGCCATGGAGGTGTCGGCGTCTTCATGCAACAGGTGCGTTTCTGTCATTTGCTACCTATGGGGCAGTCTTTCTTACTTTCTGTGAACTTTTTTTTTTTTTTTGGGGGTTTTAGCGGCTAATTCATTTGATTGAAGTGATTCATGAAATTCAGGTGTTGGTCTGCTCTTATAATTTCTGGTTCTCGTTGCTACTCCAAAAGAAGCTACTATGATATTCTTGGTGTTTCAGAGGATGCCAGCTGGGATGAGATTAAGAAGGCTTTTCATGTGGTGGGTAGATGTTATGTACTAAATGTGGTCGAGGGAAACTAATGGGAACCACAGTGGTTTTTAACCAATTCATATTATGAGAATTTATGGGTAGGCTGGACCTTGGCCTTAACTTGAAATGTGGAAATATTCGATTGAGGAGGCAAATAGGGGACTGAAAAATTCGAACTCAAGATCTCTTAGCTTTGGTATCATGTGAGAATTTATGGACCATTGCTAACTATTCTAAAAGCTTAAGCTTTTAAATGAAAGCTTGATTTATTATTAAATATTCTAACATATACCATTGCATTGAGAATGCATGTTCTTTGGTACACTGGTTTAAGTTACAATGAACGTCATTTTAGCAAATGATACGCTCACAAAATGACAAAAAAAGATGGGTTTCCATGGTGCTACATTTCCTTGTTATTTGTGGAGCTAGTTCTTCTTCCGCTTCTATGCACATAAGATACCTTGGAATTGAAATTTATCCCACTGAGTTATGCCCAATCATTGCATATATAGTGTTAGAACATAGGTCTGCTAATGCTATAATTTGATTAGTCGAGCTTAAGATTATTTTTTTGTTGAGAAATTGATTTTGGGCTTGTCAATGTTGCCAGTGACTATAAATAGTTACAATTACAGCTTGTGACATAGAGTACTTTCGTGAAGTTTGAAGAAGTTTAATGCTAAAACTCTTTCAGGCGATTTTCCTGAAAATGAATTTTAAGAGCTCTAAATTTCAGTATTCTGCAAGAATTATGTAATATCAATTTTGAAAGAGTTCATGAAAAGAACAAACAAGTTGTCATGAAGAATGATTTGAGATCTACTACAAAGGTTTAACTATTATCCTTTCTTCCAAAAGTTAACGTGACGGTGGTATGATAATAAGCGGTTCTTTGTTAACGTGCCTGAACTGAACACTGACATCTTAACATATAATGAGCAGTAGCGGTTCTTTGTTACTTTTGCTTTGTGGAGTTCAGGCTGATGTTAATAAGTAGATCACATATTCTTGTTGATCATACATGTTTCGACCAGAAAGAAAAATAAGAGAAGTACAACAAGAGTCTCCTGCAGCTTCTCAGTCAACTCCTTCCCTTGTTATGTGAATCCTATATCTGATTCTGTTTCTTGGCTTGTATGCCATGCAGCTTGCAGAGAAGTACCATCTTGATGCAAATAATAATGATCCTTCAGCAAAGAGGAAATTTCAAAAGACAAGATGCTTATGAGGTTTGGCTAATTGATTAGATGCTGGTGGATGAAAACATTTTTCAACATTTTTCACAGATTTTCATATGTTGTTTGGATGTCTGATACGTTGGAGGTGACAATTTTTCTTTCTTGCCTTTTCAACCAATCTCAGACTTTGCAAAGTCCTGGAAAAAGAGCAGAGTATGACAGGGTCAAATCTCACTCTTTCTGCTTTGAACTGAATGACATAGTGAACTTAGCATCCGAAGGCCAGCTGCATTCATAAGAGCATGTTTTGCTCATTGTGCTTCTTACATTAATTAATGAAGAAACGCCAGGGAAGTACAGAAAATGTTGAATATGGTTAAGGAGATGCTGAGGGGTTTCCACGTTATTATGAAAGGCATTTCTCTAGTTCATTCCACAAGATCTTTTCTGAGGTAATTCCAAGTGTGCTGCATATCATGATCTTCCAATCTTCTGATCCACAATATTTAGCTAAAGAAACATTTGGTGTCATATCAGAATTTTCAGGACAAGATGGATTGATTTGCATCTGATGTTCAGGTTCACAGTTATACCTGGTCTTCTTTGTTTATGATATAATATTACTAGGATTTCCGCCCTTGATCTTGTTTGCTATATGAGATAATATTGTAGGATTTCTAACCAATTAAGGCCCACATCATGTTGGAAATTTATAGGCGGAACTGATATTTTCTTTCCTTGAAGCTGTGGAAGGGTGCACAAAGATGTTTCTTCTGACGCCTTTCTTCCTTGTGATACTTGTGGTTAGTAGATTTTAGTATTTTTTTATCAAACTGGTTATAGTACATGTGGCAGTACATCCTTCTTCCTCTTCTTTCTGCAATGTCTCTTGAAGATCAAATTAATTACGTATCTAGCTTTAGATGCTAAAAGGGTGATCAATTTATGCTCATTGGTACTCTGCTCTAGTCCCGTTTGCTTGCTACAGGTTTGTCAACCAATGTGTTATTAGTTTTTTCACTTTTTGGAGGTTTTGTCATGTCCACATAGAACTCAAAAGTATGATGAAAAGCACAAATAATTATTACATATGAGAAGCAAGACTCATGATTGGTTGAGGTAACTTCTAAGAATTGGCAAAAATTGAGGTGCCTGGAAAGTGTAGGGCAAATATGCCTCTAATGAGAGTGAACTTTACTGTCATTTTCTTGTCATTGGCTGTACATAACCATATGAAAATCCCAGTTACTGATCTTTGATTTTGCTCATGATATCCTTTGATTTTTTATGAGTTATATTACAGGTTTTCCTTTTAGTACATTTCCTGTAGCAAATTCATGACGATTGTGTCTATGTGGTAATGCAGATGGGTGGGGTAATTTACCTGCCGTCGAGGTGAGAGTTTGTCCAACTCGCTGAGGCATTGGGAGGGTAAGAGCTTCCATGGGCTCTGCAATGATTAGTTGTTGAGTTCTTCTGAACTGATTGCTCCCCAGGATAATCGTGTGATTCATCGGAAGTTTGACGGACTGTCACATAGTATACATGACATGTACTTTCGTCTTCCTTGCTATTGGGTCAATACTTCCCCATTTACTACGATGACATGCACTACCTGTAAAGGCTTGAAGACAGTTGTCGAGGTTTAACATCACTTCTTCAGTACCAGCTTTAATTTCAGTTTTCTTTGTGAAGATTCTAATACTTATGGGTAGGATTCCATGTGGAGGATCAGGAGTTCTTGAAGGCACTGAGGAAATTAAAGTTACAATTCAAATTAAAGTTACAATTCCTTCAGGTAGGTCAGAGTTGTTGGTCTCTGACAGAGTTCTGTGGTTTTTGTGTTCGATGCATCCTTCAATGCATCCTTTCTGTGAAGATGTAAAATGAGCATGAGATCTGGGAGAGTGAACAGGTTGTGCATGCTCATTTTACAGCTTCATGGCCTCAGTTATTTTTGTTACGTGCATGTGGCTTCTGTGATTAATGTTATTACTGTCAAAACATGCTTCTGTAGGATTCTCTGTTTTAATATTCTGGTTCGAGTGTAAATTACATCTATATGGGTTCAGGCTGTGTTGTTAAACCTATATTATCAATCTACCAAACTTGAGTTTTCTCCGAAGATTGCAACATTTTGTGGGGATGTTACTCAAGTTCTGAAACTCCCATTTTCTTCCTACAATGTTATACACTTCTCATGGTTGATTCTCTGATGATCTTGAAGCATTTCCCTTTTGTAAGGAAATAATTTCTTGTTGACACTGCAAGGCTTTTACTGCTCCACGTGATGGCTACAGGAGAAATAACACCAGTAAATTGCAATGGGTGTGTGTCTGAAATATGAACCATGTCCCGCACGAGATGTCTGGTCAGGGCAAAAGACAGCTTAAGCATTAAGGATCTTTTTTGTCCGCATCATCTGGCTTCAGTAGCATCATGATACTAATCTGTATGATTTAGTGCTAGTGAATGTGCAAAGTTTATAATCACAGGAGTTTGCTTTATCTCAAGCTTCATGATGTTTTTTCCCAAAATGAGAGCATGACTAGCTTTATCCTTTTCTATATTTATTATTCGTGTGGATATCTTCATCTTATGCATTATTAACCCGAATACTGTAGAAATTCTGTCTGTCTGTCTGTCCGTCCGTCCGTCTCTCTTTCTCTCTCTCTCTCTCTCTCTCTCTCTCCCACACACACACGGAGACACACGCACCCACCCCCACATGCACACCCACACGCACCAGCACCGCACATGCATGCGGGTGTTCTGAAAGTTAGGGTGTCAGAACATTTAATATCAAACAATGTGTTAATGTAAGTTATGCTTTTATATAAGTCGACTATGATCCCTTATTATGGCATGGTGAACAGAAGGTCCTGCATTATTTTCCAGGCCTTTTATTAGCCTCCCTCGGCTGACTCTTAACCTATTGTGAGACGAAGTGTAAGAATATTTGAATATTGAAAGGGGCCACAGGGGAATATCTTAAGTTTTTCAGATAAGTAGCCATTTCCACATTTTGCGAGTTCTGAAGAGCTGACTTGTAAATTCATTTATCGTGCATGAATGAAACTGTGCAACATGACCAACTCCACTCGTCATAATGTGTTTTCTTAATTTGCTAACATAGCCATTATCTTTTCTATTGGGATATGGCTTGTTTCGGGGACATATTCATTTATGACCAATGTTTGTAAAACAAATGTGTCTAGGATGCATACAGTCTCAGGTTCAAATGGCTGACAGTGTAAATCAATGCATTTGGGACATATGACATAGATCCTCATGTCGTGAACGTGGATTACATTTATCAAAGAACAAAACTGTATCTGATGTATCTTCAGTGGATAACCTGATATCTTCTGTTCCTGAGTAGGCATGGATTCGGGACGTACAATTCATGTGCCAAAAGCTGGTAATGCTGGAGCTCATGGGAGTCAACCTGGCAACTTATTCATCAAATTAAAGGCATGATCCCTTCTTCTTTTCTGGATGTATGGTAACAATGATGTTAAGGATAACTTTGATCTCACTCAATGGTATCTGTCCAGGTGCAGGTAGTCTGCATCTTCACAGACATGTCTATTTCACCTTTATCCTGCTGTTGTTGGAGCTTTCCTGTGTAGCTTTATTACACTACATGGTTTCTCCATTTGAAGTCTGTCATATGATTTATCTGGAAATTGTCCCAGAAACTGTCACTACCAGCAAAGAATTTTGGTTGTGATAGTGGAACATTTAGAAGTCTTGCATTACATAATCGGTCACCTGTATCAGTGTCAGATGGCCAACCGAATGTGCACGTAACTAGTAACTGTGCTCACGCAGGTGGCTGAAGATCATACCTTTACCAGATGCAGTGAAGATGTATATTGGTCTCAGAAATTAGCTTCATACAAGTGAGAACAAAACTATTGAGCATATTATGTTTTTGCCTCTTGTTCCACTTCTGAGAAAGTTCCCCCACCTAGCTTTAACTCATGCCAAGTCTGAAATCCTGTTTGTGTTTAGGTGAGTAATTCCTCTCATCTATCTTGATGGTGGTGAAATCTTTAAAACGTTAATTGATATTAGCTTTTACTATAATTGACGTAGACTGAAATTGATACTTCACCGTTGTGGCATGTGTTGATAGTTTGTTTGTAAAACAAACTGAAAGTCCGTTGTCCCACATAGAAAAGATGGGAGTGTGCAGGCCAATATGTAAGTGTGGAAGTCTTCTAACATTACAATTGAAGATGATGGACTAAGTGGGCTTGACCCTACCCTACTCGCGTGCAGGTGCACTTTTATAGTGGCAATTATTTTTGCTATGGTTATTAGGTGTCTTACGACCTTTGAAAGGTTGAATTGCAATTTGTCTTTGAAACAATATATCTGTTCAGAAAAGGAAACGGGTTTTCATGTTATAAATGCATCGTTTCTAGTTCAATAAGTTAACTTTCGATTTTCTTCACTTGCTTAATATACAACCATTATTCTCCGATTGTTTCCTTTCAACAGTTTTTGGAGAAACATTGGAATTGCTATTCGATATTCTTATTCAAGGATTGTTGTATTGTGGAGGATTTTTGCCAGTAACCATTGGCAACCGTGTGGGGGCAATTAATTCCTTAAAGACAGTGTCTTTTCACGCCTCAAAGTCTGATTTCATTATTCCTAATCACTTATTTCCCAACAGCATGTTCAACTCACATTCAACTTTATGACTAGTACTGAGCTATTCCTTGCTTGTGCATCGCTATCTGTCATGACTTTCCTGTTCATGTCATCGTTACTCTGTGTGTGTGTGTGTGTGTGTTTTTTTTTTTTTTTTTTTTTTTTAATGACAGCATCAGTTCCCTGTTATTCCAATAGATATCTGTAACTTGGTTCCTTGACCTTTGGGGTTTACTTCTGTTACAGGCAATTCTTGGTGGTAAAGTTGAGGTCCTAACTTTATCGGGGAAAATACATGTTAATGTAAGAACTGTCTGTGCCACATGGTGACACATCTGTGCTTGCAGATTTAACTGGAGAGTGTTCGTAACGATTAATGACATGAATGTCGGGTGATCTTTGACCTTTTGAGTGGAGTGGAAGGGTTAAAATTAGTATTAGTATTAGTAGAACCTCTATCTGAAAGCAGCAATAATGTAGCAAATCAGTGTTCCAAGCGTTTAACTGTTTTAACCCCTGGTTTTATCGTGTAGTTCGGTGTAAAATTAACCACTCTTGTTATGCATTTTGGGGGGTCCTTGTCTCGTGCTATGGAAAAACAATAAAACGTAGATCAGTAGTCACCAAGAATGAGGGGGTCTATCACATGTCTTGAAAAGGGTTCTTTGGGGTAGATTGAGTCGGTACACATGTAATTATGAAGGAAAACATTTCACTATCTTATATGAGAATGTACTAATTCTTTTTACTTGGTTTTATTTCAAGACTATAAATGATGTGCAATATTGACTACCTTTCCATTAAGTAAAGTACTGTTGTGAATGGAAGTTGTTTTCTGTATGGCACTGAAATTGTGATGTTTTGTGAGTCCATAATGTATGGCACTGAAATTGAATTCTGTCTCCAGCTTTCGTTGTGATTGGATGGACTTCTCTTCCTTGTTTATGCTAATGATACGTCTGTTTGCACATACCTTCTCAGATACCAAAGGGGGTGCAGGCTGGACAGCTTATGGTTCTAAGACAAAAAGGTTTCAAGAAATAATCAACTATTTTGCATTAACTGTGGAGCTTTTTTGCTGCCAAATATTATTTTTAGACGCAGCATTGCTGCAGGAGTCCATATTCATGTCGATCCTGGAGATCTATATGTGCGAATTCAGATTACATTCCCCAGGTATGTTATTTATTAGTTTTTTGTCTGGTTTCATAGTCATCAGAATTTGATTGAGTTTCCTACTCCTCCTCCTTTCCTTTCCTGGTTCTTGCTTATTGGTCTGGTCAATACGCATTTGTGGCTAGTATCCATTTGAGTTGCATTTATGGATGATTTGGAAATGGAGTTACTACTTCTCATGGAGGCACATTGCACATGTAATAGTATTACATTATGTTCATTTCTGAAAAATGAATGAATCTAAATCTTGTCACTGGACTACAGCAATCTTCCCTTTGAAGTCAGGGTCCATCTTGGTACATGTCAACAAGTATCACATTCACACTAGGAGTTCCTTCCTTGTTGTGCAATATTTGATTGTTTCCAGAAAGGAAACAGATAGGCCACTTCATCTATGTTAGCCATTTGTTAGCTTGGACAGAGACAATTTTATTAGCAAGATAGTGAGAGAGTTGATTAGGAGTACTTACTTCCGGTTTTTTTTTTTTTAAATTGTTAATTGATACCTTAGTTGTTGGTTGTTTGGCTGTCAAAATTTGATGCAATGTGTTTACTTTCTATGACTGGTTACTTTTCAGCGAGATAAATGAAAGACAACTTGCAGTTTTAGAAGAATTTGATGAAGAATGAAATTGGTATGTCCTCTTCTTCTTTTCATGATGGCGTCTAGTTTGCACGAATGCATTTGTCCTTTATGTTTCTTTCTTTTTTTTATCTGATTCTTGTACTGGTCAGACCAACAGTTTTATGCTTAAGGACATTTATAGGTTCTTGTCATTAAGGGGTGATTTTGAAACCAAATTATATGTTGTTGCGATCAGAATCAATCATCATTCTTTTAGTTTCATGTTTGGATTCTTTGCTTTTGTTTGGGTTTTACTTTACTTCTCGGTGGATCATTCTCTGAGGAGTGGTAGTTATGTTGTTTTCTAAATGGACGTAGAAATATGATTTTTTGCGCCACTGCTAGGCGCAGTGCCATCTGACCATTGCTATCAGTGGTGATGGCAGCACTTGCCTCTCATGCCTTTGCATTTGGGACACCTCTGGATTAATAGGGTGAAGCAACTACCAAGAACGCAAATCATGCTGTTTCTGAAATTGATGGGAGGATGTAGCAGGAACTATCTGGAATGCATCTGATGGTTACTCTAAGGTTTTTTCCACTTAGACTATTTATAAAAGGTGTCTCAAACTTGGACAATATCGAAAAATAGATTAAAATTTTACCACGTCTGCCTGATGCTTTCTGTGGTAGAAAGAGTGGAGAAAAATATAGGCTGGGTGGTGAGAATTATAAATTTTGCCTCCAAAACCTTCTCACAGAAGATTCAAATTCTTCCAGGATTCCATATACCCACCTTTCATTTTCTTCTACTGCCTTCTCTCCCAAATAAAGCCTGAGTGTCTGACGTAATCGTATCTAGACCACATAGACCAAATCCATCTAAACCGTTGATCTTGTGGTCCCCATAGTGAGACCTACTTAATTAATGGTTTTGATGATATTTGTACATGTTATATACTGTCTAATGACTTTCCTGACATAAGCATGACTGTTTTGGTTTTTGGTTTTTCAGAGTCTGTTATTTAGCGTTTGTGTTTCTAGAAGGTGCTATTGTTACATTGATACCTCAAGTGGCTTGGACTTAGGTGCATTTGGATTGCACATGTATACTATCCATGCTTCATGTTTATAATTGTCTACCAGAAAAAAGGGAATGTTCATTTAATCCAACTTTTTGAATAGTTAATTGTTGCTACTTCCTTGATTATGATGGAGATCCTGAAACGTATAACAGTCTTTATCAGCAACTATGTACTGCTTGAAATTACAGGTGGGCACACTTTCTTGTGTTTATGCTCAAGATGCCTCCGGTCCTGTGGATCCTTATGCTCCTGCACATATATGGCATTTGCAGACAGACTGGATCAGATGATAGCTTGGATTGAGACTAGTTGTGTTGGAGGATTCCCCCATATTATGCTCTTAGGTCGAGTTACTTTTATAGAAGAGATCATTTTTTTTTTAATGGAGGTGATCCCAGTTGCTCAATTACAAGTTCAAAGCCATTCTTTTGCCCCCTGAATTCCCTTATTTTTTCAAGGTATCTTAATGTACAGAAATTACTTATCCTTAATAAAGCTGATATTCTTTTGCACTTAAGGTGCACATGCCAAAATTTCTATTTCTCTTTCTTTGTTTTTCTGTTTTACGAAACAGGTTTGGAATATAAATTCATTTGGTAATGCAATTTCATCTTTCCATTTCTGGAATGGATTTTTACTCTATAAATAGATTCGGAGCAGAAATCAAAAGTTAAAATTGTTAGCTTTTCGATTTCTGAAATAAAAATGAGAAATGGAAACTCTTTTCATTGTTCACTTTCGTTGTTGCCCACCACTCACCCGTTGCCCATGGGACACTAGACGCCCATCGCCAACTGCCCATGCCGGTCACCAAATGCCAAATGCTTGCCAGTTGTTGGATGCCGGTTGCCACTACCAACCTTTGGATGCCGGATGCCGCCTCCTAGAAATAAAATTTTTATTAAGCTATCAAACGAATTTTTATTCCAAAAACAAAAATTCCGAATCGTTATCAAACGCGTTTCTTTACCAAGAAATTCAGAATAGAAATTGATTTATATTTCATAAATTTTGTTATGCATGCCCTTATTGTTCCTTGCTTGAAAACTTCTCATTGGGCTATTTTTATTTTTCTGAGAAATCTTAATCAGCAGGATAAATTGCAGAATAATGTTCTCTTTCTGTGTAATTACGTTCTTATATAGTGGGGAAAGGAAGGTGGAGGATACTGTTAATTACAGTTGTGTAATCGCCCTGGAGTATAAAGCAACTACGCTGTGTAATCGGCAGCCTAGAAAAGGTTATGTTGGGCTATTGTGAATAGCATCATGAATCCTGATCCAAGTTCCCGCCTGAGGTACCAGCAGTCGCTTAGCTATTGTGCCATCGCCATATGTTCTCAATGATTGGTGCAGTCAATGAAGCTTCATTGTTAGCTGTACCCTGTAGCCGTTCCTATAAGTTATCTCGTCAGAATGCCCAATCATAGATGATTTACAGTTGCTGGTTTGGGGATCCTAAAAGAGGCTCAATCGTTTCCTTTCTGAAGTTATTTGATGTCTTGACAGCAATTGACTCTGATCAAAGCTAAAGCAGGGGGGAAGAACAATGTCAGGAGACAGAACAAGAGCATAATAGTCCAGTATGGCTCAAACAATGTCATCCACATAATTGTATTCGCATTGAATTGTATCTTCTTGGTGTACATCTAATACAAAATCTCTGGACAACGAGGAGTCGGCAATTTGCTTCAACACTTTGTTAGACGTATTCCCTTGGTTTCAGTAAACATCACTCTAGATGGAATTGTACAGGCACAGGACATCCCCTTCTATTTTTCCTTGCTGAAACCATGGTACTTCTGGTTGCTGGTTTGAGCACTGTCTGCTGTACATGCCAGATGTCATTTTTAGCACTCTTAGGGTGTGTTAGGTAATGCGTGTTTATGCCTCGTCACATCGAAGTACCTCTCAGGAAGCACTGACTTGAAGTTGTCTCTTTGAACTTGTGCGAAGGGTCGCATGAACACGAGTCTGACGATCGAAACGTCCTTGTAATGATCGTTTTGGATCTGGCATGAGCATAAATTACTACTGAAAGCTTGCAGATCCACGAATCCATTGCAGAAACATCATAGGTTTAGAAATTTAGTCAATCACATGCCGAATCGATTCAAAATACTATAATAGTTTGACATACTATATCGTGACCTTGTCATCTCTTAGGCCGATCTTAAGGGTTGGATGAAGCCATGAGGATCCATTTTATCTGGGTTAAAATTACAAAATGCAATTACGCAGTTGTTTTCAAGTAATTCATAAATCATTGGGAAAATAAGTGATACGGTGCGTATCATCCCTGTAAGAGAAATAAAAGAGAACTAGTCACGCAAGCTGCTACAGAAAGACCAAAATGTCAATAAAAAAGGCATATGGGATCAACTAGCTCTTCCAATTTTATGTCCTCCAATGCCCCTATCACGATCGACCTACGTGCTGATATCTCTTGAGACACTTGTTGCATGCTTGGACGATGCTCCGGTTTTGCACTCAGGCATTTAAATGCCATCTTTACAATGAAAGCCACCTGACCTAGCGTATCACCATCTGGGTATGGGATTCTTTGATCTAGAGCGTGTTTTAGGGGCCAACATGAAGCTGTTGAATTGCTTGATGATGAAGAAGCTGAGGATGCGAGAGACGATATGAGATCGCCCGGGTATCTACCCATGATTACCTCCAATGTCACCATTCCAAAGCTATAAACATCACATTTCTCCGTCACCTTCATTGTGTATGCGAGCTCTGCAGAGGGAAAACAACATTTTTTTTTTCAATTTCTTATTAATGCTATCCTTTTTTGGCCAAAATCTAGTAGTAAGGCTATTTAATGAACTGTCTTTATTAAAGAAACCAATTTACCTGGAGCTGCATATCCAAAAGTGCTCGCAAAGGAAGTCCAATTGGATGAGTAAGGTTGCAGAACCTTAGCCGCGCCAAAATCAGAGACGTGAGCTTCGTATTGTTCATCCATTAAAATGTTCTTGCTTGACACGTCTCGATGAACTATAGGAGGAGAGCATTCATGGTGCATGTAGGACAAAGCACACGCCACACCTTTAATAACATTCACTCTCTTATTCCAATTAAATGCTGTCATCCTCTTTTCATTGTTCAATACATCCTTTAAGCTACCTAATTCCAAGAACTCGTAAACCAAAAATGAATGTCGAGAACTTGAGCAAAAGCCATAGAGCTTGATAATATTTCGATGCCGAGCTTCAATCAGAGCATGAATCTCCCTTTCAAATGCTTTTTCACTAGCGATTTTGACTTCCATTGCTTCCTTAAATTTCTTTACCGCAACAATTTCACTTGTTCGCAATTGGGCCTTATAAACACTCCCCTGTCCTCCCACACCAATGCAATATTTGGCATCAAACTCCCCCGTGGCTTCAATAATGCTCTCATAGACCATATTCCCGTTAAAGGTCAACACCGCCCACAAGTTTTCATTGCTTCCATTATTCGAACTAGGTTTTGTTTTCCTTAATCTTTGGCATACTACTCTTAAAATTCCCACAATAAGAAGCAATGAAAGTAGGCAACTTAAAGTAGGAATCAAAATTAGCAGCAACTTTTTGTTTTTGTTCTTGCCTTTTGACGTTGTTGCTGCGCATGGTTTGAGACTAGCGATAACTCCACACAAATCTCTGTTCCCTCTCACAACTTCAATTGTAGCATTACGAAAGGCTGGAACATTTGGTAAAGGACCTTCTAACTCATTATATGATATATCGATGGATGTCAAGCTTACCATATCACCAAAGGCCAATTCAATTGAACCCGAAAGCTGATTATGTGAGAGATTGAGTATTTCCAATCTGTGCAATTGTGCAAATCGTCTAGGTATTTCTCCTGTGAGCAAATTTTGACTCAGATCGAGAACTTGAAGAGACTGGAGGTTGTCGATCTCCATAGGAATACTCTTATCAAGATTATTCCCGCTTAAATTTAAGAACAAAAGGTTGGAGCACCCCCCAAGTTCTGTAGGAATGGAGCCACTCTAGTTGTTTCTTGCAATGTTGAGTTTCTACAGACTGGACAAGGCTCCAAGTTCTTGAAGGATGTGACCTTCAAGACGGTTGTAGTCCAATGAAAGCTCTACCAGCAACTTCAATTTTCCTAGCTCTTTAGGAATTTCCCCAACAATATCATTTGAAGAGAGGTCCAGTCTACGCAATTGATTCATGTCTCCAACCTGAGGTGGTATGGTGCCAGAAATTCTATTGTTGGAGATTATCAAGGTCGTCAAATTTCTACATTCTCCCAATGTTGGTGGTAACTCCCCGTAAAGGTCATTGTTCCTTAACTCAAGATAATCCAAGTAAGGGTACACACCAAGAGCATCGGTTATATTTCCCTTGAGCGCGTTGTTATTAAGCCTCACTCGATACAGACTCGAACAATTTCTCAAGCTTTTTGGGATGGGTCCAGTGAAGTGATTGTTCATTGCAATAAAACGTACAAGAGCTTGGCCGCTACAGATCTCTTGTGGCAATTGGCCAACAAAGTTATTATAAGATAGATCAAGGCGAGTGAGGGATGTGAGATTATTCATCTCGATGAGAAGAAAGCCTTCTAGATTATTCAAATCTAGACGTAATATACTAAGGAGTCCTAGTTTTCCAATCTCTTTCGAAACAAAGCCTGACAAACTATTGTTGAAAAGGGAAAGAGTTTTTAGATAGCTCAAGTTGCCTATGGACCATGGGATAGGCCCAAAAAGGTTATTGTAGTTAAGGCGAAGAATATTCAAATTGCTCAAGTTACCTATGGATGATGGGATAGGACCCGACAACTTATTCTTGCGAAGGTTAATGTATTTCAAATTGCTCAAGTTACCTATGGATGATGGGATAGGACCTATTAAATCATTAAATTGCAATTGGAAACTTTCGAGGGATCTCATTCCTCCAACTTCCAAAGGTATGGGACCGGAAAGTTGGTTTTGATATAAGTATAGAAATGCTAAATTACTCAAATTTCCTAGAGTTTTAGGGATGTAACCATCGAGACAATTGCCAGATAAATCAAGTATACTGAGAGACCCCAACATTCCTATTTCCTCTGGAATGGCCCCAACAAGTTGATTATCGTAAAGCCACACCTCTATCAAGCTGCTCATGTTTCCTATGGAAGAAGGAATAGGACCGGTGATGCGATTGTTCTGTAACTCGAGGTATTTCCTTCCTATTTCTCCAGAGATACGACCAGAAAGATTATTTGCAGAAAGAAATAGGTCGGTCAAGTTGCTCAAGCTACCTATCTCATTGGGAATTGGGCCATTGAAATTGTTATTCGATAGATTGAGAACTTGGAGAGATCGCAAGGACACTAGTTGAGTCAGAATGTTTCCCGAAAGGTTATTTCGAGACAAGTCAAGATGAGTAAGCTTGGCAAGAAGAGCCATGCTCGGAGGGATGTTTCCGAAAAGTGAGTTGTTGGCAAGCTTAAGAGCAATCAAGTTGGGCAATAGGGAGAAATTGAGATGATGAAGCGTACCATGTATGGCAGAATCCGAGAGGTTCAGGCTCACAATGCTTCCAAGAGAATCGCAATCGACTCCGCGCCATGAACAAGGGTTGCTCCCATTCCACGAAGACAAAGTATAGCGACTCTGGCTGTCCAGCTCAAACTTCCATGTTAGGAGTGCCTCCAGTTCCTCATTAGCGGTTTGGTTACTAGGACCAGCAAGGGCCACCGGAGAAGGGCTTCGAGATGAAGCAAGACAAGGCATTTCTTGCGTGAGCATGAGGAGGACACAAGCGACGAGCAACATGGAGGGTTGCTTTTGAGATAAGGCCATGACAGGTTGTCAAGGTTATTTTGGGGTAGGCTTTTCTTTGTTTCTTGCATAGGCATGAGAAGTGCAGCCGAGACGTACTTATAGAAGTAAATCGGGGCCACCCAGTCGACAACCAAGTCAATAATCTTGGTAGCCCGAAAAATTCTTATACGTAGTATACAGCAATCATGTTGTGCAATCGGCAGCCCGAAAAATTATGAGATTGATATGAAAAGAGTGGGCCAATCATTCAAACACCTTGCGTGTTGAAATTGACTCCCATTGTTCGAATCTCTTTGATCCACCCAAGTTTTATTAAATTAAAAAAAAAAAAGATCAGATATGCAGAAGCTATCTAGGAATGTATCAGTATCGTGTATTTGGCATAACCAAGTGACCGACTGCCGCGTTACGCTACTCTGTCCCAACAAGTGCAAGGTCCGCGTGAATCTACTGCCAAAACATGGTGAGGTGAGATTAAGTTTCCTGATGTTATTCTGTAAGACTTCTGATTTAAGCTGCTTGGTGCCTATTTTTTTTATTCTGCTTGTGACTAAGCAAAACATTTTGAGGTGCATTTGGCAACCTGCATATGCAGCTGAATAGTATAAAAGGTATCCTTCCCGGCATTTGAGGGCATTGCGAGGCTTGGATAAGATGGCCTCGAGGACCGACCTCAAAAGGATGGTTAGGGTAACGCTTATCTATCAAGAAACTAAAAAAAATTTTAAAACCGGTTCATCTCCTCACATTTTCAACAAGTGAAATTTCTTGATGCAATTTCCATTAAGGGTGAATCCATGTTCAGTGTGGTGGCTGCTGGAGGTCACCGTCTTCCTTGTCAATAGTTTTCGGAAGCGGAAGGTCATAATTTTGTCATTCTTAAATTAATGTCTTGAGTTTGAATTTGCATAACGATTTGTTAAATCGAATCTATTGAAAAAGATTTCTTAGTTAGATTTCAAATTGGATAAAGAATTTTCTTGGACTCCTTATAGCTGCATAAATGAGGAAATAAAATAAAATAGAATAAGCAAAAGTTTCCTCATTGCTTTGGAGGAGCCGAATCTCTCTGCAAGTTATCCATGGTTTTTGATTTTGGGCACACAATATTCCAAGGCTGCGTTGCTACTTCTTTTTAGCCGATGGAGACAAAGAGAGTAGAGCCCCTGCACGTAGAGCCAAAAGGAGGTAGGCCCAAGTCAAACTTTTGACCTTTGGGCCCACCTCCTTTGGGCTCAAAGTTTGGGCACACATATAAAAGACGTGCCGCCAAGTTTGACCTGGGCCCACATATAAAAGACGTGCAGCCCTACGAGGGAAGGTAGGTGCCGCTGAAGCCCTACGAAAGCATAAAAAGAAAGAGCTGCAAGCCGCACACCAGTTGAAGAGGGCCGCGCATTTTTATTTTGGGCTTGAAGGCGCGTTAATTTTATGCAGTAAATTTATGTCCAAATAAGTTATTTATTTATAAATATTTTTGGGTTTGTGATTAAATTTATGTATGAAAAATATTCGAGCGTGTGAACGATCAGAACTCGATTTTCCATTATAGTAAATAATTTCTTCTTTCTCCTCCTCAGACGTAGGTATCGATACTCGAATCGAGCCACGTAAATTTTTGGTGTTCTTATTATATCTTGTTTATTTTTCTGACGATTTCGCGTTGACGTAAGGGAAAATTCCAAAATGGGACCCGAAGTACCATCTTTTTTTCAAATAAGGGTCCAAAGTGAACATTGTTTCAAATAAGGACCCGAAATGCCATCACTTTCTCAAATAAGGGCCTGGAGTGGATGTTGTTTCAAATGAGGACCTAAAGTGGTTATGTTTGTTTCAAATAAGGACTTGATTTTTTAGTGATCAAGGGTATTTTTATCTTTTGTGATTTTTCGCCTTTTTCTTTCCTCTTTATTTTTTTTTTTTGGGAAAATTTCAAAAAATGACCCAAAGTGCCCTTATTTTCTTAAATAAGAGCCCAAAGTGGACTTTATTTCAAATAATAACCTAAAGTGGCTTTGGTTGTTTCAAAATATGGACCCCACCTCGCCGGTTGCCGACTAGCTAATTTTTCGACCGGTCAATGGTATTTTCATCATTTGGCATTTTCCCCTTATTTCCTTCTTCTTTTTTTTTTTTTTTCTGGTTCTTCTTCTTCCTCATTGTCGATGGCTGCCAGCCATCGACGATGCCCACAAAGGGCTGGGTGAGGGTTGCCTTTGCCAGTGAGGGCCATCCACGCTAGCCACAAGTAAGGGATGGCGTCGCTTGGGCGTGGCGACCCTCACCTAGGGGCCATCGACGAGGTTGGCCCTCACTAGCTACTAATAAGGACCGGCGTGGGCGGTCTCGCCTAGCCCTCTGTGGGCATCGCCGGTGGTCAGCTGGCCACTAGCGAAGAGAAAGAAGAAGAACCAAGAAAAAAAAAAAGGAAAGAAAAAAAAAAGACAGAAAATGGAAAGACAAAAATATCATTGATCGCCGAAAAGTCAGGTCTTTATTTGAAATAAACATAACCACTTTAGGTCCTCATTTGAAATAACATCCACTTCAGATTCTTATTTGAGAAAATGATGGCACTTCAGGTCCCTATTTGAAACAATATTCACTTCGGATCCTTATTTGAGAAAAAGATGGCACTTCGGGTCCTATTTTGGAATTTTCCCTTGACGTAATTGTAAGATTTTGTCATTTCTGTGTATTATATTCCAACAATTACTATTTGTCTCTGCTATCTTTCCCTCCCTCTGCTGACGTTATGTATCTGGTTAGTGCTTCTGCTTTGAGAAACTTGTTAACTGGACCATTGAATTGAGGAAACTCTATTGAGGTCACCTCTTGGGAAGCATTGATTCGAAGATGTCGACTCTTCAAAGTTGTGCAAAGGATATGGTGTCAGAAATCCTATTGTTGGAGATTATCAAGCTCCTCAATTTCTACATTCAAACAATGTTGGTGGTGGCATACGGTAAATTTCATTATTGTTCAACTCAAGATAATCTAAGTAGGGGAATACACGAAGAGCATCGGTTATGTTTCCCTTGAGCAAGTTGTTCTGGAGCCTAATTTTATACAAACTTGAACGATTTTTCAGGCTCCTTAGGATCAGTCCAGTGAAGTGATCGTTAAAAGCACCGAATTATGCAAGAGTTTGGCTAATATGTATTTCTTACGGCAATTGGCTGACAAAGTCGTTCTCAGATAGCTATAGGTTTACGAGAAATGTGAGATACTTTATCTTAATGGGAAGAAACCGCCCCCCCTCTCCCCAAAGATTGTTCATACATAAAGCCAATCGAGTAAGCTTGCTTTAGTTTCCAATCGGACAAAGTACGTTGCAAGTGCCAAAACTTGGCATGAGTATACACTTAAGTGCCAAAAATTTTAATATTTTTTTGAAAATTGAGATACTTAAGTGCTAATTTTGGCGAGATAGCTAGTATCCAACATGGCATTATTTTAAGAATAAAATTGGTCTATGTGGCTCGGTGGAGTTGCCTATTGAGCAATGAATGTACAAAATGACATCATTTTGTCCCAAAATCGATTTTAATATAAACATTAATTAAATCAAATTTATTAAAAAAAGAGGAGCTGTAGTAAAGCAACGAGGGCCTAAGGCCCTTGCCACTATTGCTGCCTCACAGTTGCTAACCAGCAACAGCAAGAGCTATGGAGGCCCTCACCAAAGCTGTGGTTGCCTAATTTTTTTTAATTAATATTTACATTACAAATTAATTTCGAAGGCTTATAGTGCTGGGTGGACAATTTTTTTTTAAAATTGCCATGTGATAATTTTTTAAAAAAATTGTTACGTTAATAAAAAAATGCCGTAGGAAAATATCACATTAGTAATTTGACCTAAATTTCTCAATGTTATTAGTTAGGTGTTTTATTTTTCTTCGATTTTGATACTTAAATGTATCTTTTGAATTTGAGAATTGAAAGGTAAAGCCTGAAATTAGGGAAGAATAAAACTCTTGTCGGTTTTGGCTGGAGGATAATACCTACCTCAAAAATAATTCGATCTTTCTTCCCTCCCGTCCTCGTCAGTCGTCACGTAATAGGACTTATCGAATTAAGAGTCAACAACTAAAAAAATATACTTAGCAGCCCAGACGAGTCACATCACAGTTCTTTTGCGAATTTTTAATGACTTGTTGGTCATTTTTGACTTGACGTCGATGCAGGAAAAGTCGAGCAGCTATTCCCTTACGAAGAAGTCGCAAGTTGTAATTCATTAGAAAAGATTCTTTTTGGACTTATCGAATTAAGGGTCAACAACTAAAAAAATATACTTAGCAGCCCAGATAAGTCACATCATGACTTCTTTTTGCGAATTTTTAATGACTTGTTGGTCATTTGTGACTCGACGTCGAAGCAGGAAAAGTACACCTTTATGAAGAAGTCGCAAGTTGTAATTTATTATAAAAGATTCTTTTTGGACTTATCGAATTAAGAGTCAACAACTAAAACTATATACTTTAGCAGCCCAGACAAGTCACATCATGACTTCGTTTGCGAATTTTTACTGACTTGTTGGTCATTTGTGACGGTGGCTCCTTAGAATCAGCCTTGGTAGGAGCTTTGGCCATCAAAAGCCCATTGGGCCAAAATAAAACATTTGGAAAAAAAACTTTACAGGTCTCTTAATGACAAAGCTAGCATTTTGTAAGCTAAAAGTCAAAGGCAAATCCTAGGCTGTCTTGGGCTTTCAGCATTTTCGGAAGGCTCAATGCACTATTCATCGTATTTTTCGTCAAGTTCTCAAATGGTTGCTGGCGAGGTTGCGATGGGTCGATGACGGGCTGGAAAGAGACTGGCGTGGTCGCAGCAACCCGGTGACTGTCGTCGACCAGTCGCACGACCCAGATCTGGGTCCCGTTGGTCGCCTAGGTCGCGGCAAGGTTGGTCACCGTGACCTCCAGCGACCCATGACCTCGCCGAGATCCAAATCTGGGTCACGAAGGTCATCGGAGGTCGCTGGAGGTCATGGAGGTCGCTTGGGTCACAACGGGGTCTATCGCCGCGACGTCTGACGACCCACGACCTTCAACGACCCACGATCTCACTGTGACCTAGATCTGGGTTGTGGAGGTTGCCAGAGGTCAGGGCGACCCAGGCAACCCACGACCTCGCCGCGACCTAGATTTGGGCCGCGGAGGTTGCCTGGGTTGTGGCGCGCAACCTCCGCGACCCAAATTTGGGTAGCCGAGGTTGTGGAGGTTGCCTGGGTTGCCGGTGACCTCCGCGACGCGGTGGGTCTCGTGACGGCTCGGCGAGGGTCGTGACCTAGCCAGACTTTGCCCTTCGTCGCGCCACCTCCCCCTCGCCGGACCGCCTACCTTTGCCAGCAATTATTAGCTCTTCGCCGGTGGTAACCGGCGAAGCCCTTGGTCAGCGGTAACCGGTGAAGTCTTTGGCCGGTCAACTCTCCTTTTTTTTTTTTCCTTTGGAGTCTTTTGCAAATTTAATTTACCTAAACACTATTTTGCACAAAGATACTTCACAATGGACTTTTATAAATAGATTTACCAAACACAATTAGCATTTTGGAAAATACCTTTCACTCAATGGTCTTTGCATTTCCCTAAAAACTTTTCCCAAAAGTTTTTCCAAACACACCTGATGTCGATGTAGGAAAAGTCGAGTAGGTATACCTTTACGAAGAAGTCGCTAGTTGTAATTCATTAGAAAAGATTCTTTTCATTCGTGAAACACGGCACACTAAAGAAGTTTTGGAGTTAGTCAAGACAGTTTACCTCTGGGATAGTGCTGGAACTTTTTTTTTTTTTTTTTTTTTTTGGTCAGTATAGTGCTGGAACTTTGAAAGGGATATAAAGTGGGGAAAAAATGCGCACACTCACACACAAAAATTATAAAATATGTGACTTGCTTATCAATCGGAAATTCAATTCAGTGCTTTTTTTTTCCCTCTGAAACTCTACATAGAGATGAAATTCTTTTTGACCAAATTGCTTTATACCACTTTTTGGTAGGCGAATGTTGTTCAATTGACAGTCCGGAAAACTATGAGATTGATATGAAAAGAGTGAGCAAATCATTTAGACACCTTGTGTTTTGTATTGTTATAAACTCCCTTATTAGAATCTCTTCGATCCACCCAATAAGTGCAGAAGCTAATGAGGAAAGCATCATTATCGTGTATTTGGCAGGACCAAGTGACTGACTGTCATGGATGTTAAACTAAGGGCGCGTTTAGTAACATTTCTGTTTAAAAATTGTTCCAGGAAATAGAAATAGAAAAAAATGTTTCTATTCCGGAAACAATTTTTGAACAAAAAACGAGTTTTGTAAACTTGTTCCAAAAATAAAAAATAAACGAAACGCGTTTGGTAAATTTGTATAAATTTTTTTTATTTCTTTTAATTTTTAATATTTTTAATATTTTCTTTCTTATTTTCTTATTTATTTTTCCTTTTTCCTTTTTCTTCTTTTGGCTAGTCGCCAGCCTCGACCATGGCCGGTGACCGGCCAACGAGGGCCAGCAGGCCTCGCCCGGCCACAACGAGGCTTGTCGGCACCGGCGAGGCCGAGCTTCGCCAGGGGTTGGCGACACTCGGCCTCGCCGGGGGGCCGGTGATGCTCCGGCGAGGTCGCCGGCCCTCGACGGCGTCACCAGTCCTCGACGGCCGGTCGCCGACCATGGTCGAGGCCGGTGATCGGCCAAAGAAAAAGAAGAAGAAAAGAAGAAGAAAAAAGAGAGAAGAAAATGAAAAGTGTTCCTAAAATGTGTTCCGAAACAAGAAATAACTTTTTTTGTTTTTTGTTTCTATTTCGAGATGTGTTTAATAAAAAAAAATTTGGAACAAAAACGCAAATAAACGCGTTTTTTTTTTTTTTTTTTTTTTGTTCCCGGGAACAAAAAACAAAAAAATGTTTAAAAACATAAAAAGAAATAAAAACAAACGCAGCCTAATTTGCCCAACAATTGCATTGTCCTCGTGATTGTACTACCAAATTAGAGAACCATTCCAAATTTCTCACATGGAGTTCAACGATGAGGTTGATTATTGCACAACGATCAGGTAACTTTACCAAGTGCACTTTCTTGACATAATGTAGGCAGTAATTTCTTCGTTTTACCTTTCTATCATTTTTCTAATTTTACCTTTTTTTCCTCTTTGTTTATAATAATAAAAATTAAATAATAAGGGCCAGCTGAGAAATATAAAAGTCAAACAAAAGAGTAATGTGGCTTATATATAAAGATACATAGATTGCACAATTAAATCATGGTTCCGTTGTGTGTTTGAGTTGAAAAAATCTCACTTCGAAAAATGTGGACCAAACTTTGGTTCGAATGAATATCAAATCTATTTTAAAATTATTTCTTGATGCCTCGTGGCCCGTTTACTTGTTTATCTTTGCAAAATCAATATATTTCTTACCTTAACCAAAAAAAAAATCTATTTTAAATTTAATATGGATAAATGCCAATAGATTAGAACCCCAGTTCTAGTTTAATTGTCCTACTCATGAACATATAGCCTAATTTGATCGGACAACTACACTTGCAAAGAAGGATTGCCAAGCACTAAAAATATTTATGCATAACTTCCAAGTTGCCTTTAAATTTTTCACTATTCACCTGTATTTTCAAGAAACTAAATTTAACGATTGCGTAATGCTTTCAAAATTTTCGCTGCTTAATTCATTTATAGAAACTACTTTACAAAAATAAGACGGGTCAATGAAGAGTGCAATTATTAAAAAAACCCTCTATCTAATTTATCTCTGTTTTTCTATAAGATATGTATTTATGGTTTGAAATTTTGAATGATCGCCAGCTCAGAAAAAAAAAAAAAAGGACGAAATCATATAAGCTCATCTGTCTTTCGCATGTTTTCGGGCTATGATGGCAGGAAGTTCCGGTGAAGGCCGCCCTCTCCACGGCGGAGCTGTTCCATTCCGATCGCAGTGAGTGATGCTCTCGGTTCTCTCTTATTAGATTCGGGCTTAGCGTTTTCTGAGGTTGATATGTCGGTTGGATTCTGATTCTGGTCTGGTTTTGCGGTCTCGATAGCCAGGGGCTAATGCCGAGTGGCGGTGGCGGCGGCGGCGGCGGTGGCTCGGCCGGATGAAATCCTGCTGCAGATTGATCCGGTGGACGGTGGCTTGGATCATGAGGTCGTGGGCGGTCTCTGCAGGCAAGTCCACCGATTGAGAGAGGTGACTTTTAATCGATGAACTCGGTTCCCCACCACCCCTCCCCCCCTTTTAAGCTGAGGAATGTGCTCTGTTTTTGGTAACTATTCGACTGCTAGCTGGCCGGATGCACTGAGATTGCAATATCTGTGTTACTATGATCGAATTCGTGATCTTTGGCTACGGTTTTGTTGGAAAAACATGGTGTGATATCGATGTGCTTTGGGTGATCAAGCATAGTTTAAGCATATAAGTGAGCTCTTCGCAGTCTAATTGGTTGGTAAAAACTGTGGAAAAGATTGCTCAGATTCGAGCACCAGAGGTTACCAGGGCGTAGAATCTGCGCTTTCGTCGTTCGTCTGTTCTGTCGTCCCCTTGGGGGATAGATCAATCATAATCGCTTTTTCTTAAAAAGCTGAGACTGAACAAGAGCATTTTCTGAGTATGGCTCAAACAATGTCATCCACATCATCGCATTTGTGTTGATTTGTTTCTTCTTGGTCTACCTCTAATGCAAATCTCTGGGTGATGAGGAGTTGGCGCTTTGCTTCAACACTTTCTCTAGATTTTAATAAAGATCACTCTAAATGGAATCATCCAGGCATACGTAGGACATTCCCCTTTTTCCCGTCAAAACCTTGGAATTTTCGATTGTTTTCTTTAAGCAGTGTCTGCTATACCGAACAGATGACAATTTTAACACTCTTGCGGCTAATTCAGGTTGTTGTTCCTTTTTATCTTTTTGTCTCATCGCATCAAGTACCTCTTGGTAAGCATTGATCCGAAAATATCGGCTCTTCCAAGTTGTGTGAAGGGTCGCGCGAACAGGAGACTAACAAAGTTCCCAACTGCACCAGCAAGATGGATTCATTTAAGAGGTCAACATGCTTCCTTTCTTTATTTCGCCATTGCATATTATCGTGTAGCTGGATTTTTGCCAGAGTGCTGCATAGAAACCTTGTGCTTGGGTAGAGGATGCCAGATGGTACACACCTCTGGTTCGCATTTCTTCCTGGGCGTACCAAAATGGTGCTGTGCACTAGTTCATGGATGGACTCGCTTACACTTAGCATGTCATAGAAAAGGTGATAATATTTTATGCAACAATAGTCTTCTTCTTTCACGATTTTTACAATTCTGTCTTTTACAGTAATGACAACATTTTCAACAGCCATTTCACAATGCAACATGATCATCATAATACTTGCGAAAGAAGCTGTCGTGGAAAAAATCATTGAAAAGAAAAAGAACGGAAAGATGAAATAGGTCCACAATTCTTGAATTATTGATTAGCTCCAAGCCAGAGAAACCAATATTAATTAATTACTCAGAATTTCAATAAAGCCATGTAAATTAAGATTGAATTATAAGAATCGAATTATTAATACTATGTTTGTTTCGCAGAAAATAAATGATTAAAGGGATGTTTGCTTAAAAATAATAATTTTGCATTGTTTGAAATACTTAATTAATAAAAACTGTACGTATTGTCAGATAACAATTCTTGTCTCCACTCATTCAATCTTTATAAGAGACACGGGCAATCACTTTTAATGAAAGTAATTTTTAAATTATTAATTTTTCAAGAAACAAACAGACCTTAAAAATAGAAAACATCGAGCATGTGCAACCCTCTCATAACTTGAGGTCTTGAAGCCGCTAATAAAAGAGAGACCAAGTGAAAAGAAGTAAGAATACATTGGATTCAAGGAAAACTTCACAATAAAGAAAATACTTTTCGAAAAATTATTTTAGGAAAATAGTTTTTATTTTCAAATTAAGGAATTCATTTTCTTAATTCCAAACTCAGCAAACCAAACGCGAAAAATTCTTTTATTCAAATAAGTACGCCACAAGGGGAAAATGAAAAGAGGTAGAAAAATTGTGATGAACTGAGACGGTATTAAATCGACCGTTGCGTGATAAACCCGAGATAAACCTTCCGTTGTGTGCCTTGACGTTCAAGCCAAACCTCCGAATCGTGCTCGCTACTCTCTCCTTCGATCGTACTCCTTTCAGTCTTCGATCGCCACAGCTGGGGGGGGGTGGTTTGAATTTTACGCCTTTTCCCCAATCTCTTCTTGCCAAAAGATTTCGGTTCTTACGGGCAGATTCAGCTGGTTACGATGGGTGAGCGGATTCGATCGAGCATTTCAGGAGGGTTCAGTCGTTCGTCTTTTTGGCTGGTCTGTGTTCGCTGATTCCGGTTGTTGTACAGTGCCGGCGGCGGCGCTTGCTGTCTTCGGTTACTGGCCGGACGAATTCGATTGCGAATGGTTTGGTTTCGGATTCGCAGAGGGCGGTTTTGCTCGCCCGGAGTAAGCTTTTCTTTCTCTCTCTTTTTCTTCCCCTGCGATGATGTAGTTATTGCTTAGCTCATGAACGGAAGCAGCTGCAGCTTTTCATCGATCAGATTCGTACCGTCGCAGGTTTTTTTTTTTTACTGGGAAGAATCCTGTTGATTGTGAGACCTTGACGTCGCCATGGAGGTATCGGCTTCTCCATGCAACAGGTGTGCTTCTGTCATTTGCTACCTATGGAGCAGTCTTTCTTACTTCCCTTGATTTTTTTTTTCTCTCTTTCGTTTTGGTTTAAGCGGCTAATTCATTTGGCTGAAGTGATTCATGAAATTCAGGTGGTAGTCTGCTCTTGTAATTTCAGGTTCTCATCGCAACCCCAAAAGAAGCTACTACGATATTCTTGGTGTTTCGGAGGATGCCAGACGCGATGAGATTGAGAAGGCTTTTCATGTGGTGGGTAGATCTTATGTACTGTCACGCCCCGAACCCCGAGACACGTGAAACAACCCACCATGGTCATGTAAATGCGACATTCCCAGGTAGTGTCGCCGACCCCAATTCATTTTAATGCGCAAGCGGAACGTACTAAGACACCCCTTACAAAAGCATATGGGATAGGACAGCAGGAACATCAATTTGAAAATCAATAACATACTTTCATACATCATCATCATCATTATCATCATTACAAGGTTTAGGTACATCAACAGGATCCAGAGACTATGCACCAAAAACGGGTCAGAGTTTATGTGCATCAAAAAGGGGTTAGCCTACACAACGTGGATCAGCCCACAACAAAAGAAGAACAGTCCTATAACTACTAATTGGACTCGTTCGACGATCCCACATCCTCCACCGCCGTCGCGCCGGGCCCGGAGATGGTGGGTTGTCCACCCCGCCATCGGGAAGGTCGGCTACCCCCCTCTCCCGGAGAGCATCCATCACGGCCGGGGGAATGTCAAACCGTCAAGTGGGCCGATCCTAAAACCATTGGCCCCAAAACGGAACCAAGCCCTATACCTATGGGGCACCCTAACATCTTCGCTCTCCGGATCCACACGGTAGACCTAATCACTCATAGACCCAATGACTCCCGGGGTCGGGCGCTGCGCACCTGCTCGATAATCTGAACCGGGATGCCATTCTTCTCAGGGGGTCCCGCCATCTAGGGTCCTGTAATAATTTTCCCCAAACTGGGATGAGACTTTGTCTCAACAAGTTCACCCCTCCTAAACCCCTATTAGAAAGTAAATACGCCCCAAAGTATCTTAGCCACAACATCAAGAAGACTTACCTCGTCTTAGCCCTCATCTGCAGATTAGCACAATTTATATAATTCAACCACGTGCAATTATAATAACCAAACAACCATGGCACAATTCACATTACCAGAATAATTCAACCATTTGGATCGTCTCAGCGATCAATCGACTTGGCCGATTACATGTCATTCTAGCAATTCAATTATTGCTCTCAATCACGATCCTAACAGAAGATTTAACAACCAGTGGCAATCACGGCCCCACTCGGCACGACCTTTAATTAGGTGGTTCATCACGGCCTCACTGGGCACGACCTCTCATAGGTGGTTCATCACGGCCTTATTAGGCACGACCTCTACTAGGTGGTCAATCACGGCCCTACTAGGCACGACCTCTCTTAGGTGGTTCATCACGGCCCTACTAGGCACGACCTCTCATAGGTGGTTCATCACGGCCCTACTAGGCACGACCTCTCATAGGTGGTTCATCACGGCCCTACTAGGCACGACCTCCAATCGGTGGTTGATCACGGCCAATCTCCTATCAATTCCCACACTTAGGGTTTTCTAAAGAATCCTCATAATTCGCAATCACACTCAATTCACCACAACCAATCATCAATTTCAAATTCTACAAGCACAGGCGGCGATTGGCACGAAATTCGAGCAACTAGGGTCAAAATAAAATTTTCGAGTTTTTTTTTTTTTTTTTTTTTTTAATTTTTAATTTTTAATTTTTTTTTTCGGAATATGAAATATTATTAAATAATCCAACAATTTCAAAGCATTTATTTAAATCATAAATAAACTCCTTTAAGTCACATCAAGGTTTATTTTAAAATAAACATACTTAACCATTAAACTAAACACACTTAACCTTAATTAATCACATTAATATAATCAATGATTAATTAAATCAATCTAGCCACCTAATCCCAATCAACTTAAGCTAAACATACTTAAGGTGTCATTAACTCGCTAATCGCGGATTAGTGAGGTAAACTCACCGGAATCGCTTTCCGATGGGTCTCCGGCGAAGAGCACGACGACGCCGACGATAAACCTACACGGATCGAGACCAAATAAGCATTAAAAGGGGACCAAAATGAGCCCGGAAGATCCTAGATCTTGCTGGTTTTTCTTTCCAGCACTAACCGGGCTTGAAGGGCGGCTGAACGGCGGCAACCGGTGGCGGCGTGCGACGGTGGCGAGACGGCGACGGCGTACGACGGGCGGCGAGGCGGTGACGAGCGGGCGGACGACGAACGGCGACCAGCAGCTCGGCGAGGAGATGGCGACGAGGACCTCGCACGCGGACGAGCGGCGAACGGCGGTGGCGTGCGACGGGCGGGCGACGAAGGCAAACCGAGCAGCTGCAACTCGCCGGACTCCCTCTCTCCCTCTCCAAAATTTCGAATCCCTCCCCCCAAGGCTAGAGGTTGAAGATGAAGTGGATGGGACACCCCCACTTTTGGTGGGCCAATCGGCTGGTGACACTTGTCAAACTCTCCTTAATTTTGGCCTCCACTATGACATCACCTGCTGATGTCACTTTCCACTAACTCAAATCCTCACAACATCTTCCAATAGGTCCAATTCATTTTCCGCCGGGTCCAAACTCTTGCACATTTAATTATTTCAATTTCCATCAATTCTCTTTTAATTGAGTCCAAATCAAAAATCCATGAAATAATCCGATGTTCCTAATAAGATTTGCAACACCCTTTGATTTTCAAATTTCAAAATTCAATTTCAATTTCTCGGTTAATTTCACTCTGGTGCAATTTTAGCGTGCCTTGTCCACCGAGTGGCTTTTAGGGAAATTTTCTTGCATCCAACCCGAGGGTGATCAGTCCCCAAGTCTGACGTGACAAAATTCCTTAATCACCTCACTCAATAGACTAGTTCCCTCGTGAGTGGCCAACTCTGAGAGACGAACTATATGCACAGATGAATTGCCCGACTCAATTGACTGAAAATAAACTTGAGAAAATTCGGGATGTCACAACTCTTCCTCTTATAAAAATTTCGTCCTCGAAATTTAAACCATTACATACTTTTCTCAAATAGATGGGGGTACAATTCTCTCATCGACTCTTCAGTCTCCCAAGTTGCTCCTTCAGTGCCATGGTGCTGCCATACCACTTTGACCATTGGGATGGTTCTGGTGCGCAGTACTTGCTTTTTGCGATCTACAATTTGAACCGGGCTTTCAACGTATGACACCTTGTCATCCACGTCTAATTCCTCAAAATTTAGAACGTGAGTCGAGTCAGTTCATACTTCCTCAACATCGACACGTGAAAGACGTCGTGCACTTGTGACAACTTTGGCGGTAGTGCAAGACGATACGCCAGTCCCTATTCTTTCCAAAATCTCAAAGGGACCTACGTACCTCGGACTCAATTTTCCCTTTTTGCCAAAACGGGAAGTACCTCTCATCGGTGACACCTTCAGAAAGACATGCTCACCAACTTGGAACTCCAATGGCCTTCGACGCTTATCAGCATAACTTTTCTGGCGGCTCTGAGCGGTCTTTAATCTGTTTCTGATAACTGCAACTGCCTACCGATCGCTGAACCAACTCGGACCGGTGATCTTTCTTTCTCCGACCTCATCCCAAAGACACTGCTGCGTTCGCATGCTCGCCATACAATGCTTCAAAAGGAGCCATTTGAATACTCTGCGATAATGTTGTTATAGGCGAATTCAACCGGATGAAGTGTTCCTCCCAACTTCCTTTGAAGTCCAAGACACAAGCTCGCAGCATATCCTCAAGAGTCTGAATTGTCCTCTCAGACTGGCCATCAGTCTGTGGGTGATAGGCCGTACTATACTGCAGCTTCGTTCCTAAAGCGGATTGCAAGCTCTTCCAAAAAGCAGCGGTGAACCTCGGGTCTCTGTCCGAAGTAATTGTAACTGGCACTCCATGTATACGAACCACTTGACGTACATATAGATCTGCCAGTCTATCCAAACTCAAGTCTCTTCGGACTGCAATGAAGTGAGCCGACTTTGTCAGTCTGTCGACCACTACCCAAATCGAATCGTTCCCTCTCTGGCTCCTCGGTAGACCCGTCACGAAGTCCATCGTGATATGCTCCCATTTCCACTCTGGGATCTCAAGGGGTCGTAAAAGTCCTCCCGGTTTGCAATGCTGAGCTTTCACCTGCTGACACGTCAAACACTTGGCGACATGCTTGGCGATGTCCGCCTTCATGCCACACCACCAATAGTGTTGACGCAGGTTCTGATACATTTTGGTACTACCAGGATGAATGCTGTAACTGCTACGATGTGCTTCTGACAAAATTTCTTCTCTAAGCTCCACATCGTCAGGTACAACCAATCGTCCTTGGATCCTCAATGTTCCATCCTCAGAAATCTGAAAGTTAGCATTCCTTTTCTCCGCATCCTCTTGCGGATTTTCGGACATATGAATCCGTCTGCCGAAGCGTTTTGATTCTGGCCTGCACTTCCGGTTCAATTCTAAGGGTGGCCACAAGATTCGAAAGGTGGCCTACTTCAAACTTGAAATCCGAATCTCGCGCTTTCTCAATTAAGCCCCATTCCTTAAGTACCATTTGAGCAACTGAAGACTTCCTACTCAGTGCATCAGCGACCTTATTCGCCTTTCCTGGGTGGTACAAAATCTCGCAGTCATAGTCCTTTAAGAGTTCCATCCATCGACGCTGTCTCATATTCAACTCCTTCTGAGAGAATAGGTACTTGAGACTCTGATGGTCAGTGAAGATCTGAAATCTTTCTCCGCACAGGTAATGCCTCCAAATCTTCAGGGCAAAGATGATTGCTGCAAGTTCCAAGTCATGCGTCGGATAATTCAACTCGTGAGGTCTCAACTGACGGGACGCATATGCAACAACCCTACCATGCTGCATCAACACACAACCTAATCCCTTAAATGACGCATCACTATAGATCTCAAACCCTCCTGGACCGGATGGGATAGTAAGCACAGGTGCGGTAGTTAGCTTATGCTTAAGCTCTTGGAAACTACTCTCGCATTTATCCGTCCACACAAACTTCTCTTCCTTTTTCAGAAGTCTCGTCATTGGCGATGCTAGCCTTGAAAACCCTTCTACAAACCGTCTGTAATACCCTGCTAAACCCAGAAAGCTTCTGATTTCCGTCACTGTCGTCGGTCTCGGCCGCTTGATCACTGCCTCAATCTTTGCGGGGTCCACTGAGATTCCTTCTCCAGAGATGATATGACCTAGGAAAGCCACACGAGTCAGCCAAAACTCGCACTTACTAAACTTGGCGTATAGCTCGTGATCTCTTAAGGTCTGAAGCACTATCCTTAAGTGCTTTTCATGATCCTCAGTACTCCTTGAATATACCAAGATGTCGTCGATGAAAACAATTACAAACTGATCTAAGTACTCTTTGAACACTCGATTCATCAAGTCCATGAAAGCAGCCGGGGCGTTTGTCAACCCAAATGGCATCACAGTAAACTCATAATGGCCGTATCGAGTGCGAAACGCCGACTTTGGAATATCTTCTTTTTTATTCTTAGGCGATGATACCCCGTCCTCAAGTCGATCTTGGAAAATATCGACGCTCCTTGAAGCGATCAAACAAATCATCAATCCTTGGCAACGGATACTTGTTCTTAATTGTCACCCGGTTGAGTCGTCGTGTCGATGCACAAGCGTAATGAACCATCTTTCTTTTTCACAAACAATACCGGTGCTCCCAAGGTGATGCACTTGGACGAATAAATCCTTTATCCAATAACTCTTGCATTTGCACCTTTAGTTCCTTAAGCTCGACAAGGCCATTCGGTAAGGAGCTTTAGAGATCGGCTCGTCCCGGGGCTAATTCGATCACAAACTCTATCTCTCTCTCGGCGGTAAACCCGGTAATTCTTTTGGAAACACGTCCTGGGAACTCTCGTACCACCTGCGATATCATCAATCTTTAACTCTTCTACTTTGTCGTGTCTACGACGGTCGCTAAGTAACCTTGGCAACCCTTGCCTAGCAAGTGAGTTGCTTCGAGCGACGAAATTAAGGAAACCGAGGGTCCTCCTCGACTCCCAATAAATTCAAAGCTCTCACCCCTAATGGGTTAAACGAATCGCCTTGCGATAACAGTCCATTTTGGCTCGTTGCTTGGTGAGCCAGTCCATGCCAATTATCACATCAAAATCATACATGGCTAGGACTATCAAGTCTATTCTTCCCTCTCGCTCACCAATCATTAACTTGCAATCGAGACAACCTACTGTAGCTAACACTTTATCTTTCAACGGAGTAGATATACTAACCACCGACTCCAACAATTCGGGAATTAATTCTATCAATTTAACAAATCTTTCAGGCTATAAATGAATGCGAAGCTCCGGGATCAAATAAAGCATAAGCGGGATGGTCGTTCAGCAAGACCATACACGTGACCACATTAGGCGCATCCTCCGCCCGTCCTCCGGTGAGCGCATAAGTCCTTCCTTGAGCCGGAGGTCGGTTCAATCCACCCGGCGGCATGATTCGCGGTGCGAATCCCCGTTCCGCCCGGCGGTGGCGGCGGCGGCGCAACGAGGCTGTCTCATTTGTCTCCTAGGACAAACCCTAGCAATGTGACCCTGCTGGCCACACTCATAGCAAGCACCCATCCTAGGAGGGCAGGGGGCTGAGCCATGTCGCCTTCCACACAAACGACATGCTCCATTGAAATTCGATGACGGCTTCCCCACTCCACCCTTCCTATTGGGTGGAACATGGTACCTTCCCCCAGGCATCGGCCTCTTTCCAAACCGATTATCACCTCTGTTTGAATTAAACCGCGACCCAGATGCAGCGGCTTTCTCATTCTGGTCTTTCTCAATCAGCTGGGCCCGCTTGTAAAGATCATTGTACTCCTTCAGGTCCAATGGCACCAAAAAGCTCCTCACCTCCGATCTAAGCCCATCTCTAAACCTTCGGATTCGGTTTATCGGATTCTGAACTAATTCAGGGGCATACTGCGACAGTTCAGTAAACTTTGCCTCATACTGATCAACTGTCATTGCACCTTGACGCAGGCGTTGGAACTCCGCCATCTTCAACTCTTTAGCACAATCAGAAAAGTACTTCTCATTGAAGGCCTCTAGAAACGCATTCCACTCTCGATCTACTCCATCAGGGAACACTATCCCTTTATTAGTTTTCCACCATGTGGCTGCGTTTCCCCTCAACTGATAGGCCGCCAGCACGACCTTCTCTTCCTCAGTGCACAACAGCAGCTCAAAGGCATTCTCTAGTTCCTGAACCCACAGTCTTTGCCGGCTTCGGGATCTCCCTCTCCCGCGAACGTTGGTGGATTCAATCTCGAAAAGTGCTTTGCACCAACTTCTGTCTAGGCCTCCCAGCGGTCACGTCCTCAAGGGGAATTTCCTCAGGTTCCTCTTCGGCTCGGCGGCCGGTGCGGCAGCGATAGCGGCGGCGGCATTAGCGGCAAAGAAGAATTTGGCGGCATTAGCAGCATTAGTGGCAGCGGCGATAGCGGCGGCTGAAGCGGCGGCTTGCTGGTCTAGTCTGTCACCCATCATCTCAAGCATCTGCATGATTCCAGCAAACCTCGGATCCTCAGGGGCCACTGCATCCTCTGGAGGTGACACTGCACCACTCGCGCTGGCCTCAGCCTGCGCTCTCCCCAAGGCACCTCGGGCACCGACTCTCATCGATGGCCCACCCCGAAACACGGGGCCCTCTTTGCTCTCTTTCCTAGCAGCTCTTGGCACTCGGTCACTCATGCTACATGCTCAATATAGATGCCTATTGGCGAATTCCAATACTATATTAGAATTTGAGTAACCTTTCAATCAAGCTAACAAACAACTAACAATCACAAGCATTAGAATATGAAAAGTTCTTCCTACTAACTATCCCATGACTCATCGTCCTTATCACTCCATACACAACCATGCTCTGATACCACTTAAGCGGGGATGTCACGCCCCGAACCCCGAGACACGTGAAACAACCCACCATGGTCATGTAAATGCGACATTCCCAGGTAGTGTCGCCGACCCCAATTCATTTTAATGCGCAAGCGGAACGTACTAAGACACCCCTTACAAAAGCATATGGGATAGGACAAAGGGGAACATCAATTTGAAAATCAATAACATACTTTCATACATCATCATCATCATTATCATCATTACAAGGTTTAGGTACATCAACGGGATCCGAGAGACTATGCACCAAAAACGGGTCGAGTTTATGTGCATCAAAAGGGGTTAGCCTACACAACGTGGATCGGCCCACAACAAAAAAGAAGAACAGTCCTATAACTACTAATTGGACTCGTTCGACGATCCCACATCCTCCACTGCTGACTGCGCTGGGCCTGGAGATGGTAGGTTGTCCACCCTGCCATCAGGAAGGTCAGCTACCCCCTCTCCCAGGAGAGCATCCATCACGGCCAGGGGAATGTCAAAACTGTCAAGTGGGCCGATCCTAAAACCATTGGCCCCAAAACGGAACCAAGCCCTATACCTATGGGGCACCCTAACATCTTCGCCTCTCCGGATCCACACGGTAGACCTAATCGGCTCATAGACCCAATGACTCCCGGGGTCGGGCGCTGCACCCGCTCGATAATCCGAACCGGGATGCCATTCTTCTCGGGAAGTCCCGCCATCTAGGGTCCTGTAATAATTTTCCCCAAACCGGGATGAGACTTTGTCTCAACAAGTTCACCCCTCCTAAACCCCTATTAGAAAGTAAATACGCCCCAAAGTATCTTAGCCACAACATCAAGAAGACTTACCTCGTCTTAGCCCTCATCTCAGATTAGCACAATTTATATAATTCAACCACGTGCAATTATAATAACCAAACAACCATGGCACAATTCACATTACCAGAACAATTCAACCACTTGGATCGTCTCAGCGATCAATCGACTTGGCCGATTACATGTCATTCTAGCAATTCAATTATTGCTCTCAATCACGATCCTAACAGAAGATTTAACAACCAGTGGCAATCACGGCCCCACTCGGCACGACCTTTAATTAGGTGGTTCATCACGGCCTCACTGGGCACGACCTCTCATAGGTGGTTCATCACGGCCTTATTAGGCACGACCTCTACTAGGTGGTCAATCACGGCCCTACTAGGCACGACCTCTCTTAGGTGGTTCATCACGGCCCTACTAGGCACGACCTCTCATAGGTGGTTCATCACGGCCCTACTAGGCACGACCTCTCATAGGTGGTTCATCACGGCCCTACTAGGCACGACCTCCAATCGGTGGTTGATCACGGCCAATCTCCTATCAATTCCCACACTTAGGGTTTTCTAAAGAATCCTCATAATTCGCAATCACACTCAATTCACCACAACCAATCATCAATTTCAAATTCTACAAGCACAGCAGCGATCGGCACGAAATTCTGAGCAACTAGGGTCAAAATAAAATTTTCGAGTTTTTTTTTTTTTTAATTTTTAATTTTTAATTTTTTTTTTCGAATATGAAATATTATTAAATAATCCAACAATTTCAAAGCATTTATTTAAATCATAAATAAACTCCTTTAAGTCACATCAAGGTTTATTTTAAAATAAACATACTTAACCATTAAACTAAACACACTTAACCTTAATTAATCACATTAATATAATCAATGATTAATTAAATCAATCTAGCCACCTAATCCCAATCAACTTAAGCTAAACATACTTAAGGTGTCATTAACTCGCTAATCGCGGATTAGTGAGGTAAACTCACCGGAATCGCTTTCCGATGGGTCTCCGGCGAAGAGCACGACGACGCCGACGATAAACCTACACGGATCGAGACCAAATAAGCATTAAAAGGGGACCAAAATGAGCCCGGAAGATCCTAGATCTTGCTGGTTTTTCTTTCCAGCACTAACCGGGCTTGAAGGGCGGCTGAACGGCGGCAACCGGTGGCGGCGTGCGACGGTGGCGAGACGGCGACGGCGTACGACGGGCGGCGAGGCGGTGACGAGCGGGCGGACGACGAACGGCGACCAGCAGCTCGGCGAGGAGATGGCGAAGAGGACCTCGCACGCGGACGAGCGGCGAACGGCGGCGGCGTGCGACGGGCGGGCGACGAAGGCAAACCGAGCAACAGTGCAACTCGCCGGACTCCCTCTCTCCCTCTCCAAAATTTCGAATCCCTCCCCCAAGGCTAGAGGTTGAAGATGAAGTGGATGGGACACCCCCACTTTTGGTGGGCCAATCGGCTGGTGACACTTGTCAAACTCTCCTTAATTTTGGCCTCCACTATGACATCACCCGCCGATGTCACTTTCCACTAACTCAAATCCTCACAACATCTTCCAATAGGTCCAATTCATTTTCCGGGGTCCAAACTCTTGCACATTTAATTATTTCAATTTCCATCAATTCTCTTTTAATTGAGTCCAAATCAAAAATCCATGAAATAATCCGATGTTCCTAATAAGATTTGCAACACCCTTTGATTTTCAAATTTCAAAATTCAATTTCAATTTCTCGGTTAATTTCACTCAAGGTGCAATTTTAGCGTGCCTTGTCCACCGAGTGGCTTTTAGGGAAATTTTCTTGCATCCAACCCGAGGGTGATCAGTCCCCAAGTCTGACGTGACAAAATTCCTTAATCACCTCACTCAATAGACTAGTTCCCTCGTGAGTGGCCAACTCTGAGAGACGAACTATATGCACAGATGAATTGCCCGACTCAATTGACTGAAAATAAACTTGAGAAAATTCGGGATGTCACAACTCTTCCCCTCTTATAAAAATTTCGTCCTCGAAATTTAAACCATTACATACTTTTCTCAAATAGATGGGGGTACAATTCTCTCATCGACTCTTCAGTCTCCCAAGTTGCTCCTTCAGTGCCATGGTGCTTTTGCCATACCACTTTGACCATTGGGATGGTTCTGTGCGCAGTACTTGCTTTTTGCGATCTACAATTTGAACCGGGCTTTCAACGTATGACACCTTGTCATCCACGTCTAATTCCTCAAAATTTAGAACGTGAGTCGAGTCAGGTTCATACTTCCTCAACATCGACACGTGAAAGACGTCGTGCACTTGTGACAACTTTGGCGGTAGTGCAAGACGATACGCCAGAGTCCCTATTCTTTCCAAAATCTCAAAGGGACCTACGTACCCTCGGACTCAATTTTCCCTTTTTGCCAAAACGGGAAGTACCTCTCATCGGTGACACCTTCGAAAAGACATGCTCACCAACTTGGAACTCCAATGGCCTTCGACGCTTATCGGCATAACTTTTCGGCGGCTCGAGCGGTCTTTAATCTTTTCGATAACCGCAAATGCCTCTACTGACTGCTGAACCAACTCTGGACCGGTGATCTTTCTTTCTCCGACCTCATCCCAGCACACTGGCGTTCTGCATGCTCTGCCATACAATGCTTCAAAAGGAGCCATTTGAATACTCTACTGATAACTGTTGTTATAGGCGAATTCAACCAGATGAAGCTGTTCCTCCCAACTTCCTTTGAAGTCCAAGACACAAGCTCGCAGCATATCCTCAAGAGTCTGAATTGTCCTCTCAGACTGGCCATCAGTCTGTGGGTGATAGGCCGTACTGTACTGCAGCTTCGTTCCTAAAGCGGATTGCAAGCTCTTCCAAAAAGCGGCGGTGAACCTCGGGTCTCTGTCCGAAGTAATTGTAACTGGCACTCCATGTATACGAACCACTTGACGTACATATAGATCTGCCAGTCTATCCAAACTCAAGTCTCTTCGACCGCAATGAAGTGAGCCGACTTTGTCGATCCGTCGACCACTACCCAAATCGAATCGTTCCCTCTCTGGCTCCTCGGTAGACCCGTCACGAAGTCCATCGTGATATGCTCCCATTTCCACTCTGGGATCTCAAGGGGTCGTAAAAGTCCTCCCGGTTTGCAATGCTGAGCTTTCACCTGCTGACACGTCAAACACTTGGCGACATGCTTGGCGATGTCCGCCTTCATGCCACACCACCAATAGTGTTGACGCGGGTTCGATACATTTTGGTACTACCAGGATGAATGCTGTAACTGCTACGATGTGCTTCTGACAAAATTTCTTCTCTAAGCTCCACATCGTCAGGTACAACCAATCGTCCTTGGATCCTCAATGTTCCATCCTCAGAAATCTGAAAGTTAGCCTTCCTTTTCTCCGCATCCTCTTGCAGGATTTTCTGGACATATGAATCCGTCTGCTGAAGCGTTTTGATTCTGGCCTGCACTTCCGGTTCAATTCTAAGGGTGGCCACAAGATTCGAAAGGTGGCCTACTTCAAACTTGAAATCCGAATCTCGCGCTTTCTCAATTAAGCCCCATTCCTTAAGTACCATTTGAGCAATCGAAGACTTCCTACTCAGTGCATCAGCGACCTTATTCGCCTTTCCTGGGTGGTACAAAATCTCGCAATCATAGTCCTTTAAGAGTTCCATCCATCGACGCTGTCTCATATTCAACTCCTTCTGAGAGAATAGGTACTTGAGACTCTGATGGTCAGTGAAGATCTGAAATCTTTCTCCGCACAGGTAATGCCTCCAAATCTTCAGGGCAAAGATGATTGCTGCAAGTTCCAAGTCATGCGTCGGATAATTCAACTCGTGAGGTCTCAACTGACGGGACGCATATGCAACAACCCTACCATGCCGCATCAACACACAACCTAATCCCTTAAATGACGCATCACTATAGATCTCAAACCCTCCCGGACCGGATGGGATAGTAAGCACAGTGCGGTAGTTAGCTTATGCTTAAGCTCTTGGAAACTACTCTCGCATTTATCCGTCCACACAAACTTCTCTTCCTTTTTCGAAGTCTCGTCATTGGCGATGCTAGCCTTGAAAACCCTTCTACAAACCGTCCGTAATACCCCGCTAAACCCGAAAGCTTCGATTTCCGTCACACTGTCGTCGGTCTCGGCCAGTTGATCACTGCCTCAATCTTTGCGGGGTCCACTGAGATTCCTTCTCCAGAGATGATATGACCTAGGAAAGCCACACGAGTCAGCCAAAACTCGCACTTACTAAACTTGGCGTATAGCTCGTGATCTCTTAAGGTCTGAAGCACTATCCTTAAGTGCTTTTCATGATCCTCAGTACTCCTTGAATATACCAAGATGTCGTCGATGAAAACAATTACAAACTGATCTAAGTACTCTTTGAACACTCGATTCATCAAGTCCATGAAAGCAGCCGGGGCGTTTGTCAACCCAAATGGCATCACAGTAAACTCATAATGGCCGTATCGAGTGCGAAACGCCGACTTTGGAATATCTTCTTTTTTTATTCTTAGCTGATGATACCCCGTCCTCAAGTCGATCTTGGAAAATATCGACGCTCCTTGAAGCTGATCAAACAAATCATCAATCCTTGGCAACGGATACTTGTTCTTAATTGTCACCTGGTTGAGCTGTCGTAATCGATGCACAAGCGTAATGAACCATCTTTCTTTTTCACAAACAATACCGGTGCTCCCCAAGGTGATGCACTTGGACGAATAAATCCTTTATCCAATAACTCTTGCATTTGCACCTTTAGTTCCTTAAGCTCTGACAAGGCCATTCGGTAAGGAGCTTTAGAGATCGGCTCTTCCGTCCCGGGGGCTAATTCGATCACAAACTCTATCTCTCTCTCTCGGCGGTAAACCCGGTGAATTCTTTTGGAAACACGTCGGGAACTCTCGTACCACCGCGATATCATCAATCTTTAACTCTTCTACTTGTCGTGTCTACGATAGTCGCTAAGTAACCTTGGCAACCCTTGCCTAGCAAGTGAGTTGCTTCGAGCGACGAAATTAAGGAAACCGAGGGTCCTCCTCGACTCCCAATAAATTCAAAGCTCTCACCCCCTAATGGGTTAAACTGAATCGCCTTGCGATAACAGTCCATTTTGGCTCGTTGCTTGGTGAGCCAGTCCATGCCAATTATCACATCAAAATCATACATGGCTAGGACTATCAAGTCTATTCTTCCCTCTCGCTCACCAATCATTAACTTGCAATCGAGACAACCTACTGTAGCTAACACTTTATCTTTCAACGGAGTAGATATACTAACCACCGACTCCAACAATTCAGGAATTAATTCTATCAATTTAACAAATCTTTCAGCTATAAATGAATGCGAAGCTCCAGGATCAAATAAAGCATAAGCAGGATGGTCGTTCAGCAAGACCATACCTGTGACCACATTAGGCGCATCCTCCGCCCGTCCTCCGGTGAGCGCATAAGTCCTTCCTTGAGCCGGAGGTCGGTTCAATCCACCCGGCGGCATGATTCGCGCGGTGCGAATCCCTGTTCTGGCCCAGCGGTGGCGGCGGCGGCAACTGAGGCTGTCTCATTTGTCTCCTAGGACAAACCCTAGCAATGTGACCCTGCTGGCCACACTCATAGCAAGCACCCATCCTAGGAGGGCAGGGGGCTGAGCCATGTCGCCTTCCACACAAACGACATGCTCCATTGAAATTCGATGACGGCTTCCCCACTCCACCCTTCCTATTGGGTGGAACATGGTACCTTCCCCGGGCATCGGCCTCTTTCCAAACCGATTATCACCTCTGTTTGAATTAAACCGCGACCCGGATGCGGCGGCTTTCTCATTCTCGGTCTTTCTCAATCACCGGGCCCGCTTGTAAAGATCCTTGTACTCCTTCAGGTCCAATGGCACCAAAAAGCTCCTCACCTCCGATCTAAGCCCATCTCTAAACCTTCGGATTCGGTTTATCGGATTCTGAACTAATTCAGGGGCATACTGCGACAGTTCAGTAAACTTTGCCTCATACTGATCAACCGTCATTGCACCTTGACGCGGGCGTTGGAACTCCGCCATCTTCAACTCTTTAGCACAATCAGAAAAGTACTTCTCATTGAAGGCCTCTAGAAACGCATTCCACTCTCGATCTACTCCATCAGGGAACACTATCCCTTTATTAGTTTTCCACCATGTGGCTGCGTTTCCCCTCAACGATAGGCCGCCGGCCACGACCTTCTCTTCCTCAGTGCACAACAGCAGCTCAAAGGCATTCTCTAGTTCCTGAACCCACAGTGCTGCAGCTTCGGGATCTCCCTCTCCCGCGAACGTTGGTGGATTCAATCTCAGAAAGTGCTGCACCAACTTCTGTCTAGGCCTCCCAGCGGTCACGTCCTCAAGGGGAATTTCCTCAGGTTCCTCTTCTGGCTCGGCAGCCGGTGCGGCAGCAGTAGCAGCGGCGGCATTAGCGGCAGCAGCAACATTGGCGGCATTAGCGGCATTAGTGGCGGCGGCGATAGCGGCGGGCAAGCGGCGGCTTGCTTTGGTCTAGTCTGTCACCCATCATCTCAAGCATCTGCATGATTCCAAAGAAACCTCGGATCCTCGGGGGCCACTTTGCATCCTCTGGAGGTGACATCGCACCACTCGCGCTGGCCTCAGCCTGCGCTCTCCCCAAGGCACCTCGGGCACCGACTCTCATCGATGGCCCACCCCGAAACACGGGGCCTACTGCTCTCTTCCTAGCAGCTCTTGGCACTCGGTCACTCATGCTACATGCTCAATATAGATGCCTATTGGCGAATTCCAATACTATATTAGAATTTGAGTAACCTTTCAATCAAGCTAACAAACAACTAACAATCACAAGCATTAGAATATGAAAAGTTCTTCCTACTAACTATCCCATGACTCATCGTCCTTATCACTCCATACACAACCATGCTCTGATACCACTTAAGCGGGGATGTCACGCCCCGAACCCCGAGACACGTGAAACAACCCACCATGGTCATGTAAATGCGACATTCCCAGGTAGTGTCGCCGACCCCAATTCATTTTAATGCGCAAGCGAACGTACTAAGACACCCCTTACAAAAGCATATGGGATAGGACAAAGGGAACATCAATTTGAAAATCAATAACATACTTTCATACATCATCATCATCATTATCATCATTACAAGGTTTAGGTACATCAACAGGATCCAGAGACTATGCACCAAAAACGGGTCAGAGTTTATGTGCATCAAAAAGGGGTTAGCCTACACAACGTGGATCAGCCCACAACAAAAAGAAGAACAGTCCTATAACTACTAATTGGACTCGTTCGACGATCCCACATCCTCCACTGCTGACTGCGCTGGGCCTGGAGATGGTAGGTTGTCCACCCTGCCATCAGGAAGGTCAGCTACCCCCTCTCCCGGAGAGCATCCATCACGGCCGGGGAATGTCAAAACTGTCAAGTGGGCCGATCCTAAAACCATTGGCCCCAAAACGGAACCAAGCCCTATACCTATGGGGCACCCTAACATCTTCGCCTCCTGGATCCACACGGTAGACCTAATCGGCTCATAGACCCAATGACTCCCGGGGTCGGGCGCGCGCACTTTGCTCGATAATCCGAACCGGATGCCATTCTTCTCGGGGGTCCCGCCATCTAGGGTCCCGTAATAATTTTCCCCAAACTGGGATGAGACTTTGTCTCAACAAGTTCACCCCTCCTAAACCCCTATTAGAAAGTAAATACGCCCCAAAGTATCTTAGCCACAACATCAAGAAGACTTACCTCGTCTTAGCCCTCATCTCAGATTAGCACAATTTATATAATTCAACCACGTGCAATTATAATAACCAAACAACCATGGCACAATTCACATTACTGGAACAATTCAACCACTTGGATCGTCTCAGCGATCAATCGACTTGGCCGATTACATGTCATTCTAGCAATTCAATTATTGCTCTCAATCACGATCCTAACAGAAGATTTAACAACCAGTGGCAATCACGGCCCCACTCGGCACGACCTTTAATTAGGTGGTTCATCACGGCCTCACCGGCACGACCTCTCATAGGTGGTTCATCACGGCCTTATTAGGCACGACCTCTACTAGGTGGTCAATCACGGCCCTACTAGGCACGACCTCTCTTAGGTGGTTCATCACGGCCCTACTAGGCACGACCTCTCATAGGTGGTTCATCACGGCCCTACTAGGCACGACCTCTCATAGGTGGTTCATCACGGCCCTACTAGGCACGACCTCCAATCGGTGGTTGATCACGGCCAATCTCCTATCAATTCCCACACTTAGGGTTTTCTAAAGAATCCTCATAATTCGCAATCACACTCAATTCACCACAACCAATCATCAATTTCAAATTCTACAAACACAGCAGCGATCGGCACGAAATTCTGAGCAACTAGGGTCAAAATAAAATTTTCGAGTTTTTTTTTTTTTTTTTTAATTTTTAATTTTTTTTTTTTTTTTTCGAATATGAAATATTATTAAATAATCCAACAATTTCAAAGCATTTATTTAAATCATAAATAAACTCCTTTAAGTCACATCAAGGTTTATTTTAAAATAAACATACTTAACCATTAAACTAAACACACTTAACCTTAATTAATCACATTAATATAATCAATGATTAATTAAATCAATCTAGCCACCTAATCCCAATCAACTTAAGCTAAACATACTTAAGGTGTCATTAACTCATAATCGCGGATTAGTGAGGTAAACTCACCGGAATCGCTTTCCGATGGGTCTCCGGCGAAGAGCACGACGACGCCGACGATAAACCTACACGGATCGAGACCAAATAAGCATTAAAAGGGGACCAAAATGAGCCCGGAAGATCCTAGATCTTGCTGGTTTTTCTTTCCAGCACTAACCGGGCTTGAAGGGCGGCTGAACGGCGGCAACCGGTGGCGGCGTGCGACGGTGGCGAGACGGCGACGGCGTACGACGGGCGGCGAGGCGGTGACGAGCGGGCGGACGACGAACGGCGACCAGCAGCTCGGCGAGGAGATGGCGACGAGGACCTCGCACGCGGACGAGCGGCGAACGGCGGCGGCGTGCGACGGGCGGGCGACGAAGGCAAACCGAGCAGCTGCAACTCGCCGGACTCCCTCTCTCCCTCTCCAAAATTTCGAATCCCTCCCCCCAAGGCTAGAGGTTGAAGATGAAGTGGATGGGACACCCCCACTTTTGGTGGGCCAATCGGCTGGTGACACTTGTCAAACTCTCCTTAATTTTGGCCTCCACTATGACATCACCTGCTGATGTCACTTTCCACTAACTCAAATCCTCACAACATCTTCCAATAGGTCCAATTCATTTTCCGCCGGGGTCCAAACTCTTGCACATTTAATTATTTCAATTTCCATCAATTCTCTTTTAATTGAGTCCAAATCAAAAATCCATGAAATAATCCGATGTTCCTAATAAGATTTGCAACACCCTTTGATTTTCAAATTTCAAAATTCAATTTCAATTTCTCGGTTAATTTCACTCACGGTGCAATTTTAGCGTGCCTTGTCCACCGAGTGGCTTTTAGGGAAATTTTCTTGCATCCAACCCGAGGGTGATCGGTCCCCAAGTCGACGTGACAAAATTCCTTAATCACCTCACTCAATAGACTAGTTCCCTCGTGAGTGGCCAACTCGAGAGACGAACTATATGCACGATGATGAATTGCCCGACTCAATTGACTGAAAATAAACTTGAGAAAATTCGGGATGTCACAACTCTTCCTCTTATAAAAATTTCGTCCTCGAAATTTAAACCATTACATACTTTTCTCAAATAGATGGGGGTACAATTCTCTCATCGACTCTTCAGTCTCCCAAGTTGCTCCTTCAGTGCCATGGTGCTGCCATACCACTTTGACCATTGGGATGGTTCTGGTGCGCAGTACTTGCTTTTTGCGATCTACAATTTGAACCGGGCTTTCAACGTATGACACCTTGTCATCCACGTCTAATTCCTCAAAATTTAGAACGTGAGTCGAGTCAGGTTCATACTTCCTCAACATCGACACGTGAAAGACGTCGTGCACTTGTGACAACTTTGGCGGTAGTGCAAGACGATACGCCAGAGTCCCTATTCTTTCCAAAATCTCAAAGGGACCTACGTACCTCGGACTCAATTTTCCCTTTTTGCCAAAACGGGAAGTACCTCTCATCGGTGACACCTTCAGAAAGACATGCTCACCAACTTGGAACTCCAATGGCCTTCGACGCTTATCAGCATAACTTTTCTGGCGGCTCTGAGCGGTCTTTAATCATTTCGATAACCGCAATCGCCTCTACTGATCGGCTGGCCGAACCAACTCGGACCGGTGATCTTTCTTTCTCCGACCTCATCCCGGACACCGGCGTTCGCATGCTCGCCATACAATGCTTCAAAAGGAGCCATTTGAATACTCTACCGATAATCTGTTGTTATAGGCGAATTCAACCGGATGAAGCTGTTCCTCCCCCAACTTCCTTTGAAGTCCAAGACACAAGCTCGCAGCATATCCTCAAGAGTCTGAATTGTCCTCTCAGACTGGCCATCAGTCTGTGGGTGATAGGCCGTACTATACTGCAGCTTCGTTCCTAAAGCGGATTGCAAGCTCTTCCAAAAAGCAGCGGTGAACCTCGGGTCTCCCGTCCGAAGTAATTGTAATCGGCACTCCATGTATACGAACCACTTGACGTACATATAGATCTCGCGCTATCCAAACTCAAGTCTCTTCTGGACCGCAATGAAGTGAGCCGACTTTGTCGGTCCGTCGACCACTACCCAAATCGAATCGTTCCCTCTCTCGCTCCTCGGTAGACCCGTCACGAAGTCCATCGTGATATGCTCCCATTTCCACTGGGGATCTCAAGGGGTCGTAAAAGTCCTCCCGGTTTGCAATGCTTTGAGCTTTCACCTGCTGACACGTCAAACACTTGGCGACATGCTTGGCGATGTCCGCCTTCATGCCACACCACCAATAGTGTTGACGCAGGTTCTGATACATTTTGGTACTACCAGGATGAATGCTCAGAATCGCTACGATGTGCTTCGACAAAATTTCTTCTCTAAGCTCCACATCGTCGGGTACAACCAATCGTCCTTGGATCCTCAATGTTCCATCCTCGAAATCTGAAAGTTAGCCTTCCTTTTCTCCGCATCCTCTTGCAGGATTTTCTGGACATATGAATCCGTCCGCCGAAGCGTTTTGATTCCGGCCTCGCACTTCCGGTTCAATTCTAAGGGTGGCCACAAGATTCGAAAGGTGGCCTACTTCAAACTTGAAATCCGAATCTCGCGCTTTCTCAATTAAGCCCCATTCCTTAAGTACCATTTGAGCAAACGAAGACTTCCTACTCGGTGCATCGGCGACCTTATTCGCCTTTCTGGGTGGTACAAAATCTCGCAGTCATAGTCCTTTAAGAGTTCCATCCATCGACGCCGTCTCATATTCAACTCCTTCGAGAGAATAGGTACTTGAGACTCGATGGTCGGTGAAGATCTGAAATCTTTCTCCGCACGAGTAATGCCTCCAAATCTTCGGGGCAAAGATGATTGCTTTGCAAGTTCCAAGTCATGCGTCGGATAATTCAACTCGTGAGGTCTCAACGACGGGACGCATATGCAACAACCCTACCATGCCGCATCAACACACAACCTAATCCCTTAAATGACGCATCACTATAGATCTCAAACCCTCCCGGACCGGATGGGATAGTAAGCACAGGTGCGGTAGTTAGCTTATGCTTAAGCTCTTGGAAACTACTCTCGCATTTATCCGTCCACACAAACTTCTCTTCCTTTTTCAGAAGTCTCGTCATTGGCGATGCTAGCCTTGAAAACCCTTCTACAAACCGTCCGTAATACCTGCTAAACCCGAAAGCTTCGATTTCCGTCACACGTCGTCGGTCTCGGCCGCTTGATCACCCTCAATCTTTGCGGGGTCCACTTTGAGATTCCTTCTCCGAGAGATGATATGACCTAGGAAAGCCACACGAGTCGCCAAAACTCGCACTTACTAAACTTGGCGTATAGCTCGTGATCTCTTAAGGTCTGAAGCACTATCCTTAAGTGCTTTTCATGATCCTCAGTACTCCTTGAATATACCAAGATGTCGTCGATGAAAACAATTACAAACTGATCTAAGTACTCTTTGAACACTCGATTCATCAAGTCCATGAAAGCGGGGGCGTTTGTCAACCCAAATGGCATCACAGTAAACTCATAATGGCCGTATCGAGTGCGAAACGCCGACTTTGGAATATCTTCTTTTTTTATTCTTAGCTGATGATACCCCGTCCTCAAGTCGATCTTGGAAAATATCGACGCTCCTTGAAGCTGATCAAACAAATCATCAATCCTTGGCAACGGATACTTGTTCTTAATTGTCACCTGGTTGAGCTGTCGGTAATCGATGCACAAGCGTAATGAACCATCTTTCTTTTTCACAAACAATACCGGTGCTCCCCAAGGTGATGCACTTGGACGAATAAATCCTTTATCCAATAACTCTTGCATTTGCACCTTTAGTTCCTTAAGCTCTGACAAGGCCATTCGGTAAGGAGCTTTAGAGATCGGCTCTGTCCCAGGGGCTAATTCGATCACAAACTCTATCTCTCTCTCTGGCGGTAAACCCGGTAATTCTTTTGGAAACACGTCTGGGAACTCTCGTACCACTGCGATATCATCAATCTTTAACTCTTCTACTGTCGTGTCTACGACAGTCGCTAAGTAACCTTGGCAACCCTTGCCTAGCAAGTGAGTTGCTTCGAGCGACGAAATTAAGGAAACCGAGGGTCCTCCTCGACTCCCAATAAATTCAAAGCTCTCACCCCTAATGGGTTAAACCGAATCGCCTTGCGATAACGGTCCATTTTGGCTCGTTGCTTGGTGAGCCGTCCATGCCAATTATCACATCAAAATCATACATGGCTAGGACTATCAAGTCTATTCTTCCCTCTCGCTCACCAATCATTAACTTGCAATCGAGACAACCTACGTAGCTAACACTTTATCTTTCAACGGAGTAGATATACTAACCACCGACTCCAACAATTCAGGAATTAATTCTATCAATTTAACAAATCTTTCAGGCTATAAATGAATGCGAAGCTCCGGGATCAAATAAAGCATAAGCAGGATGGTCGTTCAGCAAGACCATACCTGTGACCACATTAGGCGCATCCTCCGCCTGTCCTCTGGTGAGCGCATAAGTCCTTCCTTGAGCTGGAGGTCGGTTCAATCCACCCGGCGGCATGATCTGCGGTGCGAATCCCCTGTTCTGGCCCAGCGGTGGCGGCGGCGGCAACTGAGGCTGTCTCATTTGTCTCCTAGGACAAACCCTAGCAATGTGACCCTGCTGGCCACACTCATAGCAAGCACCCATCCTAGGAGGGCGGGGGTGAGCCATGTCGCCTTCCACACAAACGACATGCTCCATTGAAATTCGATGACGGCTTCCCCACTCCACCCTTCCTATTGGGTGGAACATGGTACCTTCCCCCGGGCATCGGCCTCTTTCCAAACCGATTATCACCTCTGTTTGAATTAAACCGCGACCCAGATGCAGCGGCTTTCTCATTCTGGTCTTTCTCAATCAGCTGGGCCCGCTTGTAAAGATCCTTGTACTCCTTCAGGTCCAATGGCACCAAAAAGCTCCTCACCTCCGATCTAAGCCCATCTCTAAACCTTCGGATTCGGTTTATCGGATTCGAACTAATTCGGGGGCATACTTTGCGACAGTTCGGTAAACTTTGCCTCATACTTGATCAACCGTCATTGCACCTTGACGCGGGCGTTGGAACTCCGCCATCTTCAACTCTTTAGCACAATCAGAAAAGTACTTCTCATTGAAGGCCTCTAGAAACGCATTCCACTCTCGATCTACTCCATCGGGAACACTATCCCTTTATTAGTTTTCCACCATGTGGCTGCGTTTCCCCTCAAGGCGATAGGCCGCCGGCCACGACCTTCTCTTCCTCGGTGCACAACAACGAGCTCAAAGGCATTCTCTAGTTCCTGAACCCACAGTCTTTGCGGCTTCGGGATCTCCCTCTCCCGCGAACGTTGGTGGATTCAATCTCGAAAAGTGCCGCACCAACTTCGTCTAGGCCTCCCAGCGGTCACGTCCTCAAGGGGAATTTCCTCAGGTTCCTCTTCTGGCTCGGCAGCCGGTGCGGCAGCAGTAGCAGCGGCGGCATTAGCGGCAGCAGCAACATTGGCGGCATTAGCAGCATTAGTGGCAGCGGCGATAGCGGCGGCTGAAGCGGCGGCTTGCTGGTCTAGTCTGTCACCCATCATCTCAAGCATCTGCATGATTCCAGCAAACCTCGGATCCTCAGGGGCCACTTTGCATCCTCTGGAGGTGACATCTTTGCACCACTCGCGCCGGCCTCGGCTGCGCTCTCCCAAGGCACCTCGGGCACCGACTCTCATCGATGGCCCACCCCCGAAACACGGGGCCTCTTTGCTCTCTTCCTAGCGGCTCTTGGCACTCGGTCACTCATGCTACATGCTCAATATAGATGCCTATTGGCGAATTCCAATACTATATTAGAATTTGAGTAACCTTTCAATCAAGCTAACAAACAACTAACAATCACAAGCATTAGAATATGAAAAGTTCTTCCTACTAACTATCCCATGACTCATCGTCCTTATCACTCCATACACAACCATGCTCGATACCACTTAGCGGGGATGTCACGCCCGAACCCCGAGACACGTGAAACAACCCACCATGGTCATGTAAATGCGACATTCCCGGGTAGTGTCGCCGACCCCAATTCATTTTAATGCGCAAGCGAACGTACTAAGACACCCCTTACAAAAGCATATGGGATAGGACAAAGGGAACATCAATTTGAAAATCAATAACATACTTTCATACATCATCATCATCATTATCATCATTACAAGGTTTAGGTACATCAACGGGATCCGAGAGACTATGCACCAAAAACGGGTCGAGTTTATGTGCATCAAAAAGGGGTTAGCCTACACAACGTGGATCGGCCCACAACAAAAAAAGAAGAACAGTCCTATAACTACTAATTGGACTCGTTCGACGATCCCACATCCTCCACTGCTGACTGCGCTGGGCCTGGAGATGGTAGGTTGTCCACCCTGCCATCAGGAAGGTCAGCTACCCCCTCTCCCAGGAGAGCATCCATCACGGCCAGGGGAATGTCAAAACTGTCAAGTGGGCCGATCCTAAAACCATTGGCCCCAAAACGGAACCAAGCCCTATACCTATGGGGCACCCTAACATCTTCAGTCTCCTGGATCCACACGGTAGACCTAATCAGCTCATAGACCCAATGACTCCCAGGGTCAGGGGCGCTGCGCGCACTTTTGCTCGATAATCTGAACCGGGATGCCATTCTTCTCAGGGGGTCCCGCCATCTAGGGTCCTGTAATAATTTTCCCCAAACTGGGATGAGACTTTGTCTCAACAAGTTCACCCCTCCTAAACCCCTATTAGAAAGTAAATACGCCCCAAAGTATCTTAGCCACAACATCAAGAAGACTTACCTCGTCTTAGCCCTCATCTGCAGATTAGCACAATTTATATAATTCAACCACGTGCAATTATAATAACCAAACAACCATGGCACAATTCACATTACCAGAACAATTCAACCACTTGGATCGTCTCAGCGATCAATCGACTTGGCCGATTACATGTCATTCTAGCAATTCAATTATTGCTCTCAATCACGATCCTAACAGAAGATTTAACAACCAGTGGCAATCACGGCCCCACTCGGCACGACCTTTAATTAGGTGGTTCATCACGGCCTCACTGGGCACGACCTCTCATAGGTGGTTCATCACGGCCTTATTAGGCACGACCTCTACTAGGTGGTCAATCACGGCCCTACTAGGCACGACCTCTCTTAGGTGGTTCATCACGGCCCTACTAGGCACGACCTCTCATAGGTGGTTCATCACGGCCCTACTAGGCACGACCTCTCATAGGTGGTTCATCACGGCCCTACTAGGCACGACCTCCAATCGGTGGTTGATCACGGCCAATCTCCTATCAATTCCCACACTTAGGGTTTTCTAAAGAATCCTCATAATTCGCAATCACACTCAATTCACCACAACCAATCATCAATTTCAAATTCTACAAGCACGGCAGCGATCGGCACGAAATTCGAGCAACTAGGGTCAAAATAAAATTTTCGAGTTTTTTTTTTTTTTTTTTTTTTAATTTTTAATTTTTTTTTTTTTTTTCGAATATGAAATATTATTAAATAATCCAACAATTTCAAAGCATTTATTTAAATCATAAATAAACTCCTTTAAGTCACATCAAGGTTTATTTTAAAATAAACATACTTAACCATTAAACTAAACACACTTAACCTTAATTAATCACATTAATATAATCAATGATTAATTAAATCAATCTAGCCACCTAATCCCAATCAACTTAAGCTAAACATACTTAAGGTGTCATTAACTCGCTAATCGCGGATTAGTGAGGTAAACTCACCGGAATCGCTTTCCGATGGGTCTCCGGCGAAGAGCACGACGACGCCGACGATAAACCTACACGGATCGAGACCAAATAAGCATTAAAAAGGGACCAAAATGAGCCCGGAAGATCCTAGATCTTGCTGGTTTTTCTTTCCAGCACTAACCGGGCTTGAAGGGCGGCTGAACGGCGGCAACCGGTGGCGGCGTGCGACGGTGGCGAGACGGCGACGGCGTACGACGGGCGGCGAGGCGGTGACGAGCGGGCGGACGGCGAACGGCGACGACCAGCAGCTCGGCGAGGAGATGGCGACGAGGACCTCGCACGCGGACGAGCGGCGAACGGCGGCGGCGTGCGACGGCGGGCGGGCGGCGACGACGTGCGACGGGCGGGCGACGAAGGCAAACCGAGCAGCTGCAACTCGCCGGACTCCCTCTCTCCCTCTCCAAAATTTCGAATCCCTCCCCCCAAGGCTAGAGGTTGAAGATGAAGTGGATGGGACACCCCCACTTTTGGTGGGCCAATCGGCTGGTGACACTTGTCAAACTCTCCTTAATTTTGGCCTCCACTATGACATCACCTGCTGATGTCACTTTCCACTAACTCAAATCCTCACAACATCTTCCAATAGGTCCAATTCATTTTCCGCCGGGGTCCAAGCTCTTGCACATTTAATTATTTCAATTTCCATCAATTCTCTTTTAATTGAGTCCAAATCAAAAATCCATGAAATAATCCGATGTTCCTAATAAGATTTGCAACACCCTTTGATTTTCAAATTTCAAAATTCAATTTCAATTTCTCGGTTAATTTCACTGGGTGCAATTTTAGCGTGCCTTGTCCACCGAGTGGCTTTTAGGGAAATTTTCTTGCATCCAACCCGAGGGTGATCGGTCCCCAAGTCGACGTGACAAAATTCCTTAATCACCTCACTCAATAGACTAGTTCCCTCGTGAGTGGCCAACTCGAGAGACGAACTATATGCACAGATGAATTGCCCGACTCAATTGACTGAAAATAAACTTGAGAAAATTCGGGATGTCACATGTACTGAATGTAGTCGAGGGAAACTAATGGGAATCACAGTGGTTTTTAACCAATTCATATTATGAGATTGTGGGTATGTTGGACTTTGGCCTTAGCTTAAAGTGTGGAAATATTCGATTGAGGAGGCAAATAGGAGCCTAGAAAATTTGACCTCAAGATCTCTTAATTCGAGTATCATGTGAGAATTTGTGGGACTACTGCTAATTGTTCTAAAAACTCAAGCTTTAAAATGAAAGCTTAATTTATTATTTAAATATTCTAACACATACTGCTGCATTGAGAATGCTTGTTCTTTGGTACACTAGTTTAAGTTACGATGAACGCCATTTTAACAAATGATGTGCTCACAAAATGACAAAAAGAGATGGGTTTCCATGGCACTATATTTCCTTGTTATGTGTGGAGCTAGTTCTTCATCCGCTTCTATGCACATAAGATGCCATGGAATTGAAATTTATCCCACTGAGTTATGGCCAATCATTGCATATAGAGTGTTAGAACATGGGTCAATTGAGCAAGTTAAGGTGGTCATCTGTTTCTCGCATTTCACTGTTCATCTCCTCTCTCGAGACAGGCAACCGTGCACTATTCATGCCGACTAGTTCCCTGCTTGGCCTGGATGACTCAGCCATCCTCTTACTCTGATTTTTAGGGGTTTTCTTCCCCTCACCTTCCTCCATCTTCCCTTTGAGTGGATCTGCTCGTTTTCTTCCCCAAGACAAGATCTCTGCTATCCTACTTAGCTCTTATTCGACTGTCACTTACTAGAGCTACTTCTCAGCTTTGGTTCGACTGTCACCTACGGGAGCTGCTCACGCTTGGGCTCTACTCAGCTCTGGCTCGAGACGGCTATGGAGGTCTCGAGCGTCTTTGCTCTGGTTTGGCCATCGCTTGCTGGAGTCCTACTTGGCTCTAGTTCGAGACTCACGGGAGCTGCTCGTGCTTGGGCCTTGCTTGACTCTGGTCTGAGGCGGCTGTGGTGGTCTAGAGTATCCCTCCTCTTTGTAGCTTGGCTTGGTATGGAGCTCCTTAAATTGGCTGGTATATAGAGTTTTGTTGACTGCTTGGTGATTCTACGGGGCTCGATGACCTCGTCTTCGGCAGAACCTCAGCTAGGTGGTGGTAGAGGGAAGGGGCCGAGCTCCTCTCCTCACAAGTCTGTGGATCGGCAAGCTAGCAAGTTGGGCTAGCAATCCCGACCCGTAGGAGGTTCTTCTTTGACATGGGATGGCTCAAGCCGTGGGCCAATCTCTCGGCCTTTTCGGGAAGGCCGATCTCGGGGACGAAGTTGAGTTCGGGTTCCTACTAAAAGGGCCCTGAGCAAGTTAGCAAGTGGCGCGGTTGGCCGCAAAGGGCTACGAGTTATCCTATATTCCTCCTGCTGCTGTTGTGGGGGAGAAAGCAATTGTAAATCTGACGGGAGAAGTGCTGTAGGCTGCGGATCCCAAATGGAAGGAGTTATTGGTAAGTTATTTTGTTGGGAGAAGGCTTCCTTTTTAGATGACCGAACAGACTTTGAAGAACACTTGGGGGACAAAGCCAATAGATATGCTAGCTGATGATCAAGGGTTCTACTATTTCTATATCCCGAACCCGATGTTCCGGAGGAAGATCCTAGAGGAGGGACCAACCACTGTTGCTCGAATTCCCCTTATTTTACAACAATGGAAACCTCTTATGGAATTGAAGAAGGCTAAGCAAACCTCCGTTCTGGTATGGATAAGACTCAAGAATCTTCCCCTCGACTTGTGGTCCGCACTGGCAATTAGTGTTATAGCTAGCTCCATTGGCAAACCCTTTCATGTGGATCAACGAACCGATGATACGAGGATGATTTCCTTTGCCAGAGTGTGCGTGGAGATCCAAGTTAATCAGCCGAGAGTTTCGACGGTTGAAGCGAATGTTGATGGGGTCACTAGGTCCATTGCTGTGGATTATAAATGGAGGCCCCTTGAATGCCCCAAGTGTGGCGTCTTTGGACATAAATGTGATGCTGCCCCTCTCCTTGTTCGGCTTCTTCCTGCTCCTTTGGACGCTGTTTGCCCCCTTGACCAGCCTTCCGAGGCTCCTGAAGCCACGGAGCAGGGCTGGAAGCAGGTGAAGAGTAAGAAGAAAAAGGCTCACCAACCTTTGGAGGGGACTCCACCCAGTTCAGTCAGTCCGAGCGAAGGAGAAAGGTCTTTGAAGCTCAAGACTACGATTGTGGAGAAGAGGTTGCCTAGTACATATTCACGCAGGCCCCCTAGGGGGCCTTTGATTATTTCGGAGCAGGTTGATACTGTTCCAACTACTTTAGTTGAAGCTATCTCCACTTCGGTGCCGGTAGACACTGCGGTGCCCTGCCTAAAGGTTGTAGGGAGCTTAGACATCTCTTTTTGGGAGGATGATCTCCTCTCTCCTGGCCCTTCACCGAAGGCATCTGTAGAGGATAAGAGGCATGCTAAGACATCGGAGCCTCCTCCTATGACTATACAGGACAAGCTGCTTGGTCTTGCCTCGGATCCTCCTCCTTCAACGGTCCAAATAGCCCCGCCTTCTACTAGGCGTTGCTCCTCTAAAAGGAGGTAATGCTCTTGCCCTCTTCTATTGTATATATATGTATATAGGTTGCTGGAACATTAGGGGGCTTGGTGCTCTTCTTAAACAAGCAGAAGTAAGGAACTTTGTTTTGACGAACCGATTGGCTTTGGTTGGGGTAGTTGAGACTAAAATTCTTCACAACCTCTTCAATGCCATTTTTGGGAATTTGATTTTGAATTGGTGCTGGCGGGTTAATTCTGAGTACTCTAATCGGGGTAGGATTTGGGTTGGTTGGGATCCTACAGTGGTTTCTTTTGAAGTTTTATCGCTCTTAGATCAGATGATTCTTGGGAAGCTTTGTTAGTTGGAGACCGGAGTGGCCTATTATGTCTCTTTTATTTATGCCGAGCATTCTTTTTCTACTCGTCGACCTCTTTGGGAGGATTTGGTGGTGAGAAGCTATTCTTGACAGGACGTGCCTTGGCTTGTTTTGCGAGACTTTAATGTTATAAAGGATCCCTCGGACATATTGGGTGGCTCGGACCTTTGATTGCCGTGCTTCGATGAATTTCGATAGTGTCTAGATCAGGCGGAGCTAGACGACCTTCGTTATGTGGGGTTTCGATACACTTGGTCGACTTCTTTAGGGCCCTCTCGAAAGATGAGGAAGATTGATAGAGTTCTGGTAAACTCTTGTTGGAGCTAGGTTTTTTCCTTTTCGGAAGCGTCCTTCCTTGCGCCTGGGATTTTTGACCACTCACCTATGGTGGTTAAGGTGGACAATCTAATCTTTTGGAAAACACCGTTCAAGTTCTTTGACTTCTGGATGCAACACCCGGACTTCAACTCAATTGTGAAGCAAGTTTGGGAGAATCCGGGTTATGGAGTGCCTATGTTTAAGCTAGTGCGTAAACTAAAAATCTTGAAGGGTCGGCTCAAGTAGTTGAATAGAGATTCCTTCGCCAACATCTTCGAAAGGACTTTTGAAGCGAGGGAAGCCTTAAAGCAAACTCAACTTGGCCTCCTCAATGACCTCACCAGCATGGTCCTCGCGGACTTGGAGAGAGTTCAGCGGCGTACTTTAGTGGAGCTTAGGTCTCAGGAAGAGTTGTTCTTAAGGCAGAAAGCTCGTATAAGATGGCTCAAGGAAGGTGACCAGAACACAAAGTTCTTTCACCCGTATGTCAAGAAGAGACAACTAAGAAACATAATTCTCTTTGTGGTAAACTCCTCAGGTAACCAAATCACTGAGCCTCAATTGGTCCAACAACATTTTGTGGAGCATTTTCGTGATCTCCTTTTGCCAAGGATGGAGTTGGACACCTCTCAGGTATCGGAGATTCGGGAGGTTATCCGCTCTTAGCTGAATGATGACCAGATTACCTTTCTTGCTCGCCCTGTGGCTGATCTTGAGATTCGAGATACTCTTTTTTCCCTTACCAAGGGTAAGGCACCAGGTCCAGATGGTTTCACAGTTGAATTCTTCAAGGAGAATTGGGATGCGGTGGGTCAGTTGGTCACGGAAGCCGTGAATGACTTTTTCACCTCGGAGAGTCTTCTCAGGGAAATCAATAACACCATTTTGGTCATGGTTTCAAAGGTTCCCAATGCGACTACCGTTGACGACTACAGGCCTATTGCTTATTGCAATACGGTCTACAAGATTATTACCAAAGTGTTGGCGAATAGGGTTGCGGCCGTGCTAAAAAACCTTGTCAATCCGTCTTAGAGTGCCTTCGTCAAGGGATGACAAATCAGGGATAATATTCTCTTGACGTAGGAACTTTTCTCTGGGTTCCATGTCGAACCCTATTCTCCCAAGTGTGCTATCAAAGTTGACTTCAGAAAGGCGTATGATACCATAGATTGGTAGTTTCTCGAGAGTGTACTTCTTGCTTTTCGATTTCCTGATTGATTGGTTCACCTCATCATGACCTGTGGAGGACTCCTCGGTTTTCCATCGATTGGTTCACCTCATCTTGAGAGGCACTGAAATTGAATTCTGTCTCCAGCTTTCATTGTGATTGGGTGGACTTCTCTTCCTTGCTTATACTAATAATATGTCTGTTTGCACATACCCTCTCAGATACCAAAGGGGGTGCAGGCTGGACAGCTTGTGGTTATAAGACAAAAATGTTTCAACAAATAATCAACTATTTTGCATTAATTGTGGAGCTTTTTTGCTGCCAAAAATTATTTTTAGACACAGCATTGCTGCAGGACTCCAAATTCATGTCGATCTTGGAGATCTATATGTGCGATTTCAGATTAAATTCCCTAGGTATGTTATTTATTGGTTTTTTTTTGTCTGTTTTCATAATCATCAGAGTTTGATTGAGTTTCCTCCTCCTCCTTTCCTAGTTCTTGCTTATTGGTCGGGTCAATACGCATTTGTGGTTAGTATCCATTTGAGTTGCATTTATGGATGATTTGGAGATGGAGTTACTACTTCTCATGGAGGCACATTGCACATGTAACGGTATTACATTAACTTCATTTCTGAAAAATGAATGAATCTAAATCTTATCACTGGACTACAGCAATTTTCCCTTTGAAGTCAGGGTCCATATTGGTACGTGTGAACAAGTATCACATTCACAGAAGGAGTTCCTTTCTTATGTGCAATATTTGATTGTTTCCAGAAAAGGAACAGATAGGCCACTTTATCTCTGTTAGCCATTTGTTAGCTCGGACAGAGACAATTTTATTAGCAAGATAATGAGAAAATTGGTCAGGAATACTTACTTCCAGGTTTTTTGATTTTTAATCGTTCATTGATACCTTAGGTGTTGGTTGTTTGGCTGTCAAAATTTGATGCAATGTGTTTACTTTCTATGACTGGTTACTTTTCAGCGAGATCAATGAAAGACAACGTGCAGTTTTAGAAGAATTTGATGAAGAAGGAAATTGGTATGTCCTCTTCTTCTTTTCATAATGGCATCTAGTTTGCATGAATGCATTTGTCCTTTATGTTTCTATTTTTCATCCGATTCTTGTAATGGTCATACCAACAGTTTTATGCTTAAGGACATTTATAGGTTCTTGTCATTAACGGGTGGATCAATCACCTTTGAAACCAAATTGTATGTTGTCGTGATCAGAATCAATCATTATTCTTTTAGTTCCATGTTTGGATTCTTTGCTTGTGTTTGGGTTTTACTTCGCTTCTCGGTGGATCATTCTCTGAGGACCGGTAGTTATGTTGTTTTTCCAAATGGATGTAGAAATATGACTTTTTGCACCACTGCCAGGCGCAGTAGGGGTGAGCGGTTCCCGGTTCCGGTTCGGTTCCGTCTAGAACCTGGAACCTACCCTCGGGTATAGGTTCCTCATTTTTTGGAACCTGGAACCTACCCGTCGGAACAAAGAACCTGGAACCTACCCTGTCACAGGTTCCGGGATCGGTTCCAGGTTCCTACAGGTTCTTTTTTTTTTGTTTCATTTTCAGGGTAAACTATGCAACAATTGCTCAGTCCAACCATTATGTAAGATCTAAAGGAAAAGCTGTGTCTGATGTTCTAAGCCAGCATTGTGATATTCCAAAACACTCTTTAAGTTTACAAGCAAACTTAGTTTTGCTATATCAAACTAATAAAAAAGTACCAACAGCATACCTAAAAATTCAGATGTTGAACACACATCCATCTCCTTCTCCGGCAAATCCAATTACAAGCATTTGGGCACTTCACAGCTGTAGTCCCCACTTCTATTTGGCCTCCCTTTGCACAACATTGAGCACGAATCCATCAAGAACCCTTTCTGATTGTCTTCCCGACCATCTGCAGTGAAAAAATTAATTACTAATTAATATACAAGCTATGCAGATCAGGTGCCAACCAAACAAAAAAAAGAAATATAAATTAGCTTGTAAAGTACATTACTCACCAATAAATAAAAGCATAATGGTGATTGGTATCAAAGTGTGTTTCATTTTAACTCAAGATAACACGTATAACAACGTCAGAAATGTCCATATGCTTTCAAAAAGTGAAGAAGCTAAAGCCATCATTTAAAATAAGGTGTACTCAGCTGCAGGCATGTATGAAAATAAATATATCCTGCCGGGAAAAAGAGAGAATGATAAACAGAGGACAGACAAAGCATAGCCATAGTCGGACACAGACGTCTAGAAGACAAGAAAGTGGAAAATGAAGTACCTTTACAAAATGCTGTTAGAATTTCATAAACACCGAAACAAGCTCCTAGACCAAATGTTCTCCCCGGCATCAGCCATTCAAAGCCAATGTAAAGACCTACAATTCAAGAGTAATAGTAGAATCAACAACTACTAATCATGTCTATGAATATTCAATAGTTATTGTCCAAAAATACTGTGAATAAACCACTTCATCTTCCTTAGCACATGCAGTCAACTAAATAGGAGGAGCAACAATTCTCAAGCAACTTGCCATATATTGGATGGACACTCCTTTCCACCAGTAGAATATCAACCGCCACTTCCATCATGAAGAAGGGTCTTGAGTAAACATATAATCTCGTCAAAGAGCAAGCAGAAGTTGCATACTCCAGAAACAAAAAGGTTTTTCCACAAGAGGAATTTTTGTGTGGGAAGTCTTCAATTTTTTACAGCATTTTGTACATGATTTATTTTGAATAAGCAAAGTTCTCAGGGAATCGAAGGAATGGACTTTAACAGAGCTACTTCCTAAGTCTTCTTTTCCATTCTTTTCCCTTTTAGGCCAGAAATGGCTAACCACTTCAAAACCCCATAAATGGACCACGGATGTTATAACTTTGAACAGGAGCACAGGATGTACTTTACCAATTCCTATCTATGTTCTAACGAACTGGAGAAAAAAAAATCGAATAAATATAAAGTAAATGGACTGCAAAAATGGTTGCATTTCCAAATTACCTCCTAAACCTCCGGACAAAGCCCGAACTCTTTCCACAGCTTGCGCCGGAGTCAACTGCTTAGTTGAGCCAGAACCAAGCTGCTTTGCACACGCACAGAGTCAAGCACCATGGAAATCCGAAATTCCTACAATTCAGAGGGGAAAGAAGCAAACAAAAGGGCATCAGCAAACCAACCTAGATAAGGGTCTTGATGGTATCGAGAGGATAAGTGAGGGCCGTTCCTAAAGTGACCGAAGTGGCGGCGGCGACCGCGTGCGTTGTAAACATTCGGTTCTTGAAGAACTCGTCCATCCCGAACGCCGATCCTAGAACGGCGAATCCACTGCCGCGTTCGGGAACGAGCCTCCGGGCTTCTCGAGAACCGCGGCGTACACCTTGATGTCGTCCTTCATGAGCTGATCTCTGCCATAAAAAACGACGCCGATAAACATCCCAAACACGCAAGGGGGCCCAAGATATCGAATCGACCGATCGATCCCCCGCGCGAAGAACCGAGAGAGAGAGATTGAAGCGTTACCTGGAGATATAGGTCTTGTCGGAGAGGAACTCGTTGAGGGACTTGACGCCCGACTCCATGTGGAGATTCGCCGAGGGCAAGCAGCGTCGGGCAGAGACAGAGGAGGGCGAGCAGTGTGAAAGTGTGAAGTGAACTGAGCGAGACTAGGGTAAACTTAGGGTTTTTTTTTGGAACTTAACCGGTTCCGGTTCCGATTTCGGTTCCCGTTCCCATGGGAACCGGAACCGGAACCGAGAACGCCGGTTCCCAGAAAAAGGAACCGGGAACCGGAACCGGTCCCTTTGGAACCGGAACCGGACCGGAACCTCCGGTTCGGTTCTCCGGTTCCCGGTTCTACCCGGGAACCGCGCTCACCCCTAAGGCGCAGTGCCATCTGACCATTGCAATCAGTGGTGATGGCAGCACTTGCCTCTCATGCTCTTGCATTTGGGGCACCTCTGGATTAGTAGGGTGAAGCAACTACCAAGAATGCAAATCATGCTGTTTCTGAAATTGATGGGAGGTGTAGCAGGAACTATCTAGAATGCATCTGTGGTTACTTTGATGTGTTTTCCACTTAGACTATTTTAAAAAGGTGTCTTACACTTGGACAATATCGAAAATTAGATTAAAATTTTACAAGGTCTACCTGATGCTTTCTGCGGTAGAAAGAGGGGAGAAAAATATAGGGTGGCTGATGAAAATTATAAAATTTGCCTGCGAAACCTTCTGACAGAAGATTTAAATTCTTCCAAGATTTCATATACTTGCCTTTCATTTTCTTCTACTGGCTTCTCTCCCAAACAAAGCCTGAGTGTCTGACATAATTGTATATCTAGACCACATAGACCAAATCCATCCAAACCGTTGATCTTGTGGTCCCCATAGTGAGACCTACATAATAAATGGTTGAGATGATATTGATACTGTCACACCCCGAACCTCGAGCGTGCTAACATCCCACCATAGTCATGCAATTGCGATATTCCCAGGTAGTGTCGCCGACCCCATTCATTTATTATTGCGCAAGCGGAACGTATTATAATCCCCTGACAATGAAATACGTGATAGAAAAGTAGAAAGCAAAATCACAACATAACACTTAAACATAATTCAACAGAATTACAAACAGAGGTTTACGGTCAACAATCTACAAAAGACTGGCTCTTAAAAAGAGGTTATCCTACGACCTACAAGTCGCACACGATCTCCAATCCTTATGACTTCACATCTCCAACTCCTCAAGGCCAACCGAAGCTATCTGGCCGCTCCGTCCTCTAGGGACCTGAAATGGTTATTCAATAACCATTGAGGCAACGTCTCATCAAGTTCAACCCCCTAAATCCCTATTAGAAAGAAAATACGCCCAAGGGTGGCCTAGCCATATCACACAGAGAACTTACCTCGCCTCAATTCCTTCCTGCAAGTTAGCACAATTTGTATCACATAATCTCAGGTAGTAATAATTATTCAAACAATTGGAACACCATCACTTTCATATAAATCACGATCGCACTTAGCACGCATTCCAATTATTATTCACTGCCACACAAGGGCATAGCTTACTCCCAGGTCGGCTATCTATTGACATTACGGCATTTCGAGAAGGATAAAGGTCCAGTCGGTCTCGCCATTACTGCGACCAAGCCACGTCGTTCTATCGACGACATTTCTAGAAGGATAAAGGTCCAGTCGGTCTCGCCACTACTGTGAACAAGCCACGTCGTTCTATCGACGGCATTTCTAGAAGGATAAAGGTCCAGTCAGTCTCGCCACTACTGCGACCAAGCCACGTCGTTCTATCGACGGCATTTCTAGAAGGATAAAGGTCCAGTCGGTCTCGCCACTACTGTGACCAAGCCACGTCGTTCTATCGACGGCATTTCTAGAAGAATAAAGGTCCAGTCGATCTCGCCACTACTGCGACCAAGCCACGTCGTTCTATCGACGGCATTTCTAAAAGAATAAGGATCCACTACTACGACCCGAGCCTTTCAACTAACACACCACAATTTGATACCGATCCTTGGATACTTTACATTTCACTCACATAATCCAATTACGATATTAGCCATTAACAATCCAATTTTAATGCCGAACTTGACACTTGGGATTTTATGAATAAAATCCATATTTAACACAATCAACACTCAATTTGCCGCAATCAATCATTAAATTCAAATTCTACATACACAAAGAACGATCGGCACGAAATTCTGAGAGTTTAGGGTCCCGACGAAATTTTTGAATTTTAATAAATAATTAAATTTATTCCAAAAATTAATTAAATAATAATATTCATATTTTTCATCATCCACGCTCAATTTATAATATCCAACCATCAATTTCAAAATCCGAACACACAAAGCAGCGATCGGCATGAAATTCGAGCAATCTGGGGTCAAAAATAATTTTTCCTTTTTTTTATAAATAATAATATTTTAATAATTTCGGAATATAATATAATATTATAATTTCCAGAATTTCGAAACAATTAAATAATTCAAAAGTAAAACCCTATTATGTCCCATCAAGGTTTATTATTAAATAAACTATCTTAGCCTTTAATTAAACACACTTTAAATTAAATAAACCTTTTAATCCAAATCACAATTAAATAAACTAAAATATCCACCTAAACTTGCTTAACTTAGACTAAGCACACTTAGGGCATAATTAACCGTCTAATCAAGATTTAGTGAGTTAAACTCACCGGATTAGCGAGCCGAGCGGACCAAAACGACGGGGACGACGCGAGGATCGACTTTCCTCAAAGCGGGCCGAGCATCCGGGCTCGGGAAGGCGGCCAAAAGGGGCCAAACGTTCGCTGCATACCCATTTTTCTGCAGCTTCTGGTTTGGGGTTGAAGGAGGGCAGATCCTAGCCTAATCGGGCGGAGGAACGGAGAGGGAGAGGGACAGTAGCTCGGGCGGCCAACGGCGGGGTCTCACGGCGGCCAGGCGGGCCTCCGGCGGCCTTGGCAACGACGAACGGGCGACTGGACGGTGGAGGGACGATGGCTGGTGGCGGACGAAGCAAGAACGAGAGGGGCGAAGCAGCTCGCGAGGGCTGCGACGGCGAGTGGGTGGAGGTGCGGCCGGCGACGAGCGGGCGGGCGGACGGCCATGGTTGCTCCAGCTTCTCCTCTGCAATTTCTGGGTTTGAAAAGCACCAACAAGAGGAAGAAGAAGCTGTTTGAACAGCAGCAAGAGGGGAGAGAGGAAGGCGGAGGACGCACGGCTAAGGCGGAGCGACGACGGCGTGCGGCGGCGGTGAGCGGCGGAGGCATGCGGCTTCTCCTGCTTCGCTGGTTGCTAAGGTCCGAAGAAGAAGATGAAGAACATGGAGGAGAGAGGCTCGACGGGAGAGAGGAAGAAGAGAGGGAGGAGAGAGAGAAGGGGGGCCCTTTTCTTTTTCTTTTTCTTTTTCTTTAATCCACAAAAAGGCCTACTATGACCTCATGCATGACATCACACTCCACTATCTCCCACAATCTTATTCCAATAGGTTCACTTGCAATTTCCGCCGGGGTCCAATTATTTGTACAATAACTTCTTCAATTTCACTCGATTCTCTTCTAATTGAATTAAATTAAAGCCCATAAAATTAATTCAATGTCACCACACTTCAATTCACATCTTCATTTATCCGTAGAGCCAACTTAAGTCCCAAAAGTACGACCAAAAGCGGGCCCACTAATTTCTCAAGCCAAATTAGCCATTTTCTGATTTAATTGCTGAAAAACTCTGATTGTATGAAAAATCTTCTAAAGATAAGTCAATGTTCCTAAAATGATTTGTGACATACCCAGACTTCCAATTTCTGAATTCGATCTCAATTCCACGGTTAATTTCACTTTGGCACGATATTAGCGCGGCCCAACCTATCGGGTAGCCTTTAGAAATTTTTCATGTATTTGACCTGTGGTTGATCATCTCAAGCCACAATGTACATCTTTGAAACATTGGCGACTTTCGGTTGTCGGGGTAATCTCAAGGTTTCAAATACGAACACAGGGTACCCAATCGATAGAAAAGTCGGTTTAGTGCCGATCGATAAGAATTGTGCAATCCGGTGGAATCACCCACATTTGATCACATGCCTTTGTCGAGTCGACCTATCTCCGGTCTCTAATCGATTTTTTTTTTATTTGTGCCGTAATGACCCTTACAGATTAGCTCGGTCGAAAAGTCGCTTCCTGGCCAAATTGTCGAGTCTTATGCATTAGAGTTTCTTAACGACTTCACTCGTTAGACTAGTCTTCACATGAGTGGCCGACTCAAGGAAAAGAACTATATGCGTGCCAACGAAATGCCCGTCTCAAATTATTGAAAATAGAATTGAAAAATCGGGATGTCACAGATACATGGTATAAACTGTCTAATGACTTTCCTGACAGAGGCATAACTGTTTCAGTTTTTCAGAGTCTGTTATTTACTGTTTGTGTTTCTAGAAGTTGCTATTGTTACATCGATACCTCAAGTGGCTGCACATGTATGCTATCCATGCTTTGTGTTTATAATTTTCTACCAGAAAAAGGGAATGTTCATTTAATCCAACTTTTTGAATAGTTAATTGTTGCTACTTCCCCGATTATGATGGAGATCCTGAAACGGATAACAGTCTTTATCAGAAGCTATGTATTGGTTGAAATTACAGGTGGGCACAATTTCTTGTGTTTATGCTCAAGATGCCTCCGGTCCTGTGGATCCTCATGCTCCTGCACATATATGGAATTTGCAGCCAGACTGGATCAGATGATAGCTTGGATTGAGACTAGTTGTGTTGGAGGATTCCCCCAGATTATGCTCTTAGGTCGAGTTACTTTACTAGAAGAGATCTTTTTTTTTAATGGAGGTGATCGCAGTTGCTCAATTACAAGTTTGAGCCATTCTTTTGCCCCCTGAAGTCCCTTATTTTTTCAAGTCATATTAATGTACAGAAATTACTTATCCTTAATAAAGTTCATATTCTTTTGCGCTTACTGTTCCTTGCTTGAAAACTTCCCGTTGGGCTTTTTTTTTTTTTGGGAGAAATCTTAATTAGCAGGATGAATTGCATAATAATGTTGTCTCTTCTGTGTACTTAAGTTCTTATATAGTGGGGAAAGGAAACGTGTGGCGGATACTGTTAAGTAAAATTGTGTAATCGCCCTGGAGTATGAAGCAACTATGCTGTGTAATTGGCAGCCCAGAAAAGGTTATGTCGGCTATTGTGAATAGCATCATGAAATCCTGATCCAAGTTTCCGCCTGAGGTACCAGCAGTCGCCTGGCTATTGTGCCATTGTCATATATTCTCGATGATTGGTGTTATCAATGAAGCTTCATTGTTAGCCTTACCCTGTAGCCGTTCCTATAAGTTATCTTGTCAGAATACCCGGTCGTAGATGATTTACAACTGCTGGTTTGGAGATCCTAAAAGAGGCCCAATCGTTTCCTTTCTGAAGTTATTTGATGTCTTGGCAGCAATTGACTGTGATCCTAGAGCAGGGGGGAAGAACAATGTCAGAAGACAGTGCAAGAGCATAATAGTCCAGTATGGCTCAAACAATGTCATCCACATCATCCGATTCGCATTGATTTGTCTTCTTGGTTTACATCTAATACAAAATCTCTGGACAACGAGGAACCGGCACTTTGCTTCAACACTTTGTTAGACGTATTCCCTTGGTTTCAGTAAACATCACTCTAGATGGAATTGTACAGGCACGGGACATGCCTTTCTTTTCTTCCTTGCTGAAGCCATGGAACTTCTGATTGTTGGTTTGAGCTCTGTCTGTTGTACATGCCAGATGTCATTTTTAACGCTCTTACGGCTATGTTAGGTCATGCGTTTTTATGCCTTGTCACATCAAGTACCTCTCAGGCTGCAGTGGTTTGAAGATGTTGTCTCTTCGAACTTGTGCGAAGGGTTGCGTGAACACGAGTCTAACGATCGAAATGTCCTTGTAACGATCGCTTTGGATCTGGCATGAGCATAAATTACGACTGAAAACTTCCAGATCCACGAATCCATTAAAGAAACGTCAGAGGTATAGAACTTTAGTCACTTACATGCCAAATTGATTTGGAATACTATAATAGTTTGACGTGCCATATCATGACATTCTCATCTCTTAAGCCGATCTTAAGGGTTGGATGAAGCTGTAAAGATCCATTATATCTGAAATTACAAAATGCAAATACGCAGTTGTTTTCAAGTAGTTCATAAATCACTGGGAAAATAAGCGATACAGTGCGTATCATTATTGTAAGAGAAATAAAAGAGAACTAGTTACGCAAGCTGCTACAGAAAGACCAAAATGTCAATAAAAGAAGCATGTGGGATCAACTAGGTCTTCCAATTTTATGTCCTCCCACGCGCCTAGCATGATCGACCTACGTGCCGATAACTCTAGAGACACTTGTTGCATGCTTGGACGATGCTCCGGTTTTGCACTCAGGCATGAAAATGCCATCTTTACAATGAAAGCCACTTGGCCTAGCGTATCACCATCTGGATATGGGATTCTTTTATCTAGAGCTTGTTTCAGGGGCCAACATGAAGCTATTGAATTGCTTGATGATGAAGAAGATGAGGATGTGAGAGACGATATGAGATCGCCTGGATGTCGACCCATGATTACTTCTAATGTCACCATTCCAAAGCTATAAACATCACTTTTCTCCTTCACCTTCATTGTGTATGCGAGCTCTGCAAAGGGAAAACAACATTTTTTTTTCTATCTCATATTAATGCTATTTTTTTTTTTTTGCCAAATCTTAGTAATGTTATTTAATTAACTGTTTTTATTAAAGAAACCAATTTACCTGGAGCTGCATATCCAATAGTGCCTGCAAAGGAAGTCCAATTGGATAAGTAAGGTTGCAGAACCTTTACTGTGCCAAAATCAGAGACGTGAGCTTCGTATTGTTCATCCAATAAAATGTTCTTGCTCGACGCATCTCGATGAACTATAGGAGGAGAGCATTCATGGTGCATGTAGGACAAAGCATAAGCCACACCTTTAACAACATTCACTCTCTTATTCCAGTTAAATGCCGTTATCCTCTCTTCATTGTTCAATACATTCTTCAAGCTGCCTAATTCCAAGAACTCGTAAACCAAAAATGAATGTCGAGAACTCGAGCAAAAGCCATAGAGCTTGATAATATTCCGATGCCGAACTTCAGTCAGAGCATGAATCTCCCTTTCAAATGCTTTTTGACTAGGGATTTCAGGCTTTGCTGCTTCCTTAAATTTCTTTACCGCAACAGTTTCACCTGTTTGCAACTGGGCCTTGTAGACACTCCCATGTCCTCCTACACCGATGCAATATTTGGCATCAAACTCCTCCGTGGCTTCAATAATGCTCTTATAGACCATATTTCCGTTAAAGCTCAAAATTGCCCACAAGTTTTCATTGCTTCTGTTGTTCGAACTAGGCTCTGTTTTCTTTAATCTTCGGCATACTATACTTGAATTTCCCACAATAAGAAGCAACGAAAGTAGGCAACTTAAAGTAGGAATCAAAATTAGCAGCAACTTTTTGTTTTTGTTCTTGCCTTTCGACGTTGTTGCTGTGCATGGTTTGAGACTAGTAATAACTCCACACAAGCCTTTGTTCCCTTTCACAACTTCAATTGTAGCATTATGAAAGGCTGGAACATCTGGTAAAGGACCTTCTAACTCATTATATGATATGTCGATGGATGTCAAGCTTATCATATCAGCAAAGGTTGACTCAATTAAACCTGAAAGCTGATTGTGTGAGAGATTGAGTATTTCCAATCTGTGCAATTGTGCAAATTGTCCAGGTATTTCTCCCATGAGCAAATTTTGACTCAGATCAAGAACTTGAAGAGATTGGAGGTTGCCGATCTCCATAGGAATACTCTTATCAAGATTATTCATGCTTAAATTTAAGAACAAAATGTTGGAGCATTCCCCAAGTTCTGTAGGAATGGAGCCACTCAAGTTGTTTCTTGCAATGTCGAGTTTTTGGAGACTGGACAAGGCTTCAAGTTCTTGAGGGATGTGGCCTTCAAGATGGTTGCAGTCTAATAAAAGCTCTAGCAGCAACTTCAATTTTCCTAGGTCTTTAGGAATTTCCCCAACTATATCATTTGAAGAGAGGTCCAGTCTGTGCAATTGATTCATGTTTCCAAACTGAGGTGGTATGGTGCCATAAATTCTATTGTTGGAGATTATCAAGCTCGTCAAATTTTTACATTCTCCCAATGTCGGTGGTAACTCACCGTAAAGTTCATTGTTACTCAACTCAAGGTAATCCAAGTAAGGGTATACACTAAGAGCATCAGTTATATTTCCCTTGAGCAAGTTGTTACGGAGTCCAACTCTATGCAAACTCGAACAATTTCTTAGGCTTCTTGGGATGGGTCCATTGAGGTGATTGTTATTTGCACCAAAACGTAAAAGAGCTTGGCCACTGCAGATCTGTTGTGGCAGTTGGCCAACAAAATTGTTATCGCATAGCTGTAAGTTTTCGAGGAATGTGAGATTATTCATCTCGACGGGAAGAAAACCCCCCAGATTGTTCTGACCTAGTATCAGATGAGTGAGGAGTGCTAGTTTTCCAATCTCTTTCGGAATAAAGCCCGACAAATCATTTTTGCTAAGGCAAAGAGCATTCAAATTGCTCAAGTTATCTATGGATGACGGGATAGGACCTGACAACTTATTCACGTGAAGGGAAACATAATTCAAATTGCTCAATTTACCTATGGATGACGGGACAGGACCTGTTAAATCATTTGATGACAATCGGAAACATATGAGGGATCTCATTTCTCCAACTTCCAAAGGTATGGGACCGGAAAGTTGGTTTTGACATAAGCAAAGAAATGCTAAGTTACTCAAATTTCCTAGAGTTTTAGGGATGTAACCATTGAGATAATTGGAAGATAAATTGAGTTCAATGAGAGACCCCAACATTCCTATTTCCTCTGGAATGGCCCCAACAAGTCGATTATAGCAAAGCTGCATCTTTATCAAGCTGCTCATATTTCCTATGGAAGAAGGAATAGGACCATGATGCGATTGTTCTTTAACTTGAGGTAATTGAGAGACTTGAGCCTTCCTATTTCTCTAGGAATGAAACCAGAAAGTTTATTTTTAGAGAGAAATAGGCCGGTCAAGTTGCTCAAGCTACCTATCTCATTGGGAATTGGGCCATTGAAATTATTATTCGACAGTTTGAGAACTTGGAGAGATCGCAAGGACCCTAGTTGAGTCGGAATGTTTCCTGAAAAATCATTTCGAGACAAGTCTAGATGAGTAAGCTTGGCAAGAAGAGCCATGCTCGGAGGGATGTTTCCGAAAAGTGAGTTGTTGGCAAGCTTCAGAGCGAGCAAGTTGGGCAATAGGGAGAAATTCAGATGATGAAGCGTACCATGTATGGCAGAATCTGAGAGGTTAAGGCTCACCACGCTCCCAGGACGATCACAGTAGATTCCGCGCCATGAACAAGGGCTGCTTCCATTCCACGAAGACAAAGTGTAGTGACTCTGGCTGTCTAGCTCAAACTTCCATGTTAGGAGTGCCTCCAGTTCCTCATTTCTGGTTTGGTTACTAGGACCGGCAAGGGTCACTGGAGAAGGGCTTCCAGATGAAGCAAGACAAGGCATTTCTTGCGTGAGCATGAGGAGGACACAAGCGAAGAACAACATGGAGGGTTGTTTTTGAGATAAGGCCATGACAGGTTGTTTAGGTTATTTTGGGGTGGGCTTTTCTTTGTTTCTTGCATGAGCATAAGAAGTGCAGCTGAGACGTACTTATAGAAGAAAATCGGGGCCCTCAAGTCAACAACCAAGTCAATAATCCTGGTGAGGTGCAATCCTCGTTACGAAAGTCTTCCATGCCTCTCAAAAACTTGAAACATCCAAATGCCCAATGTTGGATTGACTGAGGAGATCACGTTCACACCTATAAATGGTCACCACCTCATCTGGTTATTTGAAATACACCCATGTGGATCAGGCCAAGCCTCACGTGCCTGGCTAGTGATTGAGAGAAAATTTCAATTTATATTTTATCATGGTTGCAGAATTTGCATGTGGACAATGGGACTTTAATGTGGGAATTGAAAGGTAAAGCCCGAAATTAGGGAAGAAAGTGGATTTTTCTCGTCGGTTTTTGCGTGGAGGATAATCTGGTCTGCCTCAAAGTAATTCAGTCACCCTTCCCTCTCGTTCTCAACACGTAATCGGACTTATCAAATTAATCGAGAAGGTATACCTTTGTGAAGAAGTGGGACATTGTAATTTATTAGAGAAGATTCTTTTCACCCGTGAAACACGGCACAATAAAGAAGCTTTGGAGCTAGTCAAGATGGCTTACCTCTGGGACAGTGCTTCAACTTTGAAAGGGAAATAACGTAGGAAAAAAAAATGCACACACACAAGAAAAATGATACAGAATATGTAACTTACTTATTTAATCGGAAATTCAATTTAGCGCTTTTTTTTTTCCCTAAACTCTAAATAAAGAGGACATTCTCTTTGACCAAACTACTTTGATCTATCCCACTTTCTAATACGCTATGTTCTTACACATAGTATATAGCAATCGTGTTGTGCAATCGGCAGCCCGGAAAACTATGAGATTGATAAGAAAAGAGTGGGCAAATCATTTAGACACCTCATGTGCTGAGAGCTTATCGACTCCCCTTGTTAGAATCTCTTTGATCCACCCAATTTTTATGAAAAAAAAAGATCAGATATACAGAAGCTATCTAGGAATGCATCAGTATCGTGTATTTGTCAGAACCAAGTGACTGCCGTGAGTGTTAGACTAATCTGTCCCAACAAATGCAAGGCCCGCGTGATTCTACTGCCAAAACATGTTGAGGCGAGATTAAGTTTCCTGATGTTATTCTGTGAGACTCCTGATTTAAGCCGCTTGGTGTCTATTTGTTTATTCTGCTTGTGACTGAGCAAAACATTTTGAGCTGCATTTGGTAACCTGAATAGCATAAGAGGTATCCTCCCCGGCATTTGAGGGCATTGCGAGTCTTGGATAAGAAGGCCTCGAGGACCGACCTCAAAAGGATGGTTAGGGTAACGCTTTTCTGTGAAGAAACTAAAAAAATTGAAAAACCAGTTCATCTCCTCACTTTTTCAACAAGTGAAATTTCCTGATGCAATTTCAATTGAGGGTGAATTCCACGTCCAGTGTGGTGGCTGCTGAAGATCACTGTCTTCTTTGTCAATAGTTTTCTGAAGCTGAAGCTCATAATTTTGCCATTACTATTAGTCTCTGCTATCTTTCCCTCCCTCTTCCGACGTCATATATCTGTTCACTGCTTGTGCTTTGAGAAACTTGTTAACTGGACCATTGAAGTGAGTACACTCTATTGAGGTCACCTCTTGGGAAGCATTGATTTGAAGATATCAACTCTTCAAAGTTGTGCAAAGGGTCGTGTGGACACGAGTCTAACAATCGAACGTCCTTGTATCACGAAAGCTTTCAAATCCATGAACCATCGAAGAAATTATCAGAGGTATCGAACTTTAGTCAACCACATGCCAAATTGATTGGGAATACGGTCATTGATACAATTGCAATATCATGACCTTGTTATCTCTTAAGCAGATCTTAAGGGTTGGTTCTCCCAGCGACAATCCATTTTTTTTCTGGGTTAAAATTGCAAATTGCATATATCTAGTACTTTACAAGAGCTTTTAGTTAATAAATCATTATGAAAATAAGTGATATGGTACATATAATTGTAGGGTGGTGCAAAAGAATTGAGATCCACCCAAACCGCCCAAAATCGGACCGGAACTGCCCGGAACTGGTGGTTCTTGAGGGAACCGATCCGGTTCCTAGTTCCAATTTATGGGAACTGGTGGGTACCGGTCCGGTTCCCAATTCCATGGGCGGATCCGTCCACCCGCTCATCCGAACCGGACCGATTATATTAAAATAATATATTAATTTTTAATATTAAAAAAATGAAATTACAAATTAACAAACCCAAATAAAATAATTAAAAAAATAATTAAAGTGGGAAAAAAGTTCAAAGCGCACCAAATGGAGAGGCGCTAATCTCTAGTCAAACTAAATGGAGAGGTGTCGAAGCTAAAAAGTCCAAAGCACACCTTGACAAAACGTCGAGTAATTGGTGGGCAAAAAGCAAGCACGTGAAGCGGTCCAGTATTCGAATCTCTGCGTTGTCTGCCTTATTGGAAAGGAACTCACGACTTACCCGGGGAACAAGGGTGGTGGTGACTCTACTCCCTCCTAGGGTTTACTCCACTGCGAAATGGCGCACGGAGATTCCCTGGGTCACCAAAAAAAAAAAAAAAAAGCAAGCACGTGAAAAAGCAGGGCTGTAGGAGGAGGAGGAGGAGAAGAATAGGTCAATCGGCGAAGAACCAGCAATTTTGGTCAAAAACCAAAGTTGTTTCCCATCAATATTGGAGCTTTCAAGAAAATGATATTATTATTATTGTGAGACCCGTTCCATAGATCCACCCAGGAATTGGACCGGATTGGCGGTCCGGTTCCTAGGTGGATCCATGCAACTAATGGGTGGATCCCGGTTCTAATTTTTTGGAATCGATTTTTAGCGGGCAGTTACCGGTTGTAGGTTGGGAACTGCCCGCCTGGACCATGCACACCCCTATATAATTGTTCTATGAGAAATAAAAGAGAGAACCTGCTGCACAAGCTGTGGCAGAAAGACCAAAATGTTACTATGGCAAGCATTCAAGATTAACAAGCTCTTCTAATTTTATCTTCTCCTACGCGCTTATCATGATCGAACTACGTGCGGATATCGCTTGAGACACTTGTTGCATGCTTGGACAATACTCTGGTTTGCAATTAAGCACAAAAATGCCATCTTCATGATAAAAACTCACTTGCCATAGCACGTCACCTTCTGGGTATGTAATTCTCTTATCTGAATTTTGCTTTAGTGGCAAACGTGAAGTTATTGAATTGCTTGATGATGATGAAGATGAGGATGCGAGAAATGATAAAGAGATTGCCCGGATGTCTACCCATGATTACTTCCTGTGTCACCACTCCAGAGCTCTCAGCATCACATTTCTTCTTTATCTCCATTGTGTATGCGAGCTCTACAGAAGGAAAACAACAAATTTGTTTTTCAACTTCTTATTAATGCTATATTTTTTTTTTTTGGCTAAATTCTTAGTAAAGCTATTTAAGTGATTGTTATTATTAAAGAAACCAACTTACTTGAAGTTGAATATCCAAAGATGCCCGCAAAGGAAGTCCAATTGGATGAATAAGGTTCTAGAAACTTAGCAGAGCCAAAATCAGAGATATGAGCTTCGTATGCCTCATCAACTAAAACGTTCTTGCTCGACACGTCTTGATGAATTAAAGGAGGAGAGCATTGTGCATGTAGGACAAATCATAAGCCACACCTTTAACAAGATTCACTCTTTTGTTCCAGTCAAATTTTGTTGTCCTCCCTTCATTGTTTTATACATCCTTCAAGTTGTCAGGTTCTAAGAACTTGTACACCAAAAATGAATGTTGAGAGCTCAAGCAAAAGCCATAGAGCTTGACAGCATTCCGATATTGAGCTTCAACCACAGCAGGAATCTTCCTTTCAAATGCTTTTCAACTAGCAATTTCGACTTCCACTGCTTCCTCAAATTTCTTTACGCAATTGGGCCTTGTAAACACTCCCATGTCCTCCCACACTAATGATATATTTGGCATTAGACTCCTCTGTGGCTTCAATAATGCTCTCATTGACCATTCTTCCGTCAAAGCTCAATACTATCTACCGGTTCCATTGCTTCCATCGTTCGAACTAGGCTTTGTTTTCCTTAATCTTTGGCATACTATTCTTTAATTCCCACAACAAGAAGCAACTAAAGTCGGAATCAAAATTAGCATCAACCTTTTTGTTTTTGTTTTTGCCTTTCGACGTTGTTGCTGATCTCCATAGGAATACCGTTTTCTAGATTATTCCTAAGAGTAGAAGGTTGGAGCACTCCCCAAGTTCTGTTCGAATTGAGCCACTTAAGTTGTTTCTTGCAATATTGAGTTTTTGTAGACTACAACGCTCCCAGTTCTTGAGAGATGTGATCTTCAAGACAATTGTAGTCCAATGAAAGCATCCACAACAACTTCAATTTTCCTATGTCTTTAGAAATTTCCACAACAATATCATTTGAAGAGAGGACGAGTCTACGCAATTTTTTCATGTTTCCAATTTGAGGTTGTATGGTGTTGGAGATCCTATCATTGGAGATTATCAAGCTCGTCAATTTCTACATTCAAACAATGTTGGTGGTAGCATACCGTAAAGTTCATTATTGCTCAACTCAAGGTAATCCAAGTAGTGGAACACACCAAGAGCATCAGTTATGTTTCCCTCGAGCAAGTTGCTCTGGAGCCTAACTTTATGCAAAATTGAACAAATTTTCAGGCTCCTTGGGATAGGTCCAACGAAGTGATTGTTAAAAAGCACCGAATTATGCAAGAGCTTGGCTACTGCATATTTCTTGTGGTAATTGGCCAATAAAGTCGTTCTCAGATAGCTATAGGTTTGTGAGGAATGTGAGATTATTTATCTCAATGGGAAGAAAGCTCCCAAGATTATTCACACATAGAGCCAATCCAGTAAGCTTGCTTTAGTTTCCAATTTGGCAAAGTATATTATAAGTGTCAAAACTTAATATGTGTATATACTTAAGTGCCAAAAGTTTTAAAAGGTAAACTTAAGTATCATTTTTTTTTTGAAAATTGGGATATTTAAGTGCCAATTCAAGCAAAAAAAAAAATGCTAATTCCGGCGAGGATAGTCGGAAATCCGACGTGGCATTATTTTAAGAATAAATTGGTTTACGTAGCTCGTCGGAGTTACCTACTTAGCAATGAATATGCAAAACGATGTCATTTTGCTCGACAATTGATTTTTAATATAAATATTAATACAATTAAATTAAAAAAATAAATTTATAAGAAAAAGGAGGAGTGACAGCAAATCAGCGAGGGCCATAGTTGCTGGCCCTTGCCAACGATGGTGAGGTGGTGGCAGAGACAATTGTGGAGGCTCTTGTTGAAGCTGTGGTTACCTCTTTTTTATTAATTAATAATTATATCACAAATTAATTTTGGAAGCTTATAGTGCCACGTGGACAACCGTTTTTTTAATTGCCATGTGGATAATTTTTTTTGAAAGAATTGTCATGTGGATTATTTTTCTTTTTTAAATTGCTATGTCAGTAAAAAAAATGTTCGAAAATGCCACGTCAATAGTTTGGCTGAAATTTCTCATTGTTGTCACTTAAGTGATCTATTCTTCTCTGATTTTGACATTTAAGTGTATATTTTAAAATTTAAGTATCTCCATACAGGTTTTGGTACTTGCGATGTCTCCACCCTGTTTCCAATCTCTTTTTAAAATAAAGAATTGGCATGTGGATAATGGGACTTTAATGTGGGAATTGAAAGGTAAAGCCTGAAATTAGGGAAGAAAAAAGAACTTGTCGGTTGGAGGATAATCTAGCGTACCTCAAAATAATTATTTCTCCCTTCCCTCTCGTTCTCATCACATGATTGGACTTATCGAAAAAAGAGTCAACAACAAAGGAAAATATAACCACCGGCCGTGGTGACTCTGCTGGTTAAGTCTTCTCCACTGTGGGGGGACTCACTGACCCCTTCTAAGAGGGAGAGGGTTCGACTCTTCGCGAAAACACTTAGCGTCTTACCCGTTCCACGGGAGTGGTGGATCCTCCCGTAGGGCCCCAGAATTTACCCCCCATCACTCCGGACCTACCGATATTGTCCGTGTTGATATGGGGCGCGAGTTCCCTGGATCATAAAAAAAACAAAGGAAAATGTACTTAGCTGTCCCGACGAGTCACATCATGACTTCTTTTGCGAATTTTCAATGACTTGTTGATCATTTGTAACTGGACGTTGATGGAGGAAAAGTCGAGCAGGTATTCCTCTGTGAAGAAGTGGCATGTCGTAATTTATTGGAGAAGTTCCTTTTCATTCGCGAAACACGGCACAATAAAGAAGCTTTGGAGCTAGTCAAGGCGGTTTACCTCTGGGATAGTGCTTCAACTTTGAAAGGGAAATAAAGTAGGAAAAAAGAAAAAAAGATACACACATACAAAAAAAATAAAAATTGATACAGAATATGTAACTTACTTATTTAATCGGAAATTCAATTTAATGCTTTTTTTTCCCCTGAACTGTAAATAAAGAGGAAATTCTCTTTGACCAAACTGCTTTAATCTATCCCACTTTCTGATACGCTAAGTTCTCATAAGTAGTACATAGCAATCATTTTATGCAATCGGCAGCCTGGAAAACTATGAGATTGATATAAAAGGAGTGTGTAAATCATTCAGACACCTTGTGTTTTTTATTATTATAAACTCTCCTTGTTAGAATCTCTTCGATCCACCCAATATATATATATATATATATGTAAAGCTGAGATACATAGAAGCTAACTAGAACGCATCAGTATCGTGTATTTGGCAGGATCAAGTGAGTCATTGCCATGGGTGGTAGACTAATCTGCCCAACAATTGCATTGTCCGCGTGACTGTACTGCCAAATTAGAGAACCATTCCAAATTTTTTCGCATGGAGTGCAAGGTTGAGGCTGATTATTGCACAATAGTCGGGTAACTCTACCAAGTGCATTCACTTGACATAATATAGGTAGTAATTTCTTCGTTTTACCTTTCTATCATTTTTCTAATTTTACCTTTTTTTCCTCTTTGCTTTATAATTATAAAAATAAGTTTACAAGGGCCAATTGAGAAATATAAAAGTGAAACAAAAGAGTAATGTGGCTTATATATATAGATACATAAAAAAAAAAAAAAAAAACACAATTAAATCATGGTTCAGTTGTGTGTTTGAGATGAAAAAATCTTACTTTGAAAAATGTTGAACAAACATTGGTTCAAATGAATGTGAAATCTATTTGAAATTTAATATGGATAAATGCCAATAGATTAGCGCTCCAATGCTAGTTTGCCTGTCCTTCTCATGAACATATACCCTAATTTGATCGAATAACTACACTTGCGAAGAAGGATTGCCAAGCACTAAAAATGTTTATGTATAACTTTTGAGTTGCCTTAAATTTTTCGCTATCCACATGTACTTTCAAGAAACTAAATTTAATGATTTCGTAATGCTTTCAAAATTTTCGCTATTTAATTTATTTATAGAAACTTCTTTAAAAAATAAGACAGGTCAATGAGGAGTGAAATTTTAAAAAACTCTATCTAATTTATCTCTTTTTTTTTTTTTTTAATCAGATAAGTATTTATGGTTTGAAATTTTGAATGATCGTCAGCTGAGAAATAAAAAAAAGAAAAAGATGACGAAATCACCCAGCCTATCACGGTCCGCCACGTTCGCAGGGAACACTTCTGTCTCCGCCAGCTCATCTGTCTTCCGCATGTAACTTTGCCGCGTGAAGTTCAACGTTCGAAAACAGAAAGAGGCTCAGCGTCTGCAACAAAAATCTTCGCCGGAATCCCCAATCCCCTCTGCGAGCCTCGCCGAAATCAGCGTGAATTCTGAAACATCAGCAGCAGCTTGTTCCGTTCTAGGTTTTTTTTTTTTTTTTTTTCGTTCTTGTTCTCGCCCGGAGCTAGCTTCAAGTTTTTGGGCTCCGATGGCGGGAAGTTCCGGGGAAGGCCGCCTGCTCCACGGCGGAGCTGTTCCCTTCCGATCGCAGTGAGTGATGCTCGCGGTTCTCTCTTAGTAGATTCCAGCTTAGCGTTTCCTGAGGTTGATACGTCGGTTGGATTCTGATTCTGGTCTGGTTTTGCGGTCTTGATAGCCAGGGGCTAATGCCGAGAGTGGTGGCAGTGGTGGCTCGGCGGATGAAATCCTGCTGCAGATTGATCCGGTGGACGGTGGCTTGGATCATGAGGTCGTGGGCGGTCTCTGCAGGCAAGTCCACTGATTGAGAGAGGTGAGTTTTAATCGATGAACTCGGTTCCCCACCCCCCCTTTTAAGCTGAGGAATGTGCTCTGTTTTTGGTAACTATTCGACTGCTAGCTGGCCGGATGCACTGAGATTGCAGTATCTGTGTTACTATGATCGAATTCGTGATCTTTGGCTACGGTTTTGTTGGAAAAACATGGTGCGATATCGATATGCTTTGGGTGATCAAGCATAGCTTAAGCATATAACTGAGTTCTTCGCAGTCTAATTGGTGGGTAAAAACTGTGGAAAAGATTGCTCAGATTCGAGCACCAGAGGTTACCAGGGAGTAGAATCTGCGCTTTCGTTGTTCGTCTGTTCTGTCATGCCCTTGGGGGAGAGATCAATCATAATCGCTTTTTCTTAAAAAGCTGAGACTGAACAAGAGCATTTTCCGAGAATGGCTCAAACAATGTCATCCACATCATCATATTTGTGTTGATTTGTTTCTTCTTGGTCTACCTCTGGTACAAATATCTGGGTGATGGGGAGTTGGCGCTTTGCTTCAACGCGCTTTGCTTCAACTTCGTTAGACATATTCTCTAGATTTCTATAAAGATCGCTCTAAATGGAATTGTCCAGGCATACGTAGGACATTCCTTTTTTTTTTTTTTCCGGTCGAAATCTTGAAATTTCTGATTGTTTTCTTTGAGCTGTGTATGCTATACCGACCAGATGACATTTTCAACACTCTTGCGGCTAATTCAGGTTGTTGTTCCTTTTTAGATTTTTGTCTCATCGCATCAAGTACCTCTTGGTAAGCATTGATCTGAAAATATCGGCTCTTCCAAGTTGTGCGAAGGGTCGCGCGATCAGGAGACTAACAAAGTTCCCAACTGCACCAGCAAGATGGATTCATTTAAGAGGAGGTCAACATACTTCCTTTCTTTATTTCGCCATTGCATACCATCGTGTAGCTGGATTTTTCCCAGAATGCTGCGTAGAAACCTTGTACTTTGGGGAGAGGATGGTACACACCTCTGGTTCGCATTTCTTCCTGGGCGGACCAAAATGGTGCTGTGCACTAGTTCATGGATGAGCTCGCTTCCGCTTCAGCATGTTATGGAAAAGATGATAATGTTTTATGCAACAATAGTCTTCTTCTTTCACAATTTTGACAATTCTGTCTTTTACAGTAATGACAACTTTTTCAACAGCCATTTCACAACGCAATATAATTATCATAAGACTTGGGAAAGAAGCTGTCGTGGAAAAAAACATTGGGAAAAAAAAAACGAAAAGATGAGATAGGTCCACAATTTTACTCAGAATTTCAGTAAAGCCATGTAAATTAAAGATTGAATAAAAAAATCAATCTACTAATACTCCATTGACTTCATGGAAAATTAATAATTGTGACAATATTTTCTTAAAAATAATTACTTGTATTGTTTGAAATAATTAATTAATAAAAATGATACATATCATCAATAACAATTTACGTTTCCGCTCATTCAATTTTATAAGTAATACAAGCAATCACTTTTAATAAAAGTATTTTTCAATTTATTGGTTTTCTCAGAAATAAATGGACCTTAAAAATTATTGGTAAATTATAGGCAGTTTCCAGAAAAGAATGAGGCATTTCCAACATATAATCAGACTATTATATGTTGATGCCTTGAAGGCACTAATAAAAGAGAGACCAGGTAAAAAAGGAAAAAAAAAACTATATTTGGTTTCGGAAGAATTTCGTGATAAAAAAAAATATTTTCAAAAAAATCAGTTTTCAGGAAAATATTTTTCCCTTTTCAAATGAGGGAATTCATTTTCCTAATTTTAAACTTAGGAAACCAAACCTGAAAATTCTTCTATTCAAATAAGTACGCTCTGAAGGAAACAAAGAAGAAGTAGAAAAATTGTGGCGAACTGAGACGGTATTAAATCGACCGTTGCGTGATAAACCCGAGATAGACCTTCCTTTGTTTGCCTTGACGTTCAAGCCAAACCTCCGAATCTGGCTCTCTAGTTATGGGGGGTTGAATTTACGCCTTTTCTCCAATCTCTTATTGCCAAAAGATTTCGTTTCTTATGGGCAGATTCAGCTGGTTACGATCGGTGAGCGGATTCGATCGAGCATTTCAGGAGTGTCCAGTCGTTCTTCATTTTGGTTGGTATGTGTTCGCTAATCTCGGTTGTTGTACAGTGCCGGCGGCGGCGCTTGCTGTCTTCGGTTACTGGCCGGACGAATGGTTTGGTTTCGGATTCGCAGAGGGCGGTTTTGCTCGCCCGGAGTAAGCTTTTCATGAACGGAAGTAGCTGAAGCTTTTCATCGATCAGCTTCGTACCGTCGCAGGTTTTTTTTACTGGGAAGAATCCTGTCAATTGTGAGACCTTGAGGTGGCCATGGAGGTATGGCGTCTTCATGCAACAGGTGTGCTTCTGTAATTTGCTACCTATGGAGCAGTCTTTCTTTAGTTCCCTTGAATTTTTATTTTTATTTTTATTTTTCTTTCGTTTTGGTTTTAGCGGCTAATTCATTTGATTGAAGCGATTCATGAAATTCAGGTGTTGGTCTGTTCATATAATTTCAGGTTCTCATCCCTACCCCAAAAGAAGCTACTGCGATATTCTTGGTGTTTCGGAGGATGCCAGACACGATGAGATTAAGAAGGCTTTTCACGTGGTGGGTAGATCTTATGTACTAAATGTAGTTGAGGGAAACTAATGGGAATCACAGTGGTTTTTAACCAATTCATATTATGAGATTGTGGGTAGGATGGACTTTGGCCTTAGCTTAAAGCATGAATATATTCGATTGAGGAGGCAAATAGGGGCTGGGAAAATTCGACCTCAGGATCTTCTAGTTCTAGTATCATGTGAGAATTTGTGAGACCACTGCTAACCATTCTAAAAACTTAAGCTTTTAAATGAAAGCTTGATTTATTATTTAAATATTCTAACATATACCATTGCATTGAGAATGCTTTTTCTTTGATACACTAGTTTAAGTTATGATGAACACAATTTTAACAAATGATGCGCTCACAAAATGACAAAAAGAGATGGGTTTCCAGGGTACTACAATTCCTTGTTATGTGTGGAGCTAGTTCATCCGCTTCTATGCACATAAGATGCTCTAGAATTTAAATTTATTCCACTGAGTTATGGCCAATCATTGCAAATATAGTGTTAGAACATAGGTCTGCTAATGCTATAATTTGATTAGTCGAGCTTAAGAATATTATAGTGCTGAGAAATTGATTTTGGGCTAGTCAATGTTGCCGGTGACTATAAATAGTTACAATTACAGCTTGTGACATGGAGTACTTTTGTGAAGTTTGAAGAAGTTCTTTAATGCTAAAACTCTTTCAGGCAATTTTCCTGAAAATGAATTTTAAGAGCTCTAAATTTCAGTATTCTGCAAGAATTATGTAATATGAATTTTGAAAGAGTTCATGGAAAGAACAAATGAGTTGTCTGGAGGAATAATTTGAGATCTACTACAAAGGTTTTAACTATTATCCTTACTTCCAAAAGTCAATGTGACAACGGTATGATAATAAGTGGTTCTTTGTTAATGTACCAGAACTGAACACCGACATGTTAACATATAATGAGCAGTGAGTGGTTCTTTGTTACTTTTGCTTTGTGGAGGTCAGGCTGATGTTAATAAGTAGATCACATATTCTAGTTGATCATACAAGTTTCAACCAGAAAGAAAATAAGAGAAGTACAACAAGAGTCTCCTGTAGCTTCTCCGTCAACTCCTTCCCTTTATGTTAGAGAATATAGTGGATATTCCTTATATCCAAGTGCCACAGCCACTTTGATTAATGTAACTGAACTTCTTCAATAAATTGTTTGTGCCATGGCACCTCTTTAGTTGTTATGTGCATCCTATATCTGATTCTGTTTCTTGGCTTGTATGCCATGCAGCTTGCAAAGAAGTACCATCCTGATGCACATAATAACGATCCTTCCGCAAAGAGGAAATTTCAAAAGATAAGAGATGCTTATGAGATGCCAGTGGAGGAAAACTTTTTTCACAGATTTTCACTTGTTGTTTGGATGTCTGATACGTTGGGGTGACAATTCTTCTTTCTTGCCTTTTCAACTAATCTCAGACTTTGGGAAGTCCTGGAAAAAGAGCTGAGTATGACAGGGTAAAAAATCTTTCACTCTTTCTACTTTCAACTGAATGACATGGTGAACTTAGCATCTGAAAGCATAGCTGCATTCATAAGAGCGTGTTTTGCTCATTGTGCCGTCTACATTAATTTAATGAAGAAACACCATAGAAGTTCAGAAAATGTTGAATATGGTGAAGGAGATGCTGAGGGGTTTCCAGGTTATTATGAAAGGCATTTCTCTAGTTCATTCCACAAGATCTTTTCTTGTGCTGCTTGTCATTATCTTCCAATCTTCTGATCCACGGTATTTAGCTAAAGAAACATTTGGTGTCATATCAGAATTTTTGGGACAAGATGGATCGATTTGCATCTGATGTTGAGGTTCACAGTTATACTCTGGTCTTCTTTGTTTATGAGCTAATATTACTCGGATTTCCGCCCTTTATCTTGTTTGCTTAATGAGATAATATTGTAGGATTAATGCCCACGTTATGTTGAAAATTTATTGGTGGAACTGATACTTTCTTTCCTTGAAGCTGTAGAAAGGTGCGCAAAGATGTTTCCTTTGACGCATGTCTTCCTTGTGATACTTGTTGGTTAGTCGAGTTCAGTATTTTTTTATCACTGGTTACGGTACATGTGACAGTACATCCTTCTACCTCTTGTTTCTGCAGTGTCTCTTGGAGATCAAATTGATTATATATGTAGTTTTAGATGCTAAAAGTGTGATCAATTTATGCTCACCGGTACTCTGCTGCTCTGGTCCTGTTTACTTGCTAAAAGGTTTGTCAACCAATGCGTGATTAGTTTTTGCACCTTTGAAGGGTTTTGGCTTGTCCACGTAGAACCTAAAAGTATGATGAAAAGCATGGATAATTTATTATGTATGAGAAGCAAGATTTACGATTGGTTGAGGTGGGTTCTAAAGATTGGCAAAAATTGAGGTGCCTGGAAAGTGTAGGGCTATTATGCCTCTAATGAGAGTTAAATTTACTGTGATTTTTTTTATCAGTGGCTGTACATAACCATATGAAAATCCCAGTTACTGATCTTTGATTTTGCTTATGATATCCTTTGATTTTTTATTAGTTACTTTGCAGGGTTTTTCTTTTAGTACATTTCCTGTAGCAAAATCATGACGATATGTCTACATGGTAATTGCAGTTGGGTGGGCTTATTCACCTGCTGTCGAGGTGAGAGTATGTCCAACTTGCAGTGGCATTGGGAGGGTAAGAGCTTCCATGAGCTCTGCAATTATGCTGATTAATTGTTGAGTTCTTCTGATCTGTTTGCTCACCAGGATAATTGTGTGATTCGTCAGAAGTTTGACGGACCATCACATTTGTATATATGACATGTACTTTGTCTTCCTTGCTATTAGGTAAAAAATCTCCCCATTTACTCCAATGACATGCACTACCTGTAAAGGCTCAAAGTCAGTTGTCAAGGTTTAACATCATTTCTCCAGTTCCAGCTTTAATTTCAGTTTTCTTGGTGAAGCTTCCAATACTTAGTAACTTTGGGTAGGAGCAATGCATTTCATGGGAGGATCAGGAGTTCTTGAAGGCACTATGGAAATTAAAGTTACAATTCTTTCAGGTAGGTCAGAGTTATTGATCTCTGACAGAGTCTTGTGGTTTTTGTGTTCGATGCATCCTTTCTGTGAAGATGTAAAATGATGAATAAGGCTGACTGGGTTGAGACTTGAGATCTGGGAGAGTGAACAGGTTGTGCATGCTCATTTTACAGCTTTATGGCCTCAGTTCTTTAAGTTATATGCACGTGACATCTGTGAATATTGTTATTACTGTCAAAATGTGCTTCTATAGGATTCACTGCTTTAATATTCTGGTTCGAGTGTAAATTACATGCACATGGGTTCAGGCTGTGTTGTTAAACCTATATTTTTCAAACTACCTTTCTCGATGATTGCAACATTCACGGAGCCAGGTTCTGTTACTCCCATTTTCTTCCTACAGTGTTATACTCTGCTCATGGTTGATTCTCTGATGATCTTGAAGCATTTCCCCTCTGTAAGGAAATAATTTCTTGTTGACACTTCTAGGCTTTTACTGCTCCATGTGATGGGTGCAGGAGAAATAACACTAGTAAAATGCAATGGGATGTGTGTCTGAAATATGAACCCTCCCGCACAAGTTGTCTGGTCAGGGCAAAAAACAGCTTAAGCATTAAGGATCTTTTTTGTCACTATCATGCGGCTTCAGTAGCATCATGATACTTGTCTGTATCATTTAGTGTTAGTGAACATGCAAAGTTTATTGTCGCAGGAGTTTGCTTTATCTCAAGCATCATGATGCTTTTTCCCAAAATGAGAGCATGACTAGCTTTATGCTTTTCAATAATTATTATTCGCTTGGATATCTTCATCTTATGCATTATTAACCTGAATACTGTAAAAATTCTCTCTCTCCTTCTCTCCGCACCGCACACTTGTGCTGGTGTTCTGAAAGTTAGGATGTCAGAACATTTAATATCAAACAATACGTTAATACAATAGTATATGCTTTTAAATAAGTTGACTAGGATCCCTTATTACGACATGGTGAGCAGAATGTCCTGCGTTATTTTCCAGGTCTCTTATTAGCCTCACTTGGCTGACTCTTAACCTACCAAGAGAGGAAGTGTAAGAATATTTGAATGTTAAAAAGTGCCACCATAGAAAAGCTTTTCTGATATCTCGGGTTTTTCAGATAAGTTGCCATTTCCGCATTTTGCCTGTCTAAAGAGCTGACTCGTAAATTTATTCATTGTGCATGCGTGAAATGGTGCAACATGACCATCTTCATATGTCAAAATGTGTTTTCCTAATTTGCTAACATAGCCATTATCTTTTCTCTTGGGATATGGCCTGTCTTAGGACATCTTCATTTATGACCAATGTTCATAAAACAAATATGTCTACGACACATATGGTCTCAGGAGACTTCAAATGGCTGACAGGGTAAATCAATGCAGTCAGGACATATGACATAGATCCTTCTGTCATGAGCATGGATTGCCTTTATTAAAGGACAAAACTATCTTCAGTGGGTAACCTGATATCTTCCATTCCTGAATGGGGTAGGTGTGGATTCGGGACATACAATTCGCGTGCCAGAAGCTGGTAATGCTGGAGCCCATGGGAGTCTACCTGGCACTTATTCATCTAATTAAAGGCAGGATCCCCTCTTCTTTTCTGGTTGTATGGTAATAAAGATGTTAAGGACAACTTTGATCTCGCTCAATGGTAAAAGCTTTATCCTGCTGTCGTTGGAGCTTTCCTGTGTAGCTTTATAGCATTGTTTTCATTTGAAGTCTGTCATATGATTTATCTGGAATTTGTCCTAGAAACCGTGACTACCATCAAAGAATTTTGGTTGTGATAGTGGAACATTTCAAAGTCCTGCATTACATAACTGGTCACCTGCATCACTGTCAGATGGCCAACCAAATGTGCACGTAATTAGTAACTGTGCTCACGCAGGCGGCTGAAAATCGTACCTTTACCAGATGCAGTGAAGATGTATATGTGGTCTCAGAAGTTAGCCATACAAGTGAGAACAAAACTATTGAGCATATTATGTTTTTGCCTCTTGTTCCACTTATAAGAAAGTTCCCCTCCCTAGCTTTAGCTCATGCCATATCTGAAATCCTTTTTGTGTTTAGGTTAGTAATTCTCTCATCCATCTTGATGGTTGTAAAATCTTAAAACTTTAATTGATATTAGCTTTAATTATTATTGGCGTACACTGAAATTAATACCTCATTGTTGTGGCATGTGTTGATAGTTTGTTTGTAAAACAAAGTAAAAGTGCGTTGTCCCACATAGAAAAGATGGGAGTTTGGGCTGATATTTAAGTGTGAAAGTAACATTACAATTGAAGACAATGGGCTAAGTGGACTGGACCCTACCATACTCGCATGCAAGTGCGTGATTATCAGGTGCACTTGTATACGGGCAGTTATTTTTGCTAATGGTTATTAGGCGTCTTACAACCTTTGAAAGGTTGAATTACAATGTCTTTGAAACAATATGTCTGTTCAGAGAAGGAAAGGGGTTTCATGTTATAATGCATTGTTTCTAGTTCAATAAGATGAACTGTTCGATTTTCTTCACTTTGTCAATATACAACTATTATTCTCCAATTCTTTCCTTTTGAAAGTTCTAGGAGAAATATTAGAATTGCTCTACGGTATTCTCATTCAAGATTTCATTGTATCTTGGAGGATTTTTGCCAGTAACCATTGGCAACCATGAGGGGCAATTAATTCCTTCAAGACAGTGTCTTTTCATGCCTCTGATTTCATTCTTCCTGATTGCTTATTTCCCAACAGCATGTTCAACTTTCTTTCAACTTTATGATTATAGCACTGAACTATTCATTACTTTTGCATTACTATCTGTCATGACTTCTCTATTCATGTCATCATTACTGTGTGTGTTTTTTTTTTTTTTTGGCTGGCATCAGTTCCCTGTTATTCCAATAAGTATCTGTAACCTGGTTCCTTGACCTTTGGGGTTTACTTCTGTTACAGGCAATTCTTGGCGGTAAAGTTGAGGTCCCAACTTTATCAGGGAAAATACACGTTAATGTAAGAACTGTCCATGCCTCATGGTGACATATTTGTCCTTGCAGGTTTAACTGGAGAGTGTTCAATTAATAATTCACAATTATAGACATGAATTTCGGACAGCCTTTGACCTTTTGAGTGGAGTAGAAGGGTTGAGATTAGTATTAGTATTAGTAAAACCTGTATCTGAAAGCAGCAATAATGTAGCATATCAGTGTTCCAAGCGTTTTACTGTTTTAACCCCTGGTTTCATTGTGTAGTTCAGTGTAACAATCTACCCCTCTCGTTATTCATTTTGGGGTCCTTGTCTCATGCTATGGAAAATCAATAAAATATAGATCAGTAGTCACCAAGAACAAGAGGGTCTATCACTTGTCTTGTAAGGTGTTCTTTGGGGTAGATTGAGTTGCTACACATCTAATTATGAAGGAAAACAGTTCACTATCTTATACGAGAATGTAATAATTCTTTTTAGTTGGTTTTATTTCAAGACTATATATCATGTGCAATATTGACTACCTTTCCATTAAGTAAAGTACTGTTGTGAATGGAAGTTATTGTCTGTAACTATAGAAGCATTGGAAAATATTAGAATGAAAATGTCTAAAGAATGTACAAATACTACAAAAAAGATTCTTTAGTATGCTATCGCCATTAGATTTGTGTTCGCACCTTTTCATTGCACATATAGAAAATAGTGACGTTTTTTTAGTCAATAATGTATGGCACTGAAAATGAATTCTGTCTCCTGCTTTCACTGTGATTGGATGGACTTCTCTTCCTTGCTTACAATAATCATGCGTCTGTTTGCGCATACCTTCTCAGATACCAAAGGGGGTGCAGCCTGGACAGCTTGTGGTTCTAAGACAAAACGGTTTCAAGAAATAATAAACTATTTTGCATTAAGTGTGGAGCTTTTTTGCTGCCAAAAGTTATTCTTAGACACATCATTGCTGCAGGATTCCAGATTCATGTCAATCCTGAAGATCTCTATGTGCGATTTTGGATTAAATTCCCCAGCTGTGTTATTTATTAGTTTTTTGTCTGTTTTCAAAATCATCAGAGTTTGATTGAGTTTCCTCCTCCTCCTCCTCCTCCTCCTCCTCTTCCTGGTTCTTGCTTATGCATAATTGGTCTGGTCAATATGTATTTGTGGCTAGTATCCATTTGAGTTGCATTTATGGATGATTTGTAGATGGAGTTACTACTTCTCATGGAGGCACATTGCACATGTAATGGTATTATATTAACTTCAATTCTAAAATATGAATGAATCTAAATCCTTTGTCACTGGACTACAGCAAGCTTCCCTTTGAAGTCGGGGTCCATCTTGGTAAATGTCAACAAATATCACATTCTTGGTAGGAGTTCCTTTCTCGTTATGAAGGAAAAGTTTCAAAAATCCTAAACATATTGCATTTATACCAATTTAGTTATAAATTTTTTGGATTGGTTCAATTTAGTCGTTAACTTTTTCACATTGATACCAATTTAGTTCATCCAGTCAATTTAGGTTGGAAATCATTGACGTTGACATCAATCCATACTAAATCCTAAATTGACACAATGAATTTGTTTAAGCTAATCTACAAAAAATAAAAATAAAAAATAAAAAGCACACGTTCCATTGCCTATAAAGAATGTCATCAATTTAATAGATTAATTCGATATGAACGAAGAAAACTCAAACTAACCTCAAGAATACGTATTTTCTTTTCCCATGGTACTACAATGTACTTACAGTTTTTTAAGGTCTTACTTTTTTTTAATCCATGTCATTTAAAGCATGCACGTATAGAGACTATTTCGTTTAATTATACATGCGTCTAAATAACTCAATAAAAGCCCTATCTCTATGACCAGTTATCCCTTTCGATGACATGAAAATGTCAAGGACTGGTAGCGTAGAAGATTTTTTTTTTTTTTTTTTGTGAAAATGAATTAGCATAACTTCCTCTTTTTCTCATGTCATCTTCTTGGATAGATGTTATCAAATCACTAGTAATTAACTTCCTATCTCCGACAACCACGAAAAAAGTTGCTATCAGAATAATACCGTGGTAGGTATGGCTTGTGCGAAAAATAAGGAAGTTGCATAGGTCGTGCATCACACATAAAAGAAAGAGGAAACAACCCGTTGAGCAATTTCTATCGGTTCTTAGATGCTAATCAAAACACCATGAGAGAGAAAGGAATGAGTTTGACTTTTGGAAGTAAAAGAAAAAAAAAAGAGAAAATTATTCAAAAAATCTTAAATCTATTGTACGCAGCTAATTCAGTCTTAAACTTTTTAATTATGTCAATTTAATCTTAAAATTTTTGACAACTCATCAATTAATTCTTAAATCTTTAGATAGTGTCAATTTAATCCTTTTTTTTTACCAGTTACCAATATAATCATTTTAACTAATTTCAACTAGAAATTGCGCTGTCTAGTTAACGTCGGTTGTCCTATGTGGTGCTGCCAAGGCTAACGTGGATAATTTTTTTTATTTCTTTTAAAAATTTTCCCAACTTTTTTTATAATTTTCTTTTTGTAATTTTCTTTTCTTTTTTACCTTCATAAGGCTGTTGGCCTCTAGCTGGCGGTCGGCGACTTCCCCAGTTGCAGCCTTGCCAATGCCCTCGTTGTGGCCTGCGAAAGCTTGGGCAAGTGTCGCAACGTCCTTGCTAAATCTAGCAAAGCAAGGGCGTTGTAGACCTCATTAGCCACAATGACCTTGATCTGATGATGGCTTTGCTGCACTTGCCTAGGGGCTAGCAGAGGTTGCCAGCGGCTTGGTGGTCATGTGAAGAAAAACACAAAATAGAAAGAAAGCAAAAAAAAAATTGAAAATCAATAAAAAAATTCCTGAAAATTTTAACAAAAATTATAAATTGTCAATTTCAGATATTTCTAGCCAAAATTAGTTAGAATGACTATATTGGTAATTCGTTAAAAGGTTTAGGGATAAATAGGCAAATCATCAAAAAGTTGAGAACTAAATTAGCATAATTAAAAGATTTAATATTGAAATGACAAGCTGCAAAAAGGTTTAGGACTGAGTTGGCTACCGTACAAGAGGTTTAGAATTTTTGGATAATTTTTTTGTGAATGAGGACATTAGTCATAAGTGAATTTGCCTTGTTTTTGTTTTTGTTTTTGTTTTGTTTTTTTTTTTTTTGGGGGGTTGATTTAGTACTCCTTGAGGGTACACAATTGTTCCTTCGGAGTCAAGCCAGCTTAGGAAAGGCTGCTAAGAAAAAAAAAACTCCGAGCACTTGCATTCATACACGACAGCTTAAATAGATAAATAGATAGGTATATGTCAAGTAGAGGTTTCAATGAACCCTTTGCCGCGCCAAAACGTGATGAACCCTTGACCTGGCAGTTGTCCTCAACTATGAGTCGTTTTTTGACAAATTTTTATCTTTATTTTCAACATCATATGCCAATCTATATATGTCTTTCTAGGGAAGTTGCGCCTTCTTTTTTTTTTAGCAATATAGCTTTTAGTTCTTGTTACATTTTGCACTTAGAATATTCATACATTTTACATTTTGCACTAAAAAAATTCATGCATATATGCGTGGAGACCTAATATGAAACTATAGTTTGAAACTTTTTTTAGAGCTCTTACAGAACACAATTTGCCCATTACAAGCTTAATATGGATAACAACAGACTAAGTAGCATTGACATCGACACACGACACGTGACATACGACACGGTATGACATGACACGCCGACACGTTGTTTCTAAAAAAAATGAGCATTCTGACATATTGGGACACATTGCATATTAAATATATATTTTACATATAAATAATAAATTATTATTTTTATGATTATTTCAATCAAATTAATCCGATTCGAATTCACAAATAAATAATAATAATAAAATCATATAATAAATTTACATTAAAAACATTAATAGACCATTTATTAATATTCTTCATTGTTTTAATTTAACAAATTCAACTCAATTTCAATAAATCCATAAAAAATTGGAAAGAAAAAACAAGTAATTCACATTCTAGACTTGAGTGTCAAACATGAAAAAGAAAAATTTTGAGGGTAAATTGTGTATCAAGGAAAGTCAGAGTCAAAAGAGAAGAGAAGAAAATATTAGATTTTTCTTCTTTCCTAATTTGTTATTTTTATTATTGATTTTTATTTTTTTTCACACATATATATTTTGACCCTTCATTTATTGAAAATTTTTAAAATTAAACTCTCATGTCGGAACATGTGTTGGAAACTCGCATGTTGAATTCCAACTCGAGTGTCAAAGAGTGTCAAAAAAATTGACCAATTGTCAGATTTTCCGATACATGTTGATCGAGTGTTGGAGAGTGTCCGAGAGTGTCAAAGAGTATCGAACACATGTTGAAATGTCAGATACGACACAAAGGATTTCTGAGAGTATCGGTGCTTCCTAAACAACAGATCCATTGTAATGCAACGTGTAGATATTTGCACTTAAATAATTTTGCACATATCTATTGCTGAGACCCAATATGAAACTTAAATAATTTAACAATTTTGAAAAACTTATAATCAATACAACATGTCCATAATGAGTCCAACGTGGGTATCGGAACGCAAGGCACAGGTACACTATGTCTCTGGAACTTATATATAGTTCCCAACCTAATATAAATTTTGGATAAAACATGATGAGAACATCACTTATGAACTTGATTCGCGTTTATGTATATGATATATTGAGCTAACCCCATAAGTATATGAGAATCATCGTAAAAGTAAAAGAAATATACGTGTCAATCTTGTGTTTGCTATAATCTAAGCGAATCATTATGGATGCGTTAAAATGAGAGAATCTATTCATAAATTCAACAGCGGATATGCACCGGGGTACTTGAGCTCGTTGATGGAGTAGGGAATTAGCACATGTAAAGTACTTTCAATATACAATATGTTCTTTTTTATTAGAAATAAACTTAGCTATTAATAAGCATAAGATAATACATATAACAAGATCAATGGAATTGAGTTGGGGAGCCGCCAAATACAACTATTAGACGAAAGAAATCAGTTGAAGTAGTATGAAGTACAATTGTTGAAATAATCACATCAACATTTTCCCCTGTAAAACCAATATAAACATATTCCTTATGCTCATTGATTTACATAGACCAGTAAAAGTGCACAGACCTCGCGTTTATATAGAAACCGACATTAGAAATATTGTTTTTTTTTTTAAATTGCCATATTGCAAAATATTAGGATTATCAATCAATGGAAAGTAATTATTGATACAATACGAAGAAATGGGAAGCACGTATACGTGGAAAGATACCGATATCTCAAAGTTGAAGTACATGGCTGATAAAGCATCCACATAATATTTCTAAAACAACTAATTTGGGGTAATTTGGTAAGGAGCTATTTTCTTGATATAATAGTAAACCATAGTGAAAAGCCAAAGCAAATTAACAAGAAATCAAGAAGAGATAATATAATCATCACGGATACTAGATATAGAAAAAGTAAATCAAAAGGGTTCATGAATCTAGTATATTGTTTCTGGGCACTTCATCAACATTATTTTGCAACTCGCGTAAAAAGGCAAATAAAGAGATTGCGATGTCTCATATCACAGAAATTTGGACTGAGACAATTGAATGCATCTTCATCTTGCTGATAAGAGTGACTGATCCTCCTCCATTGACGTCAGCTCTACTTCTGCATCCAATTGCATCGACATGGGAATCACACTTGAAGCATAAATAGATCCAATTCTAATGCGATTGATCTCTTCTTCATTTTGCCGAGCGACCATGGGATTTCGTAGTGATCGTACTCGTTCCAATTCCATCGCCACTTCCTTCATTGTAGGCCTGTACCTTCCATGAAGTCTTAAGCATCTTTTTGCCAAGTTGGACACTGCAATAATTTCTTCGCTTTCGCCATGGTCTAATACCTCCTTATCAAGAACATCGAACAAGCGATTCTCCTCCATTGAAATGATGAAGTATGAGGCTAGATTTCTGTCCTCTTCTGCCCTATGTTGAGAAATTGGCCGTTCTCTAGTTAGTAACTCGACAAGGACAACCCCAAAGCTATAGACATCACTCTTGTCCGTAAATTGACTTGTTTGGTAGTACTCAGGGTCCAAGTATCCCAGGGTTCCTCGCACCATTGTGGTCAAGTGTGTTTGGTCAATGGGAATCAATTTGGAAGCTCCAAAATCCGCTACTTTGGCTCGATATTTTTCATCCAAAAGTATATTTGATGACTTGATATCACGATGATAAATCGATATTGCTGCATCAAAGTGCAAATATGAAAGAGCTGCAGCAACTTCATTGGCAATTCTTAATCGCATTTCCCACGAGATGGGAAATTCTTCATCTGGATCATGAAGATAGCGGTAGAGAGTTCCATTGGGGACAAATTCATAAACCAAAAGAGGGATTTCACTCTCCAAACAGAATCCTAATTGCTTGACCACATTTCTATGATTGATTTCAGAGAGAATAACGATTTCATTGACGAACTGTTCGACTTGTCCTGCATCAATAACTTTGGATTTCTTGATCGCAACTACCGTTCCGTCTATCAACATTCCCTTGTAAACAGTTCCTTGACCACCTTGACCCAATATTCGATTCTCATTGAAATGATCCGTAGCCATGTCTAACACCGTTGAGGCGAATAACTTGCCTTTGTCCACATGATTGTCTTCAATAGAAGTCAGGCGTTGTTGCAACAAAAATCCGCCGTTACGTTCAAAGAATTTTTGTTTGAGCTTTGCCTCACGCCTTCTTTTGATGTATTTGTTCAACCACCAACAAAGCAAAAGCAACATTATGGCTCCGGCACCCGTGCCTGCCCCTGTGTCCAAAAAAGTCAACGGGAATTGCTACGTCATCGTCAACAAATTAGCTTCCACTAATTTAACAGGTGCTTTTAAGCTTTGAAGAGAGAGAGAGAGAGAGAGAGAGAGAGAGAGAGAGAGAGAGAGAGAGAGAGAGAGAGAGAGAGAGAGAGAGAGAGAGAAAGAAGGCTTAGCTCAACAAAAAAATTCGGAAATATTATGCATCATTTATGGTTGAGAAACAAAGATACAATCAAATTGTTAAAAACATAGACCATGAAATTACAAATAAGATTATCTAAGAAATCCTAAACTTATTAAAAGACAATCAATTCAGTCATAAATCTTTCAATTGTTCCAATTTAGTTCTAATTATTTTGATGATTTACTAATTTAGTCCTAAAATTTTTATCGATTTGTCAATTTAGTCATTCCTATCAATTTTGGCCAAAAATCACTAACCATCCTACGTTGCATGACCTATGTTAATGTGGACAATTTTTACAACTTTTTTTTAATTTTATGTTTTTTTTTTTTGCTTTCATTTTATTTTTCCTTTTTATTTTTTCCTTTTTCTCTTTACCGGCCTCGAGCGAGGGCTGTAGTCGTTGGCCTTAGGTGAGGGACGCCTATGCTTGGGTCGCCAAGGGCAACCCTTGCAAGCCCAGGCCTAGGTTGCCCTTGCCAAGGCTGGCGACCTTCGCCAACCATCACTGAGGCTTGACAATGGCCCATGGAGGGAAAAAGGGAAAAAGAAAAAGAGAGGAAAAGAAAAAGTTAGAGAAAGTTTAAAAGAAAAAAAATTGTCCATATCATTGGTCAAGGGGACTAAATTAGCAAATCATCAAAAGTTTTAAGATTGAATTGACATAATTAAAAGCTATAGGACTAAAGTGGTAAATTATCAAGATGTTTAGGAATAAATTAACACAATTAAAAGATTTAAAGTTGAATTGATCACCATAGAATAATTTTAAGACTTTTTGGATAATTTTTCAAAAAAAAAAAAAAGCACATGCAAATCCACAATTCAATCGCCTTCTTTCAACCAAAAAAAAAAAAAAAAAAACGATCACCTTATTAACTTTACCGCTTACTTCATTTGAGAAATGCGGACCCAAAAAATAAGAAGCAATTGTGCATGTACTTGGGGAACGCAGTGAGGAGGGGCGGGGCTAACGCCCCCCGTCCGCGACTTAAAACTAGTAGAGATGTCCACATGCACCTCATGCCTCATGCAGGACAGGTTTCTTTATCCCATCCCCATTCTCCCGATAATGTCAAGTTTTTTTTTTTTTAAATAAAAATAAAGATCTATAAGCACAATTCATGATGGTAAGAAGATAAAAACGACATAAAGAGGTCAGGGACAAGAGAAAATTGGACAATCACACCGGACCAAGGAAATGGGACATACCTGGATTGCACAAAATAAAATAAAATGAAAAATATTAGTAATCAATTGTTCCTTTTCAATCTGAGCTGTGCTGCTATAAATGCCGTTGGTGTCTCTGCTTACTGCTATCAAGAGACCACCCCATTGTGGTTGCCTAAGTAGCACCAACACCGACACATGACTCGCGACACGACACGACACGACACGACACGCCAACACATCGTTTCTCAAAAAATTGAGAATTCTGACACGTTGCGACACGTTGTATATTAAATATATAATTTATATAAAAATAATAAATTATTATTTTATGATTATTTCAATCAAATTAATCTAATTCAAATTCACAAATAAATAAATAATAATAAATTCATATAATAAATTTACATTAAAATTATTAATCCACAATTTATTAATATCATTCATCGTTTCAATCTGACAAATTCAACTCAATTTTAATAAATACATAAAAATTGGAAAGTAAAAAACAAGTAATTCACATTCTAGCCTTGGGTGTCAGACGTGTTGGAAAAAAAGAAAAAGAAAAACTTGAGGGTAAATTGTGTATCAAGGAAAGTTAGAGTCAAAAGAGGAGAGAAGAAAATATTAGATTTTTATTCTTTCCTAATTTGTTATTTTTATTATTGATTTTTATTTTTTTCATGTATATATATATATATATATTTCGACCATTTATTTATTGAATTTTTTTTTAAATTAACCTCTCATGTCGGAACGTGTGTCGGAAACTCGCATGTTGAATTCTAATTCAAGTATCGAAGAGTGTCGGAAAAATTGACCAATTGTCGGATTTTCCGATATATGTTAACCGAGTGTTGGAGAGTATCCGAAAATGTTAGAGAGTATCGGACACGTGTTGAAGCGTCCGACACGACACGAAAGTTTTCGAAGAATGTCAGTGCTTACTAAGTGGTTGCAACTCTCAGGAACATCGTCATGGGACTCTGTCTCTCTCTCTCTAGATTTGAGGTCATGAAAGCACCACGGTGTCGCACTCCCTAGGCGGCAACAGGAACCACCGCGGTATATGGTCGTCTACGTCACCATTCTCTCCCCTCATTTTCTTTTTCTCTATTTCTAGCCAGCTCTCTCTATGGGTTCAGTTTCTTTCTTCAGTACTTTCCTTTTTTATTATTTATTTAAAATTTTTCTGTTGAGTTTTGAGTTCTCTTTATTGTGACAGAGAGATCAGCTCATCATCGAAATCAGCTGATTTAAATAGTGTTCTTTGAGACGGACACCCAAGTAAAATGAAAGAACATACCAACAATTATCTGCCCCAAAGTGCATCCTTGCCCACCCACCCTGCCATCGCCATAATAACCCTTGGGACATGAACAAGTATAATTCCCCTCAATGTTATGGCAAATTCCGCTGCACGAGTTCAATAATGGATCGGCACATTCGTCAATATCTACAAAAACACACACATATCCAAAGCAATGAACTTAAGAAGAAATGGAAAGAATGACAATAAATTACGTTTAATCTTTCTCGGGGTATATCAGTAGTAAGGACAAAGTAAAGAACGTCAATTTGAAAATACCTTGACAACCGAGATACGGATTGCCGTGGAAACCTTCTAAACAAGTGCACTTGTACCCCACTCCAATTTCAGCATCGGTACAAATGGTATTCTCGGCGCACGTGTAGTTCGCACTTCTCTTGGCGAGCTCGCAATTTGTGTCCCCTACTGCCCAGTCGAGAACCAAGGGAGCCGTCTGACGTTCAAGTCGCCGAAGATCATCAGAACTGAAGTTGTAGGAACCATTCTCCGCAACAAAAGCATAGCTGCAAGGGTTGAAATTCAAGACTTTTGTATGGTTTTTATTGCTAAATATGGAGATACTGTAGTTGAACGAGTTCCTAGGTATGCTCGTCTCGCAGCAACCGATACCCGAGCACGAGCCATTAGTCACATCGGAAATGTTACTGCATTTCGAGATACATCCAAAGGTGAAATCGCCGTCCCTGTCCGTGAAGGTCGCAAACGTATCGCATCCGACACCTATGAACTTGTTCTTGGTGTTGGATATGGGGAAGTCTCTGAGGGTGAGTGTGGGAAACACGCTTGAATAAGCATACCCTGAAGAGTCATAGCAGTCTCGGCTGATCGGCATGTGTACTCGCATCTCGTGATCTTCGAGAGAGATGCCGCGTATTTGCAAGCGACTTCCTTCATTATCTATATAAGGCGTTGGAGGGTTAGTAGAGTCATTACAAGCAACTCTAAAAGAGGAATTTCCGATGCTGCAGCGGGATTCACTGTCACTCAATCCGAAGGGATATGGAATCAAGAGGTTTCCACAAGTGCTTCGGCATCCGGGCTTCGTTATTGAAACATCAGCTTCTGCTAAATGGACGTGGTATGCACCCAATACGACGGTCCCAAGCACGACAACTCTCGAGAGAAGCTCATGGATGAACATGGTTCTTCAAACTCTCACAAATGTCTTTTGATAAAATTGACTTGATAGTATCGAGGGCATACATATAAATAGAAGTAAGATGGTCTTCACGTTGACACGCTTGGACATGGTCGGACACTCGGTCAACGTGCGTTGGATTTTCCGACACGTGGTCAAATACGTTTTGACACGCGTGTTCGGAAGATGAAGGGTGGAGGCGAGGGAGAGGGAGCAAAGATGAGGCTGCGAGTGACGGCGAGCCTGCGACGAGGCTGCGAGCGACGACGAGAGATGAAAGAGGAGAGGAAGGCGGTTGTGCGGCGAGGAGGAGGAGAAGGATCGAGAGGAAGAGGAGAGGAAGGGGGTTGTGTGGCGAGGAGGAGGAGGAGAAGGATCGAGAGGAAGAGGAGAGGGAATGGGGTTGTGCGGCGAGCGGCAAGGAGGAGGAGGAAAAGGAGGGCTGGCTAGGATTTTTGATAAGAAAACTAAAAAAAAAAAAAAAAGGGGGGGATCTGATGGCGTGACTTTTAATTTTGGGGGAGTTGGTGAGGGAAATAAAAGTGTAAAAAATTTGGGAGTGGTGGAAATGGACGAGGGAAAGAAGGGAGTGGGGGTGTGGGCTATGTAGACCGACACGGACACGTGACACGTGACACGACACGACACGACACGTCGACACGTCATTTCTTAAAAATAGAGAATTTCGACACGTTTCGACACGTTATATATTATATATTTTTATATATAAATATATATTATTAATAATAGCCTAGAATTAATTTACACAAAAATATTAAATAATATCATTCATTATTTTAATTTGTTACAATAATACACAAAACTTAGAGGAAAAAAACATTGTTTAAAGAAAAATGCTGAAATGATATTTTTAAATTTATTTATTTATCATATATAGCATTTTTTATTACTTCTTTCAGAGTAAAAGACTTTTAAAAAAAATAAAACAATTCTAAAAAAATAAAACTGAAAAAAGAAATTGACCCCGTGTGTGTATATTTATAGCAATTTTGTTACTTATTTTATTACTTCTTTTGTGTATATTTATATTTTGATCCCTCAAGTATTATAAATTTTTAAAATTGACCCCGTGCGTGTCGGAATCGCGTGTCGGAATTCTAGACTCGCGTGTCGGAAAGAGTTGACCACGTGTCGGATTTTTCGACACTCGTTGACCGCGTGTCGGGACATGTCGGAGCATGTCGGACACATGTCGGAGTGTCGGACACGACACGAAGGCTTCCGGAGAGTGTCCGTGCTACATAGGGTGTGGGGACTTTTTTCTTAAACAGAAAAATAAATAAATGAGATTAAAAAATAATTTTAAAAAATAAAAGTATTAAACTTTGAATAATGATAAATTTTGGTCATTTGTAGAAGATCATATATTTATTTAAATAAATTGATTATAATTTCTTATTAATCATTAATTTCATCAGTAACTTTTGTTAAAGTTAAAAATATGTTTCCAAATATGGATACACATTAACTATGAATATGTTTTTCAAATTTTCAATGAATTAATTCATTAATATTATTAGTGTAAATTTATTGTAGGCTCTTTTTTAAATTAATTAATTATTTATGGATTTGAATCAAATTAATTTAAAAAATTCATTTAATATATAATGTGTCCAAACGTGTCGGAATTCTCTATTTTTAAGTCGTGTCGTATCGTGTCGGGTGTCCGTGTAACGTATCGGTGTTACTTAGTATAAAACCACATATATGGTCTGAGATCTTATCATTGCTAAGTCAAAAGGACTTTGGGAGTCTGAAATTGATTTTTAGAGATTTTTTGAGGGTCACCAGTAAAGTTTCCGGTAAATGCCAAGTCAATGGGGTTGGTTTCCTCAACAACTTCTCGTAATCGGGATTTGTTGTTGCCCGCCAACTTTGACAGCACCGTTGATAGAAAGTATCAATGATGCTGGCTGCTGTCATTATATTGCCAAGACTTGAGAAGTCAAGCAAAACAAGAGAAAGCGTATGCAGAGCAGGAGAGATCACACCCCAGAACAGGAGAATGAGAAAGAAGAAAAATCAACAAGAGCAGACTGGTTTGAGTGGATGATTGTGTTCATGAAAATGTGTTTCGAGGTGCATGGATTTAGACTAAAAAAAATTGTATTTTGCTGTCAATAGACTATATATATGCACTCTAGAGAAGAATAATGGGTAGCTTCAAAATAATTAATCAACTAGCTTTGTTGCGATGCAAAATTAAGATTTCAAAATAAGATTCTATTATATACTTTTAAATTAAGAAAAGGTACGTGGCATGTGGATTTTTTTTTCCTTTTTTTGGGTTAGAATTTCTAATTAATATGGATTGCAGTTGACATGTATTTTCGGAGAATTATCATTGGAAAGAATTTTATTTTTCTTTTAATCTAGTACCTGTGTTGTAAATATTTTGTTACATCTTCATAATGTTGAGGAGCGTCCTATCACGCCCAAATCATACTCCCTAATTAACTCTATATATCATTCGAAATTAAATCTAACCAATGTATATTTCCCCTTTGTCGGGCTATATACTCTCATAATGATGCATGACCAGTAAGAATATGTTCTATCCATATAATTAAGTACGAAGAAGCTGGTCTAGGTTGGACTTCACTTCACCAAGATTCAATTTCGCCGAAAATGCCGAGAACACCAAAAAGCCTATCCTTCGTTTTAGGCAGGGGGTCATAATTTAGTAATAGTTTCATTTTTCGCATGGAAACGATGGGGGTTTGGGTAAACGAGATGCATGCGTCTCGCATGGAACCAGCTTTAGATGTCCCGTAAGTCCAATTCTCTAACTTTCCTTCAATGATGATCGGGCTTCCCTGCGATTCAACTGGAGTCTCTTTCATGTGCTAAAAAAAATTGGTGCCATAATCATAACAATACAAATATAAAGAAGCTTAGTATTTGATCACGTGATCTTATCATTCGTAATAATAACCTAATGTACGAGGATATGTTAACTTCTTTGGCAGAACTCACAGTGAATTCCATAATTGAAAAGAAAATCCTCACATCAAAATTCTTTGTTTTGTGAAAAATGAACGATTGTGAAAACATTCTCTTAAAAATGATATCTTATATCTCTTATATAAATGAGAGAACAAAAAATATTTTCATTGGGCACGATGAGACAATTAAATGGCCATAACTCATAGCCACTTACATGAGACGATTTAATGATAAATCCTCGTGTGACAAAATCTTCCGCTAAAGAGGTATAGCAATTTTGACCTGTCCACACAGCTACTCGCATCTCACGATCCTCGACAGAGAAGTTGAGTATTTGTATGTTAGTACTTTTATTGACCATATAAGGTGCGGGAGGGTCACTAGAGTCATTGAAAATCGACAATAAACGATGGGGCTTTCAATACGGCAGTCAGAATTACTGTAGCTCAATCCAAAAGAGTGTGGAATCGAGAGATTTCCACGGGAACTTTGGCATCCAGGCCTCGTCTTTGAATCACCAGCTTCTGCTATGTGATTGTGGTATGACCATGGTTCTTCCTTCAACTCTCTGTATATGCTATGTTTTTTTTTTTCTTCTTTTGATGGTTTAATCTGATGGTTGGGGCGTAAGCAAGGAGAAGGAATGTGGGATTTGTCTTCATTGTTTTTCTTTTGGGTCAAGTAGCTGTAGTTATCGGCTCAGTTCAAGCTGCGGAGTTAACATCAGCTGGTCCTAGACACTTGCATGAGACATTTCATGATAATTCCGCGTGTGACGAAGTCCTGTGCAGTGCGTTGCACAGTTACATTTTCCAAATGCATAATTTATCTGACACATTCTTCTTGGAATCTTTTGTCATTATTCGTCGGGAGGAGCAAGCCAGTGTGAGCCAGAGACTGGAGTACTCTTGTCCAATAAAAGCTGTTCCTACTTTCCAAATTCTCTCTCTCCCTCCGTGGGAAAACAAAAAGTCTGGTCTTCTCCTCCCAATCGATCTTTGATAGTTGGAATATTGGGGCAAAACTTAAAAGTTGATGGGAAAGGAGAAGACCTGCACCCCTCATCTTTTACAAAGAAAAGAGTCCCCTTGATAAACTCTATAATACGACAATTCCAAAACAAAATATTGCTCTATATCTCTTGATCGTTAAACACAATTCCTTCATTTAAAAAAAAAAAAAAAAAAAAGAATTTCATCGGTTGAACAACAAGAATTAATGAGAAACTTAGAAATTTCTCTCTACGATATCCTTGAATTTCTTTATAGACCCTTTGAAAATCTCAAACTACCTATTGGTAATGGTGTGTGTACCAACTCATTAATTTATCAATTAGGGCTTCCGTCCTCACCACCACAAGCATCTACAAGTTTTTTTCACTAGGGCCCTTGGGTTTTGATTTCTTAAAATAGAACAAAAATTCACTTATTTTCTTTCTAAATAAACTTAAAGTAATTGTCCAATTTTGAAAATATTATGAAAAATTACATACATCCTGTATTGAATTGATATGTTTCAAAAAAGATTTTTAAGAATTTTACGTGATAAAAGTTTGACAAAGATTTTAAAAAAAATAAAAAGCAAATAGTTAAAATCATGGGAAAAGGTCATCAAAAACTCTAAATTATACTCATTGTAACATATATACTATAAAAAAATTTCGTGTTACCAAAAGGGTGAAAATTGTATATGTGTAACACATTTTTCCTCCATCAGGGATTTGTAAACGAAAGGCAAACATTGTTGATAGAGTGCCACATGGCTTAAGTAAAATGAAAACAATGTCATTTTGATTGAAAAATGATCCGAAGAAATCTTGATGGTGAGTTAATGTATCATGCAAGTACAAGTTTTGGGGTTTTTAATGTAAAAAGAATAATTTTAGAGTAAATATGTCACAGTATGCATTGTTTGGATTTTTTATATTACAAAAAAGAATGTATTTGATAGGAAATTTAAAAGCGGTATTGTGTTGCTGATTTGAGAGCTTACCTTGTACTCTAACAATTATAGCACACGTAAATAAATAGAACGTCTTTTTTTTTTTTTATAAATAAACTCTATACTAGATAGAATTAATGAATGTAATATCTTTTAATACGCTATCATAAGGGTATTGTGGCAGAACTTCAATTAGATATAACAAATGTGATAGTCTGTCGACAAATTAACTTGGCCCGAGCCAGTCGACTCACCCCAGTGAGAAATTGTTGATTCATATCAATTTGGGTTTCAATCTGAATCTCAAAGAACAAGAACTAACCAACCTATATATATAGAAGAATGAAATCAACAGTGTCTAAATTTGTAAAATAGAAAACATAATCCTCAAACTAAATTACATATTTCAGTTCAGAGTAAAGCCACAGATACGATCCGAGATTTGATCGTTCCTAAGTAAAAAAGGACTTTGGGAGTCCGAAATTAATTTTCAGAAATTTACTAAGGGTCATTTGTAGAGTTTCGGGTAAATGCTAAGTCAACTTGGTCGGTCTCCTCAACAGTTTCTCATCTACGACAATATGTCTCATCAGGATTTGTTATAGCCCACCAATTTTGATTGCATCATTGATAGAGAGAGTATCAATGATGCGGGCCACTTTCATTGTAGTGCCAAGACTCAATAAGTCAAGCAAAACAAGAGTAAGCATGTGCAGTGGGAAGGAGATCACAACCCCAAAACAGGAGAATGAGCAAAGAAGAAAATCAACAAGAGTAGACTAATTTGAGCTAGTGATTGTATGCATGAAATGTGTTTCAAGGTGGATGGATTTGTACTCGAAAAATTGTATGTTTATGTTGGTAGACTATATATGCATTTTGAAAAAGAATAATATGCATGTTGAAAAAGAATAACATGTTTCAAAATAAGAAATCGATTAGCTTCAAAGAGGTTAAATATAAAAAATTTTAATTGTTGCTCAGCAAAATTCAGATTTCTAAGACAAGATACATCACAAGTGGACTTTTTTCTTCCTTTTTCTGGGCTAGAATCTCTAATTACTATGGATTGTGGTTGATATGTATTGCCGATAATTATCATTGCAAAGAATTTTATTTTTCCTTCAATCCAGTACTAGTGTTGTATATATTTTGTTAAATTTTCATAATTTTGGGGAACGTCCTATCTTGCTATCATCGTGATAACAAAGAAACGCAATCATAGTTATCAAAAGTCATTTTTAAAGAAACTAATCTAATCAAACTGCGAGCATAATAGATCTAATGATTAAAAATGTTATAAAACTCTTAAACCTATTGCATTTGTGACAATTTATTCATCAACCTTTTAATGGTGTCACTTTAGTCATAAATCTTTTAACCTAGAGTTTAAGGCAACATCTCTCCCTCCGTGGGAAAACAAAAGTCTAGTCTTCTCCTTTGCAAACGATTTTTTATATTTGGAATATTGGGACAAAACTTAAAAGTTGATGGGAAAGGAGAAGACCGAGACCCTTCATCTTTTACAAAGAAAGAGACTTCTTCGTAAACTCTAAAATACAACAATTTCAAAACATAATATTGCTATGTAACTCTTGATCGTTAAACGACAATCTCTTCATTTTTAACGAATTTCATTAGTTGAACGACAAGAACTAAAGATAACCTTAAAAGATTTCTCTCCACAATATTCTTAAATTTCTTTATAGACCCTTTGAAAATCCCAAACTATCTATGTATCGGATGATGCATTTGGCAAATGATGTGTGTCCCAACTCATTAACTTATTAATTGGGGTTCCCACTCTCACGAGCACAAGCATCTGCAAGCTTTTTATTTAGTGCCCTTGGGTTTTGATTTCTTAAAATAGAACAAAACTTCACTTATTATTATGTTATAACACTATTATAATTCTAATTATTTTGCATTTTGGAAATAAAAAAGAGTTCTATTTTCTACTTTTCAAATAAAAAATCCATAACCATGGGACACATTGTTTCAAATCCATTTATGAAAGTCTGTATGTGGTTGTATTTTTCTTAATCTAAAGTAATATGCTTCAAAATTTATTGGCCTCTCTTTCCGTCATAAATTGCACTTTTTAGTGAAATAATGTGTTTACTTGTATATAAGTTACATCCTAATATGATGTATGACTATTCATCAAGTAAAATGTGCTTTGATTTACTTTGAAATAGTCATGTACTATGAAAAGAGGTGAATACCATGTGATGGCAATATGATATTGTACTAACATCACATGAGGAATAAGTCCTATATGACTATTCGTCCTTCATGTGTTTTGGGGTTAGCTCTCTCCTCGACCAATGATGTGTAGCTATACTAACACAGATGTGTGATTTGTACATGTCTATCCGTGAATCAGAAGCAGTCGCTCACTCAGTTCTTAATAGCATTGTCATTAAACAATTGAGCTTTTAAAGTGTCAATTTGATTAGCTGAATCATTTAGTATTTTCACATTAGTTGAGTTACATCCTCAAGCATTCTGATTTCATGAGTTATCTGCCAACCATTGTTGATGGCCCTGCATTAAAGTGGAGGAGGTACACATATAATGGAGGAAGGGCCCACATATATTCATTAAGTTTGGAAAAGTTCTGCCAACCATTGGTGATGGCCCCGCATTAAAGTGGAGGAGGTACACATATAATTGAGGAAGGGCCCACATATATTCATTAAGTTTGGAAAAGTTCTGCCAACCATTGGTGATGGCCCCGCATTAAAGTGGAGGAGGTACACATATAATTGAGGAAGGGCCCACATATATTCATTACGTTTGGAAAAGTTCTGCCAACCATTGGTGATGGCCCCGCATTAAAGTGGAGAAGGTACACATATAATTGAGGAAGGGCCCACATATATTTATTAAGTTTGGAAAAGTTCTGCCAACCATTGGTGATGGCCCTGCATTAAAGTGGAGGAGGTACACATATAATTGAGTAAGGGGCCACATATATTCATTACGTTTGGAAAAGTTCTGCCAACCATTGGTGATGGCCCCGCATTAAAGTGGAGGAGGTACACATATAATTGAGGAAGGGCCCACATATATTTATTAAGTTTGGAAAAGTTCTGCCAACCATTGGTGATGGCCCTGCATTAAAGTGGAGGAGGTACACATATAATTGAGGAAGGGGCCACATATATTCATTACGTTTGGAAAAGTTCGGCCAACCATTGGTGATGGCCCCGCATTAAAGTGGAGGAGATACACATATAATTGAGGAAGGGCCCACATATATTTATTAAGTTTGGAAAAGTTTTGCCAACCATTGGTGATGGCCCTGCATTAAAGTGGAGGAGGTACACATATAATTGAGGAAGGGCCCACATATATTCATAAAGTTCAGAAAAGTTCTGCCAACCATTGTTGATGGCCCTGCATAAAAGTGGAGGAGGTACACATATAATGGAGAAAGGGGCCACATATATTCGTTAAGTTTGGAAAGTTGGAGTGGATTGACAAGTCCACTTTGTATGGAGTGATAATGATGAACTACAAATTCCAAAAACAAGTACAAACATCACGTGATGGATAAATAATTGATTTCCAAGGACGGTAAATAAATGCATCATTGACCATCAATGAGCAAGTATTTCAAGTAGCTTATTTGTCCACTAAGTTCAATTGGGCTGTTCGGTCCGGTGGAGCCAGATTCACATGGAACTTGTCATTAATTCCATACCAAAATCCAAATTAGTGTACATACTACTCTCATATATCATAATTTCTCATTAAGAACAATAAGCCATGAGCCAAAGGATGCAAGGAAAAATCAGCATAGACATAGCTTTCAAGTATATTTATTTTTTTGAGGGGAAAAATTATTTTTACTATTAGCTGCACGCTAGTAGACTAAAATGAATAAAATTTTATCTACATAGGATATACCCACTCAAAAATAGATTCATTTGTGCCTATATACAAAGTAATCACGTTGTATTATTGTTGTTATTATTATTATTTTTGTTTTGGGCTCATGACTTTGGTCAACAATTTAGAAAACTTTCCAATGTCAACAAGGCATGCTTCTTGTTAAAGATGTTAATGTTCGATACAGAAGGAATTGGCTTTCACAACTATCTTAAAGCTGAATGCGACCGGCAAAATGTAATTACTAAGCCCGATTCCTTTGAAACTTAAAAGCGAAAATGAAGAGGAGGCTTTACAAAGCAGAAATCGAAAGAGATGCGACTTCAATTACTGCAACTTGTTAGTCAAACACGGAGAGGATTCTTTAGTTGATCATATTGGGGGAGCTACATTCTCTGCAACACCAATATGAACTCCAACTCTTTTAACAAGCTGGCAATATTCACCCAAAAAAAAAAAAACATTGAAGTAGCAATTGACATTTCGTTCGACATTGGAAAAAAATCATATACTTTATCAAAAAAAAAAAACTCAGTATTATGAAGGGTTTTAATGGATTTGTCAGCCACAAGCACGTGCAAGCGAGAGTTGCGGATGATAGTGGTGGATGATAGTCCAACCCGGTGATAGTGGCGGTGGTTATCTCATGGATCCGATAGTTGCTTGGCGTCACTAGAGGGTAGTGACCTATGTAGCACCGACATGGACACGTGATACACGACACGCGACACGACACAACACGACACGACACTCTGACACGTCATTTCTAAAAAATCATAGAGAATTTCAATATGTTCCGACACGTTATGTATTAAATATATATTTTTATATATAAGTACAAATAAATAAATAATAATAAAAGAGTAGATAATTAATTTATACTAAAAGTAATTATCCAACATTTGTTTAAGATTAAATAGAAATTCAAAAATTGCAAACACGAAAGAGTAAATTTGAAGGAACATGTCTTGTTTTCGTACACTCATCGAAGATTAGTGAGATTTTTATAATTCCAGAAAGAGTTCGGAGTTCATGATATAGACTAGCTTGGAGCTCCTATACAAAAAAAAATCAAGGATAAAAACTCTCGAAGTACAACCAAAAGAAAAGGAAATAACTAAATTTGTCATGGAAAATGTTGGAGATAACTCACAAGCCAATGACATAGACCAAAAGAGATAACTCGCATGCAACGCTTGTGAGAGGTGGAAAGAAGCAAAAAAAAAAAAAAATCACAACTTCGAGTCGGAGCAACGCTGGCAAGAAGAGGGGCGTTCCATCATCACTCATGGGAAGATCAAAACTTATAAGTGAGAAACTTGAGAGTGAGAATTTTCTTTTTTCCCCTTTATTTTTTTTATTTTCATTATTTTTTCATATATTTATATTTTGACCCCTCAAATATTGAAAATTATTAAAATTGACCCCATGCGTGTTGGAATCGCGTGTCGGGAATAGTTGTACCACGTGTTGGATTTCCCAACACTTGTTGACCGTGTGTCAGACACGTGTTAGAGTATCGAACACGACATGAAGGCTTCTAGAGATTGTCGGTGCTTCTTAGGGTGAGGCTCTTGATTGTTGGGTCCAAACCCGGGCTCCGATACCATGTAAAAATTTGGTGGGATCACCGTCCATTATTCTAATAACTTAAATTATTAGATGAAGGTGTGGTTTAATACTCTCCATAATGAGGAGGATACGAGCATCCCCTGTGCCGAATGACATAACATGATGAATAATTATATTCAGTTAAGGATATGCACAATAAAAGGCTGATATGGAGAGTCACCTCAATATATATACAATTATTAAAGAAATAAAATTAAGGGAAATATCATAATTAACTTTAACAATATCATTTTCATTTCTCGTGCAGCATTATAAGCAAGTAAGAATATTCATAACTTTGATTGCACGGAGAGAGAAAACACTTGAGGTAATATTCTTTTTCACCACTAAACGAATCTCCTTTTTTAAGAGCAAGTATAAAATGGACACTTTGCTTCTTTCAATAACAGAAAACAACCATTTGTTTATAATTCAGAAAATTAAAGAAAATTAGAGAACCATTCCAAATTTCTCACATGAAGTGCAAAGATGAGGTTGATTATTGCAGAACAAGGACAGTCAGGTGATTTTACCAGGTGCACTTTCTTAACGTTAAATAGGTAGCAATTTCTTTGTTCTACCTTTCTATCGTTTTTCTTTTTTTAAATTTATTTTTCTTTTTCCCCTTTTGCTTTATAATAAGAAAGATAAGTTTATAAGGGCTAACTAAGAAATATAAGTCAAACAAAAGTGAGTTTTGGCTTAAATATAAAGATGGATAGATTACACAATTAAGTCATAGTTCTGTTACGTGTTCGAGATGAGGAAATCCACTTCTAAAAAGGTTGATAGATTTAAGGAGTCATTTTTTAACCAAACTTTGATTCAAACGAATATCAAATTTATTTTAAATTATACGAATAAATGCCAATCGATTAGTGTTCCCATTCTAATTTAACTGTTAGCTCATGAATATAAACCCCAATTTGATTGAACGACTACACTCACGAACATGGATTGCCAAGTAGTAGCACTAAAGTATTTATGCATAATTGTTGAGGTGCCTCAAATTTTTAGCTATTCACATATACTTTCAAGAAACTAAATTTAATAATTTTGTAATTCATTCAGAATTTTCGCTATCTAATTGATTTAAAGAAACTTTAAAAAATAAGACGTGTTAATGAAGATTGAAGAGTCCAATTTAAAAAAACTCTTGTCTAATTTATCTTCTTTTTTTTATCGGATATATATTTATGGTTCGAAATTTTGACTGATCGTTAGCCGAGAAAATAAAAAGAAAGAGGACAAAATCATACGGACTATCGCGATCCGCCACGTCCGCAGGAAAGACACTTTCTCTCTCCGCCAGCTCATCCGTCTTCCGCCACGTCACTTTGCCGCGCGAAGATGAAACGTTCGAAAAACAGAGTCCAGCGTCCGCAACAAAAAAATCTTCACCGGAATTCCAAATCCCCTCCTCAAGTTTTCGGGCTTTGATGGCAGGAAGTTCCGGCCATGGCGGTCCGCTCCATGGCGGAGCTGTTCCCTTCCGATCGCAGTGAGTGATGCTCTTTCGGTTCTTCTCTGGTGCTTGCAGTCTCTGCAAACATGTCCGAGCAGTCTCTTGGTTGGGTCAGGATTGGATTCTGATTCTGGTCTGGTTTTTGCGGTCGCGATAGCCAGGGGCTAATGCCGAGAGCGGCGGTGGCGGCAGCTTGGCCTGATGAAATCACGCTGCAGATTGATCCGGTGGACGGTGGATTGGATCATGAGGTCGTTGGTGGTCTCCGCAGGCAAGTCCACCAACTGAGAGACGTAAGTTTTGATAGATGAGCTCAGTTTTCCCCTCCTTTGAGCCAAGGAGTGTGCTCTTTTTTTCAGTAACTATTCAACTGCTAGCTGGCCGGATGCATTGCGATTTGCAGTATCTGTGTTACTATGATCGAATTCACGATTTCTGGCTATGGCGCTCGCAGTTTCGTTGGAAAGACATGGTGTGATCTCGATATTCTTTGGGCAATCAAGCATAGCTTGAGCATATCAGCAAGTTCTACGCACTCTCATTGGGTGGTAAAAACTGTGGAAAAGATTGCTTAGATTCGAGCACCAGAAGTTACCAGGGAATAGAATCTGCGCTTTTGTCGTTTGTCTGTTCTCTCATCCCCTTAGGGGAGAGATCAATCATAATCACTTTTTCTTAAAAAGCTGAGATTGTAGTTTTTAAGAAGTGTCAGAGTTACTATGGAAGCTGCCATTGCTTTTGCGCAGGTAGTCCAGGAGATAGACAGAGAGGGGAAGTTCCAGAATGAGATGCTCAATCAGCTGGTATATATTTTACTTTGGACAGAGAGCCACCACTTACTGTTCATCCCTTGAAACCTTTAGGTTGGGCTATTTTTGTTTTTTATGTTTGTTGATAAAGTATAATTAGTAGGATAATTGCTGAATGATCCTGTCTGTTCACTGGGCGTAAGTTCTTGTATAGTGTGGGAAATGAAACAGGTGGAGGATACTTTTTTTTCATAATCGTGTAATTTCCCTGTAGTATGCGGCGACCATGCTGTGCAGTCAGGCTATCAGCAGCCTGGAAGCAGCATTAATAACAAACAAGATTTGGGAAAACTATGAGATTGATGTGAAAAGAGTGGGCAAATCATTCGAACACCTTGTGTTTTGAAAGATTATCGACTCCCCTCGTTAGAATCTCTTTGATCCTCCCAATTAAGAAAGTACAATCATGTTTACCATGCTTTTCATTTAATAAAGAATTCAAATATATAGAAGCTAACTAGGAATGTATCAGTTTGTGTATTTGGCAGAACCAGGTGAGTGCCATTTGACTAATCTGTCACAATAGATGGAGTGACTGCCAAAACATGATAGTGTGAGATTAAGTTTCCTGATGAAAATCTGCAGGCCTTCTAATTCAAGCTGCTTGTTGCCTGTATGTGTATTCTTCATGTGACTGTGTGAAACTTTATGAGCTGCATTTGGTGACCTGCATATGCAGCTGAATAATACAAAAGTTATCCTCCCAGACGTTTTAGGGCATTGCAAGTATTTGATGAGATAACTTTGAAGACCAACCTCAAAAGGATAGTTAGGGTAACCCTTACTTATCCAATAAATTAAAAAATAAAAACCAGTTCGCCTTCTCATTATTCAACAAGTGAAAAGTCCTTATGCAACTTCAATTGATGGTGAATTCCGTGTACAGTGAGGTGGCTGCTGAAGGTCATTGTCTTCATTGTCAATAGTTTTCTGCTGTTGAAGGTCATAATTTTTTTGATTAATATATGCTCTCTTTCCCTCCCTCTACTGATGTCATTTATCTGTTCACTGCTTCTGCTTCAAGAAACTTGTTATCTGGAGAATACATGCCAATGCCTAAAATCCCCACTACCTTTGGCTCGACAACGCAACCCCTTCAAAGAATGAACAACTAAAGAAATAAGAAAATAGTATTTGAGGTAGCATCATGAATCTTGATTCACTTTCCGCTTGAGGTACCGGCAGTTGCCTGGCTGTCAAGCCATTTCCAGCTGTTCTCAATTATTGTTATTGCATGGAGCTTCATTGTCAGCTGTAGCCTGCAGCTCTTATATGTTATCCTGTCAGAATGCAGAGTCGTAGATTATTAACATTTACTGGTTTGGAGACACTAAAATGGCCTGACGTTTCTGAAGTTATTTGATGTCTTGACAGCAATTGACTCTGATCAAAGCTCGAGCAGGTGTGAAGAACAATGGCAGGAGACTGAACAAGAGCATTGTCCAGCATGGCTCAAACAATGTCATCCACATCATTGTCTTCGCAATGATTTGTTTCTTCCTGGTCTACCTCTGGTACAAAATATCTGGATGATGAGGAGTTGGCGCTTTGCTTCAACGCTCCGTTAGATGTACTCCCTAGATTCAATAAAGATTGCTCTAGATGCAATTGTACAGGCATACATAGGACATCCCTTTTTTTCCTGTTGAAACCATGGAATTTCTGATTGCTTTCTTTGAGCCGTGGCTGCTTTACCCACCATCTGACATTTTTTACACTCTTGCGGCTAAGTCAGGTTGTTCTTTTTTTTTTTTCTCCCGCTTTTTGTTTCATCACATCAAGTACCTCTCGGTAAGCATTGATTCAAAAACATCGGCTCTTCAGAGTTGTGCGAAGGGTTGTGTGAACAGGAGACTAACCAAAGGTTCCACCTCCACCAGCAAGATGGATTCATTGAAGAGGAGATCAACATACTTCCTTTCTTTGCCATTGCGTACCACCGTTGTAGCTGGATTTTTCCTAGAATGCTGTGTAGGAACCTTGTATTTGGGTAGAGGATAACACAGTACATCTCTCGCATGAAGATGGGGTATCAGAGCCTACCAGAACTAAAAAAGTTTGCATTTCTTCCATTGTTATGGCATTTAAAAAAAAAAAAGGCCTGCTGCCCATTGAGTATTACTAGTTCATGGTTGGACTTGCTTACACTTCAGCACGTTAGAGAAAAGGCGATAATGTTTTATGCAATAATAGTTATCTTCTTTCACGATTTTTACAGTTCTGTCTTTTACGGTAATGACAACTTTTTCAACATCCATTTCACAACGTAATATAATTATCATAACGCTTGTGAAAGAAGCTGTCGTGGAAAAATCATTGGGAAAAAAAATGAAAAGATTAAATAGGTCCACACTTCTTTAAGTATTGATTAGCTCCAACCCAGCATATATTAGAGTAGGAGGAAGTAAGAGAAACCGATATTGATTAATGACTAGTAGTAAAGCCACGTAAATTAAGATTGAATTATAAAAATTGATCTATTAATACCCTGTTTGCTTCGTGGAAAATGAATTATTGGGAAAATATTTTTACTAAAGTAATCATTTGTATTATTTGAAATAATTAGTTAATAAAAATAGTACATATCATCAACAACAATTTATGTTTCCACTCATTTAATTTTATAAACGATACGAGCAATCATTCTTAATAAAAATATCTTTCAATTCATCACTTTTCCGCGAAATAAGTAAAGCTTAAAAATTGTTGGTAAATTATATGTGGCTTCTAGAGAAGAACGTGGCATGTCCAATATATAATTAGACTATTATATGTTGATGCTTTGAAGGCACTTATAAAAGAGAGACCGGGTAAAAACATAAAAATAAGAGTGTGTTTATTTTGGGAAAAATTTCATGACAAGAAAAAATTTCTGAGAAATTAATTTTCGGGAAAATATTTTGCCCTTTCTAAATTAGATAATTCATTTTCCTATTTAAAACTCAGCAAACCAAACGTGAATAATTCTTTTACTTAAATAAATACATCATAAGGGAAGATAAAATAAGAAGCAGAAAAATTCCAGAACTGAGACAGTTTTAAATCGACCGTTGCGTGACAAACCCGAGATAAACCTCGTTTTGTTTGCCTTGACGTTCAAGCCAAACCTACGAATCTTGCTCGCTACTCTTTCGATGGTACTCTTTCAGTCTTCGATCGCCACAGTTATGGGGGCTTGAATTTTGCGCTCTTTCCCCAATCTCTTGTTGCCAAAAGATTCCTTTTCTTATGGGCTGATTCAGCTGGTTAGAATTGGTGAGTTAATTCGATCAAGCATTTCAGGAGGGTCCGATCGTTCGTGTCTTTCGTTGGTCTGTTTTCGCTAATTCCGGTTGTTGAACGTTGCCGGTGGCGGTTGCTGTCTTCGGTTACCGGCCTGAAGAATTCGATTGCGAATGGTTTGGTTTCGGATTAGCAGAGGGCGGTGTTGCTCGCCCGAAGAAAGCTCTTTTGGTTCTCTCTTTTTCTTCCCCTGCGACAATGTCGTTATTGCTTAGCTCATGAGTGGAAGTAACTGAAGCTTTTCATCCATCAGCTTCGTACCGTCGCAGGTTTTTAAGTGGGAAGAATTCTGTTGATTGCGAGACCTTGAGGTCGCCATGGAGGTGTCGGGGTCTTCATGCAACAGGTGCGTTTCTGTCATTTGCTACCTATGGAGCAGTCTTTCTTACTTTCCGTGATTTTTTTTTTTTTTTTTTTGGGTTTTAGCGGCTAATTCATTTGATTGAAGTGATTCATGAAATTCAGGTGTTGGTCTGCTCTTATAATTTCTGGTTCTCGTTGCTACCCAAAAAGAAGCTACTATGATATTCTTGGTGTTTCAGAGGATGCCAGCCGGGATGAGATTAAGAAGGCCTTTCATGTGGTGGGTAGATGTTAAGTACTAAATGTGGTCGAGGGAAACTAATGGGAACCACAGTGGTTTTTAACCAATTCATATTATGAGAATTTATGGGTAGGCTGGACCTTGGCCTTAACTTGAAATGTGGAATTATTCAATTGAGGAGGCAAATAGGGGACTGGAAAATTCAAACTCAAGATCTCCTAGCTTTGGTATCATGTGGGAATTTATGGACCACTGCTAACTATTCTAAAAGCTTAAGCTTTTAAATGAAAGCTTGATTTATTATTAAATATTCTAACATATACCATTGCATTGAGAATGCATGTTCTTTGGTACACTGGTTTAAGTTACGATGAATGCCATTTTAGCAAATGATATGCTCACAAAATGCCAAAAAAAGATGGGTTTCCATGGTGCTACATTTCCTTGTTATGTGTGGAGCTAGTTCTTCTTCCGCTTCTATGCACATAAGATGCCTTGGAATTGAAATTTATTCCACTGAGTTATGGCCAATCATTGCATATATAGTGTTAGAACATAGGTCCGCTAATGCTATAATTTGATTAGTCGAGCTTAAGATTATTTTTTTGTTGAGAAATTGATTTTGGGCTTGTCAATGTTGCCGGTGCCTATAAATAGTTACAATTACAGCTTGTGACATAGAGTACTTTTGTGAAGTTTGAAGAAGTTCTTTAATGCTAAAGCTCTTTCAGGCGATTTTCCTGAAAATGAATTTTAAGAGCTCTAAATTTCAGTATTCTGCAATAATTATGTAATATCAATTTTGAAAGAGTTCATGAAAAGAACAAACGAGTTGTCGTGAAGAATGATTTGAGATCTACTACAAAGGTTTAACTATTATCGTTTCTTCCAAAAGTTAACGTGACAATGGTATGATAATAAGCGGTTCTTTGTTAACGTGCCTGAACTGAACACTGACATCTTAACATATAATGAGCAGTAAGCGGTTCTTTGTTACCTTTGCTTTGTGGAGTTCAGGCTGATGTTAATAAGTAGATCACATATTCTTGTTGATCATACATGTTTCGACCAGAAAGAAATATAAGAGAAGCACAACAAGAGTCTCCTGCAGCTTCTCAGTCAACTCCTTCCCTTGTTATGTGAATCCTATATCTGATTCTGTTTCTTGGCTTGTATGCCATGCAGCTTGCAGAGAAGTACCATCTTGATGCAAATAATAATGATCCTTCAGCAAAGAGGAAATTTCAAAAGACAAGATGCTTATGAGGTTTGGCTAATTGATTAGATGCTGGTGGATGAAAACTTTTTTCACAGATTTTCATATGTTGTTTGGATGTCTGATACGTTGGGGGTGACAATTTTTCTTTCTTGCCTTTTCAACCAATCTCAGACTTTGCAAAGTCTTGGAAAAAGAGCAGAGTACGACAGGGTAAAATCTCACTCTTTCTGCTTTGAACTGAATGACATAGTGAACTTAGCATCCGAAGGCCAGCTGCATTCATAAGAGCGTGTTTTGTTCATTGTGCCTCTTACATTAATTTAATGAAGAAATGCCGTGGAAGTACAGAAAATGTTGAATATGGTTAAGGAGATGCTGAGGGGTTTCCACGTTATTATGAAAGGCATTTCTCTAGTTCATTCCACAAGATCTTTTCTGAGGTAATTCCAAGTGTGCTGCATATCATGATCTTCCAATCTTCTGATCCACAATATTTAGCTAAAGAAATATTTGGTGTCATATCAGAATTTTCAGGACGAGATGGATTGATTTGCATCTGATGTTCAGGTTCACAGTTATACTCCTGGTCTTCTTTGTTTATGATATAATATTACTAGGATTTCCGCCCTTGATTTTGTTTGCTATATGAGATAATATTGTAGGATTTCTAACCAATTAAGGCCCACATCATGTTGGAAATTTATAGGTGGAACTGATACTTTCTTTCCTCGAAGCTGTGGAAGGGTGCACAAAGATGTTTCTTTTGACGCCTTTCTTCCTTGTGATACTTGTGGCTAGTAGATTTTAGTATTTTTTATCAAACTGGTTACAGTACATGTGGCAGTACATCCTTCTTCCTCTTCTTTCTGCAATGTCTCTTGAAGATCAAATTAATTACGTATCTAGCTTTAGATGCTAAAAGGGTGATCGATTTATGCTCATTGGTACTCTGCTCTAGTCCCGTTTGCTTGCTACAGGTTTGTCAACCAATGTTTATTAGTTTTTTCACTTTTTGGAGGTTTTGTCATGTCCACGTAGAACTTAAAAGTATGATGAAAAGCAGAAATAATTATTACATATGAGAAGCAAGACTCACGATTGGTTGAGGTAACTTCTAAGAATTGGCAAAAATTGAGGTGCCTGGAAAGTGTAGGGCAAATATGCCTCTAATGAGAGTGAACTTTACTGTCATTTTCTTGTCATTGGCTGTACATAACCATATGAAAATCCCAGTTACTGATCTTTGATTTTGCTCATGATATCCTTTGATTTTTTATGAGTTATATTACAGGTTTTCCTTTTAGTACATTTCCTGTAGCAAATTCATGACGATTGTGTCTATGTGGTAATGCAGATGGGTGGGGTAATTTACCTGCCGTCGAGGTGAGAGTTTGTCCAACTCGCCGAGGCATTGGGAGGGCAAGAGCTTCCATGGGCTCTGCAATGATTAGTTGTTGAGTTCTTCTGAACTGATTGCTCCCCAGGATAATCGTGTGATTTATCGGAAGTTTGACGGACTGTCACATAGTATACATGACATGTACTTTCGTCTTCCTTGCTATTAGGTCAATCCTTCCCCATTTACTACGATGACATGCACTACCTGTAAAGGCTTGAAGACAGTTGTCGAGGTTTAACATCACTTCTTCAGTACCAGCTTTAATTTCAGTTTTCTTTGTGAAGATTCTAATACTTATGGGTAGGATTCCATGTGGAGGATCAGGAGTTCTTGAAGGCACTAAGGAAATTAAAGTTACAATTCAAATTAAAGTTACAATTCCTTCAGGTAGGTCAGAGTTGTTGGTCTCTGACAGAGTTCTGTGGTTTTTGTGTTCGATGCATCCTTCAACGCATCCTTTCTGTGAAGATGTAAAATGAGCATGAGATCTGGGAGAGTGAACAGGTTGTGCATGCTCATTTTACAGCTTCATGGCCTCAGTTATTTTTGTTACGTGCATGTGGCTTCTGTGATTAATGTTATTACTGTCAAAACATGCTTCTGTAGGATTCTCTGTTTTAATATTCTGGTTCGAGTGTAAATTACATCTATATGGGTTCAGGCTGTGTTGTTAAACCTATATTATCAATCTACCAAACTTGAGTTTTCTCCGAAGATTGCAACATTTTGTGGGGATGTTACTCAAGTTCTGAAACTCCCATTTTCTTCCTACAATGTTATACACTTCTCATGGTTGATTCTCTGATGATCTTGAAGCATTTCCCTTTTGTAAGGAAATAATTTCTTGTTGACACTGCAAGGCTTTTACTGCTCCACGTGATGGCTACAGGAGAAATAACACCAGTAAATTGCAATGGGTGTGTGTCTGAAATATGAACCATGTCCCGCACGAGATGTCTGGTCAGGGCAAAAGACAGCTTAAGCATTAAGGATCTTTTTTGTCCGCATCATCTGGCTTCAGTAGCATCATGATACTAATCTGTATGATTTAGTGCTAGTGAACGTGCAAAGTTTATAATCACAGGAGTTTGCTTTATCTCAAGCTTCATGATGTTTTTTCCCAAAATGAGAGCATGACTAGCTTTATCCTTTTCTATATTTATTATTCGTGTGGATATCTTCATCTTATGCATTATTAAGCCGAATACTGTAGAAATTCTGTCTGTCTGTCTGTCTGTCCGTCCGTCTCTCTCTCTCTCTCTCTCTCTCTCTCTCTCTCTCTCTCACACACACACACACACACACACACAAGCACACGCGCCCACACACACACACGGAGACACACGCACCCACCCCCACATGCACACCCACACGCACCAGCACCGCACATGCATGCGGGTGTTCTGAAAGTTAGGGTGTCAGAGCATTTAATATCAAACAATGTGTTAATGTAAGTTATGCTTTTATATAAGTCGACTATGATCCCTTTTAACGGCATGGTGAACAGAAGGTCCTGCGTTATTTTCCAGGCCTTTTATTAGCCTCCCTCGGCTGACTCTTAACCTATTGTGAGAGGAAGTGTAAGAATATTTGAATATTAAAAAGGGCCACAGGGGAATATCTTAATTTTTTCAGATAAGTAGCCATTTCCACATTTTGTGAGTTCTGAAGAGCTAACTTGTAAATTCATTGATCGTGCATGAATGAAACTGTGCAACATGACCAACTCCACCCGTCATAATGCGTTTTCTTAATTTGCTAACATAGCCATTATCTTTTCTATTGGGATATGGCTTGTTTCGGGGACATATTCATTTATGACCAATGTTTGTAAAACAAATGTGTCTAGGATGCATACAGTCTCAGGTTCAAATGGCTGACAGTGTAAATCAATGCATTTGGGACATATGACATAGATCCTCATGTCGTGAACGTGGATTACAGTTATCAAAGAACAAAACTGTATCTGATGTATCTTCAGTGGATAACCTGATATCTTCTGTTCCTGAGTAGGCATGGATTCGGGACATACAATTCGTGTGCCAAAAGCTGGTAATGCTGGAGCTCATGGAAGTCAACCTGGCAACTTATTCATCAAATTAAAGGCATGATCCCCTCTTCTTTTCTGGTTGTATGGTAACAATGACGTTAAGGATAACTTTGATCTCACTCAATGGTATCTGTCCAGGTGCAGGTAGTCCGCATCTTCACAGACATGTCTATTTCACCTTTATCCTGCTGTTGTTGGAGCTTTCCTGTGTAGCTTCATTACACTACATGGTTTCTCCATTTGAAGTCTGTCATATGATTTATCTGGAAATTGTCCCAGAAACTGTTACTACCAGCAAAGAATTTTGGTTGTGATAGTGGAACATTTTGAAGTCTTGCATTACATAATCGGCCACCTGTATCATTGTCAGATGGCCAACCGAATGTGCACGTAACTAGTAACTGTGCTCATGCAGGTGGCTGAAGATCGTACCTTTACCAGATGCAGTGAAGATGTATATGTGGTCTCAGAAATTAGCTTCATACAAGTGAGAACAAAACTATTGAGCATATTATGTTTTTGCCTCTTGTTCCACTTCTGAGAAAGTTCCCCCACCTAGCTTTAACTCCTGCCATGTTTGAAATCCTGTCTGTGTTTAGGTGAGTAATTCCTCTCATCTATCTTGATGGTGGTGAAATCTTTAAAACTTTAATTGATATTAGCTTTTACTATAATTGGCGTAGACTGAAATTGATACTTCACTGTTGTGGCATGTGTCGATAGTTTGTTTGTAAAACAAACTGAAAGTGCGTTGTCCCACATAGAGATGGGAGTGTGCGGGCTGATATGTAAGTGTGGAAGTCTTCTAACATTACAATTGAAGATGATGGACTAAGTGGGCTTGACCCTACCCTACTCGCGTGCAGGTGCACTTTTATAGTGGCAATTATTTTTGCTAATGGTTATTAGGTGTCTTACGACCTTTGAAAGGTTGAATTGCAATTTGTCTTTGAAACAATATATCTGTTCAGAAAAGGAAACGGGTTTTCATGTTATAAATGCTTCGTTTCTAGTTCAATAAGTTAACTTTCGATTTTCTTCACTTTCTTAATATACAACCATTATTCTCCGATTGTTTCCTTTCAACAGTTCTTGGAGAAACACTGGAATTGCTATTCGATATTCTTATTCAAGGATTGTTGTATTGTGGAGGATTTTTGCCAGTAACCATTGGCAACCGTGTGGGGCAATTAGTTCCTTAAAGACAGTGTCTTTTCACGCCTCAAAGTCTGATTTCATTCTTCCTAATCGCTTATTTCCCAATGGCATGTTCAACTCACTTTCAACTTTATGACTAGTACTGAGCTATTCCTTGCTTGTGCATTGCTATCTGTCATGACTTTCCTGTTCATGTCATCATTACTCTGTGTGTGTGTGTGTGTGTGTGTGTTTTTTTTTTCTAATGACAGCATCAGTTCCCTGTTATTCCAATAGATATCTGTAACTTGGTTCCTTGACCTTTGGGGTTTACTTCTGTTACAGGCAATTGTTAGTGGTAAAGTTGAGGTCCTAACTTTATCGGGGAAAATACATGTTAATGTAAGAAGTGTCTGTGCCACATGGTGACATATCTGTGCTTGCAGAATTAACTGGAGAGTGTTCTTAACGATTAATGACATGAATGTCGGGTGATCTTTGACCTTTTGAGTGGAGTGGAAGGGTTAAAATTAGTATTAGTATTAGTAAAACCTGTATCTGAAAGCAGCAATAATGTAGCAAATCAGTGTTCCAAGCGTTTTACTGTTTTAACCCCTGGTTTTATCGTGTAGTTCAGTGTAAAATTAACCACTCTTGTTATGCATTTTGGGGGGTCCTTGTCTCGTGCTATGGAAAATCAATAAAATGTAGATCAGTAGTCACCAAGAATGAGAGGGTCTATCACATGTCTTGAAAGGGGTTCTTTGGGGTAGATTGAGTCGGTACACATGTAATTATGAAGGAAAACAGTTCACTATCTTATATGAGAATGTACTAATTCTTTTTACTTGGTTTTATTTCAAGAATATAAATGATGTGCAATATTGACTACCTTTCCATTAAGTAAAGTACTGTTGTGAATGGAAATTATTTTCTGTATGGCACTGAAATTGTGATGTTTTGTGAGTCCATAATGTATGGCACTGAAATTGAATTCTGTCTCCAGCTTTCATTGTGATTGGATGGACTTCTCTTCCTTGTTTACGCTAATGATACGTCTGTTTGCACATACCTTCTCAGATACCAAAGGGGGTTCAGGCTGGACAGCTTATGGTTCTAAGACAAAAAGGTTTCAAGAAATAATCAACTATTTTGCATTAACTGTGGAGCTTTTTTGCTGCCAAATATTATTTTTAGGTGCAGCATTGCTGCAGGAGTCCACATTCATGTCGATCCTGGAGATCTATATGTGCGAATTCAGATTACATTCCCCAGGTATGTTATTTATTAGTTTTTTTGTCTGTTTTCATAGTCATCAGAGTTTGATTGAGTTTCCTACTCCTCCTCCTTTCCTGGTTCTTGCTTATTGGTCTGGTCAATACGCATTTGTGGCTAGTATCCATTTGAGTTGCATTTATGGATGATTTGGAAATGGAGTTACTATGTCTCATGGAGGCACATTGCACATGTAATAGTATTACATTATGTTCATTTCTGAAAAATGAATGAATCTAAATCTTGTCACTGGACTACAGCAATCTTCCCTTTGAAGTCAGGGTCCATCTTGGTATATGTCAACGAGTATCACATTCACACTAGGAGTGAGTTCCTTGTTGTGCAATATTTGATTGTTTCCAGAAAGGAAACAGATAGGCCACTTCATCTATGTTAGCCATTTGTTAGCTTGGACAGAGACAATTTTATTTGCAAGATAGTGAGAGAGTTTATTAGGAGTACTTACTTCCGGTTTTTTTTTTTTTTAAACTGTTAATTGATACCTTGGTTGTTGGTTGTTTGGCTGTCAAAATTTGATGCAATGTGTTTACTTTCTATGACTGGTTACTTTTCAGCAAGATAAATGAAAGACAACTTGCAGTTTTAGAAGAATTTGATTAAGAATGAAATTGGTATGTCCTCTTCTTCTTTTCATGATGGCGTCTAGTTTGCATGAATGCATTTGTCCTTTATGTTTCTTTCTTTTTTTTTTTATCTCATTCTTGTACTGGTCATACCAACAGTTTTATGCTTAAGGACATTTATAGGTTCTTGTCATTAAGGGGTGATTTTGAAACCAAATTATATGTTGTTGCGATCAGAATCAATCATTATTCTTTTAGTTTCATGTTTGGATTCTTTGCTTTTGTTTGGGTTTTACTTTACTTCTCGGTGGATCATTCTCTGAGGAGTGGTAGTTATGTTGTTTTCTAAATGGACGTAGAAATATGATATTTTGTGCCACTGCTAGGCGCAGTGCCATCTGACCATTGCTATCGGTGGTGATGGCAGCACTTGCCTCTCATGCTCTTGCATTTGAGACACCTCTGGATTAATAGGGTGAAGCAACTACCAAGAATGCAAATCATGCTGTTTCTGAAATTGATGGGAGGATGTAGCAGGAACTATCTAGAATGCATCTGATGGTTACTCTAAGGTGTTCTCCACTTAGACTATTTAAAAAAGGTGTCTCAAACTTGGACAATATCGAAAAATAGATTAAAATTTTACCACGTCTGCCTGATGCTTTCTGTGGTAGAAAGAGGGGAGAAAAATATAGGCTGGGTGGTGAAAATTATAAATTTTGCCTCCAAAACCTTCTCACAGAAGATTCAAATTCTTCCAAGATTCCATATACCCACCTTTCATTTTCTTCTACTGCCTTCTCTCCCAAACAAAGCCTGTCATTTTCTTAATTAATGATTGTGATGATATTTGTACATGTTATATACTGTCTAATGACTTTCCTGACATAGGCATGACTGTTTTGGTTTTTCAGAGTCTGTTATGTAGCGTTTGTGTTTCTAGAAGGTGCTATTGTTACATTGATACCTCAAGTGGCTTGGACTTCGGTGCATTTGAATTGCACATGTATACTATCCATGCTTCGTGTTTATAATTGTCTACCAGAAAAAGGGAATGTTCATTTAATCCAACTTTTTGAATAGTTAATTGTTGCTACTTCCTTGATTATGATGGTGATCCTGAAACGGATAACAGTCTTTATCAGCAACGATGTACTGCTTGAAATTACAGGTGGGCACAATTTCTTGTGTTTATGCTCAAGATGCCTCGGGTCCTGTGGATCCTTATGCTCCTGCACATATATGGAATTTGCAGTCAGACTGGATCAGATGATAGCTTGGATTGAGACTAGTTGTGCTGGAGGATTCCCCCAGATTTTGCTCTTAGGTCGAGTTACTTTTATAGAAGAGATCATTTTTTTTTTAATGGAGGTGATCCCAGTTGCTCAATTACAAGTTCAAAGCCATTCTTTTGCCCCCTGAATTCCCTTATTTTTTCAAGGTATATTAATGTACAGAAATTACTTATCCTTAATAAAGCTGATATTCTTTTGCACTTAAGGGGTGCATGCCAAAATTTCTATTTCTCTATTTCTTTGTTTTTTTGTTTTACGAAACTGGTTTGGAATAGAAATTCATTTAGTAATGCAGTTTCATCTTTTTATTTCTAGAACAGATTTTTACTCTATAAATAGATTTGGAGCAGAAATCAGAAGCTAAAATTTTAGCTTTTCGATTTTTGGAATAAAAATGAGAAATGGAAACTATTTTCATTGTTCACTTTCGTTGTTGCCCACCACTCACCCGCTGCCCATGGAACACTAGACGCCCATCGCCAACCGTTGGATGCCCATTGCCAACTGCCCATGCTGGTCATTGAATGCCAGATGCTTGCCAGTTGTTGGATGCCGATTACCGCTGCCGACTGTCGGATGCCTGACGCCGCCCCTTAGAAATCAAAATTTTATTTTGTTATCAAATGAATTTTTATTCTAGAAACAAAAATCCTTCATTATCAAACCCGTTTCTTTACGTAGAAATTCATTCAGGAAATAGAAATTCATAACAGAAATTGATTTCTAATTCAGAAATTTTGTGATGCGTGCCCTTACTGTTCCTTGCTTGAAAACTTCCCATTGGGCTATTTTTATTTTTCTGAGAAATCTTAATCAGCAGGATAAATTGCAGAATAATGTTCTCTTCTGTGTACTTAAGTTCCTATAAAGTGGGGAAAGGAAACAGGTGGAGGATACTGTTAATTACAGTCGTGTAATCGCCCCGGAGTATAAAGCAACTACGCTGTGTAATCGCCAGCCCAGAAAAGGTTATGTTGGGCTATTGTGAATAGCATCATGAATCCTGATCCAAGTTTCCGCCTGAGGTACCAGCAGTTGCTTAGCTATTGTGCCATCGCCATATGTTCTCAATGATTGGTGTTGTCAATGAAGCTTCATTGTTAGCTGTACCCTGTGGCCGTTCCTATAAGTTATCTCGTCAGAATGCCCATTCATAGATGATTTACAGTTGCTGGTTTGGAGATCCTAAAAGAGGCCCAATCGTTTCCTTTCTGAAGTTATTTGATGTCTTGACAGCAATTGACTCTGATCAAAGCTAAAGCAGGGGGGAAGAACAATGTCAGGAGGCAGAACAAGAGCATAATAGTCCAGTATAGACTCAAACAATGTCATCCACATAATTGTATTCGCATTGATTTGTATCTTCTTGGTGTACATCTAATGAAAAATCTCTGGACAACGAGGAGTCGGCAATTTGCTTCAACACTTTGTTAGACGTATTCCCTTGGTTTCAGTAAACATCACTCTAGATGGAATCGTACAGGCACAGGACATCCCCTTCTTTTTTTCCTTACTGAAACCATGGTACTTCTGGTTTCTGGTTTGAGCACTGTCTGCTGTACATGCCAGATGTCATTTTTAGCACTCTTAGGGTATGTTAGGTAATGCGTACTTATGCCTCGTCACATCGAAGTACCTCTCAGGAAGCACTGACTTGAAGTTGTCTCTTTGAACTTGTGCGGAGGGTCGCATGAACACGAGTCTGACGATCGAAACGTCCTTGTAATGATCGCTTTGGATCTGGCTTGAGCATAAATTACTACTGAAAGCTTGCAGATCCACGAACCCATTGCAGAAACATCATAGGTATAGAAATTTAGTCAATCACATGCCGAATCGATTCAGAATACTATAATAGTTTGACATACTATATTGTGACCTTGTCATCTCTTAGGTTGATCTTAAGGGTTGGATGAAGCCGTGACGATCCATTTTATCTGGGTTAAAATTACAAAATGCAATTACGCAGTTGTTTTCAAGTAATTCATAAATCATTGGGAAAATAAGTGATACGGTGCGTATCATCCTTGTAAGAGAAATAAAAGAGAACTAGTCACGCAAGCTGCTACTACAGAAAGACCAAAATGTCAATAAAAAAGGCATATGGGATCCACTAGCTCTTCCAATTTTATGTCCTCCAATGCCCCTATCACGATCGACCTACGTGCTGATATCTCTTGAGACACTTGTTGCATGCTTGGACGATGCTCCGGTTTTGCACTCAGGCATGTAAATGCCATCTTTACAATGAAAGCCACCTGACCTAGCGTATCACCATCTGGGTATGGGATTCTTTGATCTAGAGCTTGTTTTAGGGGCCAACATGAAGCTGTTGAATTGCTTGATGATGAAGAAGCTGAGGATGCGAGAGACGATATGAAATCGCCCGGGTATCTACCCATGATTACCTCCAATGTCACCATTCCAAAGCTATAAACATCACATTTCTCCGTCACCTTCATTGTGTATGCGAGCTCTGCAGAGGGAAAACAACATTTTTTTTTTCAATTTCTTATTAATGCTATCCTTTTTTGGCCAAAATCTTAATAAGGCTATTTAATGAGCTGTCTTTATTAAAGAAACCAATTTACCTGGAGCTGCATATCCAAAAGTGCTCGCAAAGGAAGTCCAATTGGATGAGTAAGGTTGCAGAACCTTAGCGGCGCCAAAATCAGAGACGTGAGCTTCGTATTGTTCATCCATTAAAATGTTCTTGCTTGACACGTCTCGATGAACTATAGGAGGAGAGCATTCATGGTGCATGTAGGACAAAGCACACGCCACACCTTTAATAACATTCACTCTCTTATTCCAATTAAATGCTGTCATCCTCTCTTCATCGTTCAATACATCCTTTAAGCTGCCTGATTCCAAGAACTCGTAAACCAAAAATGAATGTCGAGAACTTGAGCAAAAGCCATAGAGCTTGATAATATTCCGATGCCGAGCTTCAATCAAAGCGTGAATCTCCCTTTCAAATGCTTTTTCACTAGCGATTTTGACTTCCATTGCTTCCTTAAATTTCTTTACCGCAACAATTTCGCCTGTTCGCAACTGGGCCTTATAAACACTCCCTTGTCCTCCCACACCAATGCAATATTTGGCATCAAACTCCCCCGTGGCTTCAATAATGCTCTCATAGACCATATTCCCGTTAAAGTTCAACACTGCCCACAAGTTTTCATTGCTTCCATTGTTTGAACTAGGTTCTGTTTTCCTTAATCTTTGGCATACTATTCTTAAAATTCCCACAATAAGAAGCAATGAAAGTAGGCAACTTAAAGTAGGAATCAAAATTAGCAGCAACTTTTTTTTTTTGTTCTTGCCTTTTGATGTTGTTGCTGTGCATGGTTTGAGACTAGCGATAACTCCACACAAACCTCTATTCCCTCTCACAACTTCAATTGTAGCATTACGAAAGGCTGGAACATTTGGTAAAGGACCTTCTAACTCATTATATGATATGTCGATGGATGTCAAGCTTACCATATCACCAAAAGCCAATTCAATTGAACCCGAAAGCTGATTATGTGAGAGATTGAGTATTTCCAATCTATGCAATTGTGCAAATTGTCTAGGTATTTCTCTTGTGAGCAAATTTTGACTCAGATCGAGAACTTGAAGAGACTGGAGGTTGTCGATCTCCACAGGAATACTCTTATCAAGGTTATTCCCGCTTAAATTTAAGAACAAAAGGTTGGAGCACCCCCCAAGTTCTGTAGGAATGGAGCCACTCAAGTTGTTTCTTGCAATGTTGAGTTTCTGTAGGCTGGACAAGGCTCCAAGTTCTTGAAGGATGTGGCCTTCAAGACGGTTGTTGTCCAATGAAAGCTCTACTAGCAACTTCAATTTTCCTAGCTCTTTAGGAATTTCCCCAACTATATCATTTGAAGAGAGGTCCAGTCTACGCAATTGATTCATGTCTCCAACCTGAGGTGGTATGGTGCCAGAAATTCTATTGTTGGAGATTATCAAGCTTGTCAAATTTCTACATTCTCCCAATGTTGGTGGTAACTCCCCGTAAAGGTCATTGTTCCTTAACTCAAGATAATCCAAGTAAGGGTACATACCAAGAGCATCGGTTATATTTCCCTTGAGCGTGTTGTTATTAAGCCTAACTCGATACAAACTCGAACAATTTCTCAAGCTTTTTGGGATGGGTCCAGTGAAGTGATTGTTCATTGCAATAAAACGTTCAAGAGCTTGGCCACTACAGATCTCTTGTGGCAATTGGCCAACAAAGTCGTTATGAGATAGATCGAGGCGAGTGAGGGATGTGAGATTATTCATCTCGATGGGAAGAAAGCCTTCTAGATTATTATAATGTAGATGTAATACACTAAGGAGTCCTAGTTTTCCGATCTCTTTCGGAATAAAGCCCGACAAACTATTGTTGACAAGGACAAGACGTTTCAGATAGCTCAAGTTGCCTATGGACCACGGGATAGGCCCAGAAAGGTTATTGTAGTTAAGGCGAAGAAAATTCAAATTGCTCAAGTTACCTATGGATGATGGGATAGGACCCGACAACTTATTATTGCGAAGGGAAATGGATTTCAAATTGCTCAAGTTACCTATGGATGATGGGATAGGACCTATTAAATCATTAATTTGCAATAGGAAACTTTTGAGGGATCTCATTCCTCCAACTTCCAAAGGTATGGGACCGGAAAGTTGGTTTTGATATAAGTATAGAAATGCTAAATTACTCAAATTTCCTAGAGTTTTAGGGATGTAACCATCGAGACAGTTGCAAGATAAATCAAGTATACTGAGAGACCCCAACATTCCTATTTCCTCTGGAATGGCCCCAACAAGTTGATTATCCCAAAGCCACACCTCTATCAAGCTGCTCATGTTTCCTATGGAAGAAGGAATAGGACCGGTGATGCGATTGTTCTGTAAGTCGAGGTAATTGAGAGACTGGAGCCTTCCTATTTCTCCAGGGATACGACCGGAAAGATTATTTGCGGAAAGAAATAGGCCGGTCAAGTTGCTCAAGCTACCTATCTCATTGGGAATTGGGCCATTGAAATTGTTATTCGATAGTTTGAGAACTTGGAGAGATCGCAAGGACACTAGTTGAGTCAGAATGTTTCCCGATAGGTTATTTCGAGACAAGTCTAGATGAGTAAGCTTGGCAAGAAGAGCCATGCTCGGAGGGATGTTTCCGAAAAGTGAGTTGTTGGCAAGCTTAAGAGCAATCAAGTTGGGCAATAGGGAGAAATTGAGATGATGAAGCGTACCATGTATGGCAGAATCCGAGAGGTTCAGGCTCACAATGCTTCCAAGAGAATCGCAATCGACTCCGCGCCATGAACAAGGGTTGCTCCCATTCCACGAAGACAAAGTATAGCGACTCTGGCTGTCCAGCTCAAACTTCCATGTTAGGAGTGCCTCCAGTTCCTCATTAGCGGTTTGGTTACTAGGACCAGCAAGGGCCACCGGAGAAGGGCTTCGAGATGAAGCAAGACAAGGCATTTCTTGCGTGAGCATGAGGAGGACACAAGCGACGAACAACATGGAGGGTTGTTTTTGAGATAATGCCATGACAGGTTGTCAAGGTTATTTTGGGGTGGGCGTTTCTTTGTTTCTTGCATAGCCATGAGAAGCGCAGCCGAGACGTACTTATAGAAGTAAATCGGGGCCACCAAGTCAACAACCAAGTCAATAATCTTGGTAGCCCGAAAAATTCTTATACGTAGTATACAGCAATCATGTTGTGCAATCGGCAGCCCTAAAAATTAAGAGATTGATATGAATAGAGTGGGCAAATCATTCAAACACCTTGCGTGTTGAAATTGACTCCCATTGTTCGAATCTCTTTGATCCACCCAAGTTTTATTGAAAAAAAAAAAAAAAAAAAAAAAAGATCAGATATGCAGAAGCTATCTAGGAATGCATCAGTATCGTGTATTTGGCATAACCAAGTGACTGACTGCCGTGTTACGCTAATCTGTCCCAACAAATGCAAGGTCCGCGTGATTCTACTGCCAAAACATGGTGAGGCGAGATTAAGTTTCCTGATGTTATTCTGTAAGACTTCTGATTTAAGCTGCTTGGTGCCTATTTGTTTATTCTGCTTGTGACTAAGCAAAACATTTTGAGCTGCATTTGGCAACCTGCATATGCAGCTGAATAATATAAAAGGTGTCCTTCCCGGCATTTGAGGGCATTGCGAGTCTTGGATAAGATGGCCTCAAGGACCGACCTCAAAAGGATGGTTAGGGTAACGCTTATCTATCAAGAAACTAAAAAAAATTGAAAAACCAGTTCATCTCCTCACTTTTTCAACAAGTGAAATTTCTTGATGCAATTTCCATCCAGGGTGAATCCATATTCAGTATGGTGGTTGCTGGAGGTCACCGTCTTCCTTGTCAATAGTTTTCGAAAGCGGAATGTCATAATTTTGTCATTGTTAAATTAATGTCTTGAGTTTGAATTCAGATAACGATTTGTTAAATCAAATTTGTTGATAAAGATTTTTCAAGTAGATTTCAAATTGGATAAAGAAGATCTTATTTTCTTGGATTCTTTGTAGTTGCATAAATGAGGAAATAAAATAAAATAAAATAAGCAAAAGTTTCCTCATTGCTTTGGAGGAGCCGAATCTCTCTGCAAGTTATCCGTGGTTTTTGACTTTGGGCACACAATATTCCAAGGCTGCGTTGCTACTTCTTGTTAGCCGATGGAGACAGAGAATAGAGCCCCTGCACGTAGAGCCAAAAAGGAGGTGGGCCCAGGTCAAACTTTTCACCTTTGGGCACACATATAAAAGACGTGCTGCCAAGTTTGACCTGGGCCCACATCGTGCAACCCTACGAGAGAAGGTTGGTGCCGCTGAAGCCCTACGAAAGCATAAAAAGAAAAAGAGCTACAAGCCGCACACAAGTTGAAGAGAGCCGCGTGTTTTTGTTTTGAGTTTTTGTTTTGAGTTTGAATGCGCATTAATTTTGTACAGTAAATTTATGTCTAAGTGAGTTGTTTATTTATAAATACTTTAAGTTTGTGATTAAATTTAAATGTAAGAAATACTCGAGTATGTGAGTGATTATAAACTATGATTCTCCGATTATAGTAGATAATTTACTGCCAGCTCTTCCCGTGAACGTAGGTAATGATACTCAAACTGAACCATGTAAATTTCCGATGTCTTTATTATTTTTCGTTTATTTCTCTGGCGATTTCGCGTTGACGTAATTGCAAGACTCTGTTGTTTCCGCGTATTATATTCCAATAATTACTATTAGTCTTTACTATCTTTCCCTCCCTCTGCTAACGTCATGTATCTACTCACTGCTTCTGCTTTGAGAAACTTGTTAATTGGACCATTGAATTGAGTAAACTCTATTGAGGTCACCTCTTGAAAAGCATTGATTCGAAGGTGTCGGCTCTTCAAAGTTGTGCAAAGGATATGGTGTCAGAGATCCTATTGTTGGAGATTATCAAGCTCCTCAATTTCTACATTCAAACAATGTTGGTGGTGGCATACCGTAAATTTCGTTATTGCTCAACTCAAGATAATCTAGGTGGCATACCGTAAATTTCGTTATTGCTCAACTCAAGATAATCTAAGTAGGGGAATACACGAAGAGCATCGGTTATGTTTCCCTTGAGCAAGTTGTTCTAGAGCCTAACTTTATACAAACTTGAACGATTTTTCAGGCTCCTTGGGATAAGTCCAATGAAGTGATCGTTAAAAGCACCGAATTATGCAAGAGCTTGGCTACTGTGTATTTCTTATGGCAATTGGCTGACAAAGTCGTTCTCAAATAGCTATAGGTTTATGAGAAATGTGAGATACTTTGTCTTAATGGGAAGAAATCGCCCCCCCCCCTCTCCCCAAAGATTGTTCCTACGTAGAGCCAATTGAGTAAGCTTGCTTTAGTTTCCAATCAGACAAAGTACGTTGCAAGTGCCAAAACTTGGCATGAGTATACACTTAAGTGCCAAAAGTTTTAATATTTTTTTGAAAATTGAGATACTTAAGTGCTAATTTTGGCAAGATAGCTAGTATCCGACATGGCATTAATTTAAGAATAAAATTGGTCTATGTGGCTCGGTGGAGTTGCCTGCTGAGCAATGAATGTACAAAATGACATCATTTTGTCCCAAAATCGATTTTAATATAAATATTAATTAAATCAAATTTATAATAAAAAAAGAGGAGTGGTAGTAAAGCAGCGAGGGCCTCTATGGCCCTCGCCACTACTGCTGCCTCACTGTTGCTAGCCCTTTCTGGCGATGGTGGGACGGCAACAACGAGAGCTATGGAGGCCCTCACCAAAGCTATGGTTGCCTTATTTTTTTAATTAATATTTATATTGCAAATTAATTTTGAGGGCTTATAGTGCCGAGTGGACAATTTTTTTTTAAATTGCCATGTGATAATTTTTTTTAAAAATTACCACATTAATAAAAAAATGCCGTCGAAAAATGTCACATCAATAATTTGACCTAAATTTCTCGATGTTATTAGTTAAGTATTTTATTTTTCTTCGATTTTGATACTTAAATGTATCTTTGAATTTGAGAATTGAAAAGTAAAGCCTGAAATTAGGGAAGAAGAAAACTCTTGTCGGTTTTGGCGTGGAGGATAGTACCTACCTCAAAATAATTCATTCTTTCTTCCCTCCCGTCCTCGTCAGTCGTCACGTAATAGGACTGGTCGAATTAAGAGTCAACAACTAAAAAAATATACTTAGCAGCCCAGACGAGTCACATCATACTTCTTTTGCGAATTTTTAATGACTTGTTGGTCATTTTTGACTTGACGTCGATGCAGGAAAAGTCGAGCAGCTATTCCTTTACGAAGAAGTCGCAAGTTGTAATTCATTAGAAAAGATTCTTTTTGGACTTATCGAATTAAGGGTCAACAACTAAAAAAATATACTTAGCAGCCCAGATATCACATCATGACTTCTTTTTCCGAATTTTTAATGACTTGTTGGTCATTTGTGACTCGACGTCGATGCAGGAAAAGTATACCTTTATGAAGAAGTCGCAAGTTGTAATTCATTATAAAAGATTCTTTTTGGACTTATCGAATTAAGAGTCAACAACTAAAAAAATATACTTAGCAGCCCAGACAAGTCACATCATGCCTTCTTTTGCAAATTTTTAATGACTTGTTGGTCATTTGTGACGGTGGCTCCTTGGAATCAGCCTTGGTAGGAGCTTTGGCCATCAAAAGCTCATTGGGCCAAAATAAAACGTTTGGAAAAAAAACTTTGCAAGTCTCTTAGTGACAAAGCTGACATTTTATAAGTTAAAAGCCCAAGGCAGATCCTAAGTTGCCTTGGGCTTTCAGCATTTTCAGAAGGCCTGATGCATTGTTCATCGTATTCTTCGTCAAGTTCTCAAATGGTTGCCGGCGAGGTTGCGATGGGTTGATGACGGGTTGGAGAGAGACTGGCGTGGTCGTGGCACCCTGGCGACCGTCACTGACCAGTCGCGCGACCTAGATCTAGGTCGCATTGGTCGCCTAGGTCGCGGCAAGGTTGGTCACCGTGACCTCCAGCGACCCATGACCTCGTCGGGATCCAAATTTGGGTCGCAAAGGTCGCCGGAGGTCGCTAGAGGTCGCGGAGGTCGCTTGGGTCACGACGAGGTCTATCGCCGCGACGTTTGATGACCCACGACCTCACTACGACCCGGATCCGGGTCGTGGAGGTTGCCGGAGGTCATGGCGACTCAGGCGACCCACGACCTCGCCGCGACCTAGATTTGGGTCGCGGAGGTTGCCTGGGTTGTGGCGCGCAACCTCCGCGACTCAAATCTAGGTCGCCGAGGTTGTGGAGGTCGCCTGGGTTGCCGGCGACCTCCGCGACGTGGTGGGTCTCGCGACGGTGCGGCGAGGGTCGTGACCTAGCCAGACGCTGCCTTTCGCCGCGCCGCCTCCCCCTCGCCGAACCGCCTACCTTCACCAGCAATTATTAGCTCTTCGCCGGTGGTAACCGGCGAAGCCCTTGGCCAACAGTAACCGGCGAAGCCTTTGGCCGGTCAACTCTCCTTTTTTTTTTCATTTGGATTCTTTTGCAAATTTAATTTACCAAAATACTATTTTGCACAAAGATACTTCACAATGAACTTTTACAAATAGATTTACCAAACACAATTAACATTTTGGAAAACACCTTTCACTCAATGGTCTTTGCATTTCCCTAAAAACTTTTCCCAAAAGTCTTTCCAAACATACCCGACGTAGATGTAGGAAAAGTCGAGTAGGTATACCTTTACGAAGAAGTCGCTAGTTGTAATTCATTAGAAAAGATTCTTTTCATTCGCGAAACACGGCACACTAAAGAAGTTTTGGAGTTAGTCAAGACGGTTTACCTCTGGGATAGTGCTGGAACTTTTTTTTTTTTGTCAGTATAGTGCTGGAACTTTGAAAGGGATATAACCTTACCAAAAAAAAAACTTTGAAAGGGATATAAAGTGGGGAAAAAATGCGCACACTCACACACAAAAATTATAAAATATGTGACTTGCTTATCAATCGGAAATTCAATTCAGTGCTTTTTTTTTTCCCCTCTGAAACTCTACATAGAGATGAAATTCTTTTTGACCAAACTGCTTTAATTTATCCCACTTTTTGGTAGGCGAATGTTGTTCAATTGACAGTCCGGAAAACTATGAGATTGATATGAAAAGAGTGAGCAAATCATTTAGACACCTTGTGTTTTGTATTGTTATAAACTCCCTTATTAGAATCTCTTCGATCCACCTAATAAGTACAGAAGCTAATGAGGAAAGCATCATTATCATGTATTTGGCAGGACCAAGTGACTGACTGTCATGGGTGTTAAACTAATAGCGTGTTTGGTAACATTTTTGTTCAAAAATTGTTCCCTGAATGAGAATAGAAAAAAAGTGTTTCTGTTCAGGAACAATTTTTGAACAAAAAAAAAAAGAGTTTTGTAAACTTGTTCCGGAATAAAAAATGAACAAACACGTTTGGTAAATTTGTATAATTTTTTTTATTTCTTTTAATTTTTTGATATTTTTAATATTTTCTTTCTTATTTCTTATTTATTTTTCCTTTTTCCTTTTTCTTCTTTTGGCTAGTCGGCCTCGGCCATGGCCGGCGACCGGCCAACAAGGGCCGGCGACCTCGCCCGGCCACAACGAGGCTTGTCGGCACCCGGCGAGGCTCGGCCTTGCCTTGGCCGGGCGAGCTCGAGCTCGCCCAAATCCGGTGAGGCCGAGCTCGCCTAGTGGCCGGCGAGGCTCGGCGTCGCCGGGCCATTGCCGGGCGACGTTGACTTGGCGGTGGGCCGGCGAGGCTAAGCCTCGCCGGGGGCCGGCGATGCTCGGCGAGGTCGCCGGCCCTCGACGGGGCCGGTCGCCGACCATGGTCGAGGCCGGTGACCGGCCAAAGAAAAAAGAAAGAAAAAAGAAGAAGAAAAAAGAGAGAAGAAAATGAAAAGTGTTCCTAAAATGTGTTCCAGAAATAAGAAACAACTTTTTTTGTTTTAGCTTTGTTTATTTCGAATGTCTTCGGGAATAAAAAAATAATTTTAGAAAAAAACGCAAACAAACGCGTTTTTTTTTTTTTTTTTGGTTCCCGAACAAAAAAAAATTGTTTAAAAATATAAAAAGAAATAAAAACAAACGCAGCTTAATTTGCCCAACAATTGCAGTGTCCTCGTGATTGTACTACCAAATTAGAGAACCATTCCAAATTTCTCACATGGAGTTCAACGATGAGGTTGATTATTGCACAACGATCAGGTAACTTTACCAAGTGCACTTTCTTGACATAATGTAGGCAGTAATTTCTTCGTTTACCTTTCTATCATTTTTCTAATTTTACCTTTTTTTCCTCTTTGTTTATAATAATAAAAATTAAATAATAAGGGCCAGCTGAGAAATATAAAAGTCAAACAAAAGAGTAATGTGGCTTATATATAAAGATACATAGATTGCACAATTAAATCATGGTTCCGTTGTGTGTTTGAGTTGAAAAAATCTCACTTCGAAAGATGTGGACCAAACTTTGGTTCGAATGAATATCAAATCTATTTTAAATTTAATATGGATAAATGCCAATAGATTAGCACCCCAGTTCTAGTTTAATTGTCCTACTCATGAACATATAGCCTAATTTGATCGGACAACTACACTTGCAAAGAAGGATTGCCAAGCACTAAAAATATTTATGCATAACTTTCAAGTTGCCTTAAATTTTTCACTATTCACATGTATTTCAAGAAACTAAATTTAATGATTGCGTAATGCTTTCAAAATTTTCGCTGTTTAATTCATTTATAGAAACTACTTTACAAAAATAAGACGGGTCAATGAAGAGTGCAATTATAAAAAAAACCTCTATCTAATTTATCTCTGTTTTTTTATAAGATATGTATTTATGGTTTGAAATTTTGAATGATCGCCAGCTGAGAAAAAAAAAAAAAAAAAAGGGACGAAATCATGTAAGCTCATCTGTCTTCCGCATGTTTTCGGGCTATGATGGCAGGAAGTTCCGGTGAAGGCCGCCCTCTCCACGGCGGAGCTGTTCCCTTCCGATCGCAGTGAGTGATGCTCTCGGTTCTCTCTTATTAGATTCGGGCTTAGCGTTTTCTGAGGTTGATATGTCGGTTGGATTCTGATTCTGGTCTGGTTTTGCGGTCTCGATAGCCAGGGGCTAATGCCGAGTGGCGGTGGCGGCGGCGGCGGCGGTGGCTCGGCCGGATGAAATCCTGCTGCAGATTGATCCGGTGGACGGTGGCTTGGATCATGAGGTCGTGGGCGGTCTCCGCAGGCAAGTCCACCGATTGAGAGAGGTGACTTTTAATCGATGAACTCGGTTCCCCACCACCCCTCCCCCCCTTTTAAGCTGAGGAATGTGCTCTGTTTTTGGTAACTATTCGACTGCTAGCTGGCCGGATGCACTGAGATTGCAGTATCTGTGTTACTAAGATCGAATTCGTGATCTTTGGCTACGGTGTTGTTGGAAAAACATGGTGCGATATCGATATGCTTTGGGTGATCAAGCATAGCTTAAGCATATATGTGAGCTCTTCGCAGTCTAATTGGTTGGTAAAAACTGTGGAAAAGATTGCTCAGATTCGAGCACCAGAGGTTACCAGGACGTAGAATCTGTGCTTTCGTTGTTCGTCTGTTCTGTCATTCCGTTGGGGGAGAGATCAATCATAATCGCTTTTTCTTAAAAAGCTGAGACTGAACGAGAGCATTTTCTGAGTATGGCTCAAACAATGTCATCCACATCATCGTATTTGTGTTGATTTGTTTCTTCTTGGTCTACCTCTGGTACAAATCTCTGGGTGACGAGGAGTTGGCGCTTTGCTTCAACGCTTCGTTAGACATATTCTCTAGATTTCAATAAAGATCGCTCTAAATGGAATTGTCCAGGCATACGTAGGACATTCCTTTCTTTTCCGGTCGAAATCTTGAAATTTCTGATTGTTTTCTTTGAGCTGTGTCTGCTATACTGACCAGATGACATTTTTAACACTCTTGCGGCTAATCAGGTTGTTGTTCCTTTTTATCTTTTTGTCTCATCGCATCAAGCACCTCTCGGTAAGCATTGACCTGAAAATATCGGCTCTTCCAAGTTGTGCGAAGGGTCGCGCGAACAGGAGACTAACAAAGTTCCCAACTGCACCAGCAAGATGGATTCATTTAAGAGGAGGTCAACATACTTCCTTTCTTTATTTCGCCATTGCATACCATCGTATGGCTGGATTTTTCCCAGAATGCTGCGTAGAAACCTTGTACTGGGTAGAGGATGCCAGATGGTATACACCTCTGGTTCGCATTTCTTCCTGGGCGGACCAAAATGGTGCTGTGCACTAGTTCATGGATGCACTCGCTTACACTTCAGCATGTCATAGAAAAGGTGATAATGTTTTATGCAACAATAGTCTTCTTCTTTCACGATTTTTACAATTCTGTCTTTTACAGTAATGACACTTTTTCAACAGCCATTTCACAACGCAATATAATCATCATAATACTTGCGAATGAAGCTGTCGTGGAAAAAATCATTGAAAAAAAAAAGAACGAAAAGATGAAATAGGTCCACAATTCTTGAAGTATTGATTAGCTCCAAGCCAGAGAAACCAACAATTCTTGAAGTATTAATTACTCGGAATTTCAATAAAGCCATGTAAATTAAGATTGAATTATAAGAATTGAATTATTAGTACTCTGTTTGCTTCATAGAAAATGAATGATTAAAGGGACATTTTCTTAAAAATAATAATTATGTATTGTTTGAAATACTTAGTTAATAGAAACCGTACGTATCGTCAATAACAATTCTTGTCTCCACTCATTCAATCTTTATAAGAGACACGGGCAATCACTTTTAATGAAAATAATTTTTGAATTATTAATTTTTCAAAAAACAAATGGACCTTAAAAATAGAAAACATCGAGCATGTCCAACACTCTCATAAGTTGAGGTCTTGAAGGCACTCATAAAAGAGAGACCATGTGAAAAGAAAAAAAAGTAAGAATACATTTGATTCAAGGAAAACTTCACAATAAAGAAAATGCTTTTTGAAAAATGCTTTTTTAAAAAATTGTTTTTCATTTTCAAATTAAGGAATTCATTTTCTTAATTCTAAACTCAGGGTGCGTTTAGTAACGTTTTACGTTTAAAAATTGTTTTAAAATGAAAATAGAAAAAAAGTGTTTACATTCCAAGGAACAATTTTTGAACAAAAAAAATGCGCGTTTGTTAAATCATTCCGAAAATATAAAAAGAATAGAAACACGTTTGGTAAATTTGTATAATTTTTTTATTTCTTTTAAATTTTTAAATTTTTATTTTATTTTTCTATTTTCTTTCTCTTTTTTTTTTTTTTTTTTTTCTTTTTTCTTTTTTTTTTTTTCCTTTGGCCGGTCGCCGGCCTCGGCCATGGCCGGCGGCCTCGGCCATGGCCGGCGGCCGGCCGACGAGGGCCGGCGGCCTCGCCCCCGGCCACGGCGAGGCTCGGCCTTGCCTTGGCCGGGTGAGCTCACCCTCGTCGGATCCGGGAGAGCTCGAGCTTGCCCAGCCAAACGCAAGGTCGACCTTGCCGCGCCGGGCCGACGGTGACCCAGAGCCACACCATCGTCTCCCTCCACTGCATCAGCGATTGCGCTCGACGCCTCCTCGCCGCCACCGTACCGGCCATTCATCGGAGCAGCCACCGTGCCCCCTGCACGCCGCGATGCCGGACCCGCGCCCGACGGCGTCGTCGACCTCTGCGTCCCCAAATCCATCGCCTGCTGCTTTGTGTTCTCCCCTCGCGACACCAGACCTGCACCCGAAGCCTCCGCCGACGACCTAGCGACGCCGGAGCCCCAAAGACCGCCCCTCTGCCTCACGCCCGATCGACGCATCTGCAGGTCTCGAGCCTCCGTTCGCCACCGCCGCATTAGATCTCACCGCGCCATGACCCACGACTTTGAGATCCGCTTGATCGTCGACCCCACGTTGGCCCACGACTCGACTGGCCATCCTTGCCACTCCTCTCCTCGACGTCCGCCACTCGAGACCCCACGGTCGAGCCTCGCACCGTAGCCGACGTCTGTCGCTCGAGACTCTCGGCCTCGCCGGGGGCTGGCGACGCTTTGGCGAGGTCGCTGGCCCTCGATGGCGACGCTTTGGCGAGGTCGCCAGCCCTCGACGGCGTCGCCGACCCTCGATGGCCTGTCGTCGGCCCTCGACGGCGTTGCCGACCCTCGACGGTCGGTCGCCGACCATGGCCGAGGCTGGCGACCGGCCAAAGAAAAAAGAAAGAAAAAAGAAGAAAAAAAAAAGAGAGAGAAGTGTTTCTAAAATGTGTTCTAGAAATAAGAAACAACTTTTTTTTGTTTCTTGTTTCTGTTTCAGATGTGTTTCTGAGAATAAAAAAATAATTTTGGAACGAAAACGCATCTAAATGCATTTTTGTTTTTTTTTTTTTTTTGTTCCCAGGAAAAAAAAAACAGAAAAGTTGTTTAAAAACGAAAAAAAGAAACGAAAACAAACCGGCCCTCAACGAACCAAACGCGAACAATTCTTTTATTCAAATAAGTACGCCTCAAGGGGAAAATGAAAAGAGGTAGAAAAATTGTGATGAACTGAGACGGTATTAAATCGACCGTTGCGTGATAAACCCGAGATAAACCTTCCGTTGTGTGCCTTGACGTTCAAGCCAAACCTCCGAATCGTGCTCGCTACTCTCTCTTTCGATCGTACTCCTTTGAGTCTTCGATCGCCACAGTTATGGGGGGTTTGAATTTTACGCCTTTTCCCCAATCTCTTATTGCCAAAAGATTTCGTTTCTTATGGGCAGATTCAGCTGGTTACGATGGGTGAGCGGATTCGATCGAGCATTTCAGGAGGGTCCAGTCGTTCTTCTTTTTGGTTGGTCTGTGTTCGCTAATTCCGGTTGTTGTACAGTGCCGGACGAATTCGATTGCGAATGGTTTGGTTTCGGATTCGCAGAGGGCGGTTTTGCTCGCCCGGAGTAAGCTTTTCTTTCTTTCTCTCTTTTTCTTCCCCTGCGATGATGTAGTTATTGCTTAGCTCATGAACGGAAGTAGCTGAAGCTTTTCATCGATCAGCTTCGTACCGTCGCAGGTTTTTTTTACTGGGAAGAATCCTGTCGATTGTGAGACCTTGAGGTGGCCATGGAGGTATCGGCGTCTTCATGCAACAGGTGTGCTTCTGTCATTTGCTACCTATGGAGCAGTCTTTCTTACTTCCCTTGATTTTTTTTTTTCTTTCGTTTTGGTTTAAGCGGCTAATTCATTTGATTGAAGTGATTCATAAAATTCAGGTGTTGGTCTGTTCATATAATTTCAGGTTCTCATCCCTACCCCAAAACAAGCTACTACGATATTCTTGGTGTTTCGGAGGATACCAGACGCGATGAGATTAAGAAGGCTTTTCATGTGGTGGGTAGATCTGTTGTACTAAATGTAGGCGAGGGAAACTAATGGGAATCGCAGTGGTTTTTAACCAATTCATATTATGAGATTGTAAGTAGGTTGGACTTTGGCCTTAGCTTAAAGCGTGGAAATATTCGATTGAGGAGGCAAATAGGGGCCTCGAAAATTCGACCTCAGGATCTCCTAGTTCTACTATCCTGTGAGAATTTGTGAGACCACTGCTAAATGTTCTAAAAACTTAAACTTTTAAATGAAAGCTTGATTTATTATTTGAATATTCTAACACATGCCATTGCATTGAGAATGCTTGTTCTTTGGTACACTAGTTTAAGTTATGATGAACCCATTTTAACAAATGATGCGCTCACAAAATGACAAAAAGAAATGGGTTTCCCGGGTATTATATTTCCTTGTTATGTGTGGAGCTAGTTCTTCATCTGCTTCTATGCACATAAGATGCCTTAGAATTGAAATTTATTCCACTGAGTTATGGCCAATCATTGCAAATATAGTGTTAGAACATAGGTCTGCTAATGCTATAATTTGATTAGTTGAGCTTAAGAATATTTTTTTGTTGAGAAATTGATTTTGGGCTTGCCAGTGACTATAAATAGTTACAATTACAGCTTGTGACATGGAGTGCTTTCGTGAAGTTTGAAGAAGTTCTTTAATGCTAAAACTCTTTCAGGCAATTTTCCGGAAAGTGAATTTTAAGAGCTCTGAATTTCAGTATTCTGCAAGAATTATGTAATATAAATTTTGAAAGAGTTCAAGGAAGGAACAAATGAGTTGTCTGGATGAATGATTTGAGATCTACTACAAAGGTTCAACTATTATTCTTCCTTCCAAAAGTCAATGTAACAATGGCATGATAATAAGCAGTTCTTTGTTAACATGCCTGAACTGAACACCGACATCTTAACATATAATGAGCAGTAAGCGGTTCTTTGTTACTTTTTCTCTGTGGAGGTCAGGCTGATGTTAATACGTAGATCACATATTCTTGTTGATCATACATGTTTCAACCAGAAAGAAAATAAGAGAAGTACATCAACAGTCTCCTGCTGCTTCTCAGTCAACTCCTTCCCTTTATGTTTACAGAGTACAGTGGATATTCATAATATCCAAGTGCCACAGCCACTTTGATTAATATAATTGACTGAACTTCTTCAATAAATTGTTTGTGCCATGGCACCTCTTTATTTGTTACGTGCATCCTATGTTTGATTTGTTTCTTGGCTTTTATGCCATGCAGCTTGCAAAGAAGTACCATCCTGATGCAAATAATAATGATCGTTCCGCAAAGAGGAAATTACAAAAGATCAGAGATGCTTATGAGGTTTGGCTAATTGATTAGATGCCAGTGGAGGAAAACTTTTTCCACAGATTTTTTACATGTTGTTTGGATGTCTGATACGTTTGGGGTGACAATTTTTCTATCTTGCCTTTTCAACTAATCTCAGACTTTGCAAAGTCCGGGAAAAAGGGCAGAGTAAGATAGGGTAAAATCTCTCACTCTTTCTACTTTAAACTGAATGACATAGTGAACTTAGTATCTGAAAGCACAGCTGCATTCATAAGAGCGTGTTTTGCTCATTGTGTCTTTTACATTAATTTAATGAAGAAATGCCGTGGAAGTTCAGAAGATGTTGAATATGGTGAAGGAGATGCTGAGGGGTTTCCACGTTATTATGAAAGGCATTTCTCTAGTTCATTCCACAAGATCTTTTCTGGGGTAATTCCAAGTGTGCCGCATGTCAGTATCTTCCAATCTTCTGATCCATGATATTTAGCTAAAGAAACATTTGGTGTCGTATCAGAATTTTCAGGACAAGATGGATCGATTTGCATCTGATGTTGAGGTTCACAGTTATACTCTTGGTCTTCTTTGTTTGTGAGATAATATTACCCGGATTTCCGCCCTTTATCTTGTTTGCTTAATGAGATAATATTGTAGGATTAATGACCACGTTATGTTGAAAATTTATAGGTGGAACTGATATTTTCTTTCCTCAAAGCTGTGGAAGGGTGCACAAAGATGTTTCCTTTGTCAAATGTCTTCCTTGTGATACTTGTTGGTTAGTAGAGTTTAGTATTTTTTATTTTTTATCACACTGGTTACAGTGACTATACATCCTTCAACCTCTTGTTTCTGCAATGTCTCTTGGAGATCAAATTGATTATATATGTAGCTTTAGATGCTAAAAGTGTGATCAATTTATGCTCACTGGTACTCTGCTGCTCTGGCCCTGTTTGCTTGCTAAAGGTTTGTCAACCAACGTGTGATTAGTTTTTGCACCTTTTGAAGGGTTTTGGCTTGTCCGCGTAGAAATTAAAAGTATGATGAAAAGCACGGATAGTTTATTATATATGAGAAGCAAGATTTACAATTGATCAAGGTGGCTGCTAAGAATTGGCAAAAATTGAGGTGCCTGGAAAGTGTAGGGCAATTATACCTCTAATGAGAGTTAACTTTACTGTGATTTTTTTTGGTTAAAATCATTGGCTGTACATAACCATATGAAAATCCCAGTTACTGATCTTTGATTTTGCTTATGATATCCTTTGATTTTTTATGAGTTACTTTGCAGGGTTTTTCTTTTAGTACATTTCCTGTAGCAAAATCATGACGATATGTCTACATGGTAATTGCAGATGGGTGGGGTTATTCACCTGCTGTCGAGGTGAGAGTATGTCCAACTTGCAGAGGCATTGGGAGGGTAAGAGCTTTCATGAGCTCTGCAATTATGCTGATTAATTGTTGAGTTCTTCTGAACCATTTGCTCACCAGGATAATTCTGTGATTCATCAGAAGTTTGACGGACCATCACATAGTATATATGACATGTACTTTGGTCTTCCTTGCTATTAGGTAAAAATTTCCCCATTTACTACAATGACATGCACTACCTGTAAAGGCTCGAAGACAGTTGTCAATGTTTAACATCATTTTCTCATGTACCAGCTTTAATTTCAGTTTTCTTGGTGAAGCTTCTAATACTTAGTAACTTTGGGTAGGAGCAATGCATTTCTTGTGGAGCATCGGGAGTTCTTGAAGGCACTAAGGAAATTAAAGTTACAATTCCTTCACGTAGGTCAGAGTTATTGATCTCTGACAGAGTTTTGCAGTTTTTGTGTTTAATGCATCCTTTCTGTGAAGATGTAAGATGATGAATAAGGCTAACTGGGTTGAGACTTGAGATCTGGGAGAATGAACAGGTTGTGGATGCTCATTTTATGGCTTTATGGCCTCAGTTCTTTATGTTATATGCATGTGACTTCTATGAATATTGTTATTACTGTCAAAACGTGCTTCTGTAGGATTCACTGCTTTAATATTCTGGTTTGAGTGTAAATTAGAAGCACATGGGTTCAGGTGTGTTGTTAAACCTATATTTTTCAATCTACCTTTCTCCGACGATTGCAACATTCAGGGGGATGACTACTCAAGTTCTGTTACTCCCATTTTCTTCCTACAATGTTATACACTGCTCATGGTTGATTCTGGGATGGCCTCGAAGCATTTTCCCTCTGTAAGGAAATAATTTCTTGTTGACACTGCAAGGCTTTTACTGCTCCATGTGGTGGCTGCAGGAGAAATAACACCAGTAAAATGCAATGTGATGTGTGTCTGAAATATGAATCATGTCCCGCACGAGTTGTCTGGTCAGGGCAAAAGACAGGTTAAGCATTAAGGATCTTTTTTGTCACCATCATGTGGCTTCAGTAGCATCATGATACTTGTCCGTATCATTTAGTGCTAGTGAACATGCAAAGTTTATTATCACAGGAGTTTGCTTTATCTCAAGCATCATGATGCTTTTCCCAAAATGAGAGCATGACTAGCTTATACTTTTCAATATTTATTATTCGTTTGGATATCTTCATCTTACGCATTATTAACCCAAATACTGTACAAATTCTCTCTGTCTCTCTCTCTCTCTCTCTCACTGTACACTCATGCTGGTGTTCTGAAAATTAGGGTGTCAGAACATTTAATATCAAACAATGTGTTAATATAATAGTTTATGCTTTTATATAAGTTGACTAGGATCCCTTATTATGACATGGTGAGCAGAATGTCTGTTATTTTCCAGGCCTCTTATTAGCCTCCCTTGGCTGACTCTTAACCTACCATGTGAGGAAGTGTAAGAATATTGGAATGTTAAAAGGTGCCACCATAGAAAAGCTTTTCTGATATCTTAAGTTTTTCAGAAAAGTTGCCATTTCTGCATTTTGCAAGTCTAGAGAGCTGACTTGTTAATTTATTTATTGTGCATGAGTGAAATGGTGCAACATGACCATCTTCATATGTCATAATGTGTTTTCCTAATTTGGTAACATAGCCTTTATCTTTTCTATTGGGATACGGCTTGTTTTGAGGACATCTTCATTTATGACCAGTGTTTGTAAAACAAACATGTCTACAACACATATTGTCTCAAGTGACTTCAAATGGCTGACAGGGTAAATCAATGCAGTTGGGACATATGACATAGATCCTCATGTCATGAGCATGGATTGCCTTTATCAAAGAACAAAACTGTATCTGATGTATCTTCAGTGGATAACCTGATATCTTCCATTCCTGAATGGAGTAGGTGTGGATTCGGGACATACAATTCGTGTGCTAGAAGTGGGTAATGCTGGAGCCCATGGGAGTCAATCTGGCAACTTATTCATCAAATTAAAGGCATGATCCCCTCTTCTTTTCTGGTTGTATGGTAATAATGATGTTAAGGACAACTTTGATCCCGCTCAATTGTAGAAGCTTTATCCTGCTGTTGTTGGAGCTTTCCTGTGTAGCTATATAGCATCGTTTCTCCATTTGAAGTCTGTCATATGATTTATCTGGAATTTGTCCCAGAAACTGTTACTACCATCAAAGAATTTTGGTTGTGATAGCGGAACATTTTGAAGTCTTGCATTACATAAGCGGTCACCTGCATCACTGTTAGATTGCCAACCGAATGTGCACGTAACTAGTAACTGTGCTCACGCAGGCGGCTGAAGATCGTAGCTTTACCAGATGCGGTGAAGATATATATGTGGTCTCAGAAATTAGCCGTACAAGTGAGAACAAAACTATTGAGCATCTTACGTTTTTGCCTCTTGTTCCACTTATAAGAAAGCTCCCCCACCTAGCTTTAGCTCTTGCCATATCTGAAATCCTGTTTGTGTTTAGGTTAGTTATTCCTCTAATCTATCTTGATAGTTGTAAAATCTTAAAAACTTTAATTGATATTAGCTTTAATTATTATGGTGTACACTGAAATTAATATGTCAGGCTGAAATTATTCTTAGACACAGCATTGCTGCAGGATTCCAAATTCATGTCAATCCTGGAGATTTATATGTGAGATTTTAGATTAAATTCCCCAGTTATGTTATTTATTAGTTTTTTGTCTGTTTTCAAAATCATCAGAGTTTGCTTGAGTTTCCTCCTCCTCCTCCTCCTCTTCCTGGTCCTTGCTTATGCATAATTGGTCTGGTCAATATGCATTTGTGGCTAGTATACATTTGAGTTGCATTTATGGATCGGGTTTTACTTTGCTTCTCAGCAGATCTTTCTCTGAGGAGTGGTGGTTATGTTGTTTTCCTAAATGGACATAGATATATGATTTTTTTTTTGTGCCACTGCCAGGTGCAGCGCCATCTGATCATTGCAGTTGGGGGTGATGGCACTTGGCTCTCATTCTCTTGCATTTGGGACACCTCTGGATTAATAGGGTGAAGCAGCCGCCAAGAATATCATGCTGTTTCTGAAATTGATGGGAGGGTGTAGTAGGAACCATCTAGATTGCATCTGATGGTTACTTTAACATGTTTTCCACCTAGACCAATCAAAAAATGTTTATTACACTTGGAAAATATCGAAAATATCTTAAAATTCTAGCAGGTCTACCTGATGCTTTCTGTGGTAGAAAGAGGGGAGGAAAATATAGGGTGGGTGGTGAACATCATAAATTTTTCCTCCAAAACCTTCTCATGGAAGATTCAAATTCTTCCAAGATTTCATATACCCCCCTTTCATTTTCTTCCCCTGTATTCTCTCCCAAACAAAGCCTGAGTGTCTGACGTAATCATATATCTAGACCACATAGACCAAAACCATCTAAACTGTTGGTCTGGTGGTTCTGATAGTGAGACCTACATAATTAATGGTTGAGATGATATCTGTACATGGTCTAGACTGTCTAATGACTTTCCTGACATAGGCATAACTGTTTTGGTTTTTCGCAGTCTGTTATTTGCCATTTGTGTTTCTAGAAGGTGCTATTCTTACATTGACACCTCAAGTGGTTTGGACTTTGGTGCATTTGGATTGCACATGCGTGCTTTCCATTCTTCGTGTTTATAATTTTCTATCAGAAAAAGGGAATGTTCATTTAATACAACCTTTTAAATAGTTAATTGTTGCTACTCCTGATTATGATGGAGATCCTGAAATGGATAACAGTCTTTATCAGCAGCTATATAATGGTTGAAAATACAGTCGGGCACAATGCTCAAGATGCCTCTGGTCCTGTGGATCCTCATGCTCCTGCTCATATATGGAATTTGCAGTCAGATTAGCTCAGATGATAGCTCAGAGTGAAACTAGTTGTGTGGGAGGATTCCCCCGGATTATGCTCTTAGGTTGAGTTACTTTAATAGAGGAGATCATTTTTTTTTTTTTGGGAGGTGATCACAGTTGCTACAAGTTCATCAATGCCATTCTTTTGCTCCCGAACTCCCTTATTTTTTTTAGGGTATATTAGTGTACAGAAATTACTTATCCTTAATAAAGCTCATATTCTTTTGCACTTGCCGTTCCTTCCTTGAAAACTTTCTGTTGGGCTCTTCTTATTTTTTTGAGAAATCTTAATTAGCAGGATAAATTGCAGAATAATGTTGTCTCTTCTGTGTACTTAAGTTCTTATATAGTCAGGAAAGGAAACAGGTGGAGGATACTGTTAATTATAATCGTGTAACCGCGTTGGAGTACAGAGCAACTATACTGTGTAATAGGCAGCCTAGAAATGGTTATGTAGGCATTAAACAAATAAGAATTGGGAAAGGTAAGACATTGATATGAAAGATGGGCATATCAGTCGGACACCTTGTGTTTTGACAGATGATCTACTCCCCATCTCAGAATCTCTTTGATACACCCTATTAAGAAAGTACAATTTACCGTGCATTTTTTTCCATAAAAGAATTCAACTATACAGAAGCTAACTAGGAATGCATCAATATGTCTATTTGGTGGAAGTGAGCGACTATCACCAGCGTCGGACTAATCTTTCGCGACCAGTGGAGCGTCGACGTCATTCTACTACCAAAACACGGTGGTGTGGGATTGAGTTTCCTATGGAAAAACTGTGGGACTTCTAATTTTAGGCTCCTTGTTGCCTATTTGTTTTTTCTTCTTGCGAGGTGTAAACCATTTTGAGTTGCATTTGGTAACCTGCATATGCAGCTGATTAGTATAAAAGTCGTCCTCCCCAGCATTTTTGAGGCCATCGCAAGTCTTGGATAAGATAACCTTGAAGACCGACCTCAAAAGGATGGTTAGGCTAACTCTAACCTATCCATTAAATTAAATAAATTGAAAGCCAGTTCATCTTCTCACTTTTCAACAAGTGAAATTTCCTGATGCAATTTCAGTTGACGGTGAATTCCATGTCTAGTGAGGTGGCTGCCGAAGCTCATTGTCTTCATTGTCGATAGTTTTCTGACGTTGAAGGTCATAATTTTGTCATTAAGATCTGCTCTCTTTCCCTTCAGCTGCTGATGTCATATATACGTTCAATGCTTCTGCATCGAGAAACTGGTTAACTGGACAATGGAAGGGAGTAAACTATATGCGCCATATAATACATGCTATTGCCTGAGAAACCCTCACCTTGGGCTTCACAGCGCAACCTGTTAAATAATGAACAACTAAAGAAGTAAGAAAAGGATTTTGGAGAATAGCGTCATGAATCTTGATTCGAGCTTCCGCTTGAGGTACCAGCAGTCGCCTAGCTATTATGCCATTGTCATCTGTTCGCACGGATTGGTGTTATCGATGAAGCTTCATTGTCAGCTGTGTAGCCTGTAGCCGTTCTTATAAATTATCATGTCAGAATGCAGTGTCATACTTGATTGATAGTTACTGGTTTAGAGATATTAAAAAAGGCTTTTCGTTTCCTTGCTCAAGTTATTTGATGTCAGTAATCGACTCTGATCAAAGATTGAGCAGGGGGAAGAACAATGCCCGGAGACTGAACAAGCGCATCGTCCACCGTGACTCCAACAATGTCATCCACGTCATCGTATTTGCATTGATTTGTATCTTCTTGGTTTACATCTAATACAAAATCTCTGGACAACGGGGAGTTGGCGGTCGACACTTTGTTAGATGTATTCTCTAGAGATCACTCTAGACGGAATTGTACAGGACATCCTTTTTTTTAACCTTGCTGAAATCATGGAACTTCTGATTGCTGATTTGAGCTTTGTTTAGTGTACAGGCCAGATGTCATTTTTAACACTCTTACGGCTATGTTAGGTTATGCGTTTTTATGCCTCGTCCAGTCAAGTACCTCATGGGAAGCACTGATTTGGAGATATCGGCTCTTCAAAGTTGTGCAAAGGGTCGCGTGAACACGAGTCTAATGATTGAAACATCCTTGTAATGATCGCTTTGAATCTGGCATGAGCATACATTACTACTGAAAGCTTGCAGATCCTCCAATCCATTGAAGAAACATCATAGGTATTGAACTCTAGTCAATCACATGCCAAATGATTCGGAATACTATAATAATTTGACATGCCATATCATGACCTTGTCATCTCTTAAGCCAATCTTAAGGGCCGGGTGAAGCTGCAATGATCCATTTTATCTGGTTTAAAATTGCAAAATGCAAATCTGCAGTTGTTTTCAGGTAGTTAATCAATCATTGGGAAAATAAGTGATACAGTGCATATCATCTTTGGAAGAGAAATAAGAGAGAGAACTACTTAAACAAGCTGCTATAGAAAGACCAAACTGTCAATAAGGGAAGCATCGGGGATCAACTAGCTCTTTCAATTTTATGTCCTCCCACGGGCCTATCATGATCGACCTACATGCCGATATCTCTTGAGACACTCGTTGCATGCTTGGACGATGCTCCGGTTTTGCACTCAAGCATGTAAATGCCATCATTACAATGAAAGCCACTTGACCTAGTGTGTCACCATCTGGGTATGGAATTCTTTGATCTAGAGCTTGTTTCAGGAGCCAACATGAACTTGTTGAATTGCTTGATGATGATGAAGCTGAGGAAGCGAGAGACAATATGAGATCGCCTGGATGTCTACCCATGATTACTTCCAATGTCACCACTCCAAAACTATAAACATCACATTTCTCCTTCACCTCCATTGTGTATGCGAGCTCTGTAGAGGGAAAACAACATTTTTTTTTTCTATTTCTTATTAATTCGATCTTTTTTGGGCCAAAATCTTAGTAAGGCAATTTAATTGAATTTTTTTATTGAAGAAACCAACTTACCTGGAGCTGCATATCCAAAAGTGCCTCCAAAGGAAGTCCAATTGGATGAGTAGGGATGTAGAACCTTAGCCGTGCCAAAATCAGAGACGTGAGCTTCATATTCTTCATCCATTAAAATGTTCTTGCTCGACACATCTCGATGAACTATAGGAGAGCATTCATGGTGCATGTAAGATAGAGCATAAGCTACACCTTTAATGACATTCACTCTCTTGTTCCAGTCAAATGTTGTTATCCTCTTTTCGTCGTTCAATACATCCTTCAAGTTGCCTAATTCCAAGAACTCGTACACCAAAAATGAATGTCGAGAGCTCGAGCAAAAGCCATAGAACTTGATAATATTCCGATGCCGAGCTTCAATCAGAGCATGAATCTCCCTTTCAAATGCTTTTTGACTAGCGATTTTGACTTCCTCTGCTTTCTTAAATTTCTTTACTGCAAAAGTCTCACCTGTTTGCAACTGGGCCTTGTAAACACTCCCATGTCCTCCCACACCGATGCAATATTTGGCATCAAACTCCTCCGTGGCTTCAATAATGCTCTTATAGACTGCATTTCCATTGAAGCTTAATATTGCCCACAAGTTTCCATTGCATCCATTGTTCCAACTAGTCTCTATTTTCCTTGATCTTCGGCATACTATATTTGAAATTCCCACAATAAGAAGCAACGAAAGTAGGCAACCTAAAGTAGGAATCAAAAGTAGCAGCAACTTTTTGTTTTTGCTCTTGCCTTTGGACGTTGTTGTTGTACAAGGGTTGAGACTAGCAATAACTCCACACAAGCCTTTGTTTCCTCTCACAACTTCAATTGTAGCATTACGAAAGGCAAGAATGTTTGGTAAAGGACCCTCTAACTCATTATATGATATGTCAATGGATGTCAAACTTACCATATCACTAAAGGTAGACTCAATTAAACCTGAAAGCTGATTGTGTGAGAGATTGAGTATTTCCAATCTATACAATTGTTGAAGTTGTCTCGGTATTACTCTCGTAAGCAAATTTTGACTTAAATCGAGAATTTGAAGGGACCGAAGATCACCGATCTCCACAGGAATGCTGTTTTCAAGATTATTCCCGCTTAAATTCAAGAATTGAAGGTTGGAGCACTCCCCAAGTTCTGTACGAATTGAGCCACTCAAGTTATTTCTTGCAATTTCAAGTTTCTGTAGACTAGGCAACCCTCCAAGTTCTTGAGGGATGTGGCCTTCAAGATGGTTGCAGCCCAATGAAAGCTCTAGTAGCAACTTCAATTTTCCTAGGTCTTTAGGAATTTCCCCAACAATATCATTCGAAGAGAGGACAAGTTTGTGCAATTGATTCATATTTCCGAGTTGAGGCGGTATGCTTCCGGAGATTTTATTGTTGGAGATTATCAAGCTCTTTAAATTTCTACATTCAACCAATGTTGGTGGGAGCACACCGTAAAATTCATTGTTGCTCAACTCAAGATAATCCAAGTTAGGGTACACACCTAGAGCATCAGTTAGGTTTCCCTTGAGCAAGTTGTTTTGGAGCCTAAGTCTACATAAACTTGAACAATTTTTCAAGGTTCTTGGGATAGCTCCAGTGAAGTGATTGTTAGAAGCAGTAAAATTTACAAGGGTTTGGCTACCGCATATCTGTTGTGGCAATTGGCCAACAAAGTCGTTATCAGATAACCGTAGGAGTGCGAGGAATGTGAGATTATTTATCCCAATGGGAAGAAAGCCCACCAGATTATTCACACGTAGACTTAGCTGAGTGAGCTTGCTTAAGTTTCCTATACTGGAAGGAATAGAGCCAGAGATATTATTCTCATCGAGGAGTAAGATAGCCAAATTTCCCAACTTTCCTATTGAATCAGGTATAGAGCCACTGAAGTTATTCTCGGAGAGAGTGAGCGTCAAGAGAGATGTAAGGTTTCCAATTTCTTGAGGGATAGGACCAGAAAGCTTATTACGCGAAAACTCAAGAACTTGTAAAGATCGCAATGACCCGAGTAGAGTTGGAATGTTTCCCGAGAGGTTATTTAGAGACAAGTCCAGATGAGCAAGCTTGGCAAGATTAGCCATGCTTGGAGGGATGTTTCCGGAGAGCGAGTTGTTGGCAAGCTTTAGAGCGACTAAGTTGGGTAACCGGGACAAATTGAGATGACGAAGCGTACCACGTATGGCAGAATTCGAAAGGTTCAAGCTTGTGATGCTGCCGAGAGGATCACAATCGATTCCATGCCACGAACAAGGGTTGCTACCATTCCAGGAAGACAGTGCATAGCGACCTTGGCTGTCTAGCGTAGCCTTCCATGTTAGGAGTGCCTCCACTTCCTCATTTACCGTTTGGTTACTAGCATCGGCAAGGGCCACCAAAGAAGAGCTTCGAGACGAAGCAAGACAAGGCATTTCTTGCGTGAGCATGAGGAGGGCACAAGCGAGGAACAACATGAGGGGTTGTTTCTGAGATTTAGCCATGACAGGTTGTTTAGGTTATTTGGGATAGGCTTTTCTTTGTTTCTTGCATGAGCATGATTACAACCGACAAGTACTTAAAGAAGAAAATTGGGATCATCAAGTCAGCAATGCCCCGTGTCGAATTGACTTAAAAGGTAACACTAGCATCTATAAATGGTCACCAGCTGGTTTGGTCATTCGAAATACCCCCACGTGGATTGGGCTAACGCTTACGTGCCTGGCTAGTGATTGAGAGAAAATTTCAAATTTCTGTTTTCTCAAGGTTGCAGAATTTGCGTTTGGACAGTTGGACTTTAACGTGGGAATTGAAAGGTGAAGCGTGAAATTAGGGAAGAAGAAACTAGAGGTTTTCTTGTCGGTTTTCGCGTGGAGGTTAATCTAATCTCCCCTCAAAATATCTCAGTGTTCCTTCCCTCTCGTTTACGTAATTGGACTGAGCAAACCCACGATCCACGGCGAATGAGAATACGCTTAATAGTCCAGAGTAGTCACATCACGACTTGTTTTGCGAACTTGCATAGACTTGTTGGTCGTTTGCAACTTGACGTCAATGGAGGAAATTTCTGGTATTGGGGCAGTGCATGAACTTTGGAGGGAAAGAAAGAAAGGAAGTAGGAAAAAAATGAGAAGGACAAAATACTATCGGTAAAAGAACGCTTGAAGTGCGCTTAATCTTTGCGCGAAGGGACACTTAAGTCGCCATAACTTACGAAAGGTACACTTAAGTCTGCCAAAATCGGAGTAAAATGGATCGGCTTGAGTGCCAATCCGTCAGAGCCAAAATCCGGCCAAAACGCGACGTGTCAATTTTCCGGCGATGAGTACGAAACGGCGTCGTTTTAATGCGACGTGGCCAAAAATTTAATATAAAAATTAATTTAAAACTAAATTTATTTAAATATTTAAAAAATATTAAAAATATTTAAATTTTAAAAATTTTAAACTTTTAAAAAATTTAAAAAATTTAAAAAATATAAAAAATTTTAAAAAATTTCAGAAAATTTTGTGAAAATTTTATAAAAATTTATAAAATTCTATAAAAATTTATAAAATATTTAAAAATTAAAAAATTAAAAAGAAATTAAAAGTTTAAAAAATAAAAAAAATAGAAAAAAATTAGAAAATTTTAAAAAATATTAGAAAATTTTAAAAAATTTTAGAAAATTTTTAGAATTTATAAAATTTAAAAAAATTTATAAAATTTTAAAAAATTTATAAAATTTTTTTAAGAAAAGGAGGCGGGCCCGGCCAACCCTCCCCCACCTTCCGGCGACGGTGGGGAGGCGGCGGCAACGAGGGCTCTGCCCTCAGCCGTTGGCTGCCTTTCTCCTCCTCCTCCTACATTTTTTTTAAATAAAAATAAATTATATTATTATTTTGTTTTAAATTTAATTTAATTAATTTTTATATTATATTAAAATTCAACTTATACCAAAACAATGTCGTTTTGGTCGATTTAAGTGCTCTAATCTGGCCAACACCCGAAATGACGTTATTTTGGTGCTAACATGGTAAAAAAATTTAATATGTAAATTAATTAATTTTAATTTAAAAATAAATTTATTTAAAAATTTTAAAAATAAAATTTTAAAAATTAAAAACATTTGCAAAATTAAAAAATTTACAAAAAAAATAATTTAAAAAAAAAAAAAAGAAAAGGGTGCCGGTTGAGGGCTGAAATTTTTTGTAACTTTTTTAAATTTTTGTAAATTTCGTAAATTTTTGAATTTTTTAAAATTTTTAAATTTTATGTAAATTTTGTAAATTTTATGTAAATTTTGTAAATTTTATGTAAATTTTGTAAATTTTTATAAATTTTGTAAATTTTTGTAACTTTCTAAAAAATTTTGCAAATTTTTAATTTTTTTTTAAAATTTTTTATATTTTGTCTAAATTTTTTAAATTTTATGTAAACTTTGTAAATTTTTGTAATTTTTGTAATTTTTTTTGTAACTTTCTAAATTTTTTTGTAAATTTTGTAAATTTTTGTAAATTTTTAAATTTTTTAGTAATTTTTAATTTTTTTTGTAAATTTGTAAATTTTTTTGTAAATTCTTTTTTATTTTTTTATGTTTAAAGTTTCTAAATTTTTTAAAAATGTTTTAAATAAATTTATTTTTAAATAAATTTATTTTAAATTTAATTTAAATAATTTTTATATTATTATAAAATTCAAATGATGTCAAAACGACGTCGTTTTGGCCGGGTTCGAGCCGACTCGGCTCTCCGAGAGACATCATCGAGAAATATTAATATTTTAATGCCACGTATGATTTACGGCCAACTTCGCCGGAGATGGCACTCGGGTGTCCCACTTTTCTTAAAATGTGGCGGCTTAAGTGTACGCTTTCGTAAGTTATGGTGCTTAAGTGTCCCTTTGGCCAAAGTTATGGCACTCCAGGGGTCCGCACGTCAAATACTATCTATTCAACTTACTTATTTACACGGAACTTAAATTTACTGCCCTTATTTCCGCAATCTAATGAAGAGAAAATTCTCTTTGACCAATCTCCGGTTGGTGTTGTGTACACGTAGGCAATATCTAATTAAACTCAAGTTCTTCGAACATACTAGAAAATGTGATCGAAACAATGGTAGCCTACCCGCGTCAACTTAAAAAGGTAAAGCGTGAAATTAGGGAAGAAGCAAACACTTGTCGGTTTTGGCGTGGAGGATAATCAAGTCGACCTCAAAATAACTCAGTCTTAGTTCCCTCTCGTTCTCATCACGTAATTGTACTTATCGAATTAAGAGTCGACAACTAAGGAAAATATACTTAGCAGTCCAGACAAGTCACATCATGACTTCTTTTGCGAATTTTCCATGACTTGTTGGTCATTTGTAACTTGACGTCGATGGAGGAAAAGTCGAGCAGGTATACCTCTGGGAAGAAGTGGCATGCCGTAATTTATCAGAGAAGATTCTTTTCATTCGTGAAACACGGCACGCTAAAGAGCTTTGGAGCTAGTCAAGATGGTTTATCTCTGGGAGAGTGCTGGAACCTTGAAAGGGAAATAAAGCAGGAAAATAAATGCACGCGCGCGCACACACAAGTTATAAAATATGTGACTTACTTATTAATAGGAAATTCAATTCAGTGCTTTTTTTCCCCCGGAAACTCTAAATAGACAGGAAATTCTCTTTGACCAAATTGCTTTAATCTATCCCACTTTCTGATACACTAAGTTCTTATACGTTGTATATACCAATCATGTTGTGCAATCGGCAGCCAGGAAAACTATAAGATTGATATGAAAAGAATGGGCAAATCATTTTTTTTTTTTTGAGCAAGAAATGGGCAAATCATCTAGACACCTTGTGTTTTGTACCATTATAAACTCCCCTTGTCAGAATCTCTCTTCGATCCACCCCATTATATATATATAAAGACGAGATATACATAAGCTAACTAGGAATGCATCAGTATCGTGTAATTGCAGAACCAAGTGATTGACTGCCATAGGTGTTAGACTAATCTGCCCAACAATTGCATTGTCCGCGCGATTGTACTGCCAAATCATGGTGGTGTGAGATTGAGTTTCCTGATGATATTCTGTGGGACTTCTGGTTTAAGCTACGTGGTGCCGACTGTTTTTTTTTTTTTAGTTCTTCGTGAAACTGTGTAAAGCATCTTAAGCCGCATTTTGTATCCCGTATATGCAGCTGAATAGTATGAAAGTTATCTACCCTGGCTTTTATGGGCATTACGATTCTTGGATAAGATGGCTTTGAGGACCGACCTTAAAAAGATGGTAAGGGTAACGATTATCTGTCCAGCAAACTGAAAAAAAAATTAAAAATCAGTTCGTCTTCTCACTTTTTCAACAAGTGAAATTTCCCGATGCTAGTGAAAGAAAGTGCTAGTATAACTGTTGGAGAAAACTCATATTGGATTTTGAAGCTGACAAAATTTTTCTAGTTCTATTCTCATTTTTATTCTGAGGAAGACAAGACTTTTCCATAATTCTTTCAAAGTCTATCTTACATCAGAAGTCTGTTCCACTCTGACAAAGACCTAGATTGAATGCAAGTGAAGAACGAAGATATAATTAGACTCGGATAACTTTTCTTCAAGGCTTCAGTACGAACATGATATATGGCTTTCTGGTTGGAAATATCACTTACCGTTTTCGTTATCTTTATTGGAATCAATCATGGAATAGAAAAATCATTTTTGGAAGGCAAGTTTATTTGGAAAGAATTTACTTATGGAAACTAAGATTTTGATTATATGGGTGACCAGGATCATCGGACTTTCATCTTAATCTTCAAACGGTCGAGATCTTCTTGATTGATTCTGTCCAACGAATTGATTGGAAGAATTCCTTTGAAAAGTGCTAACGGTCGAAAATGCATAGAGGATTGGTTGAAGGATAGAACTTGTGTGCTTATTGTGTTGAAATGTTTTTACTTCTAAGCTAAAGATCTTCTATGACTAGTATTTTGGCTCTAGGATTGGTTGAAGGACAGAGCAATACCAAACCTCCTTATTTTGATGAAAATGAGTATAATGTGTGGAAAAATAAAATGAAGGCATTTCTTAGATCCAAAGATCCTCTGGAGCGGGATGTTGTTGAAAAAGGAATCAATTCAAAGGCAACATCAACTTCAAACAAAGGGAAAGAAGTTGTCATGCCCCGATCCTCGAGCATGTGTCCATCCCTCGGTGGTCGATAAATTTGCAATGTCCTAGGATGCGTTGCCGACTCATTCATTTTAATGCACATGCGGAAGCGTATAAATGAATCCCCAGACAACACTAAGATGGGATAGAAAAGTATGACCACAAATTTCACAACCACAACACACCTTTATATACAGCTGACTAGTTTATATACAGTACTAGTCTAATAAGAGTTTACAAAAGCATAAAGGTCTATAGGAGTTCTAGGAGTTTGAATCCTGTCACATTCCGATCCTCCGAGCATGTGCCCATCCCTACTTGGTCTATATAAAAGCAACGTTCTAAGATGCATCGCCGACCCATTCGACTTTTAAATACGCATGCGGAAGCAAATATAAATCCCTAGACAATAAAACAATAACATAGGAAAGTAGGGCCATATTTTCAAAACCAACACAAGCCTTTTTTTTTTTTTAATAAATGAACAGGTTTATATACAATGCCAGGCTGTACACAAAAATATTAGCTCATAAAAAAGGAGCTGTCCTATAACTAACTAGCCAAACAGGTTTGCTAATTTTGTTTCTTCCACCTTCCCAAACTTCAGGACTTTCGGCTCTCCACAACCGTCACCTAGGGACCTGAAAATGTGATTCCACAACGAGGTGAGGCTACGTCTCAGTGAGTTATACTCCCTAAGACCCGATTAGAAAGAAAATATGCCCTAAGGGCTGCCTAAGCACAATCAAGTATCAGAGGGCTTATCTTGGCCTCAGTCCCTTCCTACAAGTCAGTTCAATCAACAGATACTGTGTCACGGCCCGATCCTCGGGCACGCACACATCCTTCTCCCTTGGTCAATTTTATAATGCGATATCCCAGAACTATATATCGCCGACCATTTTATTTTATTAAGCACATGTGGAAGCAGTTATAATCCCCAGACAATAAATACGATGGGATAGAAAAGTATGGCCATATTTTTCATATTGAAACTTATAGCCAAACTTTTATATAAAACACAAACCAAAGCACTTCACAACTTTTTACTCTAAACTTTATTCACATCAAAATGGAGATATCAAAAGAAGATGGAATTTCAGTCCATCCGGATCGTACTCAAGATCCTTCTCGGGATTATCTTCTTCTTCCAAAAATCCCTCTCCTCAGGTTTCACCTCCAAGTTCTCATTCTCAGACTCCTCCTCCTCAGCTCCTCATCGGGGTACTGAAATGTTTTCCCCAAACCGGGATGAGACTACGTCTCAGCGAGTTATACCCTACTAAGGCCCGATTAGTAAACCATTATACTATAGGCTGCCTAAACACACACAGGGCAGATGACTTACCTTGGCCTCGGATTCCACCTGCAAGTCAGTACAATTCACAATAGGCACTCATTTACTCCAAATAAATTGAACTAGTCGATTACATGTCACACAAATCATTCCTCACTGTGGGATATTTAAAAGCTAGGCCACGTGCATTCTCCAGGACGACATTCTAGGTCTCCGAGCCACGTGCCTCAAACCTTGGGCCCACATGCATTCTCTAAGGTGACCTCTTCGCCAAGGTGGTACATCAAGTCACCGAGCCACGTGCCCTTTTAGATGCTATTTCCGAATACTGGACCTACGTGCATTCTCTAAGGCACTCAATCGCCAAGGTGACGCATCAGATCACTGAACCATGTGTCCTTTTTACGATGCCCGGGCCTACGTGCCTTCTCTTAGGTGCTAACTCACCAAAGTGATGCATAAATTCACCGAGCCACGTGACCTTTTAGATGCCAAACTCTGTCACCGAGCCACATGCATTCTCCAGGATGACATACCGAGTCTCCGAGCCACGTACATTCTCCAGGTGATATTCCAATTCACCAAGCCCACGTATTTTCTTTCAGGTGATAACCAATACCCAACGATTTCTCAATCCAATAATTAACAATCAATTCAATATGAATAACTCCTAAAAACTCATAATTAAATCAATTCCATACAAATTAAAGCTCAATTAAATAAACGGACTGTGCCACGACGATCAGCATGGGATTTTGGTCGTCGGCCATCTCAATCTTAATTTCCAAAAAATAAATAATTAATTAATTAATTTCGAAAATTAATTAATAAATATTAAAAATTCAATTTAGCTCAAAATAAAGCCCAATTAAATAAACGGACTTCACCACCGTCACCAGCATAAAATTCCGGTCTCGGGCCATCCCAGTTGAATTTTCGGAAAATAAATAATTATTTAATTTAATTCCGAAAATTAATATTTAAATACCAAAAATTCCACTTAGGCCCGAAAAGCCTAATTGAAGCCCACTAAGGGTCGGGAAAAATCCCGAGATACTTTCAATAAATAGTAGACCACGTCTACTTGCTAATTGCACAATCAATTTGTCTAATTCGCATCACAATTGACTAATAAACACTAATCCATATTAATCTAACCACCTAAACCTAATTAATTAAAACTAAACCACCCTTAAGCATAATTAGCCAACTAATAAGGGATTAGTGAGATTACTCATCGAAATCGCAAGCAAATCGGATCAATCCGACCGGGGGTGACGTGAGGAATAACAAACTCCAAAGCGGGTCTCGGGTTCGGGGCCCGGAAACGGCCCAAAACGGGCCCAAAGGGGGTTGGATACCCACTTCGTGGGTTTCGGATTTGGCCTGGCCGAGGCTGGTCCGGCGTCTAGGGCGGCAAGGGGAGGCCAGCGGAGGGCAAGGGGGACGTCGGGAAGGTCGGGCGGTGGCCGAACGAAGCTGGGCAGTGGCTGGAGGTGGCTGGTCTGGGCGAAACCGAGCTGAGCGGAGGCCGAACGAGGCTGGACAGCGCACGACGAGGACGGCAGGTGTGGGCAGGAGGCGGCAGGGTGCGCGGCGTCGCGCGGGCGTGCGGTGCGGGCGGCGGGATGGGCGACGATGGCGAGCTGCGGCTTTTGCTCGAGCTTACGGTTTTCACGAACAAAAAGGAAAGGACGAGGGGTTTCGGTCACGTGGGGGAGTGGGGGAGAAGAGAGAGAGAGAGAGAGAGAGAGAGAGAGAGTGTGTGGTGTGTGTTTGACTGGTCAAAATGAAAAGAGAGAGACAGAAGTCGGTGGGGGGAAAGTTGTCTGCACGAAGGGGGAGGGAAAGGGGAGAGGAAAGAGAGAGAGAGAAAAAGAGAGAAAAAGAGTACAATAATAAGAAAAATTACCTTATTCTTATTACCACTATTATTTTCCATTTCTCTTTCCCTTTTTATCTTCTTTTGGTCTTCAATTTTTCTTCCGATAATTTTTTTCTCGAAATTTCGGATTCATCAATAATTTGATGGACGATGAGACAGGATCCCAAAAAATGGATTATGACACGCTCGAATATTCGATTCCCGAAATCGAATTCAATTTCGTGGTTAGAATCGTTCAAATGTGATTTTAGTCAAATCCAACTAATTAGGTAGCTTTTAGGGATTTTACCGCGGATACATCCCTTAACGGCTTCACCCAATAGGTTAGTTAACTCATGAGTGATCAGCTTAGAAAAAAAGGACCATAGGCACGTTGACGAAATGCCCATTTCACTTTATCGAAATGGGGTCGAATTTCAGGATGTCACAACTCTTTCCCTTTTATAAAAATTTCGTCCTCGAAATTTAAACCATTACACACTTTGCTCAAAAAGGCGGGGGTACAATTGTCTCATCGATTCTTCAGTCTCCCAAGTCGCTCCTTCAGTGCCGTGGTATTGCCAAACCATTTTAACTAACGGAATGGTCTTTGTATGCAAAACTTGCTCTTTGCGATCGACAATCTGAACCGGGCTTTTCACGTATGACACACGGTCATCCACGTCCAATTCCTCGAAATTGAGCACGTGGATCGGGTCAGGCTTGTACTTCCTTAACATCGACATGTGAAAGACGTCATGCACTTGCGCCAATCTTAGCAGCGACGCAAGACGATACGCTAGGTTTCTGATTCTTTCAAGAATCTCAAATGGACCTACGTACCTCGGACTCAGCTTGCCTTTCTTACCAAAGCGCGAAGTTCCTCTCATTGGTGACACTTTCAGAAAAAACGTGATCACCAACTTGGAATTCCAAAGACCTTTGACGCTTATCTGTGTAACTTTTCTGCTTGCTTTGCGCTATCTTTAATCTATCTCTGATTACTGCCACGACATCTACTGATTGCTGAACTAACTCTGGGCCTGTTATCTTCCTTTCTCCGACTTCATCCCAACATACTGGAGTTCTGCACGCTCTGCCATACAACGCTTCAAAAGGAGCCATCTTGATGCTCTGCTGATAACTGTTGTTGTAGGCGAATTCCACCAAATGAAGTTGATCTTCCCAATTTCCTTTGAAGTCTATTACACACGCTCTCAACATATTCTCAAGAGTTTGAATCGTCCTCTCGGACTGGCCATCCATTTGAGGATGATATGCCGTACTGTACTGAAGCTTTGTACCTAAAGCATTCTGCAAGCTCTTTCAAAAAGCAGCAGTAAACCTCGGGTCTCTATTGGATGTTATCGTAACCGACACTCCATGCATTTGAACCACTTGACGCACATACAGGTCTGCGTGCCTATCAAGACTCAGGTCCTTTCGAACCGCAACGAAGTGAGCCGACTTTGTCAGCCTGTCGACTACTACCCAAATTGAATCATTCCCCCTCTGACTCCTTGGTAGTCTAGTCACGAAGTCCATTGTGATATGCTCCCATTTCCATTCTGGGATCGCAAGAGGTTGTAGAAGTCCTCCCGGCTTGCAATGCTGGGCTTTTACTTGCTGACAAGTCAAACACTTAGCCACATGTTTGGCGATGTCCGCCTTCATACCTGACCACCAGTAATGTTGACGTAGATTCTGATACATCTTGGTACTTCCAGGATGAACGCTATAACTGCTACGATGTGCTTCAGATAAAATATCCTCTCTAAGCTCTACATCATCAGGTACAATTAAACGTCCACGAAGTCTCAGTACCCCATCATCAGAAACTTGAAAATCAACCTTTCTTTTTTCGGTATCCTCTTGAAGAATTCTCTGTACATCTGGATATGTCGGTTGGAGTTGCTTGATTCTGACCTGGACATCCGGTTCAATTGTGAGGGTGGCCATAAAACTAGAGAGGTGGTTACCTCAAATTTGAATTCCGAATCCCAAGCTCTCTCGATTAAGTTCCACTCATTAACCAAGATTTGTGCTATTGAAGACTTCCAACTCAATGCATTGGCAACCTTATTCGCCTTTCCCGGGTGATATAAAATATCACAGTCATAATCCTTCAGCAATTCCATCCATCGACGCTGTCTCATGTTCAACTCCCTCTGAGAGAACAAATACTCGAGACTTTGATGGTCTGTGAAAATCTGAAACTTTTTTTCGCACAAATAGTGCCTCCAAATCTTCAACGCAAATATGATGGCTGTGAGTTCCAAATCATGCGTTGGATAACTCAATTCATGAGATCTCAACTGCCGGGAAGCGTGTGCAACAACTCTGCCATGTTGCATCAGTACGCAACCCAATCCCCTGAATGACGCATCACTATAGATCTCGAATCCTCTAGGACCATATGGAATCGTCAGTACAGGTGCGATAGTTAGCTTTTCCTTCAGTTCTTGGAAACTACGTTCGCACTTGTCTGACCATACAAATTTCTCTTCTTTCTTCAGGAGCTTTGTCAGAGGCGACGCTATCGATGAGAAATCTTCCACAAACCGTCTGTAATAACCTGCTAACCCTAGAAAACTTATGATCTTTGTCACTGATGTCGGTCTCGGCCACTTGATCACGGCTTCTATCTTACTCGGGTCGACAGAGATTCCTTCTTCGGAAATCACATGACCTAAGAACGCAACATGAGTCAGCCAAAACTCGCATTTGCTAAACTTAGCATATAGCTGATGAGTTCTTAAGGTCTGGAGTACTACTTTCAGATGATTCTCATGCTTTTCATCATTTCTCGAATAGACCAAGATGTCATCAATGAACACGATCACAAATTGATCTAAGTATTCCTTGAATACTCTGTTTATCATATCCATGAATGCAGTTGAAGCATTCGTCAGTCCGAATGGCATCACTGTAAACTCATAATGACCATACCGGGTACGAAATGCCAACTTAGGAATATCCTCCTTCCTAATTCTCAGCTGATGATATCTTGTTCTCAAGTCGATCTTCGAGAATATTGACGCTCCTTACAGTTGATCAAACAAGTCTTATATCCTCGACAATGGATACTTGTTCTTAATCGTTACCTAATTGAGTTGCCGATAGTCGATGCACAAGCGCAACGAACCATCTTTCTTCTTAACAAACAGAACTGGTGCTCCCCAAGGTGATGCACTAGGACAAATAAATCCCTTATCTAGTAATTCTTGCATCTGCACCTTCGGTTCTTTCAACTCTGATAACGCCATTCGATAAGGTGCCTTTGAGATCGGTTCTGTCCCTGGTGCTAGTTCAATTACAAATTCAATCTCTCTTTTTGGCGGTAACCTTGGCAATTCTTTTGGAAAGACATCTAGAAACTCCTATACCACTGCAATATCTTCCATTTTTAGCTCCTCAATTGTCGTATCCACAACAGTCACTAAGTACCCTCGGCAACCCTCGTCTAACAAACGAGCTGCTTCCGGCGATGAGATTAAGGAAATCGAAGGTCCTCCTCGATTCCCGACAAACTCGAAGCTCTTACCCTCTAACGGGTCAAACTGAATTGCCTTGCAATAGTAGTCATTTTAGCTCGTTGATTGGTGAGCCAGTCTATGCCAATTATCAAATCAAAATCATACATAGCTAGGACTAACAAGTCAATTTTCCCCACTCGCTCACCAATCTCTAACTTGCACCCTGAACATCCCAAAGCAGCAATAACTTTATCTTTCAAGAGTGTAGATATGCAAATTGCCGACTCTAACAATACATGACTCAACCCTAACATCCTAACATATTGCTCGGCAATGAAGGAATGGGTTGCTCTCGAATCAAACAAAGCATAAGCAGGTTGGTCGTTGAGCGAGACCATACCTGTGATCACACTAGGTGCAGCTTCTGCCTGACTTTGGGTAATCGCGTATACAGTGCCCTGAACTAGAGGTCTCTACTGTCCTCCTTGCGGTGCATTCTGAGGGGCATACCCTCCTATCTGTCTTATCGATGGCGGCGGCGGCAACTGAGGTTGTTCTCTTTGCTTCTTTGGACAAAATCTGGTTATGTGGCCCTGTTGGCCACATTCGAAACATGCACTCATCCTAGCTAGGCACGGTGCTGTCCCATGTCTTCTCCCACACAAGCGACACACATCATTCCTAATAGGTCCTGACCTATTAAATCCACTCTTCTTGTTGGGCGGGCTTTGGAATCTATTTCCAAACATCGGCCTCTTTCCTTGGCAGATGTTGTCTCTATGAGAGCTAAACCTCGATCCAGATGAGGCAGCTTTATTGTTATGATCTTTCTCAATTTTCTGAGCTCTCTGATATATGTCGTTATAAGTCTTTAGATCCAAAAGGACTAAGGTGCTTCTCAAATCCTGTCTGAATCCATCTCTGAACCTCCTCGCTCGATTCACAGGGTTCTCGATTAACTCGGGGGCATATCGCGAAAGTTCAGCGAACTTCGCCTTATACTCATCAACAGATAGGGAACCTTGGCGAAGATGTTGAAATTCGGCCGTCTTCACCTCTCTGGCAGTCTCAGAGAAAAACTTATCATTGGAGGCTTCACGGAAAGTGTTCCAGTCTTGAACAGCGCCTTTTGGAAAGATCATTTCATGAGTAGTCATCCACCAAATGTCTGCAACTCCCTCTAGCTGGTAAGTTGCTAACATTACCTTCTCAGCCTCGTTGCACATCAGCAGTGCAAACGCCTTCTCGAGCTTCTGAATCCATGAAGAAGTAGCTTCGGGATCTCCAAACCCAGTGAACAACGGTGGATTTAGTTTTAGGAAATGTTCAACTAGCTTATGGACTGGTCTTGCAGCGATCACTATCCCCGGTGGATCTTCAACATTCACGGCGGCTAGAGCAACGACAGGTGCGACTGCAGGTGTAGCTACAGGTGCGGCAGCAGGAGCGGCTCCAGTGGCAACGGCGGCAGCGGCAGTTGTAGCAGCCTGAGTAGCGGCTTCAATGGTAGCGGCTTGCTGATCCATTCTAGTGCCCATCGCTTCCAAAACACGCAAGATCCCCTCCACCTTGGGATCATTAGGGGTTGCTACCCCGACATCTACGACAAGTGGAACCATTCCACTCGCGCTAGCCTGTGCTGGCGCTTGACCACGTCTGCCTCGGGTTCCAACACGAGTCGGAGCTCTACCCCAAATAACGGCCCTACTGGTCTTCTTTGCAGGAGTCCTCGGCTCCTGATTGCTCATAGTGTAGCTTTACTCAACTAACACCCGTTTCCAATTCAACACCGAATTAGAAACAGAGCAATCTAAACAACAAACAATTTTAGCACTCAGCTAACACAGACATGCACTAGCATGAATTTAAAGGCCTTTCCTACTAACTATCCCATGATCAATGCTCCTTATCACACCAATCTTGAACTTCACTCTGATACCACTTTAAACTGGATGTCACGCCCCGATCCTCAGGTACGCACACATCCTTTTCCCTTGGTCGATTTTATAATGCGATATCCTAGGATTATATATAGCCGACCCTTTCATTTTATTAAGCACATGCGGAAGCAGTTATAATCCCCAGACAATAAATAGGATGTGATAGAAAAGTAGAGCCATATTTTTCATATTGAAATTTATAACCAAACTTTTATACAAAACACAAACCAAAGCACTTCACAACTTTTTACTCTAAACTCTATTCATATCAAAATGGAGATCTCAAAAGAATATGGAATTTCAGTCCATCCGGATCGTACTCAAGATCCTTCTCGGGATTATCTTCTTTTTCCAAAAATCCATCTCCTCATGTTTTACCTCCGAGTTCTCTTTCTCAGACTCCTCCTCCTCAGCTCTTCATTGGGGTCCTAAAATGTTTTCCCCAAACCGGGATGAGACTATGTCTCAGCGAGTTCTACCCCACTAATGCCCGATTAGTAAACCATTATACTATAGGCTACCTAAACACGCACAATAAGCACCCATTTACTCCAAACAAAACGAACCAATCGATTACATGTCACACAAATCATTTCCCACTGTGGGATATTTAAAAGCTAGGCCACGTGCATTCTCTAGGACAACATTCTAGGTCTCCGAGCCACGTGCCTCAAACCTTGGGCCCACGTGCATTCTCCAAGGCAACCTCTTCGCCAAGGTGGTACATCAAGTCACCGAGTCACGTGCCCTTTTAGATGCTATTTCCGAATACTGGACCCACGTGCATTTTCTAAGGCACTCAATCGCCAAGGTGACATCAAATAACCGAGCCACGTGTCCTTTTTACAATGCCCGAGCCCACGTGCCTTCTCTTAGGTGCTAACTCACCAAAGTGATGCATCTATTCACCGAGCCACGTGCCCTTTTAGATGCCAAACTCTGTCACCGAGCCACGTGCATTCTCTAGGATGACATACCGAGTCTTCAAGCCATGTGCATTTTCTCAGGCGACCTCTTCGCCAAGATGACATATTCAACCATTGAACTCACGTGCATTTTCTCAGGCGACCTCTTCGCCAAGATGACATATTCAACCATTGAACTCACGTGCATTCTCCAGGTGATATTCCAATTCACCAAGTCCACATATTTTTTTTCAGGTGATAACCAATACCCAACGATTTCTCAATCCAATAATTAACAATCAACTCAATATGAATAACTCCTAAAAATTCATAATTAAATAAATTCCATACAAATTAAGCTCAATTAAATAAACGGGCTGCGTCGCAACAATCAGCATGAGATTTCGGTCATCGACCATCTCAATCTTAATTTCAAAAAATAATTAATTCATTAATTAATTTCGAAAATTAATTAATAAATATTAAAACTTCAATTTAGCTCAAAATAAAGCCCAATTAAATAAACAGACTTCACCACTGTCACCAGCATAAAATTCCGGTCCCGGGCCATCCTAGTTGAATTTTTGGAAAATAAATAATTATTTAAATTAATTTCGAAAATTGATATTTAAATACCAAAAAATTCCACTTAGGCCCGAAAAGCCTAATTGAAGCCCACTAAGGGTCGGGAAAAATCCCGATATACATTCAATAAATAGTAGACCACGTCTACTTGCTAATTGCACAATCAATTTGTCTAATTCGCATTACAATTGACTAATAAACACTAATCCATACTAATCTTACCACATAAACCTAATTAATTAAAACTAAACTACCATTAAGCATAATTAGCCAACTAATCAAGGATTAGTGAGATTACTCACCGGAATCGCACGCAAATCAGATCAATCCGACCGGGGCGATGCGGGGAACAACAAACTCCAAAGCGGGTCTTGGGTTAGGGGCCCGGAAATGGCCCAAAATGGGCCCGAAGGGGGCTGGATACCCACTTCGTGGGTTTCGGATTTGGCCTGGCCAAGGTTGTCCAGCGGCTAGGGCGGCGAGGGGAGGCCGGCGGAGGGCAAAGGGGATGCCAGAGAGGTTGGGCGGTGGTCGGACGAAGCTGGGCAGTGGTCGGACGAAGCTGGGCAGTGGTCGAAGGCGGCTGGTCGGGGCGAAACCGAGCTGAACAGAGGCCGAACGGGGTTGGACGGCGCACGGTGAGGACAGCAGGTGCGGGCAGGAGGCGGCGGGGTGCGCGAAGTTGAGCGGGCGTGCGGTGCGGGCGGCAAGACGGGCGGCAACGGCGAGCTGCAGCTTCTGCTCGAGCTTTTGGTTTTCACGAACAAAAAGGAAAGGACAAGGGGGTTTCGGTCGCGTGGGGGAGTGGGGGAGAAGAGAGAGAGAGAGAGAGAGAGAGAGAGAGAAGAGAAGAGAGAGAGAGAGAGAGTGTGTGTGTGTTTGACTGGTCAAAATGAAAAGAGAGAGACGGAAGTCGGTGGGGGAAAGTTGTCCGCACGAAGGGGAGGGAAAGGGGAGAGGAAAGAGAGAGAGAGAAAAAGAGAGAAAAATAGTACAATAATAAGAAAAATTACCTTATTCTTATTACCACTATTATTTTCCATTTCTCTTTCCCTTTTTATCTTCTTTTGGTCTTCAATTTTTCTTCCGATAATTTCTTTCTCGAAGTTTCGGATTCATCAATAATTTGACGGACGATGAGACAGGATCCCAAAAAAATGGATTATGACACGCTCGAATATTCGATTCCCGAAATCGAATTCAATTTCGTGGTTAGAATCGTTCAAATGTGATTTTAGTCAAATCCAACTAATTAGGTAGCTTTTAGGGATTTTACCACGGATACATCCCTTAACGGCTTCACCCAATAGGTTAGTTAACTCGTGAGTAATTAGCTCAGAAAAAAAGGACCATAAGCACGTTGACAAAATGCCCATTTCACTTTATCGAAATTGGGTCGAATTTCAGGATGTCACATATTGATAACCACATCAACTAATCAAGTGCAACCAGACTATCGATCAATCGACCTAGTCGATTACTTATCATCACGACCATCTCTTGGTTGGCCCATTTCATACTATCCATGTGATCAGACTACTCACCCTAGGTGATATATAGACAGTAGCTTGCCCTAGAGGCCAATAACTAGTATACTATCCCTTCTTTAAGATGACATACAATTCATCAAGTTAATATAGTATACTATTCTTTCTCAAGATGACATATAGAGCCATCGAGCCATTATATTATACTGTCCTTTCTCAAGATGACATATGGAGTCATCGAGCTGGTATATCATACCGTCCTATCTCAAAATGATATTTAGAGTCACCGAGCCGGTGTACATATCATCATACCATCCTTTCTCAAGATGATATTTAGGGTCACCGAGTTGATAGATCATATCGTCCTTTCTCCAAGATGACATATAGAGTCACCGAGTTGGTATACATGCTATTTCTTCTCAAGATGACATATAGAGTCATTGAGCTGTTATATCATACCGTCATTTCTCCAAGATGACATATAGAGTAACCAAACCAATATACATGCTATTCCGATCATAGAATCAATTTACCATTTTTATCAATTCACCAAATATGCAATTTCTAGCAAGTAAAGTATCAAGAACAATCGCAAACTACTACTGGCCCTAACCAGCAGAAATGGTCCACTCGCGTGTGTCCGAGTTTAAATCCAGAAATCTAATTAAACAAGTTCGAAAGATTCCTAATTTTGAATATGTTGTAAATGACACATAAAAAAAATATTTTTCATGAAGACACCTTAACCTAGATCATTCTAGATTCGGCTCAGTAATTCGCTCAAACTAGAACATAAACTGGGTCAGTTTCCAAAAAATCTGTTTTCCGAAATCAGTTTGAATTGAGTCCAAAACATGTTCATTTGATTTGAAATTTGATTATGTTAAACTAGAAGATGTGACAAACAACTTTTGTGAAGAAACCATTTTGAAATTCGAACCCTAAGAGTTGATAGAAACCCATAGAATCCCAAAAGATCACCAGTTCTAGCGAAAACTGAGGTTCTACTTGCAAATAACGGGGTTGATATCTCCTTATTTTCTTTTTTCTTTTTGGGTAAAAGGTAAGAATATATATTGAGTTTAGGACAAAAATACACAAAGACGGTGCCAAAAACTTACACTCTAACTATAAGACAGAAAGAGCGGAAGGGAGCCAATGCAAAGCTGCAAGGGCCAGAAAGACCAAAGGAAACCAGCCTACGCAGAGGCACCAAACACAAAACGGCTCCACCGAACCTCGACACACAACAAAAAAAAGAAGGGTCAATGAACGGAGAGCCAAAGGAGGTGAGGAAGCAGTAGCACAACCCAAGAAGCTTGCAGAAACCGATGCTACTGGATGAAGACCGAAGGGTCAAAGCCCCAACCTCTTTGAAGTCTTTTGTTCCTTGGGGTAGCAGGGACATTCTTAAAAGTGAGCACTCTATCCTTGACCACCTTGATAAGGTGGTTCTTTATAGCTGACATCTCCAAGGTTTCACCACGAAAGATGATGCAATTCCTTTTTTTCCAAATGAGATAGCACAAAGCTCCAAAAGAAAGCCGCACAACACTATGAAGGAAGTCCTTGCCAGATAAGAACTTCTCCACCCAAGAAAGGTTTTCAGCCCAAGATCTATTCCTCCAAGGGAGGTTACACCTGGACGCCTAGAAATAAGCAAGAGAAGCCGAGACATGGCGCTCAAAAAAGAGATGGTCAGTAGAGTCTGGCTGGGCATTGCAAAAAGCACAAATCGTATACTCAATTCTACTGTAAGAGAGGAGTAGCGTTTGAGTTGGCAAGCGATTTTTGGTAATTAACCAAAGAAGAAATTGAGCCATAGCACTATCCCATATAAGAGATGCCCAAGGAACACGAGCTTTTTTAGTTCTGATGAAGTTCCAAGCAGAGGCAATCGAAAAGGAGCGAGAGGGATCCTCATGCCAGCAGAAGTGATTGAGAGCATGGGATAGAATCGGGCAAGAGATGCCCCAACTCTCCAGTAGAGATCTTAGTGCACAACCAGCAGGAGATTGAAGATCCGCAACTTCCGCATAGCCGGGGAGGCCAAAGCCGTCTATAACAAGGGCAGGAAGAAAAACATCCAGGGGTCCACAGGGAAGCCAGTTATCATGCCAAAGGGACACTAATAGACTATTACCAACTTCCCAATAGAAAGACCCACAAAAGAACCGTTTGAGTTGCAAGACTTTCTTCCATGCACAAGAACAAACCGCCGGTTGGGAAGCAATCCAGAAATTGGATTTTTTTAAAGAAATAAGAGTGAACCCAACGACACCATTTCGATTCTTTGTCCGTAAAGAGAATCCAAATGTATTTGAGCATAGAGGTTCTATTACAATCCCTGAGTTTATAGATAGCTAGCCCGCCCTCTTGCTTTGGTAGACATATATCTTCCCACGAGACTTTAGCCCCTCCCTGACCAAGGGTTGTGCCTTTCCAAAGGAATTATCTTAAAATGCACTCAATCCCTTCTAGAACAGAGGATGGCAATGTAAAGACACTAGCCCAATAGGCTTGTATAGAGTGTAATACGGACCTTATAAGTTGTAGTCTTCTTGCGAAGGACAAGAATCGATGAACCCATGATTGGACCATGGCTATAATGCGGTTTATCAACTCAATGCAGTCCACTTTTCCTAGTCTAGATGAGATAATAGGCACCCCCAAGTAGCGGATTAGAAGCTTCCCTTCCTGAAATCCAAAAGCCAAAAGAATATTGTTGCGAAGAGTCATAGGTCCTCCTGAGAGGAAAATATCACTTTTGTTTTTGTTAGGAATCAGCCCACTGCATGATAAAAAAATATCAAGGCTCCTCTTGAGTACAACTACCGAATCCCAATCAGCCTGGCAAAAAGAAACACGTCATCAGCGAAAACGAAGTGGGAGAGCTTCACGGCTTTACACCTCCAGAAATACTTGAATTCTTTAACATAAGTCCTCAAATTCAAGATCCCTGAGAAGACTTCCATGACTAATGTAAAAGGATAAGGTAACATGGGGTCCCCTTGGCGAATTCCATGACCACCCGAGAAGAAACCGTACAGCTCACCATTAATAGAAATGAAGTATTTTGGAGTTCGAACATAGACCATAATCAGGCGAATGATCCATTCGGGGAACCGAAAGGCGAAGAGGGTAAGCTCCAAAAAATCTTAATCAACCGTATTGTAGGCCTTTCGGAAGTCAACCTTGACAGCACATTTCGGGAGATATGGGTCATGGTGGAAATCGGAAAATAATTCTTGAGCCAACAGTATGTTGTCTCTAATCCTCATTCCTTTAACAAAAGCATTACGGGACGGATTTACCAAGTCATTCAAGACAGCAGCAATTCGGTTTGCCAGGATCTTAGTAATAACCTTATATAGGGTATTACAACACGCAATGGGTTTGAAATCAGAAACTTCACTAGCATTTGGGACTTTCGGCACGAGGGCCAGGATAGTATTATTAACTTCCCTTAAAAGGCGGCCTGTAGCAAAGAAGTCTTTGATTGCCTCAAGTACTAAAGGACCCACAATTTGCCAATTGTTTTTGAAAAACTCCATTGTAAATCCGTCCGGGCCCGGAGCTTTGCCTTTAGCGAGAGAAAAAAGGGTATTCTTATCTCAAACTCAGAGACTGACAAGGCTAAGGTGCGTACCTGGGCATCCGTAAGAGGTGTCCGAACAACCGCCATCAAGTCTTCTAATGAGGGCTTAGACAACGCTCCATAAGGGGAGAGAAGATCTGAGAAGAAGGATACAAATGCATGCGGCACCTGGACAGGATCGGTAATAACCGAACCCGAAGGATCCTTGATAGAGAGAATCCAATTGGTAAGATGTCTTCTTTTCACGGAATTATGGAAGAACTTCATGTTACGATCCCCTTATTTGAGCCATTTAACTCTTGATTTCTATCGAAAGAAAGATTCCTCTTGGCCCCATAAATCCACAAAGGCACGACGCTGGCATTTTTCTATCTCAACCAGATGAACATTAAAAGGATCAGATTGGAGGTCAACCTGAGTGATTCAAAGGGCCTCCCTTGTTTCAGAAGTTCTCAAAGAGATATTTGAGTAAGCTTCTTGATTAAGTGCTCTGAGCCGCATTTTCAACATCTTCAGTTTAGAGACAAGTCTGAACATGGGAACCCCCTCGACTGGGCTATTCCACACCTGTCTGACAATTGCAAGGAAGTCAAGATGTTCTGACCAAAAATCAAAGTACTTAAAAGGCTTCTTCCTAGCCATCGGGTTGAAAACTCGAACGATCATAAGAGTATGATCTGAAATCCCCGGGTTCAAAAAAGAGGCTTTAGAGAAGGAGAAATTGAGGCTCCACTTTGAGTTAATAAGAACCCGATCAATCTTTCTCATTTTCCTGGTATCACCTGCAGAGGTAGACCGGGTATAACGTAGCCTAACATATCTGAGGTCCACTAAATTAGTTTGAGGAAGGCAGTTAGCAAATTCATCAAAATAGGGAATCCAAGTATTGGAGCTTCCAAAGTGATCGAAGGGATCTTTGATGGCGTTAAAATCCCCTGCAACAATCCAAGCGGAATCTTGAAAGACATCGCTGTAGTGGATAAGGTTCTCCCACAGAGGTCGTCTTCTCACAAAAGTGTGTTCACCATACACTACGAAAATGCAACAGCTCACAGCAGACAGATTGTGTTTAAGGTGACCATGAATAACTTGATCATTAACAGATAATAGATCAAAAGAAACACAATCCGAGTTCCACCCCACCCAAACTCTTCCACATGGAGCATAATCATAATTCGCAACCTACTTCCATCCTCTAATAAGGGTAGAGGAGATGGAATCAAAAAGAGGCTCGTGGACTTTCGTCTCAAGCAGGCCAATTAGGCACAGATTGTTAGAATTCACAAACTTCCTAATCTCAGCACGTCTAATAGGATCATTAATGCCCCTGATATTCCAGAACCCTATGTACATATTTACAACATGAGAAGGGTTACTTACCTCTTCTTAGAGGTCTTGTGACTAGAGTAAGTTGCTTTCAATCCAGCCAAGGGAGGTGGACTAGGAGGATCAGGTCGAAGCAGCAACAACTGCTCTTGCATACTTTTAGCTCCACGAGACAGGGGGGATCCTCCGGAGAAGAGGGCCCAGCTAAAGACACATCATCATCACTCAAAGCAACAGAATCACTAGAGTTGCTGATCTCATCATCAGAGCTTTTCAACGGAAGAACAGGAGCAGGAGGTCCAGACTTCTTAGCAGCAACTGCTGAGTGACCTGAGCTACCCTTAGGAGGGGCCTTGGAAACACCTTTAGTAACCTTCAGAGGCAGAGCATATGGTGATTCCGAAGGAGTAGTAGCCTTGAGCTTTAGAAAAAGGCCCCCATCACTAGGCGGGGCTAGTCCGATCGAAGCAACATCTTTGGCTGCAGGTTTCTTCTTTTTTCTGCCTTTAACTTGTTTCCATTTCGACTCACCAGGAGTAAGGTTGGTAGGAGCTTGAGTAGAGGTAGAAGCCAAAGGTATAAGGCGGCCATCATCCAATCCAGGGATCCCAGCATTAGAGGGATCGGAATAATTGGCTTGGCGGTCAGGAGCCTTAGCTGCAGAGGGCTGTTCAGCAGCTGGAATAACCAAGGGGGTTTCCGAAATTACCAACGTCTACTTCTGGTGTGTCTGCAACCGGTCACCAGCAGGGGTAGGCAGACTAGGAATTGGGGTCGGTTGTTTAGCAGGACGAGCACCATCAGATGGGACTTGAGGACCACTTGTAGAGGAAGGTCTAGCTGTAGTAGAACGAGCAGCAATAGTTCGAGGTGCAAGGGGGTTACAGTTATGGCCAAAAATGCCACAAACAGAACAGGCAACTGGACACCATTCGTATTCTACCTCAATCTCACAATATTTTCCATTATGAACAATACCAAAGGAGTCACAAGAGGACTGCTTCGCCATGATTTCCACACAAACCCGAGCAAAGGCCAACATATTCAACTGTTCAGTCCTCTGATCAACATATAGAGGCTTACCTACAGAACTCGCTATTTTATTGATAGATTGGGCCGACCAGAAGCCATATGGAATCTTCCTCAGCCTCACCCACACCGGGATCGTGAGGTGAGTATCCTTGTTGAGTTCTAGAGTCGGCGTCCATTGCTGCAATGCCAGAGGAATCTTCACAATAGAAATGGGACCACCATCAAGAAGTTTTCTGCGAAACTCACTATCTGGAATGTGCAGCAAGAAAATTCCACGTCCATTGGACATGACTTCCATGAGATTTGGACCCTATGCATTATTAAGAGCTTCCTCTGTCACTTTGAATGGGAGACGTCTACCCAGAAAATACCCTACAAGACATTCATGAAGCTTCAAATTAGTAGCTTCAAGATCCTGATCATTCAGTTCCACAATTGGTTTGTTGTCGATATAAGAAGGCGGGGTATTCTCAAGGCTATAACCTTTAGTCGCCACTTTGGCAACAGCTGCCCAAGTGCGGCCATTAGCATTCTTTGATCCATCCCTATGTTGAGGGTGTTTAGATTGAGATCTGCCCCTACTCTTAGCTCGCTCACGAACTAGAACACAAGGGGGTTGCATTTCATCACTTTCCTTTGAACGAGAAGGCCCCGAAGGGTTCCGTCCCTATTGCTCCATCGAGGTATCAGCCAAAGATGGGTGTCCAATTAACGGAGGGGTACTACTACGGCCACAAGGACCCTCACTAACAAGATGGGCCTGAGAGAAGTCGGAGTCCATCAAGCACAGCAGATCACGAACCAGAGTTGCAGACGAGGGAAAACCCTAACCAAACTCGGCCATAAATGAGCCCCAAAAGGAGACGTACCAGGAAAAGTTTATGGGGGTTTTGGAGAGTGATGCAAGGCGCTTCAACCCACCGAAAAGGAGCCCTAACAAACGGTCAATAGATTGGGAATCGGCCGCACGAGTTCTTGCAAGAATAGTAAACAAATCGCTTGTTTTGAGAGCTTCTTGTATGGCTTTTTTTCATCTTTATATCTCCTTATTTTCAATCTCTAAAAATCTTAAGAAAAATATATGTTGTAGCTGAAGATGTCTAAAGCATTTCTCAATGAGGGATCAACCTCAAATTCGCAACCCATTTCGATCCACAAAAATGGCAAATGGCGAAGGTCCAAAGATCCGAACTGTAGATAGTCCACTGGATTCGACTAAACCAACTTCAATAGTGCTAATCTCATTAATTACATTAATACTAAACCATTCAAAGGCTAATCTAACCATTCTAGATTATCATTAACCTCATAAGCAAAGTTTAGTGAGTAAACTCATCGGATTTGCGTGCTGATGAGTTCACCACGATGAGGACACGAAGGCAAGCGATAAACTAGTCCATGAGAACACCAAGCGAGGTCCGAAAGGGCCCAGAAAAGCCTCACGACATATCAAAGCCCTTGCTATCTTCAGCTTCTGTTCTTGGACTGAAAAGAGGGAAACCAGCAACTCTAGCAGCTGGAAACAGCGTGGGAAGACCAGTGGAGCTGCAGCGGCTTGGACGGGTGGTTCCGGTGGCTTGGCTAGCCTCGACGGTGGCTCACGGTTGCTAGACGACCAGGGACAACAACCAGGGAGGCTCGGGATGCGGCTGGACTTGCGGAACAATAGTTGGCTCCCTAGAACGTGCGACGGCAGCAACTGGCTTCCACGAGCGAGCGACGGCTTGGACAGAAGAGAGCGAGCTTCAACTGGCTTGCTGCTAGCTTCTCTAGTTTTGCTGAGCTTCTCTTCTTCTACAATAATGGAGAAAGCCACAAAATAAGGGAGAAGAAGGTCTGCTGAAGCAAGGGGTACCCAAGAGCTCTCTAGCCTTCCAACACTTGTCCAACTCTCATTGGCTTTGCCCCCACCATGACAACCTATGACCTCAGCCATTCTCTCTCCTCAATCTTCCTCAAGAAGCCTCCCAACAAGTCCAAAATGTTGTGTACCCCTTGGCATATGAATTTTGGACATTCGTACATTAAATCCATTCAATTTCATTCAATTCCTCAATCAATCAATCCAAATTGAAGCCTACAAATCCAACCAAGGTGTCTTCACTTGATTCCACATTTTTCCTTGTCAATTGAACCATCTTGGATGTCAAAAGCGTGACCAAAACGGGCCTACGAATTTTCCCGATCCAATTTTGCAAAATCTTGATTTTTCGTCAAAAATCTCAATTTGTAGAAAAATCTCCAAAAGATAAGTCGACGCTTCTAAAATGACATGAACATAACAGAACTCTCAATTTCTGAATTCGGATTCAATTTCGCGGCTAATTTCAATCTGGCGCGATTTTTAGTGAGTTCTAATCTACCGGGTAGCTTTTAGGAATTTTTCATGCAATTGACCCGTGGTCAATTGTTTTCAAGCCACACGTACAGCTTCGGTACATTTGTGACTCTTGGTTGTTGTAGAAATCTCAGGGTTTCATATACAGTCACAAGGTACCAAAGTGATAGAGAATCGGGCTAGTGCCAATCGAAAATAATTGTGCAATTAGGTGGAATCACCCACACCCAATTACATACCTTTGTCGAGTCGACCTATCTCCAGTCTCTAATAGATTTTTAACTGCGCCGTAGTGACTCTTGCAGATTAGTAAGGTCGAGCAGTCGATTCTTGATCGAATTCTCAAATCTAATACGTTTAGATTCCTTAACGGATTCACCTGATAGAATAGTTATCCCATGAGTGATCAGTTCAAGGAAAATAACTATATGCACGTCGATGAAAAGCCCAACTTATTCAATCGAAATCAGAACCTAAAATTTAGGATGTTACAAATCCCCAACAGAAAACTCTGAGCTCTCCTGGGGACTTAGGTCTACCACTGCCCTGCCAAGTGGGTTAGCTGTACTTGCGCCAAAAGTGATTTCCAACACCGACACAGGGACCTCAAAATCCTACAGGGGACCTTCTCTAGGTCCATTTCGCCCGCAACAATACCACACCTTGAATTGATGGGGTACCCTCCGAAGTAGGCCCGCATCAACCTAGACAATGGTTCTCACAAGTTCATAGACCCAGGCTCCTTAGTCCCCGGGTTCAGTGACTTTCTTAGGTTGGCCAAAACGTTCGGGAGGTATGGCCATCTTAGGACCTGAAAAGGGTGAGCCCATGACAGGGTGAGACAATGTCTCAGCAAGTTCACCCCCTAAATTCTGACTAGGAATGAAATACGCCTAGAGGCAACTATACACATAAGTTAGAAGACTTACCTTGCCTCAATTCCCTCCTACAAGTCAGTACAATTCATAATCTCAACTAATCGATTTCATCAATCATTTGATCCAATTGATACTATCTATCAATTCAATACTATCTATCTAATACCATCAACATAGTCAATGCTCACACAAGTTGAAATTGATAGATAGTAGCTCGCACAAGTTGATATAGATAAATAGTAGCTCGCACAAGCTGATATACGGATCGTTGCTCTCACAAGTTAATAAACGATCATTGCTCACACAAGCTGATAAGGTATATTGCTCTCACAAACAGACATATCAAGCTCTCATAGGTAGATATAGTATATTGCTCTTACAAGCTGACGTATCATGATGCTCACACAAGTTGAACTACAATAAATCAATCCCTGGCCAAGGATCTTGTGCTTTGCACAATTTCTCAATTAAATAGCAAACTTGGCCTAATTTCATCGTGTTAAAACATACCCGATAAAAATAATCGTGTGTGGGTACACAGTCTGCCTAAGCAAAAAATGCGATATCTTTCTTTTAAAAAATCCCACTATTTATATAGTGTCTGGAAACATTTTCAGTGTTAAAAACTAATGCCCTGGTATTTTCCAAATTAAATATCGAAATTACTCAATTTTGAAATAAATACCCAAAATTACAATTATCACTCAAATTGCACAAATTAGCACTCAATTAAATAAACCAAGCATACCATTGCAATCAGCACGAAATTTCATTCATTGGCTATCCGGTTTAATTTTTGGAAAATAATAAATAATTAAATAAATACAAACAATAATTAAATAAATGAAATTAATTACCAAAAATAGAAACTTAGGCCGGAAACGCCTAATTAAATACCGAAACAGGCCTGAAAAATTTCTGAACCAATCTAGATAAATAATACAACTTATGTAGTCTCTAATTATGCTACTCTAATTACCTAACATGCAAAATCAAATAATTAAATCGCTAATCCGTTCTAACTAATCAACCCTTAAGCATCATTAACTTCATAAGTATAGTTTAGTGAGTAAACTCATTGGTGTTGCAATCCAGTGGGTCCATGACGACAGCAATGCGGAGACGGGTGACAAACTACCCTACGGCGACACCAAACAGGGACGGGACGAGCCTCAAAACAGGCCTTGAAACCCACGGATCCCTATTGGGCTTCAGCTCTGGTTGTTGGGCCGAGAGGGCGAACCGAGTGACGATTTGAGCTAGAAATGGTGAGGAGCAATGGCGGTTGTTGTGGGCGACAGCGAGACTTCTGACGACTTGGACGGCTCGCTAGACCTGCAAACAGAAGTAGACGACCTTGCGACGGAGGGGGGAAGCTAGCGGTTTCCTTTGGTTTTTGGAGCTTCAAACTCTCCTCTATTGGAGAAAGTGAGGTTGTTTTCACAGCCACCAAAGCTTCATCAACAAGTCTAGGATTTTTCTGGTCTTGGACTTCTCTCACTCAAAAAGTTAGCTTCTCACATTTATAAACTAACCACTAATCTCTTTTACAATCGATATGGGACAACATCAACAACTTCTCCCTCGTACAATGGGCTCTAAATCGAAGCCATAACAACTTGTAACTTTCTTGTGTGACTCTTGGATTCAGATTTGTTAGATGAAGGTGTGGTGGGACTCTTGATTATTGAGTCCAAACCTGAGCTCCGATACCATGTAAAAATTTGATGGGATCATTACCCACCATTCTAATAACTTAAATTATTAGATGAATGTGTGGTTTAATACTTAATTATTCTAACCCTTCTTATAATAAAGAGGATATGAGCATCGCCTGTACTGGACGACATAACATGATGAGTAATTATAATCCGTTAAGGATATGCATAATAAAACACTCATATTAAGAGTTTCCTCAATAGATATACAATTATTAAAGAAATAAAACTAAGGGCAATATCATAATTAACTTTAACAATATTATTTTCATATCTCATGCAGCATTATAAGCAAATAAGAATATTCATGACTTTGATTGCACGGAGAGACAAAACACTTGAGGTAATTTTCTCTTTCAACACTAAACGAATCCTCCTTTTTTAAGAGAAAGTTTGAAATGGACACTTTGCTTCTTTCAATAACAGAACACAACCATTTGTTTAGAATTCAGAAAATTAAAGAAAATTAGAGAACCACTCAAAATTTCTCCCATGAAGTGCAAAGATGAGGTTGAATATTGCACAATAAGGACAGTCAGCTAATTTTACCAAGTGCACTTTCTTAACATAAAATAGGTAGTAATTTCTTTGTTCTACCTTTCCATCGTTTTTCTTTTTTCAACTTTATCTCTTTTTTTCCCCTTTTGCATTATGATAAGAAAGATAGGTTTATAAGGGCTAACCGAGAAATATAAAGTCAAACAGAAGTGTGTTTTGGCTTAAATATAAGGATGGATAGATTATACAATTAAGTCATGGTTCTGTTACATATTCGAGATGAGAACATCCACTTCTGAAAAGGTTGATAGATTTAAGGAGTCGTTTTTTAACCAAACTTTGATTCAAACGAATGTCAAATTTATTTTAAATTTAATATGAATAAATACTAATCGATTAGTGTCCCCATCCTAATTTAGTTGTTAGCTCATGAATATATACCCCAATTTGATTGAATGACTACACTCACACACAAGGATTGCCAAGTAGTAGCACTAAAGTATTTATGCATAATTGTTGAGCTGCCTCAATTTTTTTGCTGTTCACGTATACTTTCAAGAAACTAAATTTAATAATTTTGTAATTCGTGCATATTTAATTGATTTAAAGAAACTTTAAAAAATAAGACGTGTTAATGAAGATTGAAGAGTCCAATTTAAAAAAACTCTTGTCTAATTTATCTTTCTTTCTCTCTCTTTTTTTAATCGGTATATATTTATGGTTCAAAATTTTGAATGATCGTTAGCTGACAAAATAAAAAGAAAGAGGCTGAAATCATAGAGCCTATCACGATCCGCCACATCCGCAGGAAAAATTCCTCCTCTCTCCGCCGCCTCATCCGTCCTCTGCCCATCACTTTGCCGCGCGAAGATGAAACATTCGAAAACAGAAAGAGAGGCTCCAGCGTCCGCAACAAAAGATCTTCACCGGAATCCCAATTCTCCTCCTCGAGCCTCACTGAAATCCGCGTGAATCCTGAAACATCAGCAGCCGCTCGTTCCTTCTTGGTTTATTATTATTATTTTTTTATTTCCTTATCCTCGCCGGTGTCAGCTTCAAGTTTTCGGGCTTCCATGCCGGGAAGTTCCGGCCATGGCGGAGCTGTTCCCTTCCGATCGCAGTGAGTAATGCTCTCTCGGTTCTTCCCTGATGCTTGCAGTCTCTGCAAACATGTTCGAGCAGTCTCTTGGTTAATTCAGGATTGGATTCTGATTCTGGCTGGTTTTTGCGGTCTTGATAGCCAGGGGCCTAATGCCGAGAGCGGCGGCGGTGGCGGCAGCGGCGGCGGCTCAGCCAGATGAAGTCCTGCTGCAGATCGATCCGGTGGATGGTGGATTGGATCACGAGGTCGTCGGTGGTCTCCACTGGCAAGTCCACCAATTGAGAGACGTAAGTTTTGATTGATGAGCTCAGTTTTCCCCTCCCTTTTGAGCCAAGGAGTGTGCTCTTTTTTTGGTAACTCTTCGACTACTAGCTGGCCGGATCCATTGCGATTTGCAGTATCTGTGTTTCTATGATCGAATCCATGATTTCTGGCTATGGCGCTCGCAGTTTCGTTGGAAAGACATGGTGCGATCTTGATATTCTTTGGGCAATCAAGCATAGCTTGAGCATATCAGCAAGTTCTACACACTCTCATTGGGTGGTAAAAACTGTGGAAAAGATTGCCTAGTATCGAGCACCAAAGGTCACCAGGGAATAGAATCTGCGCTTTTGTCATTTGTCTGTTCACTCATCCCCTTAGGGGAGAGATCAATCATAATCACTTTTTCTTAAAAAGCTGAGATTGTAGTTTTTAAGAAGTGTCGGAGTTACTATGGAAGCTGCCATTACTTTTGTGCAGGTAGCCCAGGAGATAGACGGAGAGGGGAAATTCCAGAATGACATGCTCAATCAGCTGGTATATATTACTTTGAACAGATAGCCATCACTTACTGTCCCTTCCTTGAAACCTTTAGGTTGGGCTATTCTAGTTTTTTTTTTTTAAAATCATAATTAGTAGGATAATTGCTGAATGATGCTGTCTGTTCACTGTGCTTAAGTTCTTATATAGTGTGGGAAATGAAACAGGTGGAGGATACTTTTTTTCATAATCGTGTAATTTCCTTGTAGTATGCGGCGACCACGCTGTGCAGTCAGGCTATCAGCAGCCTGGAAGTAGCATTAATAGCAAACAAGATTTGGAAAAACTATGAGATTGATGTGAAAAGAGAGGGCAAATCATTCAGACACCTTGTGTTTTGAAAGATTATCGACTCCCCTTGTTAGAATCTCCTTGATCCACCCAATTAAGAAAGTACAATCACGTTTAGCATGCTTTTTATTTAATAAAGAATACAAATATATAGAAGCTAACTAGGAATGTATCAGTTTATGTATTTGGCAGAACCGGGTGAGTGCCATTCGACTAATCTGTCACAACAAATGGAGTGACTGCCAAAACACGATGGTGTGAGATTAAGTTTCCTGTTGAAAATCTGCGGGCCTTCTAATTCAAGCTGCTTGTTGCTTGTATGTTTATTCTTCATGTGACTGTGAAACATTATGAGCTGCATTTTATGACCTGCGTATGCAGCTGAATAATATAAAAGTTATCCTCCCCAACGTTTTAGGGCATTGCAAGTATTGGATAAGATAACCTTGAAGACCAACCTCAAAAGGATAGTTAGGGTAACCCTTACTTATCCAATAAATTAAAAAATAAAAACCAGTTCGCCTTCTCATTATTCAACAAGTGAAATGTCTTGATGCAACTTCAATTGATGGTGAATTCCGTGTACAGTGAGGTGGCTGTTGAAGGTCATTGTCTTCATTGTCGACAGTTTTCTGCTGTTGAAGGTCATAACTTTTTTGATTAATATATGCTCTCTTTCCCTCCCTCTGCTGATATCATTTATCTGTTCACTGCTTCTACTTCGAGAAACTTGTTATCTGGACAATACGTGCCAATGCCTAAATTCCCCATTACCTTTGGCTCGACAACGCAACCCCTTCAAAGAATGAACAACTAAAGAAATAAAAAAATAGTATATGAGGTAGCATCATGAATCTTGATTCGCTTTCCGCTTGAGGTACTGGCAGTTGCCTGGCTATCAAGCCATTTCCAGCTGTTCTCAATGATTGTTATTGCATGGAGCTTCATTGTCAGCTGTAGCCTCTAACAGCTTTTATATGTTATTGTCACGGCCCGAAGGATTGCTAATCCAAGAGGGTTCTATGGGACGGGTGTGACGCATTAAAGACCCTCGGCTTATACCTCCGAGACTTAGAGTATTCTCCTGGGGGTGGACGATACTGTATTTATACGCATACGTTATAAATGCGAGTAGCTGGTAGTTTGCTATAAATACTGGTAGTTGGTAGATAGGGAGGTGCAATCTCCACCGTTAGATCTAAGGGAGATCTACAGATCTGGTTTGCCCTATACTTGTATATAAATGGGCCTCCTCCCTCATTGTAATTCATTCACAAGCAATACAAAAACCAAAGCTTCTCTCTCTAAGAGTTTCTCTCTCTACATACAAGTCTTGTGAGTTGAGTGTTGAAAGGCTGCTTAGGGGTAAAACCTTAAGGCCACACGGGTCAGCCTACGTGTGATTGGGAGTTGATCGATCGGCCCGTGACAAGTGGTATCAGAGCTGGTTTGTGATCCAAGCGCAAGTGCAATGGTTGATCCACAATCTGATGAGGCGTTGGCCATGGGTGGTGATTGCACTGATCATGGGCAGAACGTCGAGAAGGCTGGTACCAAGGGGAAGAAGACCCGTGGTGGTTCGAGGGATCCAACGGAGATCTTGCACAACGGATGGCGAAGCTGGAGTTGTTCATCTCCGATGTCCAAGGATCGGTCGATGACTTGACCCAGACCGTGGACGGAGTTGACGTCGGAAGGGAGGAGCTGGTTGCGGAAGTGCAAGAGCTCAAGACCGGCATGGGAGAACTCCACCACAAGTTGGTGGGGACCCTACAGGAGGAACTCACACAACGGTGTGAACCATTGGAGGCCATGATGGCGGCCATGTGTGCGGAGATAGCGGAGCTTACGGGTAAGCACGCTGAAGCACAAGCTACACGCGTGATCACGGTGCAAGGTCCACGAGTGGACACGTCGAAGCCGAAAGAATTCCAAGGCTCGTGGGTGGCTAAGGACGTGGACAACTTTCTATAGTACATGGAGCAGTACTTTCAGGCCATGGGAATCAACGACGACCAAACATGGGTAAACACTGCATCAATGTATTTAGCTGATAGTGCATTGTTGTGGTAGCGTCGTTGGTCGGATGATAGGTGTGGGAACCCTATCACGACTTGGGGTGGTTTCGTCGAGGAGTTCGGACGGAACTACTTTACCGCTTACGCGGAGGAGGAAGCTCGTGACGAGCTGAAGCGTCTCGAGCAGAAAGGTGGTGTGCGCAACGAAGTTGTTGCTCCAAATTTCCTCGATGAATGAAATTGAGGCGTTTCACCAGTTCATGGGCGATCTCAAGCTATGGACAAAGCAAGAGCTAAAGCGGTACAACGTGGGAGATCTTACTACGGCTATGATCGTAGTCGAGTCACTCGTGGAGTACAAGGCATCACCTTCCACATCCCGATCGGACAATCGTCCTAGGGACAAAGCCACTGGTGGGGGAGATCGGGGGAGATATAACCGCCCGACTGGAGGTAGACCACCAGCTAATCAACACAAGGCTCATGCGAGGCCAAATGGTGGAGGACAAAGGAAGGTACGCTCGTATAGCTGTTTCTTTTGCGATGGTCCACACATGGCGTAGGATTACCCGAACAATGCCAAGTTGGCCGCTCTTTGCAAAGAGGATGAGCCTGGGGAGGAAATGTGTTTGGGATCGTTGCGACTCCTTAGCACGATCAAGTTCAAGAAGGCAAAAGATGCCCAAGGCTTGATGTTCGCAGACGTGAAGATTGGAGTGACCACGATGAGTGCGCTCGTGGACACGGGAGCATCCGACATCTTCATATCGGAGGAAGCTGCAAAGAAACTTAACCTACGAGTTGAGAAAGGAGTCGGTTGGCTCAAGACGGTGAACTCAAAAGAAGTCCCTGCAATCGGTGTTGCAAGGGACGTTGAGCTACAACTGTGGTCATGGAAAGGCAAAGAAACTCTAGAGGTAATTCCACTTGACGACTACGATATTGTCATTAGAATCAAATTCCTAGATAGAATCTATGCGGTTGTAGTCCTGTTTGCCGAGTGCATATGCGTGTTGGACAAGAATAGTCAATGCGTGATCCTAGTCCACCGTGAGTCGGATCGTGATCGGAAGATGATCTCAGCCATACGACTCACCAAAGGAACAAGGAAGGGTGAAGTGACCTTCCTGGTGGCCTTGAAGATCGAGGACGACAAGGGTGAAGGGAAGGAAGTCCCGATGGAAGTAGCCCAAGTCTTCGACTCATTCAAGGATGTTATGCCTTTGGAGCTGCCGAAGAAGCTACCACCCAAGAGAGAGATGGATCATCGGATCGAGCTAGTGCCTGATGCTCGACCGCCTGCCATGGCGCCTTACCGTATGGCGCCGCCCGAATTGGAAGAGTTGAGGAGGCAACTCAAGGAGGTGCTCGATGCGGGCTACATACGGCCATCAAAAACCCCGTTCGGTGCACCGGTCCTATTTCAAAAGAAGCACGATGGGTCACTCCAGATGTGCATCGACTACCGGCCGCTGAACAAGCTAACTGTGAAGAACAAGTATCCGATCCCGCTCATCGTGGATCTCTTTGATTAACTTGGTGGAACTCAGTGGTTTACCAAGCTGGATCTCCGATCGGGTTACTACCAAGTTCGGATCGCTGAAGGGAACGAGCCAAATACCGCATGCGTGACGCAATATGGATCCTATGAGTTCCTCGTGATGCCGTTCGGCCTGACCAACGCTCCAGCCACTTTCCGCACAATGATGAACAAGGTACTCCACCCTATCCTAGATAGGTTTGTAGTGGTTTACCTAGATGATATTGTGGTCTATAGTTGGATGTTGGAAGAACATGTCGAACACCTAAGGCAAATCTTCCAAGTCTTGCATGAGAACGAGTTGTACGTTAAGCGCGAGAAGTGTGCCTTCGCCCAAGAGGAAGTTTCGTTCCTAGGGCACATCGTCGGGGGTGCATGAGTGCGCATGGACAAGGCCAAGATTCAATCGATCGTCAAATGGGAGCCATTGACGAAGGTGCCAGCATTGAGGTCGTTCTTGGGCCTCACCAACTATTACCGGCGGTTCATCCGAAGCTACTCAAGCATCACCGCGCCACTCACGAACTTGTTGAAGAAAGAGAAGGCGTGGGAGTGGATGGATCGATGTTAAAGAGCCTTCAACCGATTGAAGCAAGCCATGAACGAGGAGCCGGTGTTGGCGTTACCGGACCACACCAAACCTTACGAGGTAGAGACGGACGCATTGGATTATGCAATCGGTAGCGTTCTTATGCATGATGGACATCCGGTGGCGTTCGAATCTCGGAAGTTGAACGACACCGAGCATCGATACACCATCCAGGAGAAGGAGATGACCGTAGTGATGCACTGCCTTTGGACATGGAGACACTACATCCTAGGATCAAAGTTCGTCGTAAGGACAGACAACGTGGCCACAAGCTACTTTCAGACCCAAAAGAAGCTGAGTCCGAAGCAAGCTCGATGGCAGGATTTTCTTGCGAAGTTCGACTACACATTGGAGTACAAGCCAAGGAAGGCCAACTCCATGGCAGATGCGCTGAGTTGAAGGATGGAGCTAATGAGCCACACGGTGAGTCGACCGAGTTGCCCTTTGGTCGACCGTATAAAAGAGGGGTAGGCGCATGATTCAAGAGCCCAAGCTCTTATCAGGTATGCCAAGGAAGGTAAGACCCGACAGTTTTGGTGTGAGGACGAGCTTCTCTACACCAATGGATGGCGGCTATACATGCCCTTCCATGGGAAGCTGAGGGAAGAGATCTTACGCGAGTGCCACGACTTGAAGTAGGCAAGTCATCCAGGGATCCACCGCACGTTGGCCCTCGTCGAAGATCGGTACTATTGGCCACAAATGCGCGACGACGTGGAGGCGTACATGAAGACTTGTTTGGTGTGCTAACAAGACAAGTTGGAGCAACAGTCGTCGCCAGGTTTGTTGGAGCCACTTCCCATTCCAACCTGTCCATGGGAGAGTATATCCATGGACTTTATTGTCAACTTGCTAAAGTCTGAAGGGTGTCGGACCCTAATGGTGGTGATTGATAGGTTTTCAAAGTACGCAACATTTGTGCCTGCGACAAAGGATTGCCCGACCGAGGAGGCGGCCAAACTTTTCATGAAACATGTGGTGAAGTATTAAGGAGTGCCGCAGACGATCATGAGCAATTGAGATCCCCGTTTCACGGGACGTTTCTGGTCCGAGTTGTTCAAGCTACTGGGGTCGGAGCTGAATATGTCAACAAGTTTGCATCCTCAAACCAACGATCAGACGGAGTGGGTCAATGCACTCTTGGAGATCTATCTCCGACACTATGTGAGCACGACGCAAACGAATTGGGCGAAGTTGATCAACGTAGCCCAGTTCTCCTACAACTTGCAGCGGAGCGAGTCGACCGGCCAGAGTCCGTTCGAGGTTGCGACTGGGCAGCAACCAAACACCCTGAGCACCATCACTTTGGGTTACTGGGGGAGTAGTCTGCCCGTATACAAGTTCGCCAAGAATATGCAAGAGTAGGCGGACTTGGCATGAGCGTGCCTACACAAAGCCTCCAAGCGCATGAAGAAATGGGCGGATAAGAAGCGACGGCACGTGGAGTTCCAAGTTAGGAACCAAGTGTTGGCCAAGCTGCACGTGGTTCTTCGGTACAAGGATGTGCAGAAGGGGTTGATCCGTCGCTATGAAGGGCCATTTTGAGTGCTACAACAGGTTATAAAGGTCTCATACAAATTGGAACTACCACCAAAACTCAAGGTGCATCCGGTGTTCCACGTAAGTATGCTCAAACCTTTCCAAGTTGATGAGGAAGATCCGGATCGTGGGTAGTCACTACAGGCGTCGCTCGGGGCAAAGACCTCATACAATCGAGAAGTCGAGAGCATCTTGGTGAATCGAGTCTTATGGAAGAGGCATTGCGCTGCCAAGCGTGAGTATTTGATTCGATGGAAAGGTCTTCTAGAGAATGAAGCCAGTTGGGAGCCCAAGGAGAGTCTTTGGCAGTTCAAGAAGGAGATTGAAGCCTTTCACGCCGAAGACGCGATGAGGACGTCGCCTAATTAGGTCGGGGAGAATGTCATGGCCCGAAGGATTGCTAATCTAAGAGGGTTCTATGGGATGGGCGTGACGCATTAAAGACCCTCGGCTTATACCCCCGAGACTTAGAGTATTCTCTTGGGGGCAGGTGATACTGTATTTGTACGCATACGTTATAAATACGAGTAGCTAGTAGTTGGCTATAAATACTGGTAATTGGTAGATGGGGAGGTGCAATTTCCACCATTAGATCTAGGGGAGATCTATAGATCTGGTTTGCCCTATACTTGTATATAAATGGGCCTCCTCCCTCATTGTAATTCATTCACAAGCAATACAAAAACCAAAGCTTATCTCTCTAAGAGTTTCTCGCTCTACATATAAGTCTTATGAGTCGAGTGTTGAAAGGCTGCTTAGGGCTAAAACCTTAAGGCCGCACGGGTCAGCATATGTGTGATCGAAAGTTGATTGATCGGCCCGTGACATTATCCTGTCATAATGCAGAGTCGTAGATTATTAACATTTACTGGTTTGGAGACACTAAAATGGCCCAATGTTTTATGAAGTTATTTGATGGGATAGTAAGGGTGCTGTGGCCCTCCCCAGATTTGGAGAGGGCTTGACCCTCGTTGAGCCACATGCCAAAGGGAATGTAAAGGATATAGTGTTTAAGTTGGCTGACTGGTGTCCACGTTAGCGGTTTATGGCTAAAATTGACCGGAATGACTAAATGAGTAAGTCGTCAAAAGATTTAGAACTAAATTAGCAAATCATCTAAAATATTTAAGACTAAATTAGTAAGTTATCAAAAGTTTTAGGATTAAATTGGCATAATTGAAAGGTTTAAAACTGAATTGGTTATAGTATTATAGATTTAGGATCTTGAACAATAATCCCTCCCATGAACTCATTGGCAAGATGATTTCCATTTTTTTTCCTCGCAGTCTAAAGCGAGAGGAGTTGTCCATGGAAGAATGCAACACCAAATTTGAGCATGTCCTGCTATGACGTCATGTGGTGGTGGCAGATGAGCAAACTGTAGCTTGGTATTTTGACAGTCTTCATATGCAAACTGCCGAGGTAATCCGATTACAACCTTATTGGACTTTTAATCAGGTCTTCACATTATTGATGATGGTGGAAAAGCAACACAAAGGAGACGAGAATGAAGTCAGAAGCCATCAACCAAAGAGGGATCCTTTCATCTTGAGAGTTCGACTTTAAAACCTTTGTCGGCAACGAAGGAAGCCGTTGAACAAAGGAAAAGCATCTAAAACCAATTGGCTAAGCGAAGCTAACAATAAATCATGACCGTTTGAAATGTCATGTGTTTGGTCTTATTGCCTCAAAGTGTCTTGATAGAAAGATCATCTCTCTTGTACGAGATGAGCAATGGAGAGAATCGCAATACTGTTGGAAAATATGGCTTCGAATTGAATAGAACAATAAAATTAAACTTTAAGGAGTGATAATACTTTATTTGAGGATTTATTTTCCTTACAATGTTGCCAATGGTACCAACAAATATCCTCCAGGATACAATAAAGTGTTGATTGAGAATACTAGATAATAAATCTAGTATTTTTCTAAGGGCTCTCTAGAAAATAATTGAAAACACAGCTATAGTTTTTGGAAAGAAAACTCAAAATGACTTAATTCTCATTCATGCCAAAAATTGACACGCGCGCGCGCGCACACACACACAGATATATATCGGTCTTAAAGAATATAGGCAATGCTTTGAGAAAAGTTGCAAAGTGAACAAAGGTATCCCTTCGAAAAAAATTGCAAATTGAACAAGAAAAATTTTAAAGGTTATCTTGGAAAGACACAAATAAAATTCGAAATAAAATGATATCAATAACTTTTTTGATAAAACAAAATTTTGAATTTCAAAATTTCTGGAATATGATAAAGATGTAAATACGATATCGACATTTTTACATAAGGATTTCATACATCAGAGATGTGCACACAATAGTTTGTCAGCAGCACCCACTGAAACTGATTCATCTCTTGGATGGAGATTTGAAAAGAAAAAAAATACCTATCTGTTCACGATTTTCATTATTTGCAAGTCAATTTGGAAATTCCAACGATCGATTGTGACATCACAATGTGAATCACGACGGTCTTGTCAAGGCTTCTTTGTTGAAGTGCGCAAGATTGGTTTAAGCTTTAAAAGAGCAAAGAAAGTTGCTTTTCTTTGGAGAGTCTAAATCAAGAGCAATAGTGAGAGATTTCTATTTATTTTTTCGTAGAGTTACTTGGTTAAAATCAGGTATAGCAACTCAGGAGAAAAAAATAAAATCAAAAGATCAATTTAGTTTTATACTGCTACAGCAAAGTATCTCTAGGTCAGTAAACAATACACAAATTAATATTTAAGTATTCACCTAATATATTAGTGTTACTATCAGTGGGACAAGTTCCTTTTTCCTAATTATTGTAAACAATAGTGAGAATAAAGCTATGCTGTAATGTGGCTATACAATTTTATTCTAGTCACTTTGCTACTTGTATTTAGACTTATTCCCAAGTACTATTGGAGTTATATATGTCCGATCTGACCGAACATTTCTCTGTTGCCCAGAACAAAAAATAAAATAAAAATCAAACCTTTCTCTACATTGTTCTCCATGTATAAATCTCATCTTGAGGAGAAACCTAAATATAGGAATCAAATATGGTAACACATCTAATACTATAATTGGACATGTGCTGTTTGGCTCATTTCTTTTACATTGCATAATTATGGATATGTGCTGTTTGCCTCATTTTTTATACATTGCATGATTGCCCTTACATGAAAAAGAGTTTTAAAATTCAACCGCCAACTGAATTCAACAAAAGCGAGAAGGGAAATACCAATTTACACCCTCAGAAATATTGAAGTGTCATTTTGTTCCTCTCGCCCAATATGCATGAAGATTTACTCCTCGAAATTTGTTGCGTTCATGCAGCCTAAAAAGGTAGGTTTTTTCTTCGTTTTCTATTCTGTTGGATAAGCAAGTAAAAGCTGTCTGGCATTATTCGATTAGATCATGGTGAGTTTGGGGTAAAGCGAACCAATTTCCATCGAGTTAGGGAGCAAATTGTTACAAATTTGGGTACAAGCAGACTTCATTGATGAACTGTTCAATTTGGCTCTGGTCCACAAGCTTCTACTTCTTAATCACAATTACCATATCACTTGGCAATGGTCCTTTGTAAACAGTACCATATCCTTCTTGGTCAATTATTATGCTTTCATTATAATTGTTGATGTCCTTTTCTAGTTCTTCAATGCTAAATATTTTCGCGACTTTTGTAGTTGTGGCTCGTTCATCTAATTGTTGCGACAAAAGCAAGCCCCCATTTTGCCTAAAGTATTGATCTTTGAGCCTATTGAGCTTCATTTTCAAGTGTCCTAAATGTAGAAATTATATATTGAATAGCAGTGCTATTATGAAGGAAAAGTTTCAAAAATCCTAAACATATTGCATTTATACCAATTTAGTCATAAATTTTTTGGATTGGTTCAATTTAGTTAACTTTTTTCACATTGATACCAATTTAGTTCATCCAGTCAATTTAGGTCGGAAATCATCACTGACGTGGACATCAATCCTTACTAAATCCAATTTTTTTTTTTTTGGTCAGAAAAGATAATAGATAGAAAATAAACAACCATTACACTTTAGCGTTTAACGAAAGAGAAACTAGGGCATCCGCCGCGAGCAAAGCTTGCATAACAGGGGGAGGAAAAAGAGTCCAATTGTGGGGCAGATCTGATCGTCCGTGAGCTTTGGCCGCCCAGTCGGCGACGGAATTGGCTCTTCATCACGTCTTTGCGAGACGGAGATTCAAGAAAAGGGGCAAGGTTGACTGGAGTTCGTCAAAGAGTGGCCGATCCTCCCATGGTGGCGGCCGTCGATCGTGAAGGATTTCAATCAATTGCAGACAGTCCGATTCAAGAACGATTGATGCGCTAAGAAGTCCCTGCTGTTTTAGTCGTTGTAGAGTTAGGGTTAGCGCTTGTGTTTCCACTTGGAAAGCCGAATTTGCTGGAAATCTGGCCGTATAAACATTAGTGAGTAAACATCTGTGATCTCGGCTAATACAGGCCATTGTGCCGTGTCTATTCCCAAGGTAGAACAAGCCGTCAATATTGCATTTGATGAAGCCCGGTTCTGGCGATTGCCAATGGTAGTCTGTGGAAGCAAGGGGGGCATATGTACGCAGACCAGCTCCTTGGGAAGCTTTTTGGGCAAAGAGGGTGACAATCCGATGCTGAGCCAAGGCATCAATAATAGCCAGATTGGGGTCAGGAAGTAAGCCACGGAAAACACAGTTGTTACGCAGCCGCCACGTCTGCCATAAAACATGAGTTATCATGGGTAGTCGAGGTAAGAGTTGCTGATCTTTAACTGATTCTGCAAACCACTGATCCATGCGAGTAATCGTAGTTGGGTGGAAAGGGAGCTGTAGTTGAAGCTGTGACCATACTCCCGCCGTCCATGGACAATGGAAAAAAATATGTTCAACTGTTTCCGGCACATTCTGATTGCATATAGTGCACATAGGACTTGAGATGATATGTCTGCTATATAAATTGGATTTAGTAGGTAGGGCGTTTTGACATGCTGACCACAGAAATATGCGAATTTTCGGTGTACTGTGCATTTTCCATATGTAACGCCATAGCTCAGGAGGTGGATGGTAGGAAGTAGATGCAAGATTACCTTGTGATATATTTGCTGGCGTTGTCAAGGTTCTGTAGTGACTCTTTACCGTATACTGCCCTGTGGTTGTTGCTGTCCAAATAATCTGATCTGTTGAGTAGAGAGGTCTTAATGGAATATTGAGGATTTCATCGACGATAGAGTCGTCGAACATCTGTGTAATAAGGTGGGTCTTCCAAGTCTGGTGGAGAGGATCAATAAGATCCGCCACCAACCTGGGCTCATCTCTATTGGCAGGACCGCCAATCTTACCTCTTGGTAACCAACAGTGTTCCCTAATGTTAATTGATTTTCCGTCACCAACAGACCATCTTGCATTCGGTAAGATGGCATCCCTCCCAACTAGAATACTTCGCCAGCCCCAAGAAGGGCGAGAACCAAGCTCTGCAAATTCAAAATCCTTTGAGGGAAAATATAATCCTTTAAGGACTCGACCCCAGAGCGATTGAGGTTGCTGTAGTAACCTCCAGGCCTGCTTGCCAAGCATGGCATTGTTAAAAACTGCCAGATCCCGAAAACCTAACCCACCAGAATTTTTGCTTGTCATTAGTAAGTCCCATTTCTTCCAATGCACACCATTCCTGTTCTTGTCAGTCCGCCACCAAAAATTTGCAATCCTCCGCTCAATTCGACATAGAGACAAGGGAAGCTTAAAAATAGACATGGCGTATTGCAGCATAGCTTGGATGACAGACTTGAGAAGGATCTCCTTTCCGCCTTTCAATAGCAACATTTCTTTCTAACCCTCCAACTTTGCATGTACTCTTCCTAATAGCCAGCCAAATAATTCTTTTTGGAGCGACCCCATTCTGATGGAACTCCTAGGTACTTGTCATAACCACTCAACACCGGTACACGCAATTCAGCAGCCAAGTTAGTTTGAAGACTAGGTGGACAGCCTTTGCTAAGGTACAGGCCAGACTTATTGCGATTTATGACTTGTCCAGAAGCGTGACAATATTGGTTTAAGATATTGGCCATATTCTGACATTCGAGGATAGTACCATTGAGGAAGAAAACAGAATCATCAGCAAAGAATAAATGTGAGAGAGTGGGGCATGACCTAGTGAGTTTGATTCCGTGAAGATGTCCCATCGTAAGAGCATTCTGAATGAGGGTGGATAGAACATTGGCCATAAAAATAAAGAGATATGGAGAAAGAGGGTCTCCCTATCTGAGTCCTTTTGATGGCTTGAAATAGGGTAGAGATTCCCCATTAAATTTAACACTCATTGTCGCAGTAATACAATACATCACCATCTGAACCCACCAAGGATGAAATCCCAGTTTGAGAAGGTAGGCTTGAAGGAAATCCCATTCAACTCTGTCGTAAGCCTTCTGCATATCAGTCTTAAGAATAGCTTGGAAGTGTCGTTTCCGATGCCTTGTTTTGAAATGATGGAGGACCTCGTGTACAACAAAGACATTGTCTTGTATTTGACGGCCATATACAAAAGCAGCTTGCTCAGGTGATACCAGCTGTTCTAACATAGGTCTTAGTCGGTTGGCCATGACTTTAGATATAACCTTATATGCAAAGTTACACAAACTTATTGGTCTAAACTGGTCAAGACTTTCAGGATGGTGTACCTTGGGAATCAAAACAATAAGAGTCTTGTTGAGATCTGGAGGGAACTTACCATAGTGAAAAAAATCGTTAACCAGGCAGAATAAATCATGGTGGATGGTGTTCCAATGGGTCTGGTAGAACAAACCATTAAAACCGTCGGGGCCTGGAGCTTTTGTAGCACCCAGTTGGAAAGTAGCTTGTCGTACCTCTTCAACCGTCACTGAGGCCAATAATTGGGCATTCATTGAGTCCGTGACAAGTGGTAAACATTGATCAAGGACGGGGCCAAATTCGCGGTGGCCTGCTGATGTATAAAGCTGAGAAAAATAAGTAGAAGTCAGCTCCTGTAAAGCTACTATATCCCTCACCCATTCATTGTCAGCCTTCCGAAGCATTCCAATCCGGTTTCTCTGCCGTCGTTGGATTGTAGTGGCGTGAAAGAACTTACTATTTTTGTCACCCCAACGCAACCAATTTACTCTGGACCTCATAGCCCAAAATTGCTCTTCTTGCTTCCAAATTGTCCTCAACTCATCTTGGATATGAGATACCTCATCGCTGTCACTGTTAGAACAATAAGGATGATTAATTAGGGTCTGGAGGCGTTGTTGTAATGCTATAATCTGCAAGTGTCCATTACCAAACTTGGAACGACTCCATTGGCTTAAGGCTATTCTTACTTGAGATAGTTTGTGCAGAAGATCAGAGTTTGTGGACTGATTAGAAGGCCAAGTTTGGGATACAAGGCAGTGAACTTCAGGATCATCGTTCCAGAAAGCTTCGTAAGCAAAGGTGCGTTGACGATTTTTATGAACCTACACCGTAGAGAGAAGTAAAGGGCTGTGATCAGAGCCTATTGGCGGTAAGGCATACACTTCCGCGCCAGGATAAATGAGACGCCAATCCATGGAGCAGAGGACTCTGTCCAATCGTTCCTTAACAAGGTCAGTTCCTTCACGACAATTTGACCAAGTGTACATGCAACCCTTACTCTCGACCTCCATAAGAGCACAGTCATCGACTACATCTCGAAAAGAGGAAAGACGAGACCGAATAGGGGATCGACTGCCCACCTTCTCCCAAGGACGAAGAATTTCATTAAAGTCCCCTACACAAATCCAGGGTAGAGTATTGAAAGCACTAATTCTTCGAAGGGTCTCCCAGAACAGTTGGCGATTGTGATAGGAGGGAGGGGTGTGTAGGCAAGTAATCTGCATAAGGCGATCATCACCTAAATCCCTACAGACCATATCAAAAAAATCTTCCGAAACGCTTTCAATTTCTAGAGACAAAGTGTCATTCCAAAAAACTGCAAGACCACCTGCTAAACCAACAGGATTTTGAACAAAAGAACTTTTATAACGAAGCTTATGCTGTAATCTATTGAGAACCACCTCCCGGTTCTTGGTTTCCATCAAAAACAAAAGATCGAGCTTTTCATTGGCTGACAAAGCCGTAAGGGCTTGGACTGTCAGGGGATTGCCCAACCCCTGACAGTTCCAACATAAGAGCTTCATTTGTAACTTGGTGGCTGTTGAGGGCCAGCCACCAAAGCCCGATGGAGTGCTTCATCTACTGCAAATACCGATGTTTCCTGGAGACGAGTCTCATCTAGCTGATCAAATACAACACAGTCCTTATCATAGGGAGCGTAGCGTTTTTGTTTCTTTGTTTGTCCTGCTCTGGTAGTAGTACGGGTAGTCTTTGCTCTTCTAGATTGCTGAATATCCATTGGATAGTCTCTAAGACTCTGTTCTATGTCTGTTGCAGGAAGATGATATGAGGGAATAGTGCTGACCTGCTACTGCACGTGCAACAGATGAGGTTTAAACAGCCGGATTACTTCAGAAGAAGTAATGTGATCGTCAGCTTTGCCTTTTGCTTTGGCATGAGCAGGAATCAAAGCCGTGGTGGTGGTCTGCCTCTGATGAGTAACAGCGTTAGAATGGCTGGGAAGATGCTCTGTCACTGCAGGGGTCTATCTTGGAAGAGCTGTACCGGTAAGTTCTTTATCATTAGCTACCGGTGGGGGTAATAGGGCTGTATGTTGTAGTAAACCTGGAGGAGTCTCGGGTATAATTTCCTGAGTTTGATCCGTTTATGGAGGATTGTAGAAGCGGTCCAGTAGGGACTAGATTGATGAGCCTCTGCCTTCAACCACGGGCCAAAAGCCAATTTGTCTTTGCCTTCCTCCTTGGCCAAATCAAAAGGAATGTCGATACAGTTAGTTGCATAGTGGCCAAATGGATTTGTTTAAGCTAATCTACAAAAAATAAAATAAAAAATAAAAAGCACACGATCCACTACCTATAAAGAATGTCATCAATTTAATAGATTAATTCGATATGAAAGAAGTAAACTCAAACTAACCTCGAGTGTGGCATCCCAAAATTCAAAGTCAAGCCATAAGGTGTGTTAAAGTCTCTAATTAGGTGATAAAATTTCCATGGCTTATGCTTTAGCCATTAGTCTTTTGATTAGATGAATTATGCATATGATTGTGAGAATTTAAATTTGATAGATTAATAATCTATGCTTGGCCATGTACTTTATAAATTAAATTTCAATAAACAAAATGCCACAAGACTTTGGCCAAGATGAAATTTGGAATTTAAAAATATTTATAGAAGAAATTCAAAAAAAAAGGGGTAGAAATTTGATTTGGGCCTTAAGCCCAAGAGTGGAACTTTAATGGGCCAAGTTGGCCGGCCCATTGAAGCCCACAAGTGGGCTGCCGTCGAGCAAGGGGGAGGGCCAAGAATGGCCGGATGGCCCAAGCCCAATACAAGCCCCAAACCCAATTCAAAATTTAATAAAACAAGTAGCACAAAGAAGGCCATGCATTGGCCATGGTTAAGGCAAAGCAATCATTGCTAATCATGAGAGTTTGGGGGTATAAGAAGGGAAGAAAGAGAAGGGTGGCCGGCCATTTGCTCACCCAAGGAGAGAGAGAGAGAGAGAGAGTTGTGCGAGAGAGAGAGAGAGAGAGATCGTGCGAGAGGGAGGAGGAGCCGAGGAGTTCGCCGTCGCTCGCCGTCCGTCCGCCTTGATCGCTGCCGTGTGTTGTCGTTCAACCGGTCTAGAGGCAAGTGGGAGTCCTCTAGCTTCTCTTGCATGCTTGTATGTTGGTTGCATGTCGAATTCTTGAGTGTTAGATGAGAAAAACCGAAGCATGGATGAGTTGTGTGTGAATGGTGTGACTGTTCTTGCTCGGATCATGTGAGTCAGAAACTTGTTTGAGCTTGCATGTGTGTTTGGAGTCCGATTTTGGTTTCTATTTCTTCGTGGAAGTTATAGCTAACATCTTTTACTATAACATACTAAAATTTCGTGGAAAATGATGGAGATTTGAGGGGTTAAAGTCCTATCTTACGGAGACCCCAGATCTGTGAAGTTTTTACTGACCTCTTGCTGGATTCTTGATTGCATGTTAGTTTTTGTTGAAGATCTCACTTTGATGTCTGCATGAAAGTTGTAGGGGACATCTTAAAATACAACATAATCAAATTTGAAGTGAAATGTACAAGTATAGCCCAGTAAATCGACTAGATCTTGGAGACGATAATTCTGGTGATGTGTTCCGAGACACCCGAGACTTCAAGGACCTAAATGATGACTATATTCTGGTTATTTGACCTAGATCTCTTCATGAAACTTCTAAAGGATATCTTTTTGTATAATATATCTAAATTTCAGAGAAAACGAAAGAGAATAGATAGGTGAAATCTCAATATTTCGGAGGTGTGTACACTGGACGTTGCGGTAATGGATCCAGAAGTTTCGTGTGACTGTAGAAAATAATCTAGAAAGAACCTGACTTGGAAGTCTTCATGAAAGTTGTACGAAAATGTCTTGGCTATAACCTGGTAAAATTTCATAATTTTCTGAGGTCATATGGATATTTTAATTGAATTATTTCGGAAACTGTGCATTCTGCTTCTATCCGAATTTACATGCTGTTTTGTGTGAATTGTACCTTCTTGTGTGGAATTCGATTGGGCAATGTATCTTTCATGAAATTGCTATCTTATTGACTTGTCTACCCCTAGCCTTAATCATGATTTTTGAGAATCATATGAATATTTAATCTAAATATTTTCTGAAAGTGGTATTTGCTGGAATTTTGTATGGATTGGATGATGATGTATTGATGCATGCATGACCATGAATTGAGATGCATGTATGAACTCAATGATGAATATGATCTTGATTTGCCATCACATCACATGCCATGATAAATTGAATTATAATGATATGAATTGAGATAAATGAGAAGACCGTCGGGGTGAGCCGACGATGCCCCGGAGTGTCGGGATGCCTGGCTAGAAGGGTAGGGCCGGTTGCCCGGTGGTCATGAATGGCCGAATACTGGAGGGTCCTCGGGAGACCGAGTGGTATCGAGATGCCCGGAGAGTGGGGGAGCCGGAAGCTCGGCATGGTAATTATGCCGAGGGATACCTCGCGATGCCGGATTGGGTGCGAGATGCCTGGCCTGAAGGGTGCGGCCGGTTGCCCGGTGGCCTTAAATGGCCGGATGCTTGGAGGGTCCTCATGATGCCGGTTGAGGTACGAGATGCCCTGAGAGTGGGGAGCGGATGATCTCGAATTGTATCTTGGATACATGTGGGACGCAAACATTGGTCCCGGGAATGAGAAATGTGGTGGTCCAAGATGAAATTGGGATAAAATCACGATGATGATATATGCATGACATTATGCATGACAATATATGCATCGTAATGATGATGATATGCATGATGATGATGATGATGATGATGATATGCATGATGATATGCATGGTGATGATGGTGATGATGATGATGATATGCATGATGATGATGATGATGATGATGACGATATGCATGATGATATGCATGATGATGATGATGATGATGATGATGATGATGATGATGATGATGATGATATGCATGATGATGGTGATGATGATATGCATGATGATGATGGTGATGATGATGATGATATGCATGACGATGATGATGATATATGATGATATGGCATGATAACATGTGTAATGTGATGATGTCATGATGATGATGATGATGATGATGATATGCATGATGATGGTGATGATGATATGCATGATGATATGCATGATGATGATGATATGCATGACGATGATGATGATGATATATGATGATATGGCATGATAACATGTGTAATGTGATGATGTCATGATGATGATGACATGTATGATATGATGATGCATGATAGTATGTGCATGGCTTCAAGGTAAGTAACGCCTGAAATGCATGTATGATTTGCATGATGCATCGAGTTGTTATTGGATTCCTTATCTGCTGAGTGGTTGTACTCACCCCTTTTGAGGACAACATTTTAGATTAGAAAGATGCCGCTTCCTACCGTCACGCGAGGTACCTTCTATGGCCTCCCATCGGATGTAGAAGTAGAATGTACGGAGATCGACTGCGTCATTATCCCTGGACTGACATATGTGCGAGTGCGTGTGCTGGTCATGTATGATGTGGGCCCGGGGGGGGCCCGATCATCCGGGAGTTTTTGTCCATTCATGTCCGCCGAGACGGAGTGATTAGGGGGATGTTGCCGCCACCACCACCCGACGCACCTGGATGGGTGTGATGGTTGCGTGAAGGGTAAAGAGCTGGTGTTTCTTTTTGGGGAGTAGCCGCCGCTGTTGGATGGAGGACGTCATGTGATTTTCTTTAGGGGTTGTATTATCTTTTTGGGATAAGGCCGAGTGTGGCTGAAAATCTTGGCCTTCTTTTGTTGTATCGACCCGCGAAAGATCCATCACGATAATATGTAAATAAAAGTGGCATGGCTTGTCTTTTAATCATGATGATTAGTGGTGTGTATTTGTATCATGGTTGGTAGGGGGAGAGATGGTGATGTTTTGCTTCCGCTAATGAGCCGCGCTGGGACCGCTTTAAAAAAAAAAAGAATGCCTATGAATAGGACACCTCTTCTAAGGAGAAAGGTAATAAGGAGTAACATTGGCGCTTGTGGCAACCTGCGAAGAGTTCGAGGTGTCACATCGAGAATACGTATTTCTTTTCCCATGGTACTACAATGTACTTACAGTTTTTTAAGGTCTTACTTTTTTTAATCCATGTCATTTAAAACATGCACGTATAGAGACTTTTTCGTTTAATTATACACACATCTAAGGGTCCATTTGTTTCGCGGAAAATTGGTTATTTCCGAAAAACATTTTCCCTGAAGTCATTTTCTAGGAAAATAACTATATTTTCCGGTGTTCGGTTAAAACCTGAACTTTGAGTGGAAAATATTTTCCACCGTTCGTTAGCTAGTTAATTGTTTGGGAAAAATTATCAAAAAATTGAATTTTAATATTTTTAATTGACCAAAACATTAGTTTTATTTTATATTATTTTAAAAAATGAATTTTTAATTATTTGTATTTTTAAAAAATCGAAATTTTTATTGTTTATTATTTTTTTATTTCTTTTTCTTTTTTTCCTTTTTCCTTTTTCTTCCTCCTTCCTCCTCCTTCCTCCTTCCTTCGCCATCGCACGCTTGACGATGGCTGGCTACCCGACGGCCGACCAAGACTCGGTCGCCAGATCCAGCGAGCTCGAGGCTCGGGCGATCTCCATCAAGCTCGGGCGAGGCTCGAGCCCCACCCAGCTCACCGGATCTGGTGAGGCCGGAGCTCCGCCTCGCCCGATCTAGTGACACTCGAGCTTGCCGGGCTCAGGTGAGCTTGGCTTCCCCAGATCGAGCGAGGCGGAGCCTCATTGGCTTGGGGTGGAGCTCGAGTTGGTTTGCGGCCACGGCCGGTCGCCGGTTGCCGGCCGCCGCCGCCGCCGTCGTGGCCGGCAACCGGTCAAGGCTAAGGAAGAAAGATGAAAAGGAAAGAAAGAAAAAAAAAAAAAAAAAAAGAAAAAAGAAAAAAAGAAAGCATAAAAATAAAACAAAAATGTGTTGGTGAAAATAAGCAAAAAGTTGGAAGAAGTTATGGAAAATGTTTTCCACTTGTTAAAAGTGGAAAAACATTTTCTTCATCTTTGAAGATTGTTTTTCCATGGATGGAAAACATTTTCCTTAAGTAGTTTATTTTCCGTGAAATGAACACCGGAAAATCCGGAAAACGTTTTCCTGGAAGTCATTTTCCGTGAAACGAACGAAGCCTAAATAACTCAATAAAAGCCCTATCTCTATGACCAGCTATATCCCTTTCAATGACATGAAAATGCCAAGGACTGTAGCGTAAGAGAATTTTTTTAAAATGACTTAGCATAACTTCCTCTTTTTCTCATGTCATCTTCTCGGATAGATGTTATCAAACCACTAGCAATTAACTTGCTATCTCCGACAACCATGAAAAAAGTTGCTATCAAAATAATACCGCGGTAAATATGGCTTGTGCGAAAAATAAGGAAGTTGCATAGGTCGTGCATCACACATAAAAGAAAGACGAAATAACCCGTTGAACCATTTCTATTGGTTCTTAGATGCTAATCAAAACATGAGAGAGAAAGGAACGAGTTTAACTTTTGGAAGTAAAAGGAAAAAAAAGAGAGAAAATTATCCAAAAAATCATAAATCTATTGTACGGGAGCTAATTCAGTCTTAAAATTTTTAATTATGTTAATTTAATTCTAAATTTTTTGACAACTCATCAATTAAGTCTTAAATCTTTCGATAATGTCAATTCAATCCTAAATTTGTTAATTAGTTACCAATGTAATCATTTTAACTAATTTCGGGTAGAAATTGCCAATTTGACAGTCTAGTTAACATCGGCTGTTCTATGTGGTGCTGCCAAGGCTAAGATGGATAATTTTTTTATTTCTTTTAAAAATTTTCCCAACTTTTTCTTATAATTTTCTTTTTTTCTTTTACCTTCACAAGGCTGTTGGCCTCTAGCTGGGGGTTGGCGACTTCCCTAGTTGCAACCATGAACAAGGGTCCCAACACCCTCACTATGGCCCGCAAAAGCTTAGGCAAGTGTTGCAACGTCCTTGCCAAATCTAGCAAAGCGAGGGCGTCGTAGTCCTCATCAACCACAATGACCTTGATCCGATGAGGGCTTTGCAGCACTCACCTAGGGGCTAGCAGAGGTTGCCAGCGGCCTGGTGGTCATGTGAAGAAAAACACAAAATAGAAAGAAAGAAAAAAAAAAGAAAATTTGAAAATCAATAAAAAATTTCTGAAAATTTTAACAAAAATTGTAAATTGTCAATTTCAGATATTTATAGCCAAAATTAGTTAGAATGACTATATTGGTAAGGTTTAGGGCTAAATAGGCAAATCATCAAAAAGTTGAGAACTAAATTAGCATGATTAAAAGATTTAAGACTGAATTGGCAAGTTGTAAAAAGGTTTAGGACTGAGTTAGCTACCATACAAGAAGTTTAGAATTTTTCGGATAATTTTTCCTGTGAATGAGGACATTAGTCATAAGTGATTTTGCCTTGTTTTTTTTTTTTTTTTTTTTGGGGGGGGGTGGGGGTCGATTTAGTACTCCTTGAGGGTACACAATTGTTCCTTCGGAGTCAAGCCAGCTTAGGAAAGGCTGCTAAGAAAAGAAAACTCTGAGCACTTGCATTCATATACGACAGCTTAAATAGATAAATAGATAGGTATATGTCAAGTAGAGGTTTCAATGAAACCCTTGCCGTGCCGAAACGTGATGAACCCTTGACCTGGCAGTTGTCCTCAACTATGAGTCGTTTTTTGACAAATTTTTATCTTTATTTTCAACATCATATGCCAATCTACATATGTCTTTCTAAGGAAGTTACGCCTTTTTTTTTTAGCAGTATAGCTTTTAGTTCTTGTTACATTTTGCACTTTGAATATTCATACATATTACATTTTGCACTAAAAAAATTCATGCATATATGTGTGGAGACCTAATATGAAACTATAGTTTGAAACCTTTTTTAGAGCTCTTACAGAACACAATTTGCCCATTACGAGCTTAATATGGATAACAACAGACTAAGTAGCACCGACACCGACACACAACACATGACACGACATAACACGACACGCCGACATATCGTTTTTAAAAAAATTGAGAATTCTGACACGTTGGGACACGTTGTATATTAAGGACGCGTTTGGTAACGTTTTTGTTCAAAAATTGTTCTAGGGAACAAAAATAGAAAAAACTATTTCTGTTCCGAGGAACAATTTTTGACCGCTTTTTCAGCGTTTGGTAAACTTGTTCGGGAATAAAAAATGAATAGAAACACGTTTGGTAAATTTATATTCTTTTTTTGTTTCTTTTATTTTTTAAATATTTTTAATTTATTTTTCCTTTATTTTTCTTTTTTTCTTTTTTTCTTCTTTTGGTCGGCGGCCTCACCCAGCCATGGCGAGGCTCACCGGCCCCAGATGAGGCCGAGCCTCGCCGTGGTTGGGGGAGGCGAGGCTGAGCCTCGCCTGCGCCGACGATGCTCGGCCTCACCTTGGCCGGGCGAGCTTGGCCTCGCCTAGATCCGGCGAGGCCAAGCCTCACCAGGGGCCGGCTACGCTCGGCCTCGCCGGCCCTCGACAGCCGAGCCGGGCGGCCATGGCCGAGCCGGCGACCGACCAAAGAAAAAGAAGAAGGAAAGAAGAAGGAAAAAAAAAGAGAAGAAAATAGAGGAGAGAGAAAATTTATTTTTTAGAAGTGTTTCCGGAACAAAAAAAAATGACTTTTTTTGTTTCTTATTTCCGTTCCAATTTTGTTTCGGGAACAAAAAATGGATTTTGAACAAAAACGCAAACAAATGCGTTTCCGTTCTTTTTTTGTTCCTGGGAAAAAAAAAAAAGAAAATCTGTTCATGAACAACAAAAAAGAACACAAGCATGCAAGGTCTAAGTATATATTTTATATATAAATAATAAATTATTATTTTTATGATTATTTCAATCAAGTTAATCTGATTCAAATTCACAAATAAATAAATAAAAAAAATCATATAATAAATTTACATTAAAAACATTTATCTACCATTTATTGATATCCTTCATTGTTTCAATTTAACAAATTCAACTCAATTTCAATAAATCCATAAAAATTGGAAAGAAAAAAATAAGTAATTCACATTCTAGACTTGAGTGTCGACGTGTTGGAAAAAAAAAGAAAAAGAAAAATCTTGAGGGTAAATTGTGAATCAAGGAAAGTCAAAGTCAAAAGAGAAGTGAAGAAAATATTAGATTTTTTATTCTTTTCTAATTTGTTATTTTTATTATTGATTTTTATTTTTTTCACACACACACACACGGATATATATATTTTGACCCTTCATTTATGGAAATTTTTTAAAATTAACCTCTCATGTCGGAATGTGTGTCCAAAACTTGCATGTTGAATTCGGACTCAAGTATCGAAGAGTGTCAGAAAAATTGACTAATTGTTAGATTTTCCGATATATGTTGACCGAGTATTGAAGAGTGTCTGAGAGTGTCGAAATGTCTGACACGAAACGAAGGTTTTCAGAAAGTGTCGGTGTTTCCTAAACAACAGATCCGTTGTAATGCAATGTGTAGATATTTGCACTTAAATAATTTTGCACATATCTATTGTTGAGACCCAATATGAAACTTAAATAGTTCAACAAATTTGAAAAACTTATAATCAATACAATATGTCCATAATGAGTCCAACGTGGATATCGGAACGCAAGGCACAGGTACACTATGTCTCTTGAACTCATATATAGTTCCCAACCTAATATAAATTTTGGATAAAACATGATGAGAACATCACTTATAAACTTGATTCGCGTTTATGTATATGATATATTGAGCTTACCCCATAAGTATATGAGAATCATCGTAAAAGTAAAAAGAAATATACGTGTTTGCTATAATCTAATTGAATCATTACGGATGCATTAAAATGAGAGAATCTATTCATAAATTCAACAGCAGATATGCACTAGGGTACTTGAGCTCGTTGATGGAGTAGGTAATTAGCACATGTAAAGTACTTTCAATGTACAATATGTTCTTTTTTATTAGAAATAAACCTAGCTATTAATAAGCATAAGATACTACATATAACAAGACCAATGGAATTGAGTTGGGGAGGCGCGAAATACAACAAGTAGACGAAAGAAATCAGTTGAAGTAGTATGAAGAACAATTGTAGAAATAATCACATCAACATTTTCCCCTGTAAAACCAATATAAACATATTCCTTATGCTCATTGATTTACATAGACCAGTAAAAGTGCATAGACCTCGAGTTTATATAGAAACCGACATTAGAAATATTGTTTTTTTTTGTTTAAATCGCTTTATTGCAAAATATTAGGATTATCAATCAATGGAAAGTAATTATTGATACAATACAAAGAAATGGGAAGCACATATACGTGGAAAGATACCGATATCTCAAGATTGAAGTACATGGCTGATAAAGCATCCACAGAATATTTCTAAAACAACTAATTTGGGGTATTTTGGTAAGGAGCTATTTTCTTGATATAATAGTAAACCATAGTGAAAAGCTAAAGCAAATTAACAAGAAATCAAGAAGAGATAATATAGTCATCACGAATACTAGATATACATAAAGTAAATCAAAAGGGTTCATGAATCTAGTATATTGTTTCTGGGCACTTCATCAACATTATTTTGCAACTCGTGTAAAAAGGCAAATAAAGAGATTGTGATGTCTCATATTACAGAAATTTGGACTGAGACAACTGAATGCATCTTCATCTCGCTGATAAGAGTGACTGATCCTCCTCCATCGACGTCAGCTCTACTTCTGCATCCAATTGCATCGACATGGGAATCACACTCGAAGCATAGATAGATCCAATTCTAATGCGATTGATCTCTTCTTCATTTTGCTGGGCGACCATGGGATTTCGTAGTGAACGTACCCGTTCCAATTCCATCGCCACTTCCTTCATTGTAGGCTTGTACCTTCCATGAAGTCTTAAGCATCTTTTTGCCAAGTTGGACACTGCAATAATTTCTTCGTTCTTGCCATGGTCTAATACCTCCTTATCAAGAACATCAAACAAGCGATTCTCCTCCATTGAAATGATGAAGTATGAGACTAGATTTCTATCCTCTTCTGCCCTATGTTGAGAAATTGGTTGTTCTCTAGTTAGTAGCTCAACAAGGACAACCCCAAAGCTATAGACATCACTCTTGTCTGTAAATTGACTTGTTTGGTAGTACTCAGGGTCTAAGTATCCGAGGGTTCCTCGCACCATTGTGGTGAAGTGTGTTTGGTCAATGGGAATCAATTTGGAAGCTCCAAAATCCGCCACTTTGGCTCGATATTTTTCATCCAAAAGTATATTTGATGACTTGATATCACGATGATAAATCGGTATTGCTGCATCAAAGTGCAAATATGAAAGAGCCATAGCAACTTCATTGGCAATTCTTAATCGCATTTCCCACGAGATGGGAAATTCTTCATTTGGATCATGAAGATAGCGGTAGAGAGTTCCATTGGGGACAAATTCATAAACCGAAGAGGGATTTCGCTCTCCAGACAGAATCCTAATAGCTTGACCACATTTCTATGATTGATTCCAGAGAGAATAACGATTTCATTGACGAACTGTTCAACTTGTCCTGCATCAATAACTTTGTATTTCTTGACCGCAACTACCGTTCCGTCTATCAACATTCCCTTGTAAACAGTTCCTTCACCACCTCGACCCAATATTCGATTCTCATTGAAATGATCCGTAGCCATGTCTAACACCGTTGAGGCGAATAACTTGCCTTTGTCCACATGATTGTCTTCAATAGAAGTTAGGCGTTGTTGCAACAAAAATCCGCCGTTACGTTCAAAGAATTTTTGTTTGAGCTTTGCCTCACGCCTTCTTTTGATGTATTTGTTCAACCACCAACAAAGCAAAAGCAACATTATGGCTCCGGCACCCGTGCCTGCCCCTGTGTCCAAAAAAGTCAACGGGAATTGCTTCATCAACAAATTAGCTTCCACTAATTTAACAGGTGCTTTTAAGCTTCGAAGAGAGAGAGAGAGAGAAAAAGAAGGGCTTAGCTCAACAAAATAATTCGGAAATATTATGCATCATTTAGGAGTGAGAAACAAAGATACAATCAAATTGTTAAAAGCATAAACTATGAAATTACAAATAAGATTATTCAAGAAATCCTAAACTTATTAAAAGACAATCAATTCAGTCATAAATCTTTCAATTGTTCCAATTTAGTTCTAAACATTTTGATGATTTACCAATTTAGTCCTAAACTTTTTATCGATTTGTCAATTTAGTCATTCTTGTCAATTTTGGCCAAAAATCACTAACCATCCTACGTTGCACGACTTGTGTTAATGTGGACTATTTTTACAATTTTTTTATTTTATTTTATGTTTTTTTTTGCTTTCATTTTTTTTTTTCTTTCCTTTTTCTCTTTACCGGCCTCGGGCATGGGCTGTAGTCGTTGGCCTCGGGTGAGGGATGCCTATGCTTGGGTCGCCAAGGGCAACCCTTGCAAGCCCAGGCCTAGGCTGCTGCTCTCTGGGCCGGCAACCTTCACCAACTATCATCGAGGCTTGACAATGGCCGATGGAGGGAAAAAGGGAAAAAGAAAAAGAAAAAGAGAGGAAAAGAAAATGTTAGAAAAAATTTTAAAGAAAAAATTGTCCACATCATTGGCCAAAAGGACTAAATTAGCAAATCATCAAAAGTTTTAAGATTGAATTGACATAATTAAAAGATATCGGACTAAATTGGTAAATTATCAAAATGTTTATGAATAAATTAGCATAATTAAAAGATTTAGAGTTGAATTGATTGCCATAGAATAATTTTAGGACCTTTTAGATAATTTTTCAAAAGAAAAAAAAAAAGCACATGCAAATCCACAATTCAATCGCCTTCTTTCAACCCACCAAAAAAAAAAAAAAAAACAATCACCTTCTTAGTTTTACCACTTACTTCATTTGAGAAATGGGGACCCCAAAAAAAGAAGCGATTGCGCATGTACTTGGGGAGCGCAATGAGGAGGGACGGGGCTAACGCCCCCGTCCGCGACTTAAAACTAGTAGAGATGTCCACACGCACCTCATGCCTCATGCAGGACAAGTTTCTTTATCCCATCCCCATTCTCCCGATAATGTCAAGTTTCTTTTTTTTTTTTTTTTTTAAATAAAGATCTATAAGCACAATTCATGATTGTAAGAAGATAAAAACGACATAAAGAGGTCAAGGACAAGAGAAAATTGGACAATCACACCGGACCAAGGAAATGAGACATACCTGGATTGCACAAAATAAAATAAAATAAGATAAAATATTAGTAATCAATTGTTCCTTTTCAATCTGAGCTGTGCTGCCATAAATGCCGTTGGTGTTGCTGCTTACTGCTATCAAGAGACCACCTCATTGTGGTTGCCTAAGTAGCACCAACACCGACACGCGACACGCAACACGACACGACACGACACGCCGACACATCGTTTCTCAAAAAATTGAGAATTCCGACACGTTGCGACACGTTGTATATTAAATATATAATTTATATATAAATAATAAATTATTATTTTATGATTATTTCAATCAAATTAATCTAATTCAAATTCACAAATAAATAAATAATAAAAAAATCATATAATAAATTTACATTAAAAATATTAATCCACAATTTATTAATATCATTCATCGTTTCAATTTGACAAATTCAACTCAATTTTAATAAATCCATAAAAATTGGAAAGAAAAAAAAAAGTAATTCACATTCTAGCCTTGGGTGTCAGACGTGTTGGAAAAAAGAAAAAGAAAAAACTTGAGGGTAAATTGTGTATCAAGGAAAGTCATAATCAAAAGAGGAGAGAAGAAAATATTAGATTTTTATTCTTTTCTAATTTGTTATTTTTATTATTGATTTTTATTTTTTTCACGTATATATATATATATTGACCATTTATTTATTGATTTTTTTTAAAATTAACCTCTCATGTCGGAACGTGTGTCGGAAACTCGCATGTTGAATTCTAACTCAAGTATCGAAGAGTGTCGGAAAAATTGACCAATTGTCGAATTTTCCGATACATGTTAACCGAATGTTGGAGAGTGTCCGAAAGTGTTAGAGAGTATCGGACACGTGTTGAAGTGTCCGACACGACACGAAAGTTTTTCAAGAATGTCGGTGCTTCCTAAGTGGTTGCAACTCTCAGGGAACATCGTCGAGGGACTCTGTCTCTCTCTCTCTAGATTTGAGGTCATGAAAGCACCACGGTGTCGCACTCCCTAGGCGGCAACAGGAACCACCGCGGTATATGGTCGTCTACGTCACCATTCTCTCCCCTCATTTTCTTTTTCTCTATTTCTAGCTAGTTCTCTTTTTTGTGACAGAGAGATCAGTTCATCATCAAAATCAGCTGATTTAAATAGTGCTCTTTGAGACGGACACCCAAGTAAAATGAAAGAACATACCAACAAGTATCTGCCCCAAATGTGATGGATTAGCAGTGCATCCTTGCCCACCTACCCTGCCATCGCCATAATAACCCTTGGGGCATGAACAAGTATAATTCCCCTCAATGTTATGGCAAATTCTGCTGCACCGGTTCATATTTGGAACAGCACATTCGTCAATATCTACAAAAACACACACGTATCCAAAGCGATGAACTTAAGAAGAAATGGAAAGGATGACAATAAGTTACGTTTAATCTTTCTCGGGGTATATCAGTAATAAGGACAAAGTAAAGAACGTCAATTTGAAAATACCTTGACAACCATTCCTGAGATACGGATTGCCGTGGAAACCTTCTAAACAAGTGCACTTGTACCCCACTCCATTTTGAGCATCGGTACAATTGGTATTCTCGGTGCACGTGTAGTTCGTACTGCTCTTGGCGAGCTCGCACTTTGTGTCCCCTACTGCCCAGTCGAGAACCAAGGGAGCCGTCTCAAGTTTAAATCGCCGAAGATCATCAGAACTGAAGTTGTAGAAACCATTCGCCGTAACAAAAGCATAGCTGCAAGGGTTGAAATTCAAGACTTCTGTATGGTGTTTATAGCTAAACATGGAGATACTGTAGTTGAACGAGTTCCTAGGTATGCTCGTCTCGCAGCAACCGATACCCGAGCACGAGCCATTAGTCACTTCGGACATGTCATCGCATTTCGAGATACATCCAAAGGCGAAATCGCCGTCCCTGTCCAAGAAGGTCGCATACGTATCGCATCCGACACCTATGAACTTGTTCTTGGTGTTGGATATGGGGAAGTTTTTGAGGGTGACTGTGGGAAAGGAGCTTGAAGTAGCATCATACCCTGAAGAGTTATAGCAGTCTTGGGCGATCCACATGTCTACTCGCATCTCGTGATCCTCGAGAGAGATGTCGATTAATCGCAAGCGATCTCCTTCATTATCTATAAAAGGCGTTGGAGGGTTAGTAGAGTCATCACAAGCAACTCTAAAAGAGGAATTTCCGATATGGCAGTGGGATTCACTGTCACTCAATCCGAAGGGATATGGAATCGAGAGGTTTCCACAAGTGCTTCGGCATCCGGGCTTCGTTATTGAAACATCAGCTTCTGCTATATGGATGTGGCATGCACCCAATATAACGGTCCCAAGTACGACAACTCTCGAGAGAAACTCCTGGATGAACATGGTTCTTCAAACTCTTACAAATGTCTTTTGATAAATTAACTTGATAGGATCGAGGGCATACACATAAATAGAAGTAAGATGGTCTTCTTATATAAAATCACATATATGGTCTGAGATCTGATCATTGCTAAGTCAAAAGGACTTTGGGAGTCTGAAATTGATTTTTAGAGTTTTTTTGAGGGTCACCTGTAAAGTTTCTGGTAAATGCCAAGTCAATGGGGTCGGTTTCCTCAACAACTTCTCATGAATGATAATACGTCAAATCGGGATTTGTTGTTGCCCGCCACTTTGACAGCATCGTGGATAGAAAGTATCGATGATGCTGGCTGCTGTCATTATATTGCCAAGACTTGAGAAGTCAAGCAAAACAAGAGAAAGCGTATGCAGAGCAGGAGAGATCACACCCCAGAATAGGAGAATGAGAAAGAAGAAAAATCAACAAGAGCAGACTGGTTTGAGTGGATGATTGTGTTCATGAAAATGTTTGATGAGGTGCATGGATTTATACTCAAAAAAATTGTATTTTGCTGTCAATAGAGAAGAATAATGGGTAGCTTCAAAATAATTAATCAACTAGCTTTGTTGCGTTGCAAAATTAAGATTTTAAAATAACATTCCATTATATACTTTTACATTAAGAAAAAGGTACGTGGCATGTGGATTTTTTTTTCCTTTTTTTGGGTTAGAATTTCTAATTAATATGGATTGCGGTTGACATGTATTTGCGGAGAATTATCATCGCAAAGAATTTTATTTTTCTTTTAATCTAGTACCTGTGTTGTAAATATATTGTTACATCTTCATAATTTTGAGGAGCATCCTATCACGCCCAGATCATACTCCCTAATTAACTCTATATATCATTCGAAATTAAATCTGACCAATGTATATTTCCCCTTTGTCGGGCTATATACTCTCATAATGATGCATGACAAGTAAGAATATGTTCTATGCATATAATTAAGTACGAAGAAGCTGGTCTAGGTTGGACTTCACTTCACCAAGATTCAATTTCGCCGAAAATGCCGATAACACCGAAAAGCCTACCCTTCATTTTAGGCAGGGGGTCATAATTTAGTAATAGTTTCATTTTTCGCATGGAAACGATGGGGGTTTGGGTAAACGAGATGCATGTGTCTCGCATCGAACCAGCTTCAGATGTCCCGTAAGTCCAATTCTCTTAACTTTCCTTCAATGATGATCGGGCTTCCCTGCGATTCAACTGTCATGTGCTAAAAAAATTCGTGCCATAATCATAACAATACAAATAGAAAGAAGCTTGGTATTTGATCACGTGATCTTATAATTCGTACTAATAACCTAATGTACAAGGATATGTTAACTTCTTTGGCAGAACTCACAGTGAGCTCCGTAATTGAAAAGAAAATCCTCACACCAAGATTCTTTGTTTTGTGAAACATGAATGATTCTAAAAACACTCTTAAAAATGATATCTTATATCTCTTATATAAATGAGAGAAAAAAAAAATATTTTCATTGGGCATGATGAAATAATTAAATGGCCATAACTCATAGCCACTTACATGAGACGATTTAGTGATAAATCCTCGTGTGACAAAATCTTCCGCTAAAGAGGTATAGCAATTTCGACCTGTCCACACAGCTACTCACATCTCACGATTCTCGACAGAGATGTTGAGTATTTGTATGTTAGTACTTTTATTGACCATATAAGGTGCGGGAGGGTCACTAGAGTCATTGAAAATCGACAATAAATGATGGGGCTTTCGATGCAGCAGTCAGACTTACTGTAGCTCAATCCAAAAGAGTGTGGAATTGAGAGATTTCCACGGGAACTTTGGCATCCAGGCTTCGTCTTTGAATCACCAGCTTCTGCTATGTGATTGTGGGATGACCATGGTTCTTCCTTCAACTCTCTGCATATGCTATTTTTTTTTTTTTGATGGATTAATCTGATGGGTTGGGGCGTAAGCAAGGAGAAGGAATGTGGGTTTTGTCTTCATTGTTTTTCTTTTGGGTCAAGTAGCTGTAGTTATCGGCTCAGTTCAAGCTGCGGAGTTAACATTAGGTGGTCCTAGACACTTGCATGAGACATTTCAATGATAATTCCGCGTGTGACGAAGTCCTGTGCAGTGCGTTGCACGGTTACATTTTCCAAAAGCATGATTTATCTGACACATTCTTCTTGGAATCTTTTGTCATTATTCGTCGGGAGGAGCAAGCCAGTGTGAGCCAGAGACTGGAGTACTCTTGTCCAATAAAAGCTGTTCTTACTTTCCAAATTCTCTCTCTCCCTCCGTGGGAAAACAAAAAGTCTGGTCTTCTCCTTTCCCAATCGATCTTTCATAATTGGAATATTGGGGCAAAACTTAAAAGTTGATGGGAAAGGAGAAGACCTGTACCCCTCATATTTTACAAAGAAAGAGTCCCCTTGATAAACTCTACCAACTCATTAATTTATCAATTAGGGCTTCTATCCTCACCACCACAAGCATCTACAAGTTTTTTTTCACTAGGGCCCTTGGGTTTTGATTTCTTAAAATAGAACAAAACTTCACTTATTTTCTTTCTAAATAAATTTAAAGTAATTTTCCAATTTTGAAAATATTATGAAAAATTACATACATCCTGTAATGAGTTGATATGTTTCAAAAAAGATTTTTAAGAATTTTACGTGATAAAAGTTTAACAAAGATTAAAAAAATGAAAAGCAAATAGTTAAAATCATGGGAAAAGGTCATCAAAAACTCTAAATTATACCCACCGTAACATATTTACTATTAAAAAAATTTTGCGTTACTAAAAATGTGAAAATTGTATATGTGTAACACATTTACCCTCCATCAGGGATTTGTAAACAAAAGGCAAACATTGTTGACAGAGTGCCACATGGCTTAAGTAAAATGAAAACGATGTCGTTTTGATTGAAAAATGATCTGAAGAAATCTTGATGGTGAGTTAATGTACCATGCAAGTACAAGTTTGGGATTTTTAATGTAAAAAGAAAAAAAAATTAGGGTAAATATATAACAGTAGGAATCGCTTGGATTATTTATATTACAAAAAAGAATGTATTCGATAGGAAATTTAAAAGCGGTATTGTGTTGCCGATTTGAGAACTTACCTTGTACTCTAACAATTATAGCGCACATAAATAAATAGAACATCTCTCTCTTTTTTTTAAATTTATAAATAAACTCCATAATAGATAGAATTAATGAATGTCATATCTTTTAATAAGGGTAGTGTGGCAGAACTTCAATTAGATATAACAGATGTGATAATCCATCGACAAATTAACTTGGCCCAAGCCGGTCGACTCACCCCAATAAGAAATTGTTAATTCATATCAGTTCGGTTTCAATTTGAAATCTCAAAGAACGGGAACTAACCAACCTATATATAGAAGAAGAACAAAATCCGTTGTGTCTAAATTTGCAAAATAGAAAACATAATCCTCAAACTAAATTACATATTCCAGTTCAGAGTAAAGCCACGGATATGGTCCGAGATCTGATCATTCCTAAGTAAAAAGGACTTTGGGAGTCTAAAATTGATTTTCAGAAATTTATTGAGGATCATCTGTAGACTTTCAGGTAAATGCTAAGTCAACTTGGTTGGTCTCCTCGATAGTATCTCATGTACGACAATATGTCTCATCAGGATTTGTTATAGCCCACCAATTTTGATTGCATCATTGATAGAGAGAGTATCAATGATGAGGGCCACTTTCATTGTAGTGCCAAGACTCAAGAAGTCAAGCAAAACGAGATTAAGCGTGTGCAATGGGGAGGAGATCACAACCGCAAAACAGGAGAACGAGAAAAGAAGAAAATCAACAAGAGTAGACTAATTTGAGCTAGTAATTGTATGCATGAAATGTGTTTCAAGGTGGATGGATTTGTACTCGAAAAATTGTATGTTTATGTTGGTAGACTATATATGCATTTTGAAAAAGAATAACGTGTAGTTTCAAAATAAGAAATCAATTAGCTTCAAAGAGGTTAAATATAAAAAATTTCAATTGTTGCCCGACAAAATTTAGATTTCTAAGACAAGATACATCGCAAGTGGACTTTTTTCTTCCTTTTTCTAGGCTAGAATTTCTAATTACTATGGATTGTGGTTGATATGTATTGCTGATAATTATTTTTGCAAAGAATTTTATTTTTCCTTCAATCTAGTACTGGTGTTGTATATATTTTGTTAAATTTTCATAATTTTGAGGAACGTCCTATCTTGCTATCATTGAGATAACAAAGAAATGCAATCACGGTTACCAAAAGTCATTTTTGAAGAAACTAATCTAATCAAACTGTGAGCATAATGGATCTAAGGATTAAAAATGTTATAAAACTCCTAAACCTATTGTATTTGTTTCAATCTAGTCTTAAACTTTCTAACTGTCATTTTAGTCATAAATCTTTTGATCTAGAGTTTAAGGCAGCGTCTCTCCCTCCATGGGAAAACAAAAGTCTGGTCTTCTCCTTTGCAAACGATTTTTGATAGTTGGAATATTGGGGTAAAACTTAAAAGTCGATAGGGAAAAGAGAAGACTTGACCCTTCGTCTTTTACAAAGAAAGAGACTTCTTCGTAAACGCTAAAATACAACAATTCCAAAACATAATATTACTACGTAACTCTCAATCGCTAAACGACAATCTCTTTGTTTTTTAACGAATTTCATTAGTTGAAAGACAAGAACTAATGATAACCTTAAAAAATTTCTCTCCACAATATTCTTAAATTTCTTTATAGACCCTTTGAAAATCCCAAACTATCTATGTATCGGATGACACATTTGGTAGATGATGTGTGCCCCATCTCATTAACTTATTAATTGGGTTCCCACTCTCACCAGCACAAGCATCTGCAAGCTTTTTATTTAGTGCCCTTGGGTTTTGATTTCTTAAAATAGAACAAAACTTCACTTGTTATCTTTTCTAATAAACTTTGAATGCATCATTGATAGAGAATATCAATGATGTAGGCTGCTTTCATTACACTGCCAAGACTTGAGAAGTCAAGCAACGGTAAGCATATGTTTTGGGGAAGAGATCACAATTCCAAAATAGGAGAATGAGAAAGAAGAAAAATCAACAAGAGCATATTGATTTGAGCTGGTGACTGTATGCATGAAATGCATTTCAAGGTGGATGGGTTTGTACTTGAAAATTTGTCTTTTTCTGTTTATAGAATATATATGCATTCTGAAAAAGAATAAAGTGTCGCTTTAAAACAACTAGCTTCAACGAAGTAAAATATAAACTTTTTCAATTGTTTTGTTACAAAATTGAGATTTCCAAATAAGATTCCACTATATACTTTTAAATTAAGACAAGATACATTGCACAATATAGAATTTCTATCTAATATGGATTGCGGTTGATACGTATTTGTGGAGAATTATTGTCACCAAGAACTTTTTTTTTTTTCCTTTTCCTTTTTCTAGTCAAGCAACTGTAGTTATTAGCTTAGTTCAAGCTGTGGAGTTAACGTCAGCTGGTCCTGGAGACTTGCATGAGACGATTCCCTGACAGTTCCTTGTGCAACAAAGTCTTTGTGCATTGCGGGGCGGTGCCCAACTTTGTGCGTTGCGGGGCGGTGCCCATCTTTGTGCGTTGCGGGGCGGTGCCCATTTAAATTTTCCAATGCACGATTTATTTGACATAAATTTCTCGAATCTTTTGTCGCTACTCATCGAGAAAAGTAAGTCATCGTGGGCCAGAGACTGGTGCACAATTGTCACGGGAGAGCTGCTCTTACTTTCCAAACAATCCCTGAAAGAAAAAGTCTTCATCTTCTCCTTTCCCAATTGAAGAAAAAGACTTGTCAAACTCTATATTTAAATGATTCCAAAGCTTAATATTGCACCATAACTCTCAGTGGTCGGGCAGCAATGATCGATGAAAAGGCCAACTAGTTAACAAATTCCATTAGTTAACTTACAATAAGGCATAATTATCTTAGCAATTTCTCTCTATAAATCCTTAGATTTCTTTGGAGAGACTAATTGAAAATCCCAGCAACCAAAGTAATTAGACGAGGCATTGATAGATGATGTGCCAACCAACTCAATAACTTATTAATTAGGGCTTAGATGCTCTCCATCATAAGTGTCTACGAACTTTTCAAATGGGCCATTTGCCAACTAATAATACAAGCCCCCTTGTCAAATTTCCCGTAGAAATTTGGCTGCAAGAAATGAATCGACAATGACAAATTGACACATGATGCTTACATGTGTAGGTCGAATCACATCAATAATGTAAATCTATCAGTAAGAAAATCGACATTACCTAGAGTGTTTCCTTTGGCAATAGTAAAATTGTACCAGAGCCTAGATATGCTAGTCGGTATTGTCTTGAACTAAATGTCAATGCATTTGTAGCCCTTGTACATGACCACCATAATTTCGAAACAGCAATTTGAGAAGACAAGTGCAACATCTCCAACAACAATTGGAGCAATCTCGATTTTTAAGGCCTGACGATCCCCATCATGACCGTGAAGAGGAAGAAGACAAAGAGTAGATTAACCCCTTCAATGATGTTCATTTTTGACGCAGCTTGTGAAGTAGCTCCTGTGCATCACCGGTGTTGGAATCGTGATTCTTATGATTTCAATGTTAAAGTAGACATTTCAAACTTCCAAGGCACTATGCATTGTAAGGCTTTGTTGATTGGCTCAACCCAACTGAGCAAGTTTTTGATATGAGAATATGGCGGAGAATCAAAAGGGGAAGCTTTTGGCCATCAAGCTTAGAAAGGCATGCTTAGTTCTAAATATCTTAACAACTTGGCAATTTAATCTTTTCAATTAATTTTGATCGGAAATCACTAATGTAGACATCGACCAACTATTGGCCTTTCTACATGGCATGGTCAACACTAATGTAAAATTTTTTTTATAGTTTTTTAATATTTTTTCCTTTACCTTTTTTCTTTCCTTTTCTTTCACTTTGGCTTGTGGTCAATACTTGGCCATGGCCGGCGACTAACCACAGGCGAGAGCCAGTGAGTGTCGCAAGGACCTCACAAGATCTGGAGAGAGCTTAACGATCGCACGGCCATAGGCCAAACGTTAAAGAAAAGGATACAGAAACGAAGGGAAAAATGGAAAAAAAAAAATTAAAAATGCAAAAATTATCCACGTTAGCGTCAGTCAGGCCATGAAGGATTGTCGCCAGCTAGCCGACGTCCACATTAGTAGTTTATGGCCAAATTGGATGAAATGACTAAATTGACAAGTTGCCAAAAGATTTATGATTACATTAATAGATTTGAAAGGTTTAGACCTGATTTGGCTGTCATACTATAGATTTAGGATTTTTTGGATAATTATCCCACCCAAAAACTTATCAACAAGATTCTTTGCCTTTTTTTTCCCGCAATTTGAGGCAAGAGGAGTATTCCGTGGAAGAATGCACCACCAAATTTGAGCATGTCCTGCTATGATGTCATGTGGCCGAGGCAGAGGAGCAAGCTATAGCTCGGTATTTTGGAGGTCTTCATTCGAAAATTGCCAGTGTTGTCCTATTACAACCTTATTGGACTTTTAATCAGGTCTTCAAATTATCGATGGAGGTGGAAAAGCAACTCAAGGAGAAAAGAGAGTGAAGTCAGAAGCCATTAACCAAACAGGGATCCTTTAATATTGGGAGTTCGACTTTAAAACCTTTGTCGGCATCGAAGGAAGCCGTTGAACAAAGGAGGAGCATTTAAAACCAATTAACCAAACGAAGCTGTACAATAAATCAAGAGTGTTTGAAATGCCATGGATTTGGTCACATTGCCTTGGAGAGTCCTGATAGAAAGATCATGTATCTTGTACGAGATGATCAATAGGGAGAATCGCAACACAACTCTTTGCTCCAAGAGAGTTTAAGGAGCAGCAAAGAAATCATTTACGAAGATCGGTGAAGCTCGCCATTCAAAGGAGCTTGCATGCTGATCATCTTAAGGATTAGACCTGTCAAATTTGTGAGTTGGGTCAAGTTTGGGTTGGGTCATAAATAGTCCAACCAAAATCGATCCATTTAACTCGTTTATGACCCATTTATCGTAGTGCAAAGTTTTTTACCCATACCCAATTCGACTCATTTAACTAAACCTAAGAAAGCTTATTTCTTATGATATATATATTTTTAAAAAGGTATTGCTAAAACACTTTTATGCAATACAAATTTATTGGACAATTTTTATTATTTTTTAAAAATAAGCCTTTATTTTTCTTAAATATTTTCCAAGAAGTTTTTATAGGAAAAATACAATATTTTTTGGTTTTTGGCTCAAATTTGAAAATAAATTTGAAAATATTTTTGTTGTTGTTTGGTATGAAAATACGATTAAATTTTCCTCCTTGATTCCTTTTAATATTTTTTTTTTTTTTTAAATTGAATTTTTAATTATTTTATTTTTAAAAAATCCAATCTTTAAGTTTTTCTTTTTCTTTTTCTTCTTTAGCCGGCTGCCAACCACATCGACAGTCAGCGGCTGGCCATAGGTGAGCTTGAGCTCGCCCGAGGCACGCCAACGAGGCCTTGCCAATTGTCGACAACCTCGAGCTCACCTAAGGTTAGAGAGCTCGGGCCTTGCTTGGCTGGCATCAATCGTCATCATGCATGCCACTGGCTAAGGAAGGACTAAGGAGGAAGAAGAAAGGAAAAAAAAAAAGTAAAGAAAAAAGAAAAAAGAAAAAAGAAAAGAAAAATGAATATAATAAATAATTATAATTTTGATTTTTATAAAAAAAATTATTTTTATAAAGTTAAAGAGGTAAAGAGAGAGTGTGAGGTTTGGGTTGGAAATGGGTTCTAAGTCCAACCCATTTAAGACCCATTTATCTTAAACTTTAATTTTTAAACTCATTTAACTAGTCTCTTCAAAATGTAAATGACTCATATATGGCCAATTTATGATTTAAATGAATCATATATGAGTTTAAAACTCATTTTAACGTGTCTATTAACGATGATGATGCCACGACGGTTGGTCCATTTATTAGATTATATGGCTCATTTATTAGATTACTTCAAGCTGTGGAGTTAACATCAGCCGGTCTTGGAGACTTGCATGAAACAATTCCACGACAGCTCCTCGTGCAACGAAGTCTTTGTGCGGTGGCGGCAATGCCCGTTTAAATTTTCCAAATGCATGAGTTGACATATATTTCTTGAATCTTTCGTCGCTACTCATCGAGAAAAAACAAGCCATTGTGAGCCAGAGACTGGTGCACAATTGTCGCAGAAGAGCTGCTCTTACTTTCCAAATGATGTGTAGGAAACAAAAAGTCTTGGTCTTCTTCTTTCCCAATCGAATTTGTATGCTTTGGTACATTAGGGATGTTTACTTCTTTGCATGGCAAATTTTTCTTCCGGGGCGTTGATTAATTCAAAAGGACTTTGGGTGTCCGAAATTGATTTTCAGAAATTTATTGAGGGTCATTTGTAGAGTTTCAGGTAAATGCTAAGTCAACTTGGTCAGTCTCCTTGATAGTTTCTCATGTATGACAATATGTCTTATCGGGATTTGTTATAGCCCACTAATTTTGATTGCATCATTGATAGAGAGAGTATCAATGATGCGGGCCACTTTCATTGTAGTGCCAAGACTCAAGAAGTCAAGCAAAACGAGAGTAAGCGTGTGCAATGGGGAGGAGATCACAACCCCAAAACAGGAGAACAAGAAAAGAAGAAAATCAACAAGAGTAGACTAATTTGAGCTAGTAATTGTATGCATGAAATGTGTTTCAAGGTGGATGGATTTGTACTCGAAAATTGTATGTTTATGTTGGTAGACTATATATGCATTTTGAAAAAGAATAATGTGTAGTTTCAAAATAAGAAATCAATTAGCTACGAAGAGGTTAAATATAAAAATTTTCAATTGTTGCCCGACAAAATTTAGATTTCTAAGACAAGATACATCAAAAGTGAACTTTTTTCTTCCTTTTTTCTGGGCTAGAATTTTTAATTACTATGGATTGTGGTTGATATGTATTGCTGATAATTATCATTGCAAAGACTTTTATTTTTCCTTCAATCTAGTACCGGTGTTGTATATATTTTGTTAAATTTTCATAATTTTGAGGAACGTCCTATCTTGCTAGGATCATAATAACAAAGAAACGCAATCACATTAGTAGCACCGACACGCGACACGATACGACACGCGACACGATACGACACGCTGACACGTCATTTCTCAAAAATAGAGAATTCCGACACGTTATAACACGTTATATATTAAATCAATATTTTAATTTTTAATTAATTTGATTTAAATTCACAAATAAATAAATGATAAAAAAAGAGTTTACAATGAATTTACATTAATAATATTAATAAATCTATTCATAGGAAATTTGAAAGACATATTCATAGTTAATGCATATTCATATTTGGGAACATGCTTCTAACTTTAACAAAAATTGTCAATGAAACTAATGACTAACCAAATATTAGAATCATTTTTACCAAAAAAAAAAAAAAAAGAATATTAGAATTACCAAAAAAAAATGTTAGAATCAACTTATTTAAATAAATCCATGATCTTCTATAATGATTAAAATTTATCATTATTTAATATTTAGTATTTTTATTTTTCGAAACCATTTTTTACCCAATTTATTTATTTTTCTGACAAAAATAGCTTTGCCGCCCAAAAATTATTTCCCTCCCTCCTTTTTCCCCCAAACCCATATCCTCCCAAAAATCATTTCCCTCTCTCGTTTCTCCCCCCCACCCTGCCCCATAGTTTCTTTCCCTCGTTTCTCCTCGCATCGCCTGTCATTTCCCTCGTTTCTTTTCCCTCTCCTCCATGCCACCCCAACCCCGACACCCTCCTCTCTGCCCCTAATTTCTTTCCCTTTCTTTTCCCCCATCACCTGTCATTTCCTTTATTGAAAATTAAAGTCATCCCCCGCCCCCTCTCTCTCTTCTTGCTAAAACCCTAATTGCGACCTCTTCCTCCTCCACACACGATCCTCTTTGATCTCTTTTGGTCACCTCATTGCAGCATCGCAATCGTGGCCCTCTGGATCGCCTCGGTCTCTGCTCTTCCTCTAGCCCTCGCTCATCGTCGCAGCCTCGCCATCCCTCGCGACCTAACCTCTGCTCCCTCTCCCTCACCTCCACCCTCTATTGTTTTCTTCAACGATCCTCTCTCTTGGACACACGTGTTGGAACATGTTGAGAAAAGTTGACCACGTGTCTGAAAATCCGACACGTGTTGACCGCATGTCCAAGCATGTTAGACACGTCGACACGTGTCGGACACAACATTGAAGCTCCAACAACGTGTTCGTGCTTCATAGATTACCAAAAGTCATTTTTGAAGAAACTAGTCTAATGAAACTCTGAGCATAATAGAGTTAACAATTGAAATATTAGAAAACTCCTAAACATATTGTATTTATGCCAATTTGGTTCTAAACCTTTTAACGTTGTTAGCTTATCTCTCCATGGGAAAACAAAAGTTTGATCTTCTCCTTTCCAAATGATTTTTGATAGTTGGAATATTGCGGGATAAGTACACTAATTGTGCCATAAGTTGTGTACGGCGCTCACTTTGGTACCAAAAGTTTCCGTCGGATCATTTAAGTGCCAAAAAATTTGAAAAACGCTCATTTTGGTGCCAACGCCGATCTGATCGGCCGGAAATCCGACGTGGCCTTTTTTTTTTATTAATTTCTTATACTGATGTGGCTCGCCGAAGAGTCCAGTCAGCATGTAAACCACTAAACGACGTTGTTTGGCATCTTAAACCCCAAGTCGAAACCCTAAATCCCCAAATCGAAAGAGAGAGAGAGAGAGAGAGAGAGAGAGAGAGAGAGAGAGAGAGAGAGAGAGAGAGAGAGAGAGAGGCCATGGCGGCGTTGTCTTCTTCCCCAAAGAACAACACCAGTAGAGAGAGAGAAAAGCCATGGTGGCATCGTCTTCTTCCTCGAAGAACAACACCAGCAGAGAGAGAGAAGCCATGGCGGCGGCGTCTTCTTCCCCGAAGAACAACACCAGCACTAGCCACTCTCTGGACAGAGCCCAATCCACCATCTCCATCCACGCCCTCCTTGTTTCCCTCGCACTCCTCGTCTTCTCTCTCTCTCTGCACCTTCAACCCCCCTTCTTCCTCCTCCTCCTCTGCCCTCGCCTCCTATTTTCCCATCACTTCTTGGCCGAGCAATGGTGGCCGAGCGACGGTGGCCACGCAACGGTGGCCAAGCAACGGTGGCCGAGCAAGCTAAGTCGGCGAGGATGAACAAAAAAAAAACCCTAATTTCAATCACAAATGAGCTATGCGGCGTCGTTTTTCCTAAGCCATCCACATAAGACGGCAAAACGACGTCGTTTTCTTAAGTAGGATAGAAAACGACGTTGTTTAAAGGGTTTATCGAATTTTTTTTTAAAATATAAAGTCACGTAATCATTTTGGCCGGAATTTCTCGCCAGTGGCACCAAAGTGATCGTTTTTTCTCCAATTTGGCACTTAAGTGATCCGGCGGAAACTTTTGGCACCAAAGTGAGCGCCGTACACAACTTATGGCACCATTAGTGTACTTATCCCAAATATTGCAACAAAACATAAAAGTTAATAGGCAAAGGGGAAGACTCTTCATTTTTTACCAAGAAAGAGACTTCTTGGTAAACTCTAAAAAAGAACAATTCCAAAATATAATATTGCACCATAACTCTCGATCATTAAACAATAGTCTCTTCATTTTTTAACAAATTTCATCAGTTGAACGACAAAAATTTCTCTCCAGAATATCCTTTAATTTCTTTGTAGATCATTTGAAAATCCCAAAGCTTATATATCGGATGACACATCAGATGACACATTTGGTAAATGATGTGTGTCCCAATTCATTAACTTATTAATTAGGGTTCCCAATCTCACCACCAAAAACATCTGCAAGATTTTTATTTAGTGCCCTTGGATTTTGATTTCTTAAATAGAAATAAACTTCACATATTATCTTTTCTAATAAACTTTGAATGCATCATTGATAGAGAATATCAATCACGCAGGCTGCTTTCATTACATTGCCAAGACTTGAGAAGTCAAGCAATAGTAAGCGTATGTAGTGGGGGAGAGATCACAATTCCAAAACAGCAGAATGAGAAAGAAGAAAAATCAACAAGAGCATACTAGCATGAGCTGGTGATTGTATGCATGAAACGCATTTCAAAGTGGATGGGTTTATACTTGAAAATTTGTATTTTTCTGTTTAAAGACTATATATATGCATTCTGAAAAAGGATAAAGTGTAGCTTCAAAATAATTAATCAACTAACTTCAAAGAGGTAAAATATAAACATTTTCAATTGTTGTGTTACAAAATTGAGATTTTCAAATAAGATTCCATTATATACTTTTAAATTAAGACAAGATACAACGCACATGGATCTTTTTTCCTTTTTCCGAGCTAGAATTTCAATATAATGTGGATTGCGGTTGATACGTATTTGCGGAGAATTATCATTGCCAAGAATTTTATTTTTCCTTTTCCTTTTTCTGGTCAAGCAACTGTAGTTATTGGCTTAGTTTAAGCTGTGGAATAAACATCAGCTGGGTCACAGAGACTACGAAAGTATTGGATGCAAATATTGTGGAACACAAATAACTCTTATTTCTGGGAAAGAAGTTAAATCCAGATGCAGTGTAACCCGAACTTGATTGTTCAATTGTACTGGAGATCTAAAACTAAACTAGATATCTTACAACACATAACCTAGACAGTGTAAATGCATGAATCTTCCGTCCTACAAACAAAAGCTTAAGAAACACCTGCTTGAACCTATGCACCTACAAAAGATTTCGTAAGTAAAGAACTTCCATCACATATAGCAATGAACTGGCACTTCGTCCAGTAATTCTCTTCAGTTTCATAAATTGTCGGCACTCAAATTAGCTTATTGGGCTTCGGAAGCCGAAAGGGGTAAAGTAGGCCCAATACACGAGAATTGACAGAGAGTGGGCTAGAATGCCAACAGTCGATAAATAGGGATGATCTCGAACAATGCAACAGGGGGACTTGCCGAAATCGGTGAGATAAGAATGGAAGCAGTTACGGGAGTTGGAACCAGCGAAAATATCAACAAGGTAGGGTGATTATCGACAAGGAGCTAAGGCTTACGAAACATTTTAAATATCGAATTGGTAACCGCTAAAAGGCAATTCTTCGCGGATTACCACTATAAATAGCTAAAGAGGCATCAATGTGAGGACTTTTTGCCAAATCGACAATTGATCATTCAGTTTTCAATTGTTATCTTTCCTGTTATCACACTTTTACATTCAATTTGTACTTTTACTTTTCTCCTGCTTTCCTGCATTTCACTTTTGCCAGTAGTTTAGATCAGTTGCTTCCTTTCCCAGAGTGACATGGAACCCGTTAGAACAATCAAATTGAAGTTTTGCCTCTTTAGTGAAAAATTTTGTTGAGCAAACATTCCCAGCGAACATCTTTTCATCACATCCGGTTGGACCATTGTGTTTCGCTCTTGAAGGTGTTGATGGCAAAAACAAAGAACCAGGAGAGTCGCTCCTTTGTCAGTGAGGATAATTCGTCCCCGCAGTGTGTTGGAGAAAGAACCATCAGTTCCAAGATCTCTAGTCAAAATGAAGACCCTGTTGATGGTGTCAATACGGGTGATCATTCTAGAGACATTCCACAAGAATTGTCTGAAGACCAGAGAAGAGAGTTGGCCTCGAATCCAACGATAATGGCGATCATGAGAAAGATGTTTGAAGAACAACAAAACGATTTGGCCAATCAAATGGCTAATCATTTTTCTAGTATCTTGACTTCTCTATTAACCAATTTGGCTACTCATTTGACTTCAAGAATGAGGATGTCGAATCAGGTAAATATGACTCATAGTGGTCATACAAATGTGATCCCACAACCTGTACAAGTTCCGGCTCAACCTGCCATTAGCGGTTCGAATCCCGTGCCGCCAGTTAGGACTTTGCAAAGGGTAGATAGTGTGAACGACCAGATTCAGGACAATCAAGGTAGTTGAGTTAGAGTGCTCGAAACCATACCCTCGCTTGGATCGGCTCCAGAAACTTCTAATGCCATGAATCCAACAAGGGTGATTGGTGATACTATGAACTTTGGAAATGAGGCTCAGGTGAGTCTCACTTAGCCAGTGCTCAAGGGGCAATAATGCAATGTCGCCTCCAGGAGTAGTGAATGTTGGATCGATTCCTCTGCTATTTGCAGGGTACCAGCCTTATTGGCTATGGGGAGGACCAAGAGATTTCGCAGTTCGGCCTCCTTTGCCACCAAGGGTACAAATGAATCAAGGCAATCGGGCTGTGGATCTTGTGAGAGATTAGAGGATGATAGAACGGGCTGCTTGTTTAGTCATGCAAATGATGGGTTTGGATGGAGGCGACCTTTGAGGCTTGTGTACTGCAAACCATACCCAAATTAAGTTGATAACATCCCATACCCCAGGGATACAAAATCCCCGAGTTTACTCTCTTTATTGGGAAAGATGATCGATCGATGGTGGAACATATTAATTGATTCATGGCTCAATGTAGTGATGTTAATAACGATGGAAGAATGAAATTATGTTTGTTCCCTTTATCATTATCAAAGACAGTTTTTACTTGGTATACTGGTCTCCTCGCAAATTCAGTACAAAACTGGGAGGAAATGGACAATAAATTCTATATTCAAATTTTATTGTCCAATTCCCGAAGTGACATTGTTGGATCTGGCCATTGCCAAACAATTTAATAATGAGACGGCCGATCAATTTGTTGCCTGATTTGAGAGAGAGAAATCGGTGTTTGTTCTTTCTCTCAAAAAAAGAAATTGCCAAGATGGCCAAAAATGGTTTAAGATAGGGCAGCAGCAAAGCGCAAATTCTATGGCTAAGGTACCATAACAAATTATACGTGAAAATTCTCAAATTTTAAAACGTGATAGACCTAAGTATCATGCACAAACTTCATCAAAGACCCTTCCTCAAAATCATTTCACAGAAAATCACAAAAAATTATCAAACCAATTGTATCATAGAAACATAGCTACACTTCAGTCCAACATAAATGATAGGTTTAAACCGGATTTAACGAAAATAGCAAACGTGACAAACGACGAGCTATTAAGGCATGCTATATGTCATATTGAAGCTTGGAATGTCTCCTACCAATGTCTAGAACACATCGAATACGATTAAGTATGTTAATAAGCACGATCAACGACATTTCTATCAAGAGGTCAACCCCGCAGCAACAATGTCGGTAACATTCAGAACATGTGGTGCTTTATCTTCTTTAAACAACATGAGAACAATATACAATTTTTTTTTTTTTTTTGCCATTAGGTCTAGATGCGGGGTTTAAGTTTCATGAAGACATCTCAACTTAATTTGACTAAAAAAAATCGTATGAAATTTGGAAAACAGGTTAGATCATATGAATGCGCAAGATTGCAGAACTGAAAACCCACATCGATTATGAAATTGAATAAGCTAACGACAATTGTTTGGGGTTATCTATGCCTCGTTAAAAAGCTTATGAGATGCCCTACAATTTTCATGAAGGGTGCAAGTTCAATCGAATAAGTTTATGACCTCGTTTTAGAGCAAACACAAGTTAGGTTCAAACAGGGCGGAACAGTATAGTGATGATTTTTTAAAGATTTGCCTAATCAAAACTGTTGCAAAAATTCTAGAAAAAAGATATGTCATGACTTAACATATTTCGTACAGCTTTCATGAAGAAACCATCTTCAAAATCAAAACACAAAAATCAGTAGAAAATTAGCAAATAGATGATACTTTCAAAAGTCAGAACAACCAGAAAAGCACATAAAACCAGCAGAAATCATCCAACTTTCGAGGTGAATTTCAGGTATCAAACGAACTCCGTTCGGGATCATAATATATCAAATCGAAGCTTACCAAACGTAAATCAAATGTTTAGAGCACTTTGAAGCAAGATAACAAGGTTTAGGACCTCAAATCAGCAAAACTAAGTAAACATGCAAAAATCATGTCTTATTCTCATTTTCAATCAACACAACATCATCAAATCTCATCACATAACATTCAATCACAGATCTAAACATATGCTATAAACCTAAGGTTTGAATCCTAGCCCCAATTGACTAACTCGATCTTGCTTCATTGGATTCAAGTTTTGAATATCTACCTTTGCACGTTGTTGATGAAACAAGTTCGATCAGATGATGATCAAGTTACCACAGCGAATCACCAATGTCGACGATTGTCGAGGGAATACTGAGGAATGCCAGAGGGATCAGATCGGTGCCAATCGGACCGCCGGTTCATTGTTGGGATGGACCAGGTCTAATTGGACCTAGTTTGTGCCGATTTAGAAGATCAACCACCAAAAACTGTTCCGATGGCTGTCCAACCAAGCCTCGACCACCAAAGGGCCGAGGACTCTTCTAAGGGACGATTGGCCATGGTCGGACTGCTCAGGGACCACTGATGATTGCCGATTAGCAAGGAGGAGCCGGTTAGAGCAAAGACCGATTCAACCGCTGGTCTTCAACCTTCAACGGAGACGCGCTCAAGCGGGAGGTCTCAGGCTGCGCATGACAACGCTTCTGTTCTCGGGAAGAGTTTTTTTTCAGAAATAGTTCTTTTATATTTCTGCTCCGGGGAACAATTTCTGAGTAAAAGAACTCGTTTGGTAACGACACAAAATTTCTACTCCTGGAATAGAAAAAGAATAGAAATGCGTTTGATAACGCAACAATTTCTTTTTTGTATTTATTCATTTTTTATTTTTTCCGACAGATCGCCGTTGCCGCTGCCGCCGCCGCCGGCCAGTGACGGCGGGCGGCAACTAACGACGGCGACAGCGGTTGGCAACCGTCAACCGGCGGCGGGCGGCGGCCGCGGCGACGGCAGCGACGGGCGGCGGCAACGGCGACCGGGCGACGACGGCAACCGGGCGGCGGCCGGCGATCGGCGGCGGCGGCGGCAGCAACTCCCTACCGGCGGCGGCAACCGGCAACTAGCGACCGAGACCGGCGGCGGCGGCGGCGGCGGCGGCGGCGGCGGCAGCCGGCGACCGGCGGCCGCGGCGGCGGCGACCAGCGGCCGGCGAGCGGCAGCGGCGGCGGCCGGCGGCAGCCAGCGACCGGCAGCGGCGGCGGCGACGGCGACGGTGGCCCGTGGCGGTGACCACGGCGCGCGGCGGCAACCGGCGGCGACCGGCGATCGGCGGCGGCAACCGGCGATCGGCGGCGGCGGCGACCGCGGCGGGCCAAGGTGGGCGGTGGCTCCGGGCGGTTGACGGTGGTCGCGGCAAGAAAATAAAATTAAAAAAGAAAATCAGCTTACTTCTAGAAATTGTTCCCGGGAACAAGAAGCAACTTTTTTTTGCTTCTCAAAACTGTTCCCGGGAACAAAACGGGAACAAAAAATTGAGAAATTGTTCCCAATAAATGTTTTACCAAACAGGTTTTACATTCTTTTTTTGTTCCGAGGAACAAAAGAATGTAAACCGTGAGAAACGAAGCGTTCTCATGCGCTACCTTAGAGGCCGCCGAGCTAGTGGTGGTTGTGATCGACACGAGAGAGAGAGAGAGAGAGAGAGAGGGAGAGAGGGAGGGAGGGAGGGAGGGAGGTTGGAGGGCTAAGCGCGATGCGGTGGGCCGCCAGCATGGGGCCGGAACTTGCGGCAATGGGCAGCAGCAAGTAAGAGAGATGGAGGAGAGAGAGAGGGTAGAGAGCTGAGAGAAAGTTTTAGAAATTTTGAGATTTGAAAAATGCAAATTATGAGCCCCTAAGTTTTGGAGGGAAAAATGCTTATACACTTCTCCTTTCAAATCAAATCTTGGCCATCAATTCGATCTGACGACCAAAACTTGATTGGATGACTTAATTAATTCTATTAGGGGTTAATCGAGGTTTAAAAAATGTTACATAATTATTCAGATGGTATTGATGTGCGAAAATTGGACATTTAAACTGAGTTCATGATTAAAGCCTAATTAGGGGTACTTTTGTAATTTCACAAAATCCAAGGTCATTTTTGCGAAATATGGAGTTATCGGCATCTTCATGCGACAGGTACGATTTTTTGTTCATTTATTACCTCTGGAGCAGTCCTGCTTACTTTCCTTAATATATGTATGTATATTTTTTGGTTGGGTAGATATGAAACGGCTAATTCATTTGATTGAAGTGATTCATGAAATTCGGGCGTTGCTCTGTTTGTACAATTTTAGGCTCTTGTTGCTACCCCGAAAGAAGCTACTATGATATTCTTGGTGCTCCGGAGAATGCCGGCCGAGATGAGATTAAGAAGGCTTTTCATGCGGTGGGTAAAACTTGTGTACAAACCAGTGGGAATCACATTGGTGTTTAACCAATTAACACATTGCATTGAGAATGCATGTTCTTTGGTACACTGGTTTGTACTACAAATGCCTTTCAATGAATGATGACTGCTATGTTCACAAGATGAGAAAAAGATATGGCTTTCATGTCCTACCTCTACTTGGGATGTGTGGAGCTAGTTCTTCAACTGTATCTTTGAACATAGGATGCCTTGGATTTGAAACTTATTCCACTGGGTTACAGCAAAGCATTGCATATATAGAGGTAGGACATAGGTCGAGACTCCTGCTAAAAAAAGGCCACACACCTACTCCAAAAATTAGAAGAGGTGCATGATCCACTTAACTTCAAGTTATTCACATACGAAACTTTAATGATTGTCTTTGCGTATGACAGAATTACTTGTACCAAATTCGAAGGGAAAACAAAGTTGTCTGAGAAAAGTGATTTGTTTTTCCATTGCCAAAAAAGCCACACACCTACTCCAAAAATCATGCTTCCAACATGATGAAAATTTGATTGCCCCTTATAAGAGAGATTTAAATTCAACCATTGCAACAATTCACTGAGAAGAATTCTCTCAAATGTTGTTGTGGGACAAACTTAAGCCATATTGTACAGACAATTAGACAATCCTTTAGAACATGAAAAGTTGTTTCCTCATGCATCTCAAGCAAAATATATTTCCTCTCGAGTTGTGAGACAATTTTAGTTTATTAGTCAATAGTCCCTTATGAGTGGCTAGCCAGAGGAAAGTTCTAACACCTTGCGGTCCCTTCCACTTCCAAATTGTGGATCATTCACTATCAGATTCTTGATAGTCCACCCTATTGGTTACCTCGCATTCTAACTTAATAGAGAAATACTGGCTTCTAGTATCTTTTCACAAAAGAGTATCATCCCCATCAAAAGCTAAAGGAGGTTTGATAGCTCTAATGCAAAAGATTATATCTTTGGTACAATTCCCAAAAATATCCGAAAGTTGCACTTTCCATTCAGCACAAAATGACAAACTTTTTTGTCCATCTCAAGAGAAGATAGTTGGGTACTAACAATATTATAGAGCGACTCGGTGCCTAATACCCATCTATCTGTCCAAAACCAGATGTGTTTGCCATTTCACAAACTCCATAAAGCTCCTACCTGTAAAGCCGGCCATACGTTCACAATTGCCTTGTAAAAGATCGAGTCACTAGGTTTAGTATGAAAAGCACTATTCTATGAACAATATTTAGCAATCAGGACTTGCGCCTAGAGGCTATTATGTTAAGTCTTGAGACCCCACGCTCGCTTCATCATAAAACCTTTATTGGTCAGTACAATAGCTCTAAAAACAAGACCACCACAATTCTTAGGCTTGCAGATGGACTCCCCATTTGGGAGGTGAATTCGGCATTTATCGCTTGTGTCTCCCCATATGAAAGCACGATAATTCTTTTCAATCTCTCGACAGACTTAAGTTGGACTGCATGTGATGGATTGGGATAGATATAACTGCAGAATAAGATAAAGTAATTTGACCTGCCACTGACAAGCTTTACGATTTCCATCCACTAAGCCTTTTATTCGTCCTCTCTAATACAAATTAAAAATGCCTTGAAGAGGTTCTTCCACGAATCAAAGGCACTCCCAAATACTTGCCTAGCTTCGCGCATAAACCCAAAACCAGAAATCTTACTCAAATTACGTTTCAGCCCCAAAGAAACATTTTTTGAACAAAAATTTTAGTTTTAGCCTTGCTCACAATCTATCTTGATCTATTGCAAAAATCACCTAAACATTGCATGTCACAATCTATCTTGATCTATTGCAAAAATCACCTAAACATTGCATGATGACAATCAAGTGATCTCTTGAAGCCTCTGCCATTAACAAGAGATCATCCGTGAACATTAAATGAGAAATTCGCCGCCCACTCCTTTGAGAGCAAAAGGGTTTTCACCGTTTTGAATTTACCGTTTCACAAAAAAGGTGAGATAACCTTTTTATGCATAATACAAAAATGTATGGTGAAACAGGGTCTTCTTGACGTATTCCTCTACATGGGAAGAACTTTTTCGTAGCCTTGCCATTCCACAAAACTTTCAAAGATGATGATGTGATGTGATGCATAATTAAACGAAACCATAGAATTTAGGACACCCAACATGTGAAGAGTCTCTTCAATGAAGGACCACTTGAGTCGATCATGCGCCTTCTCAAGGTCAATTTGAAGGATCATATACCATTTTTTCCTTGAAGTTTGCTCGTCGAGTGAATTGCCTCTTATGTGAGCATACGCCTTCTCAAGGATGATGAAGTGATGCAATGCATAATAATTAAACAAACCATAAAATCTAGGACGCCTAATACGTGAAGAGTCTCCAGGACCACTTAAGCCAATCATACGCCTTCTCAAGGTCAATTTTAAGGATCATATACTCCTTTTTCCCTTGAAGTTTGTTCATCGGGTGAATTTCTTCTTGTGTGATAATAACATTGTCCTGAATATATGTCTACCAGGAACAAAACTGATTTAATTAGGTTAGACGAGATGCGGAAGCATTTCCTTTAGTGTGTTCAGGATCACTTTGTTGAGAATTTTGTAAACAACATTATACAGACTAATGGGTCTAAAGTTGCATATTAATTTTGGTTGTTTCACTTTTGGGATCAATACTAAGAGAATTTTTTTTTTTATTGGAAATTGCCGTTATCACTCTACGTACTTTATTTTTCCTTTCGGTGGGTCGAAACACATATCCATTCATTGGAAATTTGTTGCCGAAACAATAATTGTATTGAAAATTAACAACATGAAATCTTAGTTATCTATGTCATCTTTCTTGGAGAAGAAATACCTCACCACATATTTTTCTTTAATAACTTCTTGGAAATCACAGGCAACTTTTTCTATTGTATTGCTTATATTCACCTTTTATCATTGTATGATATTCATTCATTTGCAAAATATGTTCTATTATTATTTTTCGATGATGGATAACATTCTTATTGATACTTTAATAAAAAAAATTACAAAATATACTAAAAACTTATCACGTTAGATTATCTCTAATTATTAGGAGTGTCAAAAACCGAACCGAATCGAAAAGTTCAATTTTTTTTTTTTGTTGCTATTTGGTTCTAATTCAGTTTAGATAATAGGGATAAGTGCTGCGGAAGTCTTAAAACTTGTCACGAAAATGCAATTGAATTCTAAAACTTGCAAAAAATGCAATTAAGTCCTAAAACTTGTAAAAATGGTTCAATTGAGTCCTAAAGTTAACACCGTTAGTATTATTAATAGAAAATGATGACGTGGCGCCGACATAGTATTTTAAATGATTTTTTTTATTTTCCAGCTGGATTTTTAAAATAAATTTCTATTCAATTTTTTAAAAAATTATATTTAAAAACTAAAATTCATTTTTTATAAAACTGTTAATAAAAGAAAAAAAAAGAAAAGGGTAGAGGAGGCGGCCTTCCATCGCCAGAGGAGCCAGCGACAGTCGCCGGTTGCCGCCCGACCAGGGCGAGGCCTTGCCGACCCTAAGTGAGAGCCAACGACCCTTGCTTGGCGCGGGTGAGGGCTCGCCGGCCCCGTGAGGGCGCCCGGGTCTAGGCACACCGGCCCCTAGGCAAGGGCCGACGTGCCCATATCTAGGCACCATTGCTGCGTCGGGCGAGGGTTGCCGGCCCTCACTTGGGGCTAGCGAGCCTTCGCCCGCGCCAAGAAAGGGTCGCCGGCCCCTCCGGCGATTGGCGGCCGCCTCCTCTACCCTTTTTCTTTTTTTAACAGTTTTTTTAAAATGAAATTTAGTTTTTAAATATATATTTTTAAAAAAATTGAATAAAAAATTATTTTAAAAAGCCGGTTGGAAAATGAAAAATAATTTAGAATGCCACATTAGCATTTTCCGTTAATAAAACGATGGCATTAACTTTAAGACTCAATTGAATAATTTTGACAAGTTTTAGGATTTGATTGCACTTTTTGCAATTTTTAGACTCAATTGCATTTTCGTGACAAATTTTATGACCTCCGCAAAGACTTATCCCTAGATAATATTAAAAATTGGAACTTTTTTAACCGGTTCGGTTTTTATCGGTTCGGTTAATTGAACCAAACTGATAAAATCTAAAAAATTTCCTTTTACTTTTTTCCTTTATTTTTTTAAAGTCATTTTTTTAAATATTTTTGTAAATGTTTTTCCTTTTCTTTTCTTTTTCTTTCTTTTTCTTCTTATTCTTTGTTGGTTGGATGCTAGCCACTATGGCTGACAATCGACCAAAGGTGAGATGGAGCCTCGACACAGGTCGGCAAGGCTCAAGCTCACCAGATTATGATGAGGTCAATCCTCGCCACCTATGGCAAGGCCAAGCTCGCTCGACACTGGCGAGCTCAAGCCTTGCCAAATCCGGCCACCTAGGCGAGGCTTGAGTCTCGCTAAAGGTTGCTAGACACATCTGGCGAGGCTCGATCTCATCAGAATCTGGCAAGCTCGTGCCTTGTTGGCTTGTGGTGAGGCTCTAGCTAGCCTCGGTTGGTTGCCAACTATCGACATGGCCGGCAACTAGCCAATGAAGAAGAAAAAGAAAAAGCAAGAAAAAGAAAAGGAAAAAGGAAAAAAAATAAAAATAAAAAAATAAAATTTTTGATTTAAAAAAAAAAAAAAAATTGAAAAAGGTGCATGTAGGATAAAAAGAAACAAAAATAAAAGTAAAAACCAAAAAATTGAATCAAATCGGGATTTCGGTTCGGTTTGGTTTTAGCTTGGATCGGATTTTGGTTCGGTTCAATAAATTTTCTTATTGGTTGTGTTTGGTTCAATTTTCCAAAAAAAGAACCGAAGTGAACCACTTATACCCCTACTAATTATGTATTTAATCATAATGAAGTAGACTTGTCATGGATTCGATCCTTTTTTATTTATTTATGAAATTCGGAACATTGTGTACGTTAGGATATACAAATAGTGAACCATACCTTCATTTAACAAGCTCAAGCTTTTAGAATAGTTGACATTGATTCCGAATATCTCGCATAGTATTAAAGTTAAAGGTCCCGAGTTTGAATATTTTGAAACTCAATTTGTTTCCCTAGCTAAATATTTTCACATGAGAGGAAACGTTAAAATATTTAAATAATAAATAACACCTTTAGAATAATTGAAATATTTAGACAATAAACCACGCATTTAGAACAGTATCCCATAAAATCTTACGGTCTAATATGTTAGAAATATATAAAATTTTCCTCTATCAACATTTTGAAATGATAGCACTAGTGCTGGCCGCAATCTAGACCCTTCATAACCGATCAATTTCTCTCCTCTAATTCTGTTTTTTTTTTTTTTTCCAAAATTTTCGAACATTTTAGCCTTTCCTTTTTTTTTTTTTTTTCCCTTTTTTAAAGTTTGGCAGGCTTTTTCTACTATTTTATTTTTAAATTTTCAGGTTCTTTTTTATCATGTGGGCCTGGTGAGCGCCACATCAATGCTGTGTGACATTAAAGAACATTCAAATTGGATGAAGCTTGCTAAGGTACTTGATTGTATAAATACAAAAGTTTTGGATTTATTTTTAAAATTGTTTTTTATTTTTTATTTTATTTTTTACTTTTTTTTTTCTTTCTTTCTTTTTCTTCTTCTTCTTCATTGGCTGGTTGCTAGCTGCCATTGTGGCCTATGATCGGCCAAAGGCGAGCTAGAGCCTCGCCCAGGAGGCTAGCGAGGCTTGAGCTCACTAGATTCCGATGAGGTCAAGCCTCGCCTAATCAAGCGAGGCCAAACTCGCCCAATGCTGGCAAGCTCAAACCTCACCCAACTTGCTAGATCTAGCAAGCTTGAGCTTGCCAGAGGTGAGTTGGAGCCTCAGCACGGGCCGGTTCTTGACCGTCGACATGGCTAGTGACTAGCCAATAAAGAAAAAGAAGAAAAAGAAAGAAAAGGAAAAAAAATAAAATTAATTAAAAAAATTAATTTTTTAAGAAATAAAATTTTTATTGAAAGGGGTGCATGTAGGATAAAAAAAAAAAAAAAGTAAAAATTGATATTTCAAATTGAACCAACCGAGTCGAACCGGGATTTCGGTTCGATTCGATTTGGTTTTCCAAAAAAAAAAACCAAATCAAACCACTTACATCCCTACTAGTTATGTATTTAATCATAATCAAATAGTATTGCCTATCACGAGTTCAATCTTTTTTATTTATAAAATTCCGAATATTTTGTATGTTAGAATATTTAAATAATAAATCACGCATTTATTTAACAAGTTCAATCTTTTAGAATAGTTAGCAATGGTCCCACACAATCTCATACGATACCGGAGTTGGAGATCTTGAGTTTAAATTTTTCTAGGCCTCATTTATTTCCCCAATTAAGTATTTCTACATGAGGGGAAATGTAAAATATTTAAATAATCAACAACGCCTTTAGAATAATTGAAATATTTATACAACAAATCACGTCTTTAAAACAATTGATAGTGATTCCATAAAATCTCACAGTCTAATATGTTTAGGAATATATAAAATTTTCCTCTATCAACATTTTGAAATGATAGTGCCAGCGCTAGCCGCAATCTAGACCCTTTGTAACCGATTAACTTCTCTCCTCTAATTCTTTTTTTTTTTTCTGAATTTTTCAACATTTTGGCTTTCTTTTTTTCTTTTTTTAGTTCGGTAGGCTTTTTCCACTGTTTTATTTTTAAATTTTCTATTTCTTTTTTTTTTTATCATTTGGGCCTTGTGAGTGCCACATCAATGCTGTGTGCCATAAAAGAACATTCAAATTGGATGAAGCTAGTCGAGGTACTTGATTGTATAAATGCAAACATTTTGGATTTGATTATATTTTCATGGCAAGTTTTGAAAACTTGTCTCTCATTTGTTGTACGATTTTCAACTAACTCAATTTTTGAAACTGCTCATTTGGGGCCAACAAAAAGAATTGACAACCGATGATAGGCTTAAGAATTTATACATTAATGCACGCTTTAGCAATTTTAGAAATATCAATGCTTACATTTAAGAATGTTATGGAAAGGTAAAAATATTTGTACAATAATAATAACTTTCTTTCCCAACTTTACATATTGAATTGTTTCTTGAACGGTAATGATAACTTTTTCAACAACCATTTCACATCACAAAATGTTCATTATAATATTCGTGAAAGAAGCTCTCGTGGGACCATCGTTAAAAAATAGGATATTAAATAGGTCCACAATTCTTAGAGCATTGATTAGCTCCAAGCCTACATAAACATGAATTGCAGAAGGAAGTAAGAGGAGACAATATTGATAATGACTATCAAAATTTCAATAATATCACTTAATTAGGATTGTGATAATCGACGGTAGTAATTTCCAAACTTTAGTCCAATTTATAATATTATTTTTGGATGTTTGATTCATTTAACATAATGGTTCAATTATTCATAAATATTCAGTGTAGTCTCTAAATTTTTGATTTGTTTGATTTTATACTCAACTTTTAAATTAAATTGAACTATCTCTATCGTAATATTTATAAAAACCAAAAAGGTAATAAAAATTAGCATAGTTTTCTAGTTGATTTAGGAAAATGATTGAAATGAAAAAAAAAAATAGAATCTGAGCAATATTGTAAGTATGAAAATTCATAAAGAGTAAATTTAACAACCAATTTGACTTTATCGAAAAGTTGAGGGATTATAAATTTATGGATCGTATTGAATATTTAGAAATAGCTCAAGATCCACACATCCAGACCAAAGTTTGGGGATCATCAATGTCGTTTGCGGTTAAGTCAAGGCTATTAACATGTTGAAAGGCAGAGGCACTAACAAAAAAGATGAGACCTAATGTGAAAAAAAAAAAAAGAAAATTAAAAAAGAAGAAGAAGAAGAAGAAGAAGGGGAAAAAAAAAAGGAAGAAAAATCCTGACAAATCCCACCGAACGGCAAAAGCATGCCGAGACGGTTTTAATCAAAACCAAACCGTTGCATAAACCCTAGCTAAAACCTTCCCCCCACCCCCACAGGCTCAAGCTCAAGCACCAATGGCAATGGCGTTCCTCTCTGTGCCTTGATGCTCAAGCCACCACGCCCCCTTTTGACCCCCCTCCCCCCGTCTCCAGAATCTTCCATCTTCCTGCTCCGCTACCTCTTCCGATCGCGCCTCAGTCTTCGATCGCCGCGATTCCGGGGGGGCCACGTCTCGCGCCTTTCCGAGGATTCCCATTTCGCATGGGCGGATTCGGCTGGTTACGATCGGTGAGCGAGTTCGATCGTAGCATTTTCGGCCGTCGCGGTCGTTCTCGCCGCCCGTTGCTCTGTGGTTTTCTGATTTCCGTCGTTGCGCAGTGCCGGCGGCGATTGTTGTTGTCTTCGCTCGCGGGTCAGACGGATTCGATTGCGAATGGCTTGGTTTCCGATTCGCGGCGGAGGGCGGCGTTCTTGCTCGCCCGAGGCAAGCTTCCTTTCTTTCTTTTGTTCTTTTCTTCCGCCTTGGCAATGCAGTGATTGCTTAGCTCATGAGTGGAAGCTTGTCAGTAGCTGAAAGCTTTTCATCCGATCAGCTTCGTACAGTTGCAGTCCTTTTACTGGAAATCCTATCGACCGTGAGACCTTGAGGTCGCCATGGAGTTATCGGCATCTTCATGCGACGGGTACGATTTTTTTGTTCATTTACTACCTCTGGAGCAGTCCTGCTCGCTTTCCTTAATTTTTTTTTTTTTAGGTTGGGTGGATATGAAACGGTTAATTCATTTGATTGAAGTGATTCATGAAATTCGGGTGTTGTGTCTGTTTGTGCAATTTCAGGTTCTTGTCGCTACCCTGAAAGAAGCTACTATGATATTCTTGGTGTTCCGGAGAATGCCGGCCGAGATGAGATTAAGAAGGCTTTTCATGCGGTGGGTAAAACTTGTGTACTGAATGTAGTTGAGGGTGGGAATCACATTGGTGTTTAACCGATCCACACCATTGCATTGAGAATGCATGTTCTTTGGTACACTGGTTTGTACTATAAATGCCTTTCAATGAATGATGACTACTATGTTCACAAGATGAGAAAAAGAGATGGCTTTCATATCCTACCTCTTCTTGGGATGTGTGGAGCTAGTTCTTCAACTGTATCTTTGCACATAGGATGCCTTGGATTTGAAACTTATTCCACTGGGTTACAGCAAAGCATTGCATATATAGAGGTAGGACATAGCTCAAAACTCCTGCTAATGCTATAATTTGATTAGTCGAGCTTAAGAATTTTTCCCCCCCTAGAAATTGCTTTTGGCTTGTCGGTTTTGCCAGTGATAGGAAATAGTTATGAGTGTAGTTGGTGATACAAGCACTTTTGTGAAGTTTGAAGAAGTTCTTTAATACCACACTCTTTCGGGCGATTTTTCTGGAAATGAATTTTGAGAGCTGTAAATTTCAGGATTCTGCTGCAATATGTATCTTAATAGTGTTTATCAAGAAAATAAAAAATGAATTGTCCTGAAAAACGATTTAAAAAGTGCTAAAAAATACTGCATGAATTGAACACTGACATCTTAGCATTACTTTGTGGAGGCGAGGCTGATGTTAATACGTAGATCACATATTCTTGTTTATTATACATCTTTCATCCAGAAAGCAAGTGAGTATCCAATCCTTCTCTTCATGGTTGAGAATCAAGTGGATATTTCTAACATTAGAGGTTGTAGTATCTCAGTCAACTTGATTGTTATAACTGACTGACCTTGTTGGATAAATTCTTTATGCCATGGCACCTATTTTAGTTGTTATTCGATTCCCATATCTGATTCAGTTTTTTGGGTTGTGTGCAATGCAGCTTGCAAAGAAGTACCATCCGGATGCAAATAAGAATAATCCTTCTGCAAAGAGGAAATTTCAAGAGATAAGAGATGCTTATGAGGTTTGTCTAACTGATTAGATGCCAGTGGAGGAAAACTATTTTTCAAAGATTGTTACATGGTGTTTGGATGTCTGATACACTGGAGGTGACAATTTTTGTCACCTGCCTTTTCAAATAATTTCAGACTTTGCAAAGTTCTGAAAAAAGAGCAGAGTATGACAGGGTAAAATCTCTAACTCTCTCTACTTTCAACTGAATCACATAGCGAAGCATAGCTGCATTTGTTAGAGCATTTTTACATTACTGAGCCTTTTAAATTACTTTATTGAAGAAACGCTCTAGAAGTTCAGTAAATGTTGAATATGGTGAAGGAGATGCTGAGGGGTCCGCACATGATTACGGGAGGCATTTCTCTAGTTCCTTCCACAAGATATTTTCTGAGGTAATCCCAAGTGTCCTGCAAGTCACTTTCTTCCAATATTCTGTTCCACAATATCTAGCTAAAAAACATTTGATGTCGTTTCAGATTTTTGAGGACGAGACAGATCGATTTGCATCTGATATTCAGGTTCACAGTTATACCCCTGGTCTTGTTTGTTTATGAGATAATATTACTTGGATATCTATTCTTGATCTTGGTTGTTGCCTGAGATAATATTGCTTGGATTTCTGACCCATTATTGCCCACATTTGTTGGAACCTTATAGGTGGAACTGATACTTTCTTTCATTGAAGCTGCGGAAGGGTGCACAAAAGATCTGTCCTTTGAAGCATATGTTCCTTGTGATTCTTGTGGTTCGTATAGTATCTCGATCATGCTGGTTACAGTATATCCTTCTACCTCTTGTTTCTGCAATGTCCCTTGGTGATCAAATTGTTTATTTTTCTAGCTTTAGAAGCTAAAGTTGCTATCACTTTATGCTCACTGGTACTCTGCTCTAATCCCATTTGCTTGCTAAAGGTATGTCAACCAACATATGATTAGTTTTTACACTTTTTGGAGGTTTTGGCATGTCCTCGTAGAACTTAAAAGTAGGATGAAAAGCACAGATAGTTTATCAAAAATGAAAAACAAGATTCATGATTGCCTGTAAAGTGTGAGGCGAATATGCTTCAAATGAGAACTAACTTAACTGTTGTTTTCTTGTTATTGGCTGTACATAACCATATAAAAATCCCAGCTACTGATGTTTGATCTTGTTTATAATATCCTTTGATTTTTTTATGAGTTATTGTAATAGTACATTTCCTGTGGCAAAGTCATGAAGGTCATGTCTATGTGTTAATGCAGATGGAGGTGGCTATCCACCTGGTGTCAAGGCGAGAGTCTGTCCAACTTGCAGAGGAGTTGGGAGGGTAAGAGCTTTCATGAGCTCTGTAACAATGCTGATTAGTGGTTGAGTTCTTCTGGACTGGTTGCTTCTGAGGATAGTTGTGTCATTGATTGGAAGTTTGATGGACCATCACTTAGTATACATGACATGTACTTTGGTCTTCCTTGCTATTAGGTCACTATTCCCCCATTTACAGCAACGTGCACTACCTGTCACGGCTTGGGGAGAGTTGTCAAGGTTTACCATTACTTCTCAGTACCGTCTGTAATTTCAGTTTTCTTGGTTAAGCTGCTAATACTCGGTAACTTTGTGTAGGAGCAATGCGTTTCATGCGGAGGATCAGGGGTTGTTGAAGGCACTAAGGAAGTTAAAGTTACGATTCCTGCCGGTAGGTCAGAGTTGTCAATCTCTGATAGAGTTCCATGGGTATTTTGTGGATTCATCATTTCTGTGACAATGTAAAATGATGAATGAGGCTGACTGGGTGAGATCCGGGAGAGTAACATGGTTGTGCATGCTCATTTTACAGCTTTATGGCTTCAGTTTTTATTGTTAAATTTATATGGCTTCTGTGATTAATGTTGTTTTTGTCAAAAAAGTGCTACTGTAGGCTTCACTGTTTTATTATTTTGGTTTGAGTGTAAAACACATGTACATTGGTTCAGGCTGGGTTGTTAAACCTATATTTATCCACTGAACTTAATTTTTCTCTGATGATTGTGATGTTCATGGAGATGATTATTGAAGTTCTGTTACTCCTGTGTTCTTCCTAAAATATTTTTCAGTTCTCGTGGTTGATTCTTGATGATCTGAATGAGGATTTTTTCTGAGTAAGGAAATAATTTCTCGTTGACACTGCAAGGCTTTTACTGCTCCATTTGATGGCTGCATGAAAACAAACACTAGTAAAAGGCAAAGGGATGTGTGTCTGAAATTTGAACCATGCGTCACACAAGATGTCTTGTCAGGGCAAAAGACAGCTTAAGCATTTAGGAATTTTTTGTCCCCATTGGGTGGCTTCAGTAGCATCATGGTCCTCATCTGTCTCGTTAAGTACTAGTGAACCTGCAAAACTTTTAATCACAAGATTTTGCTTTATCTCAAGCTTCATGATTCGTTTTCCCAAAAATGAGAGCAGTATTAGCTTTATCCTTTTCAATACTTACCATTTTATTTTTTTGATATCTTCATTTTCATACATTGTTAACTAGAATGCTGTAACAACTCTTTATTCCGACTTGTAGAGCAGAAGGTCTAGTGTTCGAATATCTCCAGACCTCTTGTTAGCCTCCCTCGGCTGACTCTGGACATACTGTCAGAGGAAGTGGAAGATCATTTGACTGTTAGAAAGTGCCATTATCGAAAAGCTTTTCTAATATCTTAAGTTTTTCAGATAAGTTGGCAGTTCCACATTCTTGAAAAAATATTGTGGTTCTTTGCAAGTTGTAAACAGCTGACTTGTAACTTCATCCACTGTGCATGAGTGAAATCTTGCAACATAACCAACTTCATATGCTATAATATGTTCTTTCTATTCGATAATATAGTTGCTATCTTTTCTCTCTTTGGGGAGTGGAAATGGCTTGTTTTTGCAAGAACATATTCATTTATAAATAATGTTCTTAAAAGAAACGTATCTGTGACCACATATAGTATCGGGTGAATTCAAATGGCTTACGGGGTAAATCAATGCAGTAGGGACATGGCATAGATCTTTATGTCATCAACAAGAATTACCTTTATCAAAGAACAGCACTGTGTCTGATGTTGTCTTCAGTGGATAAGCTGATGTTTCCGTTCCTAAATGGTGTAGGTGTGGATTCGGAAGATACAATTCGCGTGCCAGAGGCTGGTAATGCTGGAACAAGGAGGAGTCGACCTGGAAACTTATTCATCAAACTAAAGGCATGATTTCCTCTTCTTTTCTGGTTGTTTGGTAATAATGATCTCATTGACAACTTTGATCCCACTTAATGGTGGAAGCTTTATCCTGCTGTTGTTGGAGCTTTCTGGTGAAATCTATATTGCTTTACATCTTCTCTCTTTTTGAAATCTCTCACATGATTGATCCATTAGGACATTGTCCCGAAAACTGTTATTACCATATAAAAAAAAAAAAAATGGATATAATCATAAAACATTCTGTAGTCTTGCATTACATTTTGAAGTCTTGTAACTGTGCTCATGCAGGTGGCTGAAGATCGTACCTTCACCAGAGACGGTGCAGATGTATATGTGGTCTCAGAAATTAGCTTCACACAAGTGAGAACAAAACTGTTGAGCATGTTATGTTTTTGCCTTTCTTATTTCACTTGTAAGAAAGTTCCCCTACCTAGCTTTAGCTCATGCCATATCTGAAATCCTTTTTGTGTTTTGGTTTGTAATTGCTCTCATCAATCATGATGGTTGTAAAATCTAGTTAACTTTAAGATATTAGCTTTTGCTCTAACCAGTGCATGCTGAAATTGGTACCTGATTGTTGTGGCATGTTCAATGTACTTATAATGATGTGATTAATGCTGAACTTTTCCTTGCTTGTGCATTGCTCTGTCATGACTTTACTTTTAATGTCATCTTTACTGTGTATTTTCAATGGCAGCATCAGTTCCATGTTATTCAGATACATATCTATAACCCGGTTCCTTGACCTTTTGAGGTTTGTTTCTGTGACAGGCAATTCTTGGTGGTAAAGTTGAGGTCCCAACTTTATCGGGGAAAGTACAAGTTAATGTAAGAACTGTCCATGCCAAATGGGGACATATTTGTGCTTGCAGATTTAATTGGACAGTGTCATTAATAATTAACAATAAAGGGACATTAATGTTGGATGACCTTTGACCATCTGAGTGGACTAGAAGGGTTAAAATGAGAATAGGATCAGTAAAACTAATATTTGGACGCTAATGTAGCAAATCACTATTACAGATGTTTTACTGCTTTAACTCCTGGTTTTAATGTGTGGTTCAGTGTAACATCCTACCACTAATTCATTTTTGGGGGTCCTTTTCTTGTGCAATGACAAATAAATAATATGTAGATCAGTAGTCAACAAGAAGAAGCGGTATGCCACTCATCTTGAAAGCAGTTTTTTGGGTTAGATTGAGTTGGTTCACATCTATTTTTGAAGGAAGACAGTTCACTATCTTATATAAGAATGTACTAATTCTTTTTAGTTGGTTTTGTTTCAAACTATAACTTATGGCCAACATTGACTACCTTCTTGAGATAGTAAACACTATTGGAATATGTTTTGAACAAAAATAAATAAGTAGATGAATAAATGCATAAAAATGTGCAAATACTACAAAATAGGTTCTTTAATACGTTATCACCATTAGATTTCTGTTTGCACCTTTTAATTACATGAGTACATGGTTGGTTCAACAGCATGAAAATATCTAAAATTGGAAAACGTTGCCGGATTGTGGTTTACAAGGTGACACTGACGGTTCTAGAACTATCCATTAAGATATTCCAACTATTGTGCTCTTGCCTCTCTTTTTATGGGGTTGCGTTTGGGGGAGGAGGGGAATGGGGGGATGGACTCCTAGATTCTCAAATATCTTACAAAGCAAATGGGTAAAAAGAGGGCATTTACCTTTTGAAAATAGTGATGTCTTGCGAGTCAATAGTATATGCCACTGAAATTGAATCCTTTATCCAGCTTTCATTTTGATTGGATGGACTTTTCTTCCTTGCTTACACTAGTAATGTATCTATTTGCAAATTTACCTTCTCAGATACCAGAGGGGGTACAGCCTGGACAGCTTATGATTCTCAGAGGAAAAGGTCTATAGAAATAATAAATTATTTTGCATTAACTGTGATGCTTTTTTCCTGCAAAAATTATTTTTACACACTACGTTGCTACAGGACTACCAAAACATGGTTTTCTCGTCAGTCATGGAGATCAATTTGTGCGATTTCGGGTTAAATTCCCCAGGTATGCCATTCGTTATATTGATGTCTGTTTTCTTAGTACTCAAGAGTTTAAATGAGTTTCAGTGATATCCTTTTGCTCCTCTTCCTCCTCTTCCTGGTTTTTCTTCTGCATGATTGGTTGGGTCAATATGCATCTGTGACTAGTATTCGTTTGAGTTGCCTTTCTGGATGATTTGGAAATGGAGTTACTACTTCTCATGAAGCACAGTGCACAAGTAATGTTAGTACATTAACTTTATTTGCTATTTAAACTCTGAAAAATGCAGATATCTAAATCTTTTGTCACTAGACTTCAACATATTCCCTTTAAAGTCAGGGACTATCTTGGGACATGTCAACAAGTATCACTTTCATTGTAGGACTTCCATTCTTTTTGTACGTTGATTGATTAATCCCAGAAAAGGAACAATATTATAAACCAAAGTAACGGAAGTTTTAATCAGGAATTCTTACATCCGGTATTGATTTTTTATCGTCGATTAAGACCTTAGGACTTGGTTGTTTGGCCATCAAAAGTTGATGCTACGTATTTACTTTCTATGACTGATTACTTTTCAGCGAGATAAATGAACGACAACGTGCAATTTTAGAAGAATTTGCTAAAGAGGAGATCAATAGTGAAAACGATACTTTTCAAGAAGGAAATGGGTATGTCCTCTCTCTTATTCTTTTTATAGCGCCGTCTAGTTTACATGTATGCACTCATCCTTGATGTTTCTTTTTATTATCTGATTTATGTAATTGTCATATCATATTATGTTTAAATGACATTTATATGTTCTAATCGATAACAGGTGGATCAAGCACCTGAAACAAAATTATGTGTTTTCTTAAACAGAATCGATCATTATGCCTTTAGTTTCATGTAAAATTCTTTGCTTTTGGTTTGGTGTTTGGGTATTACTTCTCAATGGATCATTGTCTGAGGAGTGGTAGTTGTGTTGTTGCCTAAATGGATGTCGAATATGACTTTTGTGCCACTGCCAAGCGTAATGCCATCTAACCATTACATTGGGGGTGGTTGCAGTGCTTGAGTGAGAGCTACATTTTTACTTACCCTGCACTTGCATTTGGGACACCTCTGAGTAAATTGGTTGATGCAACTACCAAGAATGCGAATCACATGAGATGATTTGCCTTCTGTTTCTGAAATTGGTGGGAGTGTGCAGGTTAGCAGGAACTATCTAGAATGCATCTGATAGTTACTTTAAGGTTTTTTCCACTTGGACTAATCAAAAGAGGTGTCTTATACTTGGACAGTATAGAAACATGGCAAATAATTCTACGAGGTCTTCCTTTCACCTGATGCTGTGTAGTAGACAGAGAGGGGAGGAAAATATAGGGTGGGTGGTGAAAATTTTAAATTTTGCCTCTAAAAACCTTCTCATAGAAATTTCAAATTCTTCCAAGTTTTCATATCCACCTTTCATTTCCTTCACCTTCGTTTCTCCTAAACAAAGCGTAAGTGTCTAATTGTATAACTAGACCACATGGACGAAGTCAATTCAAACCGTTGATCATGTGGTGCCTCAGTAAGACCTACATTATAAAAGCTGCAATACTTCTCCTGAAATGCACGACTGTTTTGATTTTTCTGAATCCATCATCTAATGTTCATGTGTCTACAAGGTGCTATTGTTAAATTGACTGACCTCAAGTGGCTTGAACTTTGGTGCATTTGGATTGGACATGTATATGTTTTACATTTCTCTGCCAGAAAGAGGGAATTTTCATTCGATTCAAACTTTTGAATGGTTAATGGTTGCTACCTCTCTGATTATGATGGGGATCCTGAAATGGATAACAGGCTTTATCAGCAGCTATGTACTGGTTGAACTTACAGGTGGGCACAATTTCTCGGACGCGTGGCAAGTCCTAAGTTTGTGCTCGAAATGTCTCTGCTCCTGTTGATCCTCATGCTTCTGAAGAAAGTATTGGCTTGAGCACGTGCCTCAAATTTGCAGTCAGACTGGATCGGATAATACCACTGATTGACTGGTTGTGTTGGAGGATTCCCCCAGATTATAATCTTAGGTCGAGTTATATTGGTAGAAGGCATGGTATTTTTCTTGGAGGTGATCGCCGTTGCTCAATTACAAGTTCGTCAAAGCCATTCTTTCGCCCCCGCAGCTCACCCATTCTTTGAGGTACATACACTTTTTTGTACCCTCTGAGTAATGTACAGAAATTATATAATCTTAATAAAGTTTCAAATACTTCTCCCTCTCCCCTTCTCTCCCCCCCTCTCTCTCTCCCTCTGTGATTATCAAGCGCTTGAAAGTCCGCACCATGTACCCCTGGTGCGGACTTCATCTAACAATACGAGAATATATCACGACTTTGAGACTTTTGTTAAAGGTGTCTTTTTGATTTCTTTTCTTCCTCTTCCTTTTTTTTTTTTTTTTGGTTACATGGTCCTAATGTTCGATTTGACAGTGGGATCTCTCTCCTTAGCAGATGCATGCAAATGTCGGCATCCAACCAATTGAAATTTCCACTCTCTTAACCACTCCATTATATGATGACATCGTTCCTCCAAGGACCACTGCGGCTATCGTAGTACGAGTCTTGAATTACATAAGCTCGTCACTCACTTTTGCTTTGATCTAATACCCCACCAATTTTTTACGGGCTGTCATCGAGCTAACTATTCATATAGAAACTCGAACATATTATTTGTTATAGCAATGAGTATCAGATAAACAATTATTTCGTTCTTTCACTTCAAAGATGAATGCACACATTACAAACCCGGCCAATTACATTTGAGGTTATTACACTCTTATCACGACAACCCAATAACAATGTGTAGAGAGAGCACTAAATATGAGACGAGGAAATCAAATAGAGTCGCTCAAACCAAGAAGGTAACATAAGCTCAGCAGGGACGGGGATGTCCCGGAGGATGACTTTGTTCGCATGGAGGGCTGCTGGTACCGCCGTGACAAGCACCAGCAGCAGCTCCACCTATGGCACCGCTGTGAATTATCACGTCATCTTCGATGTCGACGGTCACGGTTTGCTCACCGTGCGGCCCTGTGGCTATTGTCTCGTGGACCACTTCATGCTCCTCCACTTCTACACAAGGAGGAGGTCCTGGGACCATGACTGGCCTCTTTCGCCTCTTGGCCACGCAAAAGAGACCGACCGCGAGGAATGCCAGCACGAAGAGACCACCTAATGATACACATACGGCGATGACGGTCGTGTGGTGGCCGCTGCCACCGGGGGGTGTATTGATATTCGACGAAGGTGGGAGCGATGGAGGCGGTACACCGTAAATAGGGGGTGATGGGCCATATCTGGGGGGTAGAGCAGGGTATGATGGAGGTAGTTTAGGGGTTGGCGTTGGTGGTGGGTGCTTAGAATAAGGAGGTGATGCCTTTGGTGGTGAACTTGGAGTGCCCTTGCTAGGGCTTGGTGGATAAGCTTTAGGAGGTGATGCCTTCGGTGGTGAGCTTGGAGTTCCCTTGCTAGGGCTTGGTGGATAAGCTTTAGGAGGTGATGCCTTCGGTGGTGAGCTTGGAGTTCCCTTGCTAGGGCTTGGTGGATAAGCTTTAGGAGGTGATGCCTTTGGTGGTGAGCTTGGAGTTCCCTTGCTAGGGCTTGGAGGTTGGGCTCCCTTGGGAGGTGAGGCCGCTGGTGGTGAACTTGGAGTGCCCTTACTAGGGCTTGGTGGATAAGCTTTGGGAGGTGATGCCTTCGGTGGTGAGCTTGGAGTGCCCTTGCTAGGACTTGGTGGGTAAACCCCCTTCGGTGGAGGTGCACCGCCACTTGGAGACGGAGGTGGAGCGCCACCCTTTGGTGGTGAACTTGGAGTGCCCTTGCTGGGGCTTGGAGGTTGGGCCCACTTGGGAGGTGAAGCCTTTGGTGGTGAACTTGGAGTGCCCTTGCTAGGACTTGGTGGATAAGCTTTAGGAGGTGATGCCTTTGGTGGGGAACTTGGAGTGCCCTTGCCTGGACTTGGTGGGTAAACCCCCTTAGGTGGAGGTGCACCGCCACTTGGAGATGGTGGTTGAGCCCCGCCCTTTGGTGGTGGAGTCACATAGGTTGGTGGCAAAAGTGGAGCACCTGTCGGTGACGGCGGTGGTGGTGCATACGGATGGTGGTGGTGATAGGTGGGTGGAGGCGGTTGCTTGTGGTGGTGATGGTGGTGGCCTCGTGGTGGTTTGTGATGGTGGCTTGGGGGTGGTGACGGTGGTGGTGGAGGAGGAGCAGTGGTGTTACACACTGGAGTCGACGGAGGCGGCGGCGGCGGCGGAGAGTAGTATGGGTAGCTCATATTGTTTGCTGGAAATGCGGTATGAAACGCCCTTGCACTAATTAGTCCCAACTAGCAAGTGTAAGAGGATTGGTGAGGGGATGTTATGGGACTTGAGGGTCTCTATTTGTACTGGTTGGAGGGTTGAAAGTCTACAAAGTCCTAAGCTACTCTTCAAACAAGAAGGTTGCTTAATACCTCGCATGTTGAGTTGTCCACTAATTTAAAATTGGACACAAGATTATAATAATGGCAATAAAGTCCTCGATAATAAAGGTGTTCAAACATGCATTATTAGCCCAGTACGATTATTCTTCGCTTGATATCGCATGGTCCCCCGAACTCAAAGTAATGAGCACATGACTAAAATGAGAAAACAATTCTCCAATTGCTTACCAGACTTATCCTCTAGTTTGATTTTTATATATGTCGTCCTACTCATTTGCTTCATTAGGTGAGATTCCAAGAACATCCACAGTTCTGACCCAAAAAATACAAATTTAGAAAATAAAAGAACATCCTCAGTTGTCAATCGTGACGCGACAAACTCGACTCCGTTGGGGCATTAAGAAAATATACCAAGTTCTCTAACTTAATGCGACCAGCAAAACGAAAATTAATCGCCAGTTTCCATTGATTTTAGAAGTTGGCCTCTCAATTACGAGCCTCAATATTACACATGTAACGCGGGATTATCTTTACATATATTCCACACGAGGTCAGACCAGATCAACTCTAAGCTGCCGCATAATTGTAAGAAAATAAATTTAGCACGTGTCAATAATATGTTTTTTCTCTTGTCCTTTGACTTTCTATGTTTGATTTTGATATCTTGGGTGGTCAGCTTATTACTTATATCTCCGCGTCTACCCTTGGTGATTGTCAATTAAATCAGCTAGCTACCTCATAATATAGATAGATAAATGTGCATTTAATTCTTAAGGGCATTATCACTAACGGTTGAGCAAGTGTCTTTCTGACTTTTTGAGCACATATGCTTGATTTGGAAGAATATATGTACCATCGTTCTTTATTGATATAAAGAAAGTTCGAAGTTAGACCAAGATTTCAAAATCATAAACCATGAGTTTAAGTTCCTCTCGTCGCTGTAATTTAGGACAATCCTTGCGTTTAATTAGAACCTGGAACAAATATGATAGATATGAAATGGATGTCCATATGAGAAGATGATTAAGGTTTCATCGAATCCTATATTTAAAAGCAAAGAGTTATTTTGCTAAAGATAATAAAGAGTTCTTGGAAATGATATATGTCCTTTATTACAAGGAAAAAAAAAAGATGTATACTCCCCGTTGTATCCTGACAAAGACGACAACGCCGCATCTACTTATTGAAGATTTTAGCATATGTATATTATCACTTATAAGTTCATTAGCATGTGCATTTCCTTCTAATTCTTGACCAAGGAAAAATGGGGAGATAACTTTGGATCTGCTCTTATACACCATCATGATTGCTGCTGCTTTATCAACCACTCCCCAGGGCCACATGTTAATTAAGTGAGATGTTCGCAATCAAACTAAATTTTAAAACACGATCACTTTTGTATGAGGGATCATGAATTGCTTACTCGTATCGGGCAATATTATATAAATCTGCTAGTACTTTAGAAGCAATCATGACAATCAATAAGTTTTCTTCTATTATCGATCAAACGGAAAGCCTCGAAACTCAAAAGCAAGTTCATGTAAATGGTGAAGTGACTTCATGGAACCCCTTGAGTTAACTTGATCTGATCATTGTGACTTTGGACCAGATTTATCGTGAAAATGATCGCCAAATGCGTGCTGAAGCCAGTTACAAATTATAATGAGAAAGCTTATAGACCATTGTACAACTTGAGCCATGCCTTATAGTCTATTACATTTGAAATAGATAGTGGTCACACATAATTATAGTTAGGGTTATTTAAAGGGCTTCTAAAACGTAATACGGGCCCGAGACTACTTTAACATGGTCCTATCTTGTCCAGATTCTTTATTGGCTCGGTTTCTGCACATTCCCCTCTCTATGTACGAATCAAAAGAGGCCAGCTGAGATTGGCTGGCTGCTAGATAAACAATCACGTTCATATCCAAGGACGCAAGATTATTTTGTTCTTTATATCTCAGATTTTTTAATAAACTCCAGCTGCACCTAAACCCTCTGTCTCCATGTCCAATTGGGAATTATTTATAACCACCTTTCATTTAACAGATAGTGAACTCTGGACATATATGTTGAACATTAATTTGGGAAGTATCTTACCAAATTGCATATTGACTTCATACTATAAGACTAAGTTGCGAGGGAAATATATTGGAAGTTTATGCACACTTGTATAGTTTCCACTAAATTAAGGCAAGCTTATCTGTTTTCGTTTGTATGTGTGTTTTCTTCCTTTAAATAAGGTTATAGTCGCTTGCCCTTTAAGACAGCTTGGAGGCCCTTACGCATTCAAACCGTACTGTCATGTGCATTAGTCATCGGTTGATTCGGGTCGTTGGTGTGGAACCCGATAGAAATGTTTAACCTGGACTTCTGATGTATCGTCTGACGTTGCATGGATTGGAGCCATGCAATCTTTGACCGGACGTGCACAGTCTCTCTGTTAACTCGTTGCGTAGCGTGTGGATGACTATCCCAAGAAGTGAAGTTACCCAGCCATTAATAGTGTTCTTGCTTCGAACTTGGACTGCCACCCCGATGTCCTTGATTTCCTTGTTGTATAGAAGAACGTAGAACTTGCTAATCATCGCCATATACTTCCAAATTAAAATTTCATAATATATTCATATACTCTACTTGGGAAAGGGAAAAGTGCCAAAAAAGTCATAAACCTATTGCATTGGTATCAATTCAGTTCTAAACTTTTCAATTGGACCAATTCAGTCTTAAACCTTTTTACATCAGTACCAATTCAGTCTATGCGGCCAATTTTGGTCTGCTGGTGCTGACGTGGACATCGGCTGTGACCGAGAGGGCGACGTGGCAATTTTTAAATATTTTTTGATTTTTTTGAATTTTTTCCTTTTTCTTTTCTTTTTTCTTTTCTTTTCTTCCTTCTTCCTCCTTGAACTGTTACGGCAGTGGCTGGCGAGGGCCTCGAAGCCCTCGCATGCTGCCGGCGAGGGTCATGGCCCTCACCCGGCCTCTCCCAGGGCTGTTGGCAAGGTGGCTTCGCCCGAATTTGGGCAAGGCCAGCCTTGCCTTGGCCTCGCCCGGATCCGGGCGGAGCCGCCTCGCTTGTGGCCCCGGGCGAGGCCGAGCGAGGGTCATGACTCTCGCCGACGGCCGGTGAGGGCTTCGCGGCCCTCGCTCGGCCTCGCCCGGCCTTGCCGCGGGCAAAGGTAGCCTCGCCCGCGGCCGGCGAGGCCAACGCGGCCCTCGCCAAGCCTTGCCGTGGGCAAAGGTGGCCATCGCCCGCGGCAAGGCTAGGGCGAGGCCAAGCGAGGGCCGCGAAGCCCTCGCCGGCCGCCGGCGAGGGTCGCGGCCCTCGCCCGGCCTCCCTTGGCCTCGCCCGGATTCGGGCGAAGCCGCCTCACCCGCGGCCCTGGGTGAGGCCGAGCGAGGGCCGCAACCCTTGCCGGCGGCTGGTGAGGGCTTCGCGGCCCTCATCGGCCACCGTCGGAACAGTCCAAGGAGGAAGAAGGAAGAAAAAAAAGGAAAAAAGAAAAGAAAAAGGAAAAAATTCAAAAATATAATAATAAAATATTTAAAAATTGCCATGTTAGCTGCCCAAACCGATCAGCGGCCGATGTCCACATCGCCAAAGAAGTCAAAATTGGTCAGATGGACTGAATTTGTATCGATGTAAAAAAGTTTAGGACTGAATTAGTCCAATTGAAAATTTTAGGACTGAAAGCAATAGGTTTATGACTTTTTTGGTACTTTTCCCACTTGGGAAATCTACCTTGAGAATCATCTATATTGAGAAATTCTGTCATGAGAATTTAGATTAAGACAACCATCAAGATAATCTCAGTGGCCGTTTTCTTTTTCCATTCATCATCATCATCATCATCCTCCAGTTACCAGAGATCTATGAAACATCTTGCAAATCATACTGCAAATCTCCTACTTTGGAGCTTCACGATTGTCCCACCAGATCAAGTTGAATTGAATCTACCACAGTTCAGGGAACAATAAAATACTTAAATCTTTGGTACCTGCATACTAGCCAGTTGACGGAAAAAAAAAACGATGTTTATAGTTTTGGGATTGTGCTAGTTGAGCCATTGACAAAGAAGAAGGCGCTCTCCTTCAATCGACCTGAAGAAGAGAAGAGCTTGCCCATGTACTTTCTTTTGACATTGAAAGATGACTATTTTAGCTTGTTAAGAAGCTCATTGCAAAATGAAGACAATAATCGAGGAAAGTTACCAATTAGGCAAGAATATGCTTGAGATTAAAGGTGAGGAGAGGGCAATTATGATGGAAGTGGCAGTTGAATTGGATCGAATTAAGGCAATGGCTAACCATTTATGTGTTGATATCGATTTAAATCTAGAAGAGATGGTTCATTTACTTGTAGAGACGACCGATTTCATTGTTTATGCAAATAGTACTGAGATAACAAATACTAGGTATACTAATAGCATGAAAAACCATGTCATACAACCTCTCAATAGTGGCTCATGAGAAGATCATAATCTAGCTTACACGTGACTTGCACACGAGAGAAGGTGTTGAAGTATGAACTTGCATGTTACTTGCACTTGCACGTGAGAGGGGGTGTTGAAGTATTGTTCAACATCACTCGATAACAAGTCTTAAATGCTCTTTATATTTATGAAGTTTACTTTCACCTATCAGCTTAACCTTTTTAGGTTGGACTTAATATTAATTGGAAAACCATTCCAGCATGGACAAGCCATATGCGTAATTGAATTCATCAAGATGACTATAAGAAAATATAGATATAGCAAAATTGGAGTTGACGGCTTGGAACATGTCAATGATTTCATCAGTCTATGTTTAACAAAACTAGTCTTTCAAACAGGTATTTGTGTGGGCATAATAGTGTTTGTCATTTAGTGCAGGCTTTTTGTAATTTAGACTCAAGAAAGTAAAACTCATCATGCTCAAAGAACAATACGTAAAAAAAAATGATGGCTTGCTTATGTGGTAATAATTACATGAACATGACAGAACCCAGAACCACAATGCCGCGTGATAGAACCCAGAACCACAATGCTGCATGATAGAACCCAAAACCATGAATGCCGCGAAAATCTTTAGTTGTAGTCAAGCTATTAGAGTGTTATTTAGTGTATAAGTTCGTGAATAACGGGACTTTGTACGATTACATCCACAGTCCGAACAACACCTCCAAGACGTCTTGAAAAACCGAGTTAAGGATCGCCTTGAAAACTGCACAAACCATATCATATGTACACTCCGTAATTTCCATTCCCACAATCCATCAAGATATCAAGTCAACAAACATCTTCTTTGAAGCTAATTATTTTGCTAAAATATCCAACTTCAAAGCTTCATGATTAGTCCCACATAATCAAGCTGAATTATCTACTATGGTTCAAGGAACATTGGAATACTTAGACACTCAATACCTACACACTAGCTAGTGTCATTTGTTTAAAAAAGTTTTGTGTTTCATGTAGGTGTTGGTGTGTTTATAATGGTGTTGTTATTCAATGCAAGCTTTCTGTATTTAAGACACAAGAAAAGGAAACTCATCAAGCTTAAAGAACAATACTTCAATTACATGAATGTGACAAAACCACAAATGCTATGAAAATCTTTAGTGCTAAAGAGTGATAACTCTATAAAAATAGAGTTATTTTACCTATTTTAGGCAACAATTAATGTGATATCTATGAGAAAATATTTGGATTTCTTTTTTATTATTCAAATTTTCCTTGTTTATGCATAATGAGATATGGAAAAGATAAGGAAAAGAATGGCAAAAATCAAAAATTCAAATCAAAAAGCAGTGGAAGATGGATATCGAATTAATGAATCATTGATTTTGTTCCCAATTGTTATTTGCAAGTGTTGGGAGATAGATATCTTGGATATATCCTATAAATAGAAGAACACCGAGAGCTTGAGAGAGAGCAACTAGGTTTTGTTAGATTGTTTTTCATCATTCTGAAAGTTTTTCAAGTATTTTGAAGAGAAGACAAAAGTAGTGACAAATTTCTTATTATTTGATTCAAGATGTTGGGTTTGATTTATATTTTTATTTCTTCTTCTGAAAGTTAAGCTACGATGTAGCTTAACCATGATGATCTAAATTTCATGATTTTTATGTTTTACAATTGATTTCATTTATGTGAGTTATATATTATTGTGCATAGTGCTTTTGAGTGACTAACCACCACTTGAATGATCTGATGTGCATGTTTGAGACTGAGAAGTGATAATATACAATTGCTCATTATAATATATATAACCATGAATTAAACGTGGATAGAGATATACCATGTTATTTATGTAGCTTTCGGTGATAAGATGATCCAAAAGACTCATCGTAAACCGGGAATATTCATAGTTTTTAATGCACTTATGTTTATTTTAATTCACATAGAGATATAGTGGATTAATAAATTGAGTAGGTTTGATATACCTAGAGATATGATAGTAAATAAATTAGGAAATTCCACTATTACATGTTTGATATTGTTCTTGTACCCACAATAATTTGAAATTCATATCTAGTGGTTATGGTGAAATCGGATGCTCTAATATATTTATCCGATCGATTTACTATATTTAGTCTACAAATTTTGTTTTTAATTTATTCTCAAATATATTTTGATCTATTAGATAAATTTTAGAATTAATCTATTTTAGTATTTAATTAGTTTATTAATCATCAATCTTCATGGGACGATACTCTTTCTTATCATTATATTACTTGTTTGACATATTCACTTGCGTTTAAAATTTTATAAACAAAGAGCTAGAGAAGGTAGTGCTAAAGAGTTAGAGAAGGCCACCGTGCATTATAACAAGAGTAGAATAGTTAGTCGAGGAGGATACGACACCATTCACCAGGGAATATTGCCAAATAACACGGTATGTTGCAATTAAGAAGTGCAATCTTGTGGATGAGAGTCAATTCGAGCTGATATTAATGAATTCATAGTGCTTTTCCAAATTAATCATTGAAATTGGGGTGTTGGTTGGAAGGAGAAGCGCCTTTGTTTGTGCATAAATTCGTGAATAATGGAATTTTGTACGATCACATTCACGGTCCAAACAAATCCTCCAAGATGTCTTAGGAAACACGATTGAGAATCACCTCGAAAACTGCAGAAGTCCTATTGTATTTGCACTCCATAACTTCAATTCCCATAATCTATCAAGATATCAAGTCAATGAACATCCTCTAATTTGCTAATTACATTGCGAAAATCTTCGACTTTGGAGCTTCACAATTAGTCCCCCTTGATCGAGCTGAATTGTTTAATATGGTTTAGGGAATATTAGGATATGTAGGCCCCCGTGCATGGAAACGTTCCAAAAAATGTTTCTGGAACACTTTTGTACTTTTTTTTCCCTGGAACAAAAAGGAAAACGCATTTGGTTGCGTTTACATTTTTTTTTTTTTTTTTTTTTGTTCCCTAACAAAATTGGAGCAAAAAAAAGAAACACAAAAAGTTGTTTCGGAGAAAAGAAACACTTCTTCAAAGCCAAAAAGAAACGCTTCTCTTCTTCTCTCTCTTCTCTTTTCTTCTTCTTTTTTTCTTTCTTTTTTTCTTCTTTTTCTTTGGCCGGTCGCCGGCCTTGGCCATGGCCGGCGACCGGCCATCGAGGGCCGGCGACGCCGTCGATGGTCGGCGACCTCGCCGGAGTATCGCCGGCCCCCGGTGAGGCCGAGCCTCGCCCGCGCCGGCGAGGCCGAGCTCGCCCGGCCCAAGGCGAGGCTCGGCCTCGCTCGAGGGGAGATCTTCGGCTAGGGTTCCGGTGAGGGGCTCCGGAGGACGGTGCGACGGCGGCGTGGCACTAGAGGCTTCGGGATCGACACGGGCGACACGGGCAAAGACGGCGGATGGCGTCGCGAATGGCGTGGTGAGATCGGGACGGCGTCGAGCCGCGGGCTTCGGGCGCGGGTGCTCGGCTCCGACGGCGGGCGGCGAGGCTCGGCCTCGCCCGCCGGCGACGCCGAGCCTCGACTTGGCTAGGCGAGCTCGGGCTCTCCCGGATCCGGCGAGGCCGAGCCTCGCCATGGGCCGGGCGAGCTCGAGCTCGCCCGGATCCGGCGAGGCCGAGCCACGCCCAATAAAGGCGAGGCTCGGCCTCGCCGGGCCGCGAGCCTCGCCATGGGCGGGCGAGGCCACCCCCCGTTGGCCGTCGCGGAGGCCGGTGACCGGCCGAAAGAAGAAAAAAAAAAAAGAAAGGAAAAAATGGAAAATAAAATAAAAATATTAAAAAATTAAAAGAAACAAAAAAAGAATAAAATTTACCAAACGTGTTTCTATTCATTTTTATTCCCAACAAACGTTACCAAACGCGTTCTTTTGTTCAAAACCGTTCCTCGGAACAAACACTTTTTTTTGTTTCTTTCCTAATGGGAGCAGAAAAGGAAACAGAAACATTACCATGCAGCCCGTAGACTCTCAACACCTACACACCTATTAGTCTCATTAGTTTAACAAAACTCGTGCTTCATGTAGGTGTTGGTGTGGGCGTGGGCATATGGTGTTGTTATTCAGTGCAAGTTGTTTGAATTTGAGATTCAAGAAAAGGAAAATCATCAAGCTCAAAAAACAATACTTTAAGAAAAATGATGGATTGCTTATGTAATAATTACATGAATGTGACGGAACCACAAAATGTTAATTTGACCTCACTTTTTTTCACCAAATTGTTGACTTTTCATATGCCCTACAACTTTTTTAAACAACTAAACACCACAATTAAAAATCGTTCCACCTTTGAAAGAATTACCCAATAATCCTAAACTTATATTACTAATACCAAATAATTCTAAACTTTTCAATTTTATCAATTTAGTCTTAAACCTTTTTAATATAATCCTTCCAAATAATTACCGCCAAAAAATGCTGATGTGGCATCTAGTCATTCCTAGTCATCCCATGTGGTATGCCGATGTGGACAAAAGCAATTTCTGATGACAAGTGACCCAAATGACTACATTGAAATTTATGTAAAAATTTAGGATTACATTAGTAAAATTAAAAAACATAAAATTGAATTAGCATTCGTATGATATTCATATCACTGAAATCATTTCCCCCTTCTCTCCCTCTCTCTGCAAAATGGCGTGTGATTGGACAACGCATATTCGTGATTGTAAATGAAGTAGAGGTGAATCTGTACCATTGGTCAACGCTCAAGGTTGTTGATGGAGAATACATGGACACGCATGGCAAGGGAGACAGAGAAAGTCTTCGGAAACTGAGGAAATGGTGGACGACGGTGGTGGATAGTATAGCGATTGGGAAGACAAAAACTTCTGATGATACAAAAAGTTAAAGAATTTAATTTTTGAGACCATTAAGAAAACGGTAGTTTAATTTTCTGCTACTTTTACTATAATTTAACATATTTTTCTAAAACGTTACTTCTATAATCTTTCTTTTCAAGTGAGAACAAGTATCTTTTATTACCAATAACATAAGAAAAGAAGAAAATATGATAGATTTGCTCAACTAAAGTTCAACTATTTCAGTTGTTAAGATTTGAGGCCGGAGTTGTTCTGTTTTTACTGAATATGGTAAAAGTTACAGATTTTGGTTCTAAGACATTTTATATAATCTAGTAATTAGTTATATTATGTTAAATTTGGGTTCTAGGCTTCCAGAACGGTATGCCTGAAGCTTTAAGCAACGACCCCATAAAGATCATGCAACGGTTTTTGGCGTTGCGTAAAGCAAATCTTGTCGGTGATGCTTTAATAAAACTTGGGTATTATAAGGTGTTTCTCCATTGTAATCTCCCTTTGACCTTGTGTGGCAATGCTTCTTTGTCACGATGCTATTACCATGCTGGGGATTAAAGAGAAGAGAACTACATTAATTTCGCTATTGCTATGTTGATTATCCATTGAATTTGGCTTGCTTGTGTCACGAATTCGAAGTTAGTTATGAAGGATTCCGAGTATTAGAGCCATATGAGACCGGGATGACATGAACATACAAACCGAAAATACTATATGTATAGTTGGCAGGGGTCGCAATGCGAGCCCACCCACCACCTCCTATAAAGCCAAGCCAATGACCGCCGTCGTCGCTGCTTTCTCTTCTCCTCCGTACCCATAAATTTAGTGACAAGGCCTGAAACAAGAATTAGGAACGGCCGGGATGTGGCGTTGCGATTCATGCATCGCTGAATCCGACTGCTTCTTCAAAATGGGGATCGCGGTCTCTGCTGGAAGTGCTTTGTACGTGGAAGCTTTGGCGAAGTTTTATGCAACTTGCCACTTGCATTTTCAACTCGTTTATTTGCTACAATCTAGCTCCATCTAGTTAAAATTGGTCCTTGGTTAGCCATTTCAATTTGTGTAAAAATGGCGAAAATTCCTAGGCCTTGTAGCACAGCGGATGGTTTGGCAATATCCACCATAAACATAGATTAAGAACGGAAATTGCAAATCACAGCTCGAAACATAACATGATATTCCATGTACAATGGATGGTTCAATTCAATTAACCTAATCTTATGCTTTCCATACTGTGATGTGCTTTATTTAAAAAGGGCATATAAATTTTGGGATGTCGACACAAATGGATGATTAAAGTGGGCGTTGTCTTTCGGTGAATCAATAATTTCATCCGACAATGTCCAACTGCAACGTGACAAACTCGTAAGAACATGCCTCCTAGGGACAACACTGAAAGCTCCAAATTCAGAGAGCAAATGTAGATTCCAAGCTGACGTTACGACAACTTTGGACTTGTTAAGCTGTAGTCGAGCCTTTTTGTTCAGGTAACAGAAGATCAATTATTATTTGTAGAAACAGATTTAGAAAAGAAAAGGTATCAGCTTTGAGCTGCGGAGTTATTCCCTAAAGGTGGTATTTTTGGGAAAAAAAAAATTCCGATTGCTCTTTTGATTGGAAAAATTATCCAAAAAATTTTAAATTTATTGCACTTTTACTAATTCAGTCATAAATTTTTCAATTTTGTTAATTGGGTATTAAATATTTTCACATTTCAATTGAGTTTATCTAGCCTATTTTGGTTGCAAATCGTTGACCTGGACACCAATCATCGTACATGACATGGCATGTGATGTGATGACGTTGATAATTTTTAAGAATAATTTGATATTTTTTAATCTTTTCTTTTTGTTCTTTCTTTTTCCCTCTCCTAGTCACCACTATGCCTCATCGATGGTTGGTGGAGGACAGGTGGTGTTCACGCCAACGATTTTTTGACTAAAATTAACAAAACGTGAAATTATTTAGAACTTAATTAACAAAATTGACAGGTTTATGACTAAATTGATAAAAATGCTTAGATTTTAGACTTTTTGGACAATTTTCCTCTTTTGATTGATAGATTATAAACATGAACATTGTTCATATTTATGTTTGATTAAGTTTGCATGTACCAAAGACAAGATTGGAGTGAACTTTATTGGACGAGGGGTAGCGAAAAAAATATAACATTAGTTGAAACGATGGAGTTGAAAGGACATAAACTAATTGTTATCCGTGGCCGGAAATCCCCATTGTTAAGGGTGAGAGGTGCCGCCCTTATGAGACCAATGACCTATTCTGACGAAGGTGGGGATAGGTGCTGCCATACCACTGAAGAAACAATTTTTATATACATATTTCAAAAAAATAAATTGAAAATTTTACATATGTAAAGTTAGACATATTTGAATTAACTCATTTAAAATATTGTCCGTTTTGATCGTCCCATGCTAAATCTCACCATTTTATCATTTTGTGTACAAGTAGGTACTTTTCAAAACGATAGACTCTTCTAATAGTGCTCTCATCTAAGCATGCTTAATGTTAGAGTTTCATTACTAAACATTTTCGTTACAACAAAAGGTGTCTCCTATGAGTTAATTCTAATTTCACATATGTAACTCCGGAACGCTCTCTTCTTTTTTGTTGTATACTACAGTTCATTTCTCCCCTGTTGCCATTCTCGAAACACCTGTCGGGAGTAGGTCTTTATCCAAAGTAATATCTTCTTCAACAATAGTTAGGTAGATGAGACTCCCAAGAGTGAGGCCTAGGTATCTAAAGCTATAAACCACGGACTCACGGCCCAGGGCCACAAACGAAAAAGGACACAAAATGGCCAAAGGGCCCAAATACCGGGCACACTAATTGGCCCAGTGGGCTTGAAGAAGCCCAATCGCAAAAGCCAACTAACCCCATGTGGAAGGGGCGGCTCATGGGCCGAGTCCTTCAAAGTTTAAAACTGTTGACCCGAAAATTGAGTTTCCCGCAATTATATATTTCAAAAGTCATGTCGGCACTCTCTTTTTAGCGCGGTAAATTCTAATTGATGACACGGGCACGGAAGGTCCGACCATAAGCCAATCTTATTAACGTGAGGTTCCATAATAGTTAATTGAAAAATATTTTCTTAAAAATAATAAAAATAATAAATGGAGGAACATAAAACATTTCTTTCAAGAAAAAAAAAAAAAAAAATATATATATATATATATATATATATATATATATATATATATATATATTTTTTTTTTTTTTTTTTAATTTATAAATTTTTTCGCAAGTGTTTATTCAAACTTCACTTTGGTTCGATCGAGCTTCTCGCGTGATTCATGCCTTCTGAACTGATAGCTTTCTTTTTTTATTCTTTGGCCAGAGACATAAAAAAGCAACCTTTATTCCGCGGTTCTTGTGGCCGATCAGCACTCGTACTCCACTCCAGTCCGCCATTGCTGGAGCTGCGGTGCACATGGACACGACCGAAAGAGGAGAGCAGAACCCATTGTTAGCATCTCCATCCCATGACGAAGATGAACGCCGGGAAGAGAAGGAGGACGACCCGGTTCAGGTGGGTCTGCTCAGCCGGACGCTGTCGGAGTCGAAGGAGCTATGGCGGGTCGCCGGGCCTTCCATCTTCAGTCGGGTGGCCCTGTACTCCATAACCGTCGTCACCCAAGCCTTCGCTGGCCATCTCGGGGACATCGATCTCGCGGCCATCTCCATCGCCACCACCGTCATCATTTCCATCAGCTTCGGGTTCTTGGTTCGTGCGCTCTCGCTTTTCTTCTCACCCATTTTTTCTTCGGTTGCGGAATGAGCGATGGCGGATGGAAATAAAGAGTTGGGTTTGTGGAAGTTGAAAACTTGTGCGCATGGCTCTGTGCACCTGCACTTTTGTTGTAGTTATTAGAGTCGGGTCTGGATGAATGGGCTTTGAATCATGTTGAAATTGCATTCTTTATCTCTTTCTAAAGTTCGGGAGTTTATGAATTTGCATGATTTCATCAATTATTTTGTGATATGGGACTACTTAGCTTGTTAAAGTGGGGGCTAAATTAGAAATTGTTTTGATAGTGGTGATACTGGTTGTTGGAAGTGGCGGCTGAAATATTTGGGGTGGCGGAGGTGGGCAGATGAGGGTTGGAAATGGTGATGATATCTTGAAGGTGATGGTGGAGGTGACTCTAATGGTGCTAGAGTCGGTGATGTGGTGGTGACAGAAATGGGATCTGTATGGCAGTCGTCATGGTGGCAGCAGCAGTGATGAGACTGATGATTTGGCTTTGGTTATGATAATCATCATAAGATGGAGGTTTCGATTTCACATTAGAATCTTAGTTCCTTGATGTTAACAATCAAATTAGATTGATAAATGTCAATAATTTGAAATAGCAATCAAAATTCAAATTACTGCTGTTACAAATGATGAGTAATCAGTGGAATTGTAAAGGAGAAGTGTCTTAAATAGCAGTACTTATGTTTGATGCATAGAGAGGTATGTTCAGATTGTCCCTAATTCAAACTTTTGGGCTGCTTGTCTAGCTGGGCATGGCTAGTGCTCTGGAGACGCTATGCGGTCAAGCCTATGGAGCCAAACAGTACCGGATGCTAGGCATATACCTGCAGCGTTCCTGGATAGTTCTATTCGCATGCTCAATTTTATTGCTACCTCTTTTTGTTTTCGCTACTCCAATTCTGAAGCTCATTGGCCAGTCCAGTGCAGTGGCTGAGCAGACGGGTGTGGTGGCTATTTGGTTAATTCCATTCCACTTGTGCTTCCCATTCCAATTCACATTACAGAGGTTCTTGCAGAGCCAACTTAAGACTGCAGTTATTGTATGGGTCTCGGGGGGATCTCTTGCACTCCATATGCTTGTTAGTTGGCTGTTTGTTTACAAATTGAGAGTTGGGCTTGTTGGAACGGCCTTAACTATTGACTTCTCCTGGTGGGTTACAGTCCTTGGTATGTTTGGTTACACTGTTTATGGTGGTTGTCCTCTTACATGGACTGGATTTTCAACTCAGGCCATCGTTGGGCTGGGGGAGTTTTTAAAGCTCTCCATTGCTTCAGGAGTCATGCTCTTGTACTCTCTCTCTCTCTCTCTCTCTCTCTCTCTCTCTCTCTCCCCCTGTGATATTCATTACAGCTTTGTTAAACATAAAATGTGGATATATACTAGACTCTCTTTCTAAGCATAGAGTAATTGGTTATGCATTTAACTTTTTAACTTCTAGTTATTATATGCGGAAGTCAGAATCGTGACAATTTAAAAAGTTGCAGCTTAATAAGCATCAGAACACAGTGAAACTCTAATAGCACAGCACAAAATGTAAGCCACCGACATTTGATAGAGTCTCTATTTATAGTTTGTGGTTTTTGTTTTCAGGTTGGAGAATTTCTATTACAGAGTACTAATCATAGTGTCAGGGTATTTAAACAACTCAGAGGTTGCAGTTGATGCCCTGTCCATTTGGTTGGTTAAATTATGATAATAGACTGTCAATATGGGTGGTTTGCAATTTCTCTGATATGTACTATTCTCATGCTTTTATGTTGATTGACAGCATTACTATGTTTGGCTGGGAATCAATGATTGCGCTGGGATTTTTGGCTGCAACTGGGTAGGATTACTAGTCTCTCATGCGCAATTTATATATATTTAAAAAAAAAGACTTTCAGTCCATAGACATTTTCAAATGGCAAAGCATCAGCGAATTTTAATATATACATTTCACGTCTATAATTTTGCGCTGCCAGAGGAAATTAGCTCCCTTTTATCTAGAAAAAAGGATGTTTTTTAGCACATAGACACGTGGCAACTTGAAGTTAAATACGCATACAACCATTTTGCTCAATAGATGCTCCGGATTAATACACCTGAAAGCGAGTGACATGAACTACAGTCCCTTGAATTTTGAATGTCATTATGGTTTATCCGTTAGTTGATTTTATCCATGGAAGGGGCTTTGTGAAAAGCAAAATTTGCATGTCAAAAAAGGTTGAAGGAGGGAGCCATGTGCTTTTCCTTCTTTCGTTACCTCTTGTATTCTTGCTCAACCGTGAAAAAAATATAACCTTCTCATCATGCTGAACCTGTGTGCGGACTGTTTTGAACCTTTTTCTCATAGCGATATCTTTTCCGTATCTTTCATGTGAGTTGGGTTACATGAAAGACTTTAAACATAAAATATGCATTGCTTTTTCATACTGCTCTAGGTAAGAAAAATAAGTTATGAGAATGATGAGTAAAAACTACTGTCCATTATGAATTTACAGCGAAAAGTTAAGCAGAAACTTTTTCTGCAATGAGCACAGGTTGATTTTACAAGTATTTTGCATCTATAGTCTGTATTTCTTATGTTTGCAAGATGGGATTGACTCATACATACTTATTTCAGTAATTCTTTAGAAATTGCATGGAACCATCATCCAGAATGCTCTTTCTAGTGACTTTTTTTGTTTTGCTACACTCCTAGTGACTTGATTGTGTTTTTTTCTGCGCTTAAAATCTTCCATAAATAAGCTGGAAAGTCCTCTGTATGATCATGTTAATATTGTGGATACCCCTCTGCTGAGACAGCTTCCATGCTTTGGAACCACAAAATTGCAATCAGGGTGTATATGACTTTCATAGATTCTGAAATTGTCTGCAGAAATAGGCTGATTTAGAATATTAATTAGAAATTGTCAAAGAAAAGCAAGAAAAAAAAGAGTGAAAATTGTCAACTTCAATTTTCATCTAGGTGTGCATTTTTATAAAAGCATTACTATGTAAATAATTTCACATAGAGTTCTCTTTGAGCATTTTCTTTTAGCGTACTTAATGTGGAACTAGTCAATTTTGAAGGGACTGGCTACTGGTGTCACATGGAAAAGTCAGTGCCTTGAAATCTGAAAAATTCCTCTGTTTGATTACCCAATAACGTCATCTCAGAGCGCTTGTTGAGAAAACCTTTTATCTCTAGGGTTTAGGCATGATACTTTTTACACCAATAAAACAAAAGCCTCTTTTCTCTGCTCTCTCAAAGTTGATTACATCCAAGATAGCCTTCTGGTGCAAGTTGCGACCATTTTCACATTCAAATGAAAGACATCATATCTGCAAGCAAATATAATTCACTTTAGTCTATTAGTCTGTTCTCCTTTTGAGATGTATTTAAATTCTCAACTCAGAGTCCGGGTAGCAAATGAGCTAGGTGCAGGCAATGCGAAGGGTGCCAAATTTGCTCTGCTGGTGTCATTGGTCAGCTCACTGGTGGTGGGGATACTCTTCTGCACTATTGTTATTTCCTTCAACAAGAAGCTTGCAATGATCTTTTCCTCAAGCGTTGCTATTATAAACATGGTCAATGAGCTAGCAGTATTATTGGCATTCACCATTCTGTTCAATTCGATTCAACCAGTACTGTCAGGTAATTCAGCGGGTTATGTAGAGACTTAAGATTTTGTGACCACAAAATACTTACATGGCCCAGTGATTTTCAGGTGCAGCTGTTGGATCTGGCTGGCAAGCATTAGCAGCTGTGGTTAACATCGGTAGCTATTACTTAATTGGGGTTCCCCTTGGAGTTCTCTTTGGTTGGTTTTTGAGTTTTGGTATCACGGTATGACCTTGGAATTTATACCTGTTTCTAATTAAACTCCTAACATAAACCATTAAAATGAATTCTTCCTCCTACAAGTGAGGTCAGTTGTTTTTCACATGAATATGCTCCATTTCATGCCACGTTGTCAAATTTGTATCGTAATAGTTAGGAGGCTCTGTATTTAAGATTGAACTCAAGCTTATTTGGTATTCTTCCCTACGATTTTTCCAAAGCGCATGGTGGCCACACAGTATTTGGATTGCTCATGGCATTGCTCCCATGAGGTTTCAATTTTCTCAATTTCCATTCCAAACTCCTGATTCAGCTCAATATCTTTTATTGCGCAGGGGACATGGGCTGGGATGATTAGTGGAACTGTGGTCCAGACATTGATATTAGCACTTATCACTGTCAAATGTGAATGGGAGGAGGAGGTAAGAGACTAAGGGCCTGTTTGTTTCCTTAAAAGGTTCACACTTTCTGTTCTAGTTCTAATTTGAGAAAGAAATTTCCCATAAAAATGTGTTTGGTGTACTCTTGAAAATGTTTTCAAACGAAAACGTGGTAGAACTCAGTTTCAGATTTAAGTCGGAGAAATTAAAACAATTATTTTTCTATTTTTCACAATTTTCAATGCTATATGGAAAGATTTCATGGAGAAACCAGCTCACTTTCTTCCTGTCATCTTTCACAACATTTCTCAAACCCAGAAAAGAAGAAACTCCTAAGATCAATAATCAATACCCATTTAAGCTCCCCTTCCTTGCACATAATCAACAAAATCAACACAACGAAGGGTGATTTTGGGCAAAAAACAAAAAAAAAGTTTTGGAAGAGAGGCACATGGAGAAAGAAAGAAAGATAGTGTCCTTCTTGTTCTCGCTGGAGGTGACTAGTGCAAAATTGATGAAGTTGTGATGAGAGACGTAATCATCGCAGATTTGCTTGTCACAGTGAAGAGTTTGATTTGTTTCCACTTCTTGTTCCTTCCTTATGGAGAAATGCTGAGTATTCTAAGCCCATAAGATTGGGGTACTGGGTTGGTGTGTGAGGGAATTTGCGGCTCAGGAACTCATTATCTATTCAAATCCCGCCAATTGTGTGCAAATTGTTTTGCATTAGCCAAAGGCTTGAACTTAATTGGTATTCCATGGGTCTTTAGGTAGCTGAGCCTCTGTGTTTGTGCACCTGGTTTGCAAAATAATAATAAAAAAGAAAAAGAAAAAAGAGTGGTCTGCAAAATTGGTCTACTAACTTGTGCAGCGGATTGCATTTGAACCTTAAAACAAGTGGATCACAGTTGACGCTTGATAAAAGTAGTACACTAATGGTTTAAATGAGTTTAGTAAGCCTACGATTTTTCTTGTTTTTTTGAACTCCTTTCTTTGCTTGGCTGGGTAAGATGTCACGGCTAGCTTTTGCACCACAGCTATCCCCACCAATACCATGCCCACTAGCCCATCTGTGCTTGAACTTGCACAGATGCCCATCCGTTTATCACACAGTTCCCAAGCGTGTTTTCTTATATACATGTCATTTGCAGGCTCGGAAAGCTAAGACTCGTGTGAGGAATGAGGCGGGTTTGATTGGAGATATCTGATGTGCTGTATGCAATCGCATGATTGATGAGGCTTTTATGGCGGTACATGGCATTGTAAATCTCAGGAGGACAACCATTGAGTATCATTCCGATTGATTTTCAGGGATGGATGTAATTCATGCAGAACCAAAGAGAGTCAAACGAATGTTGGGTCTTAAAGCTATTATTGTAGGCAAGCTATACAGAGGTGGGTACATCCCAACTCCCTTGAAAACCAGGAAACAAGCTATTGGCATATCCCATGATGTTTGTATAACTTGCTAAGGCTGTCCGTTTGATTGTGGGTGGATGGCGGTATCGGTGTAGCTTAGTTTCCACCCATGGCTTGTTGAATACCACTCCAAAATCCCGATGTACAATTTTATTCGCTAAAAGCATATTGGCCTTGCATGATATTCACGTTATTGAAGGTTGAGCGGCCCACATGTTTCGGGAGCATGTGCGAAGGAGCTCTTTATCCACCGTCAACGAGCCTCTTTATATAGTTTGGTGGTTCATCCAAATGTAATTCATGCAATTAGAAATAGACATTATCTGTGGCAAATAAGAGTTATTTCCATAACTGTTGTACAGAAATGAAATTTGAGATTTATATTAATTAAGCATTTACAAACGTGTGAGGTGTTCCTAATCTTTTTTTGGCATTTCATAATTGATCCTTGCCTAGAGGTCATGACCACGACATACAATGTTTCTGAGCCGTTTAAGCCTTTTTCTTCTATATGTTGCACTTCGTATTGTTAAATTACTGTGCTTACAAAATCGTTAGTAAATTGTGTCATTTTTGTTAGGAGAAGATGTTCATTCATATAAGAACTGCATAATTTCATGAGCCTTTACTAATTCTTTCAAACGATGTCTCTTAAGTCGCAAGACTCGCAACTATACCATGAAAAGACGCAATACCTATATATATGTAAATGTATATATGTGCTCTTAATTAATAAATGTGAGCCCACAGATTTTAGCAGCTGAATTGTACAGTTCTCACGCGATTTGTCAAAATGGAGGGGTTCACATGTTTCCAAAACATGTTATAATAGTTGCCATCGAGCTGAAGATTTATATATTTTTTTTCCTCTGGAAAAGAAGGATGGATAGGTTGAAGTAGAGAATTAACGTGGAAGACTTTTGCTAATGAGTGCATTAATAAGAAATATTTTGATTTTTAGAGTATTGATCATGCAAGACATGAGAAATATAGAAAAAATCGAAAACTACAATCTTCTTCATATTTAGATTCTTAACAAGTACCTTTGGAAGATCTACTTAATGAACTCTTAAAAAGGAAAAGTCAAGTACGAGATAAGCTTACCAGCTGAACAGAATAAAAAGAAAGAAGCTTACCCGCCTGCCCCGTCCATCCTTTGGCGTTGATGTTCCTTCCGGTTCTCGTCACCGAGGAGTGCCATTTCCGCCATAACTGTGGTCTCTTCCATCACGAAATGTGTGAAATTTCCACTCGGAGATCAATCGACTTTCCATACACAAAATTCTCTCTGTTCCCTTTTGGAAACTTCGTTTTCTAGGCAAATAGATATAATCTTCGAAAATCGATTTGTATAACTTCAGCATAATAATCACATCTTCATCACAATTTAGGCTCTATTTAATTCGTGAAAAATGAATTATTTATAAAATATATATTTTAAAATAATATTTATCCTCATTTTCGCGAAAAAAGAGTCTAAGGGGGCACAAAATTTCCTTTAAAAAAGTCAACACACACCACGTGATTAGAAAAGAAAATCTTGACATCCTTAAACGTAAAACGGGGAAACGTAATCGCAATGAAAAAGTAAAAGGTGAGAGAGAAAAGTACGTTGACCTCTCTATATAACGACGACACCGTCCCCTCCAAGTTCCGCCACGTCTCCTCGCCGTTCGGCCATAGCCATCTCTCCGATTCAACCGCAACGCTTTCAGCTCCCCGTCTCCTCCTCCGACCACCATGGGCGCCAAAGGGTATCTCAGCCCGGACCAGCTCGAGTTCTTCAGCTCTCAAGGTTGCCCACCACCCTTCTTCGAGGACAAATTTCTCCTTGTTTTTCGCGAATCGAACGATGCAGTTTGCTGAGAAGCGACGGCTCTGTTCTCCCGCAGGTTACTTGGTGATGGAATCGTTCGCTCGCCCCGAGGAAATCGATGCCATGATGAGGAGGATGGAACAGTTGGTCGACGAGTTCGACTGCTCCACCGCCTCCATCTTTTCTACCAAGAACCAGGTTCCGCATCCAAAGTTTCGAGCTTTTTGCTTCGGATTAAGTACCCATTTTTTTTCCCTCGCTTGGGGTGTTGGATCTCTTATCTCTGGCTTTGCAGCAGCAACACACCGACGATTATTTCTACGAAAGCGCCGAGAATGTCTCGTTTTTCTTCGAGGGTACGAGCCTTTCTTCCATTTTTCTGTGTATATGATGTGAATTATTTATCTTGGTCGAGAAATGATGATATTAATTGATTGATTTGTCAATTACCATTGCCTTAAACTTTTGTTTTTTGGGTTTTGCTGTACATGGTAGGTCTTAATGTCACCAAGACTAGTTTTTGATTATTGTGGCCCCTCTCCGTGCTCGTTGCCTCTGGAGAGTTCGTGGATAGGACTTTAATGGGATAGGATTGTGATATGCTGTCATTAGTGCACGTACCAACATCATTGCCGGAGTATCGCTTTTACTAATCCTGGTGAATTTTGACAGAGAAAGCATTTGGTGATGATGGGAACTTGAAGCAACCCAAGCAATTGTCCATCAATAAAGTTGGTCACGGTATGCTATCACTGCTACACGATATGCTTCTGGTGCTGTCTTTTGCAAATGAACGGTTTCAAGTGCAAAATTTTGTTTATTTTTATTTTTATTGAGATTGGTTCCAATGGTGCCTTCTTTCAGCGCTACACGAACTTGACCCGGTCTTTAAGGCCTTCTCTAGCTCAGAAAAATTCTGTGGCATGCTGTCATCCTTAGGTTACAGAAGGCCTATCGTCATTCAGTCAATGTACATATTCAAGGTACTTATCTTAGCCAATTATATTTCAGATCACTGGGTAGCTGAGTATATAATATGGTGCATTCATTTCCACGGCAAGTTATTGATCTTAGTCTAGTTTCATTGACCGATGGCCTAGTCTCTTATCATGGGTTCAGCTGGATGGTTGGTGGTTTACTGCATTTAGATGGCACAGCGTCCATTCCTCATTTGCGAATATTTGCTGCAAGAGCAGAATGCTGGCCATCTTCCTTTTAATTTGTATCTGTGACTAGAAGATGGATCTATGCCAAATCATTTTCAGGGACTTCCATTTGATGATACTTCCCTCAATCTTGTGCATAGACATTTCTTGCATTTGTCAAATCACCAGGCAATTTTCTCCTTGTCCTTTAATAACCACTAGTTATATGCCCAGACCTTCTCCAGATATTTAACTGGACCAATCTGGGTATTGCACAGACGCATATTTTTATTTCAGACAGTTCAAGGTGACCATCAGATTAATTAGCGTATTGTTATGTTCCTTTAAAATTTACAATAATCAGAGTCATTCTCAATCGTAATGTGAAAATCCCTCAACCCTGAAGGGTGAGCTCTTCTTCACAAACTATCAGTTTGGGAAGAATAAATCCCCAGTTGTAAACACTATTTTCCTCTACAATTTCCTACAATTAGGGCTGGAAAGATTCTACGTGATCCCAAGTTGGTAACCTTCGACATATTTCAGTTTGTAGCTTCCAGTTTGCAGTGTTAATCTTCAATGTCATGCATCACTTAATTTGTTTTTTGTAATCAAAATCTTTTTGTTGTTTGTGATTTCAATTGTCAATAAATTTATCGAATCCTTCTACTTCAATATCTCTTAAATCTACTATCCTCAAATCCACCATTATCTATGGGATTTGAGCTTATATATAAATGAGATTGAAATTACTTGCAAAGTTTATGAAGAGATACTGATCTGATAAGGCTTATATTTGTACCAAATTTTGACCTGCTGGTGATGCCAATCATAGAATCACAATTTGACCCTCTGTTCCTGTTGTTACCCACTATTTTTCTATATCTTGTTTACAGTCACTGAATTTAATTACAAGCAATGTGTCCAACAGAAAACCTGCTGTAGATAATATCATTTTGGATATTCTTTCTGGGCCCCATTATAAAGAGAACAAAGATATAGGTGATTAGAGCAGGATCTGCATAAGGCCAGTGGTTATTGGAAATTCCTATGTTGTTCTACCATCCATTTTTTCAAGGTCGTGGCTACTTTATGAATTTTCACTGATTATCTGCTCTTTTGCAATTTATAAGATATATGAGAGTCTGTTTCAATATTTCATTTGCTAGCCCAATCATTGGCGGTTCTTTTTTTCATTTTTTTCCTTTTGCTTATCCTTCCCAGTTTGTTATATAACTGTATGCTTGACACATCCTAACATGTATGTGATTGGTGGATGGGTGCCAAAATATAGGTTTAGAGTTGGTTTGGGGTATGGAAATAAAAAATTCCCTTATACTCTGGCTGGCAAAGCACAACTGCTTTTCCTGTATAGGTGTGCAATCAATGCTACTCGATCCAGTATATAAAGATGTGTAGGTTTATACTATTGTACTGGGTATTATGTCCTAGGCCACCAGTTGAAGGTGCTTGTCATATGAAGTGAAGATGTCTAGAAACGATGCTATCCTAAGATGATCTGAAAATTGATGTACGACAAATTTCATTATAGCTTTTGCTGTTCTCATCTTTGCTTTCTACGAGATCATTTGTCTGGACTGGTTGAGATATGATCATGTGGGCGGTTGTTTGTCAGGATAGTTATCTTGCACATCTTGGCTAAGCCACAGTATCCGACCTAGCAAGTGATATATTCTTATGAATCCTTTATTCACTATTCTGTCAAAGGCATTTTATTTTCCAGTGGTCTTCCTAGTTCTTCTCACATTAAATTTTGCGCACAGCAACCGGGTATCGGAGGTGAAGTAGTGCCACACCAGGATAACTCGTTTCTTTACACGGAGCCACCTACTTGCACAGGGCTGTGGTTGGCTCTAGAAGATGCAACAATAACCAATGGCTGTCTTTGGGCTATCCCTGGATCTCACAAGAGTAATATTGTCTTTTATGTCACTCATTTTTTTGCCTCGCAAGCATATGTCACTCTGAAATTAGATCTTATCTCTGATCTTTCATGTTTTCCAGATGGCCTTGTCAGAAGGTTTATTCGAGGTGAAGGGGGAGTTTCCTTTGATCACCCTTCCCCAACCTATGATAAGAAAGATTTTGTAGCAATTGAGGTTAAAGCTGGGTCTTTAGTTCTAATTCATGGCGATCTTATTCATCAGAGGTTAGTCTAGAAGTGTTTTTATTTTTATTTTTATTTTTGGGGACCTGCTGATATAATTATTTCACCATGATGATCGAATTAAAGAATTCGATGTTGACTTCTGTGTCTATGGTTCCTAATTTCTTCCAGGTTTGTTTTCAATTGTATGGATGCCTTATCTTTTTTCGAAATGATGATTGGCTACTAGTTTGAGTTGGTTTCTCTAATTTTGCTGAACCTGTTAAACTTGGAAGTGGTCACAAACTCGATTCTTGTCTGCTTTGGCTGTAAATATCGTTTGGAAGATTTTTATGAAGCTTGTTGACTCTAAAAGTAACACGGTGCAATAGCCCATGCTCAAAATGAAATGGAAGCTAATTCTTGACTTCCTTCCACTTGGTGACTGTAGCTTTGAGAACCAGTCCCCAAAGTCAAGGCATGCCTACAGCTTACATGTAGTGGATACTGATGGTTGCAAATGGGCGGAGTCAAATTGGTGAGGACATAAGAATTGCTCTCTGTCTGATTTTCCATCCTCTAATTCTGATCTCATTTCTGGTAGATTCTAAACTTTATCAAAAGCTTAGAAACCTTGAAAATGATTTAGTTCAACTGTTTGAGCTGCGATAAATAAACACATTCCTCAGTTTGTTTTTCTCTAAATAAATAAATAAATTTAGAATGACTGAAGAATGCTTTTTCTTCTCTAATTGCTGATTCAGAGTTTGGTGATTGATTTCCAGGATCAGGAGAAAAGTTGAGCCAGAGCCTCTCTTTGTAGCTTGATCTGATTCTGCCTGTGCTAGTGTTGCCATGTATGAGACGAGCAAATTAAATGGTCGAGGCAATCTTGTATAATCAATCGGTACGTGGAGGAACTGCGTCAATCTTGGAGAAGTTGCTGTGGTTGCTGCCTTTGCGAAGTCATAAAATTCCGTTTCTTCTGTCTCTTGTCATGGGATCTCGAAATGTTTGTTGCAGAATGTAATTCTCGGACAGGTCGCAATAAGAATAAGAATGATCTTACACAGTACCTCACTGTAGAAAAACCCATTGTTGGCCTGGAAGATGCATGGCAAACGATTTGAGAAAATTCTACTAGTAATGCCTGAATTGTGTACTGCACTGGTGCTTGTCAACCTAAAGTATTCGAGCTCCAGCTTATGTGATGTGCATGCCTACTCAGTGCCTAAGAAAGAGGAAAATAGATTTTGGTCTTTGGAGTCTAACCAAACACCAGAAACGTCTGTAAGCTGTAGGATTTTTAAGCTTTCAATTTTGGGCTTAGATTATGGTAAATCATAAATGGTTAATACTATAAAAAGCCCTCAACAATATCTACTAGGACACAAAAAATACGCTCTTCTATGTCACTGCAAAACCCCAAACTCATTTGTTGTTACACAAATGTTCAATTTTTTTTTTTTTGGTATAATAAAAAAATCTTGAATCGAAATAAAGGATATATATGTCATACATCTCTGAGTTGGGATTTTTTTTTTTTTTTATGACACAAAAGAAGTTGGAAGTATTTATGTTGTAGTGGACAAGTTTAACGTTTTTGGGACATAAAAAAATTACGATATTTGTGTCACAATTGGCATAATTAGGATTTTTTTTTTTATGGCGTTTGCCCAATCATAAGCTATGCCCATCTGAACAAATTTATCATTATTCTTTTTCAATGCACCTTAAATACTCCTGATCTGATATCTTTGAGGGAAACTTGCTCTGTGACCACTCATTCTCAAATTTAGGAATATTCCGTCAATTCTTCTAGTTTTATCCTTTAGGTTCTTTTTTCACTTTTACTAATTTGTTCCCTACAAGAATAAAAATTTCCACAATTGCCCTAACTTTCTTCAATCTTCTCAATCTAGTGCCTAATGAGCATTTTTCGATTGATTGTGTTAAGACAATTACAACCGGAGGAAATGAATCTAAATCTCGCGAAAGTAGTTTAGTGTAATGTGGTAGGGGATAAAATTACCCCATGAATATGTTTACCATATATGAAGGTTCAAACATTGGATTCATCATTATTGAGTCTCGAACATCCCAAGCACCAAAAATTCAAAAAGATACACTTAAGTGCCAAAATTGGAACAAATTGATCACATAAGTACCAACGGCAAGAAAATCGGGCCAAATTACATATGTGCATTTTTCCAACGAGACAAGTACAAAACAACGTTGTTTTGCATGCTAACGTGGCTAGATAAGCTGAGAACTACATCGTTTTGCCTTTTATTTAAATTTTAATATAAATATTAATTAAATTAGATTTAAAATCTTAAAAAAAAAAAAAAAAAAAAAGATTGCAACACTTGTTCAGTGATGGTTGTACAAGCCCTCATCGTCACCTCCCCACTGTCATCAGGAAGGGCCATTGACAATGGGGGAAGGGTTGGCCAAGGTTGCTAGGTCTTGGCTATCTAGCGGGCGGCGGCCCTTGGCATGGTCGGGTGAGCATTGGCGACCCTCCTCGGATTTGGGGGAGGGTCGCGACCTTTTTCCTAGATTTGGGCGCGAGCTTGTAGGCCATCACCGCTAGTCGGCCAAGGTTGCCAACCCCTGGCCAGGGCCCGGCAACCTCGACCTTTCCTTGCGATAGTGGGGCAGTGGTAGCAAGGGCTTGCACAACCCTTGCCAATAAGTGTTGCAACTTTTTTTTTTTTTAATTTAGTTTTAAATTTAATTTGATTAATATTTATATTAAAATTCAAATAAGAGGCAAAAACGACATCGTTTTGGCTCTTTTTTGCTAACTCAACTTTCTGGCGAACCATGTAAGCGACTTATATTATTAAAAATAAGCCACATCGAATTTCCGACACCATTCACCGGAGTTGACACTTTAATGTCCTTTTTTCAAAAAAAGAAAAAAAAAAACCGCACTTAAGTGTTTTCCATACCATGTTTTGGCACTTGGGCTGCACTTTTGCTCATCATTATTTATTTCAGTAACTACAAAAATGCTAAATGAGAAAAACGCCCTTCTTTTGTCTAAAGCATATTAAACACGGCTACAACTACAAGAATGCTGAACGTCATTGCAAATGTACTTGAGGCATAATTAAAAAAAGTAGACCGACAAGATGATTGTTGATACCATGCAAGGATCACGAGACTGCTGCAAAGGGAAAGCTCCGCACGCTCATTACTATAATGAAAGTTTTAGGGAATACAGAGGAATGGTTCTTTCAGGAGATGGAAAGCTTATGCTGGAAAGTCTTTTGAAGTAACCTGATTTTTGAGGATTGTAGTTCATGCCTTCTCTTTGAGGTTGCTTTTGATTTTATAGGCAGGGAACTTCTTGGATTCCTTCTCAGTGCTCTATTCTGAGTGTGCCTGTTGTCTTCTCTCTGTCTGAATTTCGTTGCTAGTGTGCTGATTACTATTGATTCCACGTTATCCCTAAGCTACTTTTGCCTCGACAACCTTTCTTGTTTTTGTTTCGTTCTGTCGACGCTCCTGTCAGTGCTGTTACCATTCTGTGCCTCTTTATTAAAGTTGTTTCTTCACCATCCGACATGTCATCCTTCATGTGATGGCTGTCCTTCACACTGCTAGCTTCTTCGACAAAGCTGGCTAGTGCCGAGTAATTATACATGATAAACAAACTTTCCTAAGGATTCTCTAATAATCTACTTCCGGATTTTCTTGCTCATTTTGTTCTCGCAGTAGTTGATTAGCATTTCCTTCACCTGAGGAGGACTCTTGGGTTTCACCGTTGATCTTCTTCTGCAGGTCTTCCAATAATTTCCCTTCTAATTCTAACTTAGAAAACCAACGGTGGGAAGCAACCCGTATATAATTATTGAGGACATAATTCAAAAAATTCATCTGAGGCGATGGAGGTGATTCTGCTGATGTAGGATCTTCTTCTTCAATCTTTTATTAAGTATCACTTCCAAAGTGTAGGAACCAGAGGATTTTCTATTTTCCGAGGACATGTCTGTCATTCCCCATCTAAGTGTCCCCGTGAACTTGTACAATTTGCTGGAACAGAACAAGAAGTTTTCTGGTTCTGTGAAATTGGCATGGTTTTGAAAATCTACAAATTTTCAATATGATTTTCTGACTTCTTCTAAAGTGCACACCTTTCAGTAGTTGCGAATAACGTAAACGTTTTGTTGCCTGCATCAAGCCTGGATAAACCATGAATGCTTTCCGTCACTACTTTGAATGCCAAAAAGTTTCTCGAAAGCATCCAATGATATCATTTTATTTTGCCTAAAAGGTGGATGTTTGGTCAATGTTCTGAATTGAATGTTTTCCATATAATTAAATGAAAAAAGGGTTCATGGGTAAATATTCTATAAACTCAACTTCCAAGGTTTTTTTATGGAAGTTGAATTTTACTTCCATCCAATTGGGTTTAGGGCCCACTTGGTTCAGCTTTAGGGAAATGTCCTTGGGCAAATACAAATACCTTTGAGGTAAATGGGTTTTTCGAAATGCTAAACTGTTTTGTAAAATATAACTGAAAAGTGCTTTAAGGAAATGTAAGACTGTTTGGTAAACATATATTTGAAAAGCCTTTTAGTGTAATCAAATTAAGTCTTTTAGTTTTAGTATTTTAAAATTTGCAAAAAAGAAACAATGACTATATAACATTTTACATTTTCATGTTGAGAGTAATGTAAAATATATATATATATATTAGTAAATTTATTTAAAAATTATATTAAAAGAATTTGATTATAGATTTTATACAAAGCTCAACTTTTGGCCTAGGTTCTTTTAGGTTTGTTTTCAACTTTGAATAATTTTTTTAATTATTGTAGTATTAATCATCTTCGTTAATTAATGATCATTCTAGTGTATTGATAAAAGTTGGGCTATTGATTATCAAAAGATAAAAATGACAAAAAAAAAAGGCGAACCCAACATTTGCAAAGAGTTTTTATTATTTTTTTAAAATATAAAAATAAAATCAGATGAAACTCCATCGCCGATTAACGGCGGTTGGGGTGTGGGGAAGATGATTGGTTTAAAAGAAAAAAAAAAGAAGTCAATGGATGAATAGTAGATGTAGACTTGCATTTCAAAGATCAGCATTTGGCCAAGGACACTTCCGAATGCTGAACTAAACACCTAATTTTTTTTCCCAAGGGGCTTTCGGGGCCGAAAGCCCCTTGGGAATGCTAAACCAAATAGGGCCTTAGTACTACTATTTTTGCTCTCTTTGCTTTTGCATATGTCTCATCTGTTCTTGGATATATTATAGTTGCCATGATCTTGTAAAAGACTTCATATATTATTTATTTCAGTGACTACAAAAATGTTAAGCGTGAAAAACGCACTCCTTTTATCTAAAGCATATCAAACACGACTACAAAAATGCTAAACGTCATTGCATATGTACTCGAGGCATAATTTAAAAAAATAGACCGAAAAGATGATTGTTGCTACCTTACAAAGATCACAAGACTACTGCAAAGGGAAAGCTCCGCACGCTCATTACTATAACGAAAGTTTTGGGGAATACAGAGGAATGGTTCTTTCAGGAGATGGAGAGCTTATGCTGGAAAGTCTTGTGAATGCGATACCCCACCGCTTCAACGCTTGCTTTATTACGGAACCGAACGGTGATCTGGAGGGTTCCCTACACGGTTTTGATGGGCCATCCTTAGGGAATGAGGTTGAGCAAGACACTGATCCTATGGATATTGACATCCCTAATGGTGTCGTAATAGATCTAGATACCGAGCTGGAAGAGCTCGGGGAACCGTGCTCACCTGGTGACGTGCCTGACTTCTTGGCTGGGCCTGGGTATGGATATTAAAGCGGATGTTGGAGTTGTGCAATTGGAAGTTAACCCCGACTTTGACCCCTTTTTGTTAGCAGGTCGTGGAGGAGTCCCTTTTGGTAGTAGTCTTGTACATATTGAACTCCTCATGTTAACCATTGGTATATAAATCGTAGTTTGTGAAAAATTGTTGTGGTGCTTTTACTATCCCTACTATTATTGATTAACTAGGTGTTTAATTTAATTCGTTTCCGCATGCCTATAATCGAAAGATAAAAAAAATGGATTGGCGATGTGTCTTGGGGTGTCGCACTTTTAATCGACCGTTGACGGATGTTTGCGTACTTGGGGTTCGGGGCGTGACAACTTGAATTTGTCTCACTACAAAGTGAACTAACTACATGAGAATTAGGGTAAGTTGATATACTTAAGAGGAAGTTTTCCTCTCTGAGCAGTAATTTGTTTTCACTGTACAACATGCACGCGAGTTTCATCAATGCGACAGGGGTTGCTGTTGGATCGGGATGGCTAGCATATGTTGCATTTATCAATTTGGGATGTTACTATGTTGTTGGTCTACCTCTTGGATTCTTCATGGGATGGCTTTCCACTTAGGTGTCATGGTAAATTTTTGGATCTTTCATATTGCTAATTAGTTTTTTTACCTTCCTTAATGATCGAAACACGAGAACTCCCATCTTTTTTCCTATGCTTTGCTACTTAAGTTGAACAACCAAATGGTTTAATTAATATTAATATTAAGGAAAACGTCCAATAACTTTACAGGGTCTCTGGGGTGGAATGATTTTTGGAGGCACTCATTGTGTTCAAATCAAAGAACATAGATATAAGGGTAAAAAAAACACTTAGAATATCAAAACTTGGCACGGGAGGACACTTAAATGCCAAAAGTTACGAAAGTGACACATAAATATCAAAATTGAAGTAAAATAGATCAGTTAAGTGTTAACGGCAAGAAAATCCGGTCAAAATGCTAATGCAGCAATTTTCTAACGAGACAAGGGCAAAACAACATTGTTTTACCTACTAGTATGGCTATGCAAGTGCAAAAGCGATGTCATTTTGCTAACGTTGCTAAATAATTAATATAAATATTAATTAAATTAAAGTTAAAACTAAATTTATTTATATATTATTTTTTAAAAAAATGAAGAAAATGAAGATTGCGGGTAGGCGAGAGGGCTCAGCCCTCGCTACCGCCTCCCTATCATTGTTGGAAGGACCGGCAATGGTGGATGGAGGTTTGACCTAGGTCACCGGGCCCTGACCAAGAGCCGGCGATCTCGGCCGACCGGCAACAAAGGCTCGTGAGCCTTGTTAGATCTGGGGTGAGGGTCACAGCCCTCCCCCACATCCAGCGAGGGTCGCTGGCCCTCGGCCCATTGGGCCAAGAGCCACCACCTACTAGGGGGTTGCCCCAGCTAGCAAAGGGCCATGACCCTCACCTTAGATTTGGGGGAGGGCTCATAGGCCCTTGTTGCCGATCGGCTGACGTCGCCAGGCCAAGGGCCCCTGGTTGACCCTTCCCTTACCGTCATTGACCCTTCCCAACGACGGTGGGAAGCCAACACCAAGGGCTTAACCCTCGCCTTTTACGTCCTCCTCCTTTTTCTCTTTTTTTATTTGTTTTATTTTTATGTATAAATATTTTAATTTAATTAATATTTATATTAAATTCAAAATCAAACAAAATGACGTCGTTTTGGTTCTTCGTCACTAACTCAACTCTATGGCGTACCACATAGGCGAGTTATATTATTAAAAAATTGTCACGTAGGATTTCTAACTACCTTCGCCAAACTTAGCATTCAAATGTCCCTTTCTTTTTTTTTTTTTTTAAAGTGGCACTTAAGTATCACTTTCGTAACTTTCGATACTTAATTACCTCCCCATATCAAATTTTGTCACTCTAGGTGTCCGACTTCCTAGATGTAAGCATTCCATATTTGGTCATCTTATTACATGGTAATTTGTGTTTTAGTTCTATATATCATGTCACATACAATGTACCTAATAGCATCCCATATGTAATTATATGATAATGACTTAATGTAGGCGGAGAAAGTAAAAGGGCGGGTTGCGAAATGGTCAACTCTAACCCTTGACGATGATGAACCAGCGGCTAGCTAAAACTCCTTATTTGAAAGGTATCCAAATCAATTGATGTTACACAAATATGGGTGAGCTTTGTAATAGTTCATTTGATTTTCTATATGTAACATAATTTATCTATTCATTAGTCGTCAACTTGATACAATTGATCATAAGCTATTGGAAAAAATGTTAGAAAAGTCCTAAACCTTTTGTGTTGGTACTAATTTAGTCGAAAACCTTTTATGATGCAAATTTACTAATAAACATTTTGACTTAATATTAATTTAGTCATTCCGGCTATTTAGTTAAATATTGCTAACATGAACGTTGGTCAACTGACATGGTATGGCGTCGCTGGCGTGGAAAACTTTTAATAATATTTTAATATTTTTCTTTAATTTTTATTTATTAATCTATTTTCTTTTTCCTTTTCTTTTTCTTTTCCTTTTCCTCCTCCTTCCTCTAGCCAATTGTCGGATCGGCGAAATGTGAGGGCTAGTGAGGTCAAGCCTCGCCTAGCCATTAGCGAGGGCTTGATCCCTCGCAAGTGCAACCTCACTCATGGTCGGTGAGGTTTGACCCTCGGTAGCCTAGTGCGAGGCCGCCCTCACCTCTATCAGTTGCCGAGGTCTGATAACTGGCCAAAGGAAGAAGCAAGAGAAGGAAAAAAAGAAAAGGAAAAGGAACAAAAAGAAATAAATAAATAAACTCAAAAAAAATAAATATTATTAAATTTGTCCCCTCTAGCTTGGATTGGCATCTACGTTAGCAATATCCAGTAAAAATTAGTCGAAATGACTAAATTGGTACTAAGTCAAAATATTTATGAATGAATTGGTATCAATGCAAAATGTTCAAGATTTTTTTAACACTTTTTCCTAAAGCTATTTATTATTAATTACCCTTTCTTAATGCAACTCTTAAATGTGACTAACTGAATCTGTTAGACTGACCTTATTATAAATATCTCCCCACCTTATGTGGGTTGGGTGTAAGATCAAGGTTGCAAAGGTATTGAACAATCAAAGTGTGTTTAGTAATCATTCTACTCTCAAGATTAATTTTTGTTCAAAAATGATTTTTTTTTTATTTCGCTCTTTGGACGAGTTTTTGAACATCCGAAGATGTTTGATAATTGTACAAAATTTCTATTCCTAAAATAGAAATGCATTTGGTATAACCCTCAATTTTTTTTTTTTTTTTTTGTAATTTATAATTTTTAAAATTTTAAATAATTTATCACATTTTCTCTTTTGTTTTTCCCAAGGCTGGCGACTAGCTAGAAGAAGTAGAATAAGAGGAAAAAAAAAAAGAAAATGGTTGGCTCTAGAATTCTTCCCTAAAACAAAGAAGTAACTTTCTTTTTACTTCTTGATTTTATTTTAAATATATTTTTGTGAACAAATTTGTTTATAAGAACAAAAACGTTACCAAACGGATTTCTATTATTTTTTTGTTTATTTCGGAGAACAAAAGAATTGAATTATGCACCGTTTAACATGTTACCAAACAGGCTCTTAGCGTTCATAACCATTTGTTGCTCTTCTTCAAGCAACATCTACAATTGATTTTTGAGGCTAGAAAAGGACGATAATTATAACATATAGAGAGAGAGAGAGAGAGAGAGAGAGAGAGAGAGAGAGAGATGATTGAGAGATATGATTGTTCATGATTTAATAAGAGAGACTAGAGAGAGAGATGTGATTGTTCATGATTTAGTGGGTAGGATAAAATTCAAAGAAGACATTATTATTAGACACAAATTCAAAGAAGACATTATTAATAACTTTAACTCATTTAAGAACTAGCATCATGTTCATTAATGCATGGATCTTCATGTATGTCCTTGCTATAAGTCAAATTAGGTGATACAATGGTACTCTAATCATTTTATTCCAAATACATTTTATCTTATATATATAATCCTTTCTGTGTGACTTACCAACCTTATCCTTACTAATTTACAAAATTAGTTTTGGATTTTTTTCTCTTGCTTAAGTAATTTAACGGCATTTATTTGGGTTTTTTTTTTTCTATGTCACTAGATTTATCATTATATTTGTCTTACTTACCAATCCTTTTCTGCAATTAGATTATCAATGAAGTTTGAGTCGCTAACATTATTTAAGTTAGTTACCCATGTTCATTTTATTTTCTTATTATTGACATAAAAAAAGAAGTAAATTTGCTCTTATTATTACCCAATTTAGTATAACTCTCTTATGAAGACTTTAAATTAATCAACTACTATCAAATATGCATATGTTGGGGTGTGCACAAGAAATTGAAAGTGCAATGATCAAGGGAAGTGATTTTATTAGTTACTGGATACCTACTAGCAATATATTAGCATTATCTAGTTTCCTAGATAATATTTTTTTATTAAGGGGTTTATAATGTAATACTACTCTAGGCACCCCTCTTTCTATTTCTGAATTCTTTATAGATATGAAGTGTTGAACAACTCCATGGTGAGTGGCTAAATCTATTTAGTTTTTCATCCGACAGTTCTTGCGTTCCCCTTTTGCAATGCTCCCTTCATTCTCCATTCATTTAGGTTGCTTCGACCTAGTGGGTGTATGCTCTCATTTGATCCCGATGCATACATGACAAAGTAAGTACATGTTTTCTTTCTTTCTGAAAATGCAAGTGGGACATCAACACATACTCTCTTTTCTACAATCTTTCGGAAATCCTCTATTTTAGTCTGCAACGAACTCTCTCTGACTACACTCCTGATTGATAGTTCTAGCTAAATTGACAAATGAAATGGTAACACATGTACACTTTGAGGTCATTAATCAATCATTTGGGGACCAATCATTTGAAAGCATAAACTTAAACATTCTAGATCTCCATTGTACACATATTGTCCGCTTTAAACACTAAGTTCTCATAATTTTATTATTTTCGGGACAGTTCATACTATCCCAAAAAAACAAGTATATACAGCTAGAGGGACCCAAACCTCATGAGCCAACATGAGCCAGCCCAGAACTCCCTCCCTAGGCCATGTGGGACAAAAGACACACCCAAACCTTATGAGCCAGCCTAGAACTCCCTCCCTAGGCCATGTGGGACAAGAGATGTGCCCCATCTCTGCACACATCCAGGGACCAAGGTGCGAATGCACTACCATCCCTCTTCCCCGTGCACCGCCACTTGGGCCATCACACTATCTACCCCTTTGGAGTACAACATTCTCGCTATGGCCCCACACGCGATCAGGAGTCGGCTCTAATATCACTTGTAATGCTCTGGGTCTCCAATGTACACATATTGTCCACTTTAGATATTAATTTCTCATGGTTTTGTTATTCTTGGGGTAGCTCATATTATTCCAAAAAAAATGGGTATGTACAGTTAGAGGAACCTAAGCCTTATAAGTTAGTCAAGAACTCCCTCTCTAGGCGATGTGAGATAAGAAACACGCCTTCTCCCTGCACACGTCCGGGGACTGAGGCGTGGACGCACCGTCATCCTTCCTTCCCCGTGCACCGCTGCCTGGGCTGTCACATAAACGATACCTTAGGTTAGATCATGCAAGTCCTCAGCGCCACTAACGACAGCGCCACTTGTTTCAAGCCCGCTGGCAGATCAGGCTGTTCTCATTGCCTGGACAAGTAACGAAGACCCCACCAGAAACCCCCCTACAGCTTTCGCTTGCCTCTAAAAAGGCAAGTGTAACCTCAAGCACTTGTCTTCTACGTTATGGATGGACAAAGATTCCACGGGTTGATGTGGAAAGAAAACAGAGTTTCCACGAATATGACCCTCACCAGATAGTCAGCCTAGCGAAACGGAGTTTTTATTCACGTACTCTAAAAGGTGGAAACTAAAAATGACGTACTAAGCAAAAATCTTTTCCCCAAACCAAAAATGGTTGGACTAATTGATTAGAGTACGTGACGGAAACCGCTTTGCTTCTTTAGTGGTAGTGTGAGTTTGAAGCTCCTTGCTAAGTGAATTAGATCCCGCTTGTGGGGGTAGTCCTTGTGAATCGTATGTCGTCTATTCCTCCGACGTTTCAATTTTATTATGGCGGTGATAGACTCAGTTTCCAAGCTTTGGGAGGCAATGGGCCTAAATAAGATATTCCGTAACAAGTATGGAAGTCATCTTTGAACTCCCATAAAGGATTTGTTAGCTAGTATTAGAAGCCCAAATTCTCCTAACATCAAGAAAGGCAAAATGATTCCCGAGGAAGAGATTAACATAGAAGATGACAGAAATCTCTGTCACTTGATTTTAAACTTAATTGTTAAGGAATGGAACTTTTGATGTGAGGCACATGGTGCATGTGCCCATTTAGGTTTTGAACCAAAAAAGAAAGTACAAACAGGTGGCCTGGCCATTTAGGTTTCGACTCGGATTGTACCTAATTCATAACACTAATTGCATTTTTGTACACTCGAGATATGTTGACCTAAAGTGAAGTTCCGAATCATATAATAATGGTGCAGGTGGCTCATCGGGCCTGTGCGGTAGTTGGTTCTATTAATTGCGCTTCAGAAGGTGTCCGTCTCGATTGTCCCATTCTTTTTTTTTTCGCTTTAAAATTGATAGCAAATCACCACCAAATTCATCCCCGCACTTTTCGCTTTAGTAACTAGTTCTCCAACCTACCACTCCACGCGCACTATCAATTTATTTCCTTAGTCCTTTTCGCGACCCTCTTGCCATTGCCTGTCTCTAGTATGTTCTAGCACGTCGTGGGAGAGATAATTATCTCTTGACTTGTCAGATTTATTTAAAGAAAAACTAGACGAGTCTCTCTGACTTATCGCTTTTAATGAAGGCTCGCACCTATAATAAAAGATATATATCAATGAAAGCAGAGCGTGAAGCACGTTGCCGTCATAAATGGGCAAAGCATCATCGACCTACACCATTGACGCCGGTCAATTTTCTTCGTTTTTGATAAGAAACAGTGGGTGATCTAATGCGACGGACAGAAGCAATCTAAATTCAAATCCGCCGAAAGCATATTATGTGCTGAGGTCTTTACAGTAGGTCGTACTACAGCAACCACCAAGGTTAGAAGTTTAAATGCCTGCCAGCGCATAGAAAGAGAACAATTTTGGCACCTTCAAAACGAGAGTCAGAATCGATGAAAATAGAAATTCAGCGACAAGCCCTCGATTCCTGACATTCTCGTTATTCCCACCGAACCTCATTTGACAAAACTTTTCCCGGAAAAGAAAAGAGAATCACTATTTCTTAAACCTTTAACTTGTCTCCTCTCTATGCGCAGCCCGAGGGGATCGTCCATTCCTGACCATTTAACTGCCTTCTGATCATCTGTGTTTCTCTCTGCTGTCATCATCACAACCTCCCCTCTCTAGAGGCAAAGAAACTGCTGTTCCTTTCATGGCGAGCGTCAACCGCAACGGCAACGCCAACCAGCCTCTGCTGCAAGAACCAGTGGCGGATGGCGACCGCGACGGCGGGGATCATGAGGACGAAAAGAAAACAAGCTTGAGCATGAGAGTGTGGGCGGAGACAAGGAAGCTGTGGCACATCATCGGCCCTGCCATCTTCGGCCGCGTGGCCCAGTACACCATGATGATCGTCACGCAGGCGTTCGCAGGGCACCTCGGGGAGGTGGAGCTTGCTGCCATGTCCATTGGCATCAACGTCATCATCGGCTTCAATTACGGCCTCTTGGTAAACAGATAATCTTCACCCACTAATTATCTGTTTCAATATTCATTAGATAGTACTCCTAATATATAAGTTATTCAACATGACAACGGGGACCAAATAAAACTTGGAGAGTTTAAAGTTTTGACAGACTTAATTATGTTGACGCCAAAAAGATAAAATACCATTACGTTGCATTAAAAGAAAATACGGAACATCACAGAAACGCGACTATCGAGTCTTCTTCCCCGGTTATCGGGCGTTGCTCAATCTTGCAGTCTGAGAACTACTTAAAGTCATTGGAGCAGATCAAGTAAAATTATATTTTAATAAATCGACGTGTGCTTGATTGGACTCCACATTAAATGTTTTGGTTTTAACATGTTTTTGTACAACGTGATGAGTCGTGGATGCAAGTCGGCCGGAGAGTGACTGAATGAATCTGTATAAATAATAAATGACAACGTGAACCACCTTAGTCGTAGAAAATGTCCAGCATTTGCCTATCGAATTCATTTTGGGTAATTCACTTGGGCCTCCAACGGTCCAACTTTAGTGGACCGTTAGTTTTCGATGATATGATGTATATCAACTTGTTTTCTTCTTTTTACATTTCTCTGAGTGGGCTTACCAAGCAAAGGATAATGCGAATCCTCTTAGCTGGCTTCCAATATGCCTAAACACAAAAATCACTAGAATAAACCAAATATTTTAATCTATCGCAAGAAGAATAGCAGTGATTGAGAAAGCGATGCATGTTATTCGCGCTCGAGGGACGACTTCACGCCAATACAAGACAAGAAATACGGTAACCACTCAACATGGCATGTGACTCGCTAGAGTGTGTATGTATATATGGTAGCCACTCCACATTGCATGTGATTTGCTAGAGTGTGTTTGAATCTATATGTATATATAGAGGTGCAACGTGAGTTCCACTATGTTCTAGCTTTAATTAGCTTCAAAGAAAAACGAGCTTGGACAATATATTCTCGCTTCAACATCAATTTTGACTCTCATTGAAAGAAATTTAAACATGAAAGGGGTGGTGGCAATATCAAGCCTCCAACCCTTTGTATTGATTATGTCAATTATGGGAGCATTTTCGTTTGTTTGTGGATGTATCTAATTACTTCTTATACATATAGAAAACTTACTTTTACATGTCACTTTACGGACTAATCAGGTTCTCAAAATGATTTTAGCTAGCTAATCACTCAATTTGACGTGGTAGATATGAGAGTTTCATGTCAAATTTTGTGTTTAAATTGTGGTTAATAGTTAGGTATGGCAAGCGCGCTAGAGACATTATGTGGCCAAGCCTTCGGCGCAAAGAGATACCGCATGCTTGGCATCTACCTGCAAAGGTCCTGGATCGTGCTATTTCTTTGCTGCTTCTTGCTGGTACCCTTCTACATTTTTGCCGCGCCGCTCCTGAAGATCCTGGGGCAACAGGACGACGTGGCGGAGATGACGGGCAAGGTCGCACTGTGGCTCATCCCGTTGCACTTCAGCTTTGCCTTTCAATTCCCCTTGTGGAGGTTCTTGCAGAGCCAGCTCAAGAACCAGGTCTTGGCATGGGTCTCGCTGGCCAGCCTAGCGATCAACGTGCTCACGAGCTGGCTCTCTGTCTACGTGTTCGACTTCGGTGTGGTGGGGCTGTCCGTCAGCTTCGATATCTCTTGGTGGTTCTTGGTGCTGGCGTTGTTCGCGTACACCGCGTGCGGCAGATGCTCGCTGACGTGGACTGGCTTCTCCATGGAGGCTTTCTCGGGGTTGTGGGAGTTTATCAAATTGTCCGCTGCTTCTGGAGTTATGCTTTGGTAAAAAACCTTATTCTCAGTCGCCGTCTCTAGGTTGCACTGCGCATGCTTGAATCTGTTTTCTACATCGATCTAGTTGGTAAATTTTCACGGCAAACCTAAGCAGGGAACCTGCTCCATTTAGTGACTTCGGTAACTGCACCGAGAATTTTCGCATGCAAATTGAAACTAGTAATCTTGAAAAGTTAGACCATCATCTATAACTCTGTCCCTTGTGTCTAGATTTTTTCTTGGCCATTAGAATTTGATGATCTTATTTTCTCGGTACTTTTCGAGCAGTTTGGAGAATTGGTATTACAGGATATTGATACTAATGCCTGGATATCTAGAAAACGCCACGGTTGCTGTAGATGCCTTGTCAATATGGTAATAGTTTATCTCCATTTTAATGATTTATCATCAGAAAAATTATTCACCAAGTGTCTCCTGGGACGCAACTAATAAGTTTATAATTGTACGTATACGGCAGCATGAGCATCAACGCTTGGGAGATGATGATCCCTCTTTCCTTCTTTGCCGCAGCCGGGTACTCTCTCTCTCTCTCTCTCTCTCACAGCCAAGAACAAAAGCAAGTAAAATAAATACTTGAACCTAGGTTCATCATCGGGAACCATATCAATCAATCACATTATTAATAGTTGACCGAAGGGGGGGTATCATCTACAAGTGAGTTATATTTATACGAAATTGGTTCATCAACAACACTTGATATATAGACGATATTTTTTTCTATAAATAAATCTATTCAAATGACTTTATATATTTCGAGTATAATCATTATTGAAAATATGTCTCAGATTTGGGCTAAAAAAAATGAAACTTTCCTCATCTGAATAGTTTCCCTAATTGGAGTTAATTTTCTAATATGAGTATGTTTCCTATTTTGGATAAGAAGTGTGACTTATTGTGAAGAGTGTCCAAGAGGCAACTTCTTCATGAATTACATCCTGAGAGTTTTTAGTAATGAAGTCAATTAAATCTTGTGAGTAAGATTTGTGAATTCCTTCATGGGATTGAAAGATTATTTCGTAATACATTACGGAGTTAACACTGTGTGAGGTTATTGGGTGTAATTGGGATTAATGTGTAATTGAGATTGGAAAACCATGAGAGGGTTTGAGTAATTCGAGTGTGATTGCAACTTTTATTGTATCATTTGATCTATAATGAAATTCTTTGATGCTATTCTCATAAAAGTAGGTCACACTAACCAAGCCATGTAAATTTGATGTCCAATTTATTTCCTTATCATGTTTATTACCGTTCAATTGTTTGTTTCCATAATAAATGGTTTCGAGCCTATGGTTGATTGATGCTCCACCCCAAATTTATTGTGAAATTTGGTGAATATCTCAAGAAAAGAATCTAGTTACCAACACGGTTTTTGGGTGGTGGGCATTATAGTTTAGAGAAAGAGACTAGGGAGGAAGGTGGCTGATGATGGAGATTCAAGTCAAGACATGTCAGTGTAGAAAAATGCTTGAATTAAGGAGGAGCAAACATAAAACTAAACTTATACATGAGGACGAGGTTGTTAAGATGCACGGGTGAGTAATGTTAGAGAAGTCCCACATCAAATAAGTGGTGTGGTTGAAATGGTCAATATATATTAGTTGGCTCATAACTCATTGAATTAAATTTTTAAGTAAAAATGAATTCAACTTAATATATTAATGAGCTCAGACTTCAGCTACCTTTTGGTGTTATCCCTAGATGAAGGGGTTGGATTTTTACTATGCGCTCCCAACAAATGGTATCAAAACTAGGCTTGGCCAAAATGAAATGATTCAATGGCGATAGAAGAAGTAAAAGTAAAAAATCAATGAATTTGATGGGAATAATTTTAATTTCTAGAAGTGCAAATGGAGAATCATCTGTACTAGAGGAATCCACACTTGCTTCTCTCTAGGGAGAAGCCTAACTTAATAAAGTAAGCTGATTTGTGTTTAACATCATGAAATAGAAGACCGCACTATGGATTTGACGAAATCCCTATTGAACATGTACAAGAAAGCCCACTGCAATTAATAAAGTTTACTTGATGCAACGTATGTCTAACTTCAACATAGATGAAGGTGTGTCGATTGATGATCATATAAATTAACTCAATGTGATCATTAGTCAATTGAATTCAATTGAGATTGACATGATGGGGTACATGCTTTAATTCTATTGTCTTCATTGCATGACAGTCAAAATACTAATGTTACTATTGTTGGCAATTTCTCTAGATCAACAAATTTGACTCATGATGGGGTTCACAATTTAATTTTGAACGAGGACATCTATAGAAGAGAATTTGGTGAACTTGTACCTGCTGCTTTACTAGGTGAAGCTAGTGGAAGAACTAGTGCTCATGTTAACAGAAAGAGCACAAACTTGAACAAATATAATCAGTTTAGAACTATTGGTGCTGTCTACTAAAATTGTGGCTAAAGGGGGTATCTTAAAAGGAATTGCCTTAAACTAAAGAATGAGATGAGTAAAGAAATTAGAGTTAAGTCTGTTGATGATGCTGCATATGTAGTTGACTATAATCTAGATAGTGTTGATTATGTCTTATCTATCACCTATGCTACGTCATTTGATGAATGAATTATGGATTCCAATTGTTCATTTTACGCAACACAAAATAGGGAATAGTTTATTATTCATTATTGTTTTCCTAATAGATATAGGTCACATTGACAGAACCATGTGAATCGGGTATTCGATTATATTTCCTTATACTATTAATTTTACCATTCGATTGTTTATTTTCTGCAACAATTTAGATGGACAATGATGAAAATTATTAATAGATAAGAGCAAGTTTTATGTATGCCGCTTTATCCTTTTTTTTTTTTTTTGGAGCAATGGCAGCAAAGTCCCAAGTACAAGTCCGAACCGTTATAATCAAAATATAGACGAACCAAGCACAAAGTGTGCCCATATAACGTAGAACACTACGGAAATACCTTATCTTAGCTTTTTGCATCAGCTTCTGAAAATATTGCCATACCTTCAAAAGCTTCTGATTCTTGTTAATGGTTTAAATATTATCAACTAAGCATTAGTTCATAGTAAGAGCGACAAAAGAAGTATCTATACTATTACACAACCTCAATTTTCCTTGTCCAAGAGCGACAAAACTCTCTTTCGTCTATCTGTAGAGTAAGCATCCAAAATTAAGAAATCATTTTATTGATCGTCCCTTCAATCTTTAATCTCAAGTTCACTTAATATTCAGAGTGAGGGTGGCGAATGAGCTTGGAGCTGGGAACGGCAGTGCCGCAAAATTTGCAACCGTGGTGTCCGTTGTGCAATCAATAATGATTGGTTGCTTCTTTTGTGTTCTCATCATGGTTTTGCACGACAAATTTGCGTATATTTTCACTTCTTCTGTTGATGTTCTTGAAGAAGTGGACAAGCTTTCTTATCTTCTTGCCATCACCATATTATTCAACAGTGTTCAGCCCGTTCTATCAGGTAAATCTTCAAAACCATCTATTAATATACATGTTTTTTTTGCTTGTAAGTGGATCTATCAAAATGGGTAATAGACCCATTTCTTAACACGTATACGATTGGGTAAGTTGTTAGATGGGTTCAGCCTAAAAAAAAGTTGTTAGATGAGTTAATTATATTCAGTAAATTGGTCATAAATGGATTTAGAATCATAATGCCCAACATAATATGTATGTTAAATGGGTTTACGACTTGCTTAGACTCACCCCACATCTATGACTCTCATCATTTTCTCTCACCCTCACTCAATCCCACCCTTTCTCACTCCGCAATCTCACCTTAGTTTAGGTATAAATTATCCTAGGTTGAGTTTAATATAGAAGTGTTTTAGTAATATGGGTTAAGTTGAGTATGGATTACTGGACTTGCATTATATTGAAACGTGTCAAAATGGGTTAAATGAGTCTATTTGAGTCAAACTATTTTCGACTGACCCAAATTTGACTCAACCTACCCGTTTGATGGATCTACTTGTAAGTCTTTTTCTCCATAGATCCATATGTGGAAGGTCACATGAAGTAATGGTGAAAAAGAAATTTTCGCAGTATTTATGTCGGATTAATCACAAGTGTCCATTCAAAGAAAATGAGATGGTTCGTTTGGTACGAGTGCTGTATTGACGTACGGTCAAGTTCGACCAAGTGAGATATCTGATATGCTTAACATTAACTCAATCAATCGTGTGGTGATTGTTATCAGCATCCAACATAAACTTAAACAAGAGCGTTAAGAACAAAGCACGATATTTCAGAAAACAAATTGTTTGATTTCATCTAGAATTTACTCAATGTAAGCATAATACAACTGCGACTCTATTTGAATTTCTCTCACTATAACTCTGCATAGCAATATGAAAATTAGGGCCAGTTGAAACACTTAGAGGCAGTTCTCTTATCTGACTAGTAATTTGTCATCCATTTACATCATTCACACAAGTTTCATCAATGCCACAGGAGTTGCTGTTGGATCCGGATGGCAAGCGTATGTTGCATATATCAATCTGGGATGCTACTACGTTATTGGACTACCTCTTGGATTTCTCATGGGTTGGGTTTTTAACTTAGGTGTTATGGTAAACTATGGATCTTTCATATAGCTAATTACTTTTATTCCTTCCTCAATGCCATTATTCATTCCCCCATGCTTTGTCATTTTAGTTCATTAACCCAATGATTTAATTGATCATTAATGGAAGCTCTGAATAAACACAGGGTATTTGGGGTGGAATGATTGTTGGAGGCACTGCTGTTCAAACCTTGATATTGGCTATAATAACAGTTCGATGTGATTGGGAGAAAGAGGTAACTTCAAGTATATTTCATTTTCTTCTAATCAACTAAACATATAAATATAAGCATTATATACTTGGTTGTCTTTCTTTCATGGTAACTTGTGTTCTAGTTCTTTCTATCACGTCGCATAGGAAAATCTCATATGTATTCCTATGATAACGACTAACCGTAGGCGGAGAAAGCTAAAGTGCGGGTTGCGAAATGGTCTACTCCAACCCTTGAAGATGATGAAGCCGCTGCTAGATAAAACTCAAATTTTGAAGCTATCGGTGTCACCTAAATATAGGTGAGTATGGCAATAGCATCTTTGATTTTTCATAATTAACATAACTTATTTATTAATCAGTAGCCAACTCAATCTGATTGATCATTTGGCAATGTTATTTATTATTAATTATCCTTTTTCCCCCCACATATATTTCTTTAATGTGATTGGCTGCATCTGTTTAACTAACTTTATTATTAATATCGCCCCTTATATAGGTTTAGTGGAACAGCAAGGATGAGGATTTGTTGGACCAGTAGCAATTACAACTGTCTGCTCCTTTTCACACAACCTTTGAACGGCTACTTCTGCATCTGCAATCGATCTTAGAGTTGGAAAAAGGACCGTCAATATAACACACAAAGATAGAGAGGATATTTGTTGATTTAATTATCGTTAATTTAATTATCGTTCGAGAGTCTCTAGAATTTTAGAAGATTTGCTTGCTTTCTAAGAGTTTAGGTCGCAACTTTCTATCTGTTAGTGATCTGCTGTCTAATTTAATGTGATTCCTAGAATGTATCATGTTCATTCCATGCATGGGCTTTCATGTATACCTTTGCCATAAGTCAAATGAGGCGATAAATGGAATACTTGTTCCATCATCGTATTCCAATTCTTTTTCTCTTGTTAGGAAAAAAAAAAAACTAGAAATACCATAATTTTTGTATGGTACTCGCTTCAACACCGAAATTTTTCAATTAATCACTTGAGTGCTACTTTGGTAAAAAAAATCGATCACTTCAGTGCCACTAACGATTTCATTTGCCGAAAAATCTTGCAATTAACGTGATATCGGAGAAATGTAATTTAGTGCTTTGCTAGCATAACAGTTCTTAGGATACTGTGAGAATAATAGTCTATTGTGAGGCAATTTTTTTTGAAGAAGTAGGTCCCACAACAATTTATAATTATTTATGATTTAATTTTTTGTGATCTAGAATAGACTATTATTCTAATAGTACATTAAAAACTGTCACACAATCATTTCTTTTTATCATAAAAACATCACTGGGCTTTGTTCTTGCCCCAAATTGACGAATGGCCCAAAATTAGGGCCAAGACTCAAACCCTAGCCCCCACATTGACCCAAACCCCCCTGCTCCATTATCGTCAACTCTCTTCCTTGAGGCTTAGGTTTAAATTGCACTAATGTCCATGTCATTTAGTGAATATACGCTTCGGTTCAAATAACATATCAAATTAAATTAGTTCACGATTGTCCTGCCTGTCATTAGGATTAGTTTACATATAGATTGCATTTAAATAATTTATATCACATGTTATTAGTTTAAATTAATATTTGTATAGACAAAACTTAAATTAGAATTGCATTTCATATATTGCATATTGTTTAATAAAAAAAAAGAAAAAACCATATAAAATTAATTGACATTGCATTTATAAATCATGTCTTAAACCTTGTATACATTTTTAGTTTTGTTTATTATTAATATAGCATAACACTTGTATCATAATCATAATAAGTCATATTTTGCTTAATGCATTGGGGTTTCCGCACTATTCCTAGCAATTTATTTATTGCTTTTGATTTATTGAGTGTTAAATTTTTGTTTGCATGCCAACATAATCACACATTGCATGCCAGTGGATTAAATAAAAATCAACTAAAATTGCTTGCAAATTATGTTTTAAATAAAGAGAAAAAGGTATGGAAATGATATTAGATTAATTTAGCATAAGCAACATCCCGTGTATATGAAATCTCCCGTTCGTAAAAGTAAAATTATCTCTCACATGTTACTTGAGTTTATCATCGACCCAAATAGATAAGTGACAACTCCTAAATAAATTAAATGCATATTTAAATGATTAAATCAAAACCCAAAGTTGTGATTGGTATGTATTTATGAGAGTATGCACCAAGTACTCACTTAGTAATCCATTAGCTTTTTCTTTGTGGTTCACCTTGTAAAATGTCATGACAATTCACAAATCTCTATGCTGTAGAGCTATAAGAAAATGTGAACTTTAGTATTGCCTAGGTTAATCTTTTCAATTCAACATGATAATGAGTGGTCTTGGGTCTTTCTCACCCCCAAAAGCTAGCTAAAAAAATGAGACTTTCTCTCATACTTATAAACTGACTATCAACCCATCCCACAACTAATGTGAGATAAGTCCAACAATCTCTCCCTTACATATCGAGCCTTGGGTCAAAGCAGGAACAACCTATATCTCTCCCGTGTGATTGTTAGGTTTATACTTGTTGGTAACTTATGCTCTAATACTTGTAGTGGACCTCTCTTATTCCAAAAGTTAATTTAAAGGATAAGACTTTTCCTCATACTTATAAATCAACCACTAGCCCCTTTCACAACCTATATAGAATAAGTCCAACACATAAGACCTACTTGACACATGTCGCATTCTCAATGGCATTGGATCACAATGACATGATAGTCCTGAACTACTAAATGACTACCTTCCGCTTGGCCTTTGATTAAGGTGCACCAACCTCGCTGATGACAATTATGATATGGAAATGCAAATCGCTAACATTAATTGATTAATTTCTTCTGGCAAGTCCCCCTCAAATGACTATTTTCCATTTTGCTTATGGAAGAAAGTGAAGAAGGATTGCTAGTGTAGAAACTCTCTATTACAAAAGATTTACTAAAGATTTATATTCTTTTTTTCTAATATTTAATGTATCTCCTATTAATAGTTAAGATTTACTGTTTGTTTCTAGTTAGCATAACATTTAGTATATAATATGTAATTAGTTAGAGATATTTGGTAAGTATTATGTTGTATGAATATTTGTATTGTACATTGAGCAATATGAGAAAATTATGCACTCTCACATTGTCACGCCCCGATTCTCGAGTGCGCGTACATTCCTCTGTGGTCGATACAAAAGTGACGTTCCCAGAACGCATTGCTGACCCAATTCGTTTAAGCACACGCGAAAGCGAAACAATAAACCCCTGATAGCAAACATCATGGGATAGAAAAATAGGGCAACATTTCACAAAAGCCACACTCTTATAAAACAACTGGGTTTAGGTACAAAACAAGTCTAGTCAAAAGTCTACAAAAGATTGACTCTCAAAAAGAAGCTGTCCTACAACAAACTAGTCGGACACATATGCCGATTCTTCGGACTCCATCTCTACAGACTCTGGGCTTCGGGTCCTCCACAACCACCATCCAGGGTCCTGAAAAGTTAAGCCCACGACGGGGTGAGACATTGTCTTAACAAGTTCACCCCCTAAACCCCGATTAGGAAAGAAATACACTCAAGGGTGGCCTAGCCACACAATACAGAGAACTTACCTCACCTCAGTTCCCTCCTGCACGTCAGCATAGTTCATATACACAATGCATATAATCATAGCACACAACAATTGAAATGCATCATCAACTTAATCAATCACAGGGGTCCCAATTATAAGGCCAAACCATTATGAAACGTCCCATACCGTGCCACACGGTTTTGTCTCATAATCAGGTGCATTTAACTCAATCAATCATGCGTTCCAATTGCTAATTACGCCCATCTAGGGTACGGCCTACTCCTAAGTTCGGCGGTCTACTAGCATAGCCAGGCATCATTTCACCCCATTGAGCATGGCTACGTCTCTCAAAGACGACTTTCCCAAAGGAGTATAGGTCCAGAATCTACTGTGACCTAAATCCCATATAGGGTAATGTCTGGCGTAAACACTTGGGATGGGTTCTCTTAACCAACATATGGCCATTCAATCTCTGCCCAGTACACCGTGCATTGCACTCAAATGCCTCAATTAAAATAGTGATCCTGGCTTATTTTCTTCGTATTAAAAACACTCGATAAATATGGGTACACGGTCAGATCGAACCCGAAAAATTCATAACCTTCTTTTTAAAATCTCATTGTTTTATATAGTATATAAAATCATTTTTGGTATTAAAACCCGAAACAAGGGATTTTCTGAATAAATATCGAAATTCACAAATTTTGGAATAATTGACCAAATTTCTAATTGGCACTCAATTTGCACAAATTAACATACAATTGCATAAACCGAACACAACATTACAATCGGCACGAAATTTCGATCACCGGCTATCCCGGTCAAATTTCTAGAAAATAATAAATAATTAAATAATTACCAAAATTAATTAAATAATTCAATTTAAATACCAAAAATACTAACTTAGGCCGGAATGCCTAATTAAATACCAAAATGGGCCCGAAAAATTACCAAACTAATTTAGATAAATAGTACATCATATATAGTCCTTAATTAATCTAATCTAACCACTTAATATGCATAATTGAATAATTAAATCACTAATCCAATCTAACTAATCACATAATCCCTAATTAACTTAAACTAAACACCCCTTAAGCATAATTAACCTCATAAGCAAGGTTTAACAAGTAAACTCACCGGATTAGCGTTCCGATAAGTTCACAGCGATGCGATGCGGAGACGGGCAACAAGCTCCAAAGCGGCGACACCAACCAAGGCCCGGAAGAGCTTGGAAACGGGCCACAATGTGACATCCTGGATTTTTCACTTCTGCTTTCAATTAAATTAATTGGGCCTTTCCTCAATGCGCTTATAGTGCTGCTTTCAGAGCCGATCACTCATGAGATAACTAGAGATAAAAGAACAGCTCAAGTGCCAAAACTTCGGAAAGGTACACTTCAGTGCCAGTTTCGGAGTAAAGCAGAATACTTAAGTGCCACTCCGGCCAAAATCCAGCCAAATGGCTGACGTAGCAATTTTCTGGCGAGTTGGGTGCAAAACGGCGTCGTTTTGCACGTTGACGTGGCAAGAAAATGTAAAAACGACGTCATTTTTGTGTTTGATGTGTAAATAATTAATATAAAAATTAATTAAATTAAATTTAAACTTAATGTTATTTAAAATATTCTAAAAATTAAAAAACTTAAAATTAAAAGAACTTAACATTTTAAAAAATTAAAATTTAAAAAAAAAAGGGGGGCAAAGGGGGCGGGCGAGGTGGCAATTTTAAGTTTTTTTTTTTAATTTTTTTTTAAATTTTAACTTTTTTAAATTTTAAATTTTAAATTTTTTAGAATATTTTAAATAAAATTAAGTTTAAATTTAATTTAATTAATTTTTATATTAATTATTTACATATCGATACAAAACGACGTCGTTTTTGTATTTTCTCGCCACGTCGGCGTGCAAAACGACGCCATTTTGCACCCAACTCACCCGAAAATTGCCACGTCAGCCATTTGGCCGGATTGTGGCTGGAGTGGCACTTAAGTGTTCTACTTTGCTCTGAAACTGGCACTTAAGTGTCCATCTCGTGCCAAGTTTTAGTACTCTAGGTGTCTCAAATTCGATAACTAGATTATCTAGGGAAGTCATTAAGAAATTTTAATGCAATTGACTTGATGATTCGACTAGGAATCGACTACTCAACTGTGCTTATCTGTAGAGATTATTTCGACACAGTAAGATCGATTAAAAATCAGAGATAGGTCAGTCCGACTGAGATTTGTTGTTAAACATGGGTAATTCCACTAAATTGCAAAATTCTCGTCAAGCGGCACTAGATTGATTTTTCTATCGTTTTAGTACCCTGTGTTCATATTTGAATCCTCGAGATTTTCACGACAATCGAGAGTCACCAATATGTCGAAGAGGTTCATTATGACTCAAAGAAAATCGACCACGAGTCATTTGCACTAAAAATTTCTGAAAGCTACCCTGTAGCCTAGATCACGCTAAAATCGTGTCCAATTGAAATTAACTACAAAATTGAATCCGTTTTCATAAATTGAAAGTTCTGCCATGTGACGAGTCATTTTAGGAATGCTAACTCAGTCTCCGAAGATTTTTCTATAAACTGAGGTTTTGGCGAAAAAAGTCGACATAGGGCCATTTTCGACTGGAAAATACAAATGACCGCTTTTATCGTGAAATGATGATGCAAGTGGGATATATTAGTGAAGAAAAATGCCAAGAGGATCGAGGGTTCGACGATTGAATTTTTAGAAGCCAAACCATGCCGATTCAAGAAATAATTTAATCCCAATTGAAGGAAATTCAATCAAAATTCGTGTGTCCCTAAGCCCATGACCTTTGGAAAATTTCAAGGCTTCTAGAAGAAGTAAATGAGTCTGGAAAATGGGCAAAGGAGGCCAGCTGCACGGTGGACCAAGGTGGAGGGGACAAAGATTTGAGGAAGGAGACATGGTGGCCCCCTCATTAGCCAAACTGATCTCCCCCCCTTCCTTCTTCCTCCCCATCATCGACCAGCCCTATTCCAGAGTGAGAGAGAGACCTTCAAGCCCAGAAAAACCGAGCTACAGCCTCCCCTCACCATCGTAGTTGCCCGTCGAAGCCGGAGCCACCATCGCACCCCCGCATGCTCGCTGGCTCATCGCGCATTGCCGCCGTCCCAGTCGTGCCATCTCGCCCTGCTTGTGTGTCCAGGAGCTCAATGGGCCAGCTTAGGCCACTGTCCAGGCCTCCTCCGCCGCCGTGAAGTGCCACCACCATCCGCTTGGACCCGCGACCAGCCCTGCTGCTCGTTTCGGCCTAAGCCAGCACCTCTCTTGGCCTCGACTAGCACCGACCAGAAGTGGAAGTCAGTGGGTCTCCAAGTCGCTGTTTGGTCCGTTTTCAAGGCTTTCCCGACCCCATTTGGTGGTCTCGTTTTGGAGTTTGTCGAGCTCCTCCGCGTCCCCGTCATTTTGATCCGAGTGGATCATTAAACATGTGAGTTTAACTCAGTAATCATTGCTTAGTAAGTTAATGACGCCTAAAGGTTTTTTTAATTTAGATTAAGTATGGATTAGGTGGATAGTTATAATATATTAGTAATTTAATTAATTGTTATTGCATGTTAGGTGGTTAGAGGAGAGTGATTTGGAAATTTTCCGGGTCCGTCTTGGCTTTCAATTAGGCTTTACGGGCCTAAGTCCTATTTATTGGCATTTAATAATTAATTTCCTTAATTAATTATTTATTTATTTATTTTTCGAAAATTAGACAGGGGATAGTCGGTGATCGGAATTTTATGATGATTGTAGTGGTGTGATCTGTTTATTTAATTGAATGCAAGTTTGTGCAAATTGAGTGTGATTGCAATTTTGGGTATTTATCCCAAAAATTATTATTTTTGGTAATTAATTGAAAAATAATGAGCATCGCTTTACAACACCAAAAATATATTTGTGGACTATTGAGAATAGTGAGATTTTATAAAGTAAAGATATTATATTTTTGGCTGAGATCGACCGTGTATCCACATACGATTATTTTTATCGAGTATCCTTAAAACGAGGAAAATAGGTCAAGATATGATTTAAATTGGGGAATTGAAGTGTGAGGCACAATGTCATTGGCCGTGGGTAAATAACCGTGTGATGGCTTATAGTCGTAATAAGTTAACTATTGAGAGATGAGGTGACGTATGTGGTGCATGATGACATGGGTTGGGTTAAGAAAACCGCCAAAAGTATGGCTGTGCTCATTGGGCCGTAATTAACTGCCGAAGCAAGCTGTGCTCATTGGGCCATAATTAACCGCCCAAGCAGGCCGTGCCCATTGAGCCATAATCAACCGTTGAAGCAGGTCGTGCTCGTTGGGCTGTAATTCACAACTGAACATTTAGTAGGTCGTGCTCATTGGATCATAATTAATAGTTGGAGTGAGTAATTGAAATGACCGTGTGATGGTCCCGATGACATGGAATCGACTAAGTCAATTGATCGATGATTCGATTCGAGTTAATGATTTGAATTGATTTGTTGCTGTGATTCCATGAATTTGAATTATATTGACTTGCAAGAAGAAGTGGAGGTAAAGGTAAGTCTTCGAACTCATGTTTGTGTTTAAGCAGCCCTTGGGGCGTATTTTCTTCCTAATCATGTCTTAGAGGGTTGAACTTACTGAGACGTCGTCTTACCCTGTTGTAGAATAACAATTTCAGGTCCATAAATGGCCACTCCTCCCGATTGTTTTGGTCAACCAAAGAAGATTACAAATCAGGTAGTCTGCATTCCGATTCATAGACACCCTAGGGGTTTGGTTTATGAGCTCGTGAAGATTGTGGTATGGGTTGATGAGGCCCTACCTCATAAAGTACCTCATCGTTACAGGTCATGGTATCCTCATGAGCGTCATGGACAGAGAGAGGGTTCCATACCGGAATCAGAGGTTCCTGTGTATGTGTCGGAGGTTGCTTTTGGGAAAGGCACGGCAAATCCTCCAGAAGGTTCGATGGTAGACCCAGTGGACCCGGATCTTGAAGATCCAGGAACTTCGTTGTACTCGGAGGAAAGCTCCAATGTTAGTGAGGATGTGGAGCAAGAGGAAGATTAGTAGTTGTTGTAAACCCCTTTGTTTTTTTAGACCTTGCATCTATTTATCGACTTGTATTATATATGACATGGGTTGTTGTTGTTGTTGTTGTTGTTGTTGTTGTTGTTGTTGTTGTTGTGTGTGTGTGTGTGTGTAATTGTGGTTCAGTATTGAAAAATTATGGCCCTACTTTTCTATCACTTCCTGTTATTGTCTAGGGATTATTATTTGCTTCTGCATGTACATTAAAATGAATGAGTCAGAGATGCGTCTTATGACGTCGCTATTTAATCGACCATGGAGGGATGAGCACATGCTCGGAGGATCATGGCGTGACACACGAAGCTTCCAAGCCCTTGCTGGCTTTCGGTTCTGTCCAAGAACGGAAAGGCTGGGCCGAGCGGCTGAGCTGGTTGGAAACAACACGGGACGAGCAAGCTAGGCTACAACGAGTAATGGTGGGCGATGGCGGTTGCTCTGGCGGCCTGAACAGCGATGGCGATGCTTTGAAGGGCTGGACGAAGGGCTCTATGGTGTCGGAACGACGAGTAGGAGGCGTAGGTGCGGGGGACGATCACACGGGCTCACAAACGGCGCTGGACGGCAGCGACGGGCGAATGAGCGGCAAGGGAGGCGGTCCGGCTAGTCGACGGGCAAGGAGGATTTTTCTAGTTTCTCTCTGCAAATTGGAGCTCTTAAAATGGTCACCAACAGAGAAAGGTGATCTACTGAAAGGGGAGAAGCCAGCTGCAAGGGAAGGAGGGCCACCAACCTTCTAGATGGCTTTCTTTGTCCCCTTGAGCTCAACTAACATGCCCCACCACATGGGCTGTTATCTCATCCATTTTCAGCTACCAAAGCTTCCTTGGTAAGCTTCCCAAGGGTCAAAATGTTGCACACCATGGGGGCTACGAATTTGGAACATTTTCCCTCAAATTGGATTCAAATCCTCTCAAATTCTCCTTCAATTGAACTCAATTTGATGACCATGAATTCGACCAAGATGCCCACACTCCAATTCACATTTTTCCTCGCCCATTAAACCAACTTGAATCCCAAAAACGCAACAAAAAACGGTTCTCTGATTTTCCCGGTCAAAAATGGTCCTACTTTGAAATTTTGCAAAAAATCTTTGTTTGTAGAAAAATCTTCTAAAGATAAGTCAATATTCCTAAAATAAATCATGACATGACAGAACTTTCAATTTCTGAAATCGGATTTAAATTCGCGGTTAATTTCAATCTGGCGCGATTTTAGCATGACCTAGCCTACCGGGTAGCTTTTAGAAATTTTTAGTGCAATTGACCCGTGGTCGATTATTTTCGAGCCACAATGTATATCCTCAACTCATTGGTGACTCTCGGTTGTCGTGAAAATCTCAAGGTTATAAATATGAACACAAGGTACAGAAAAGACAGAAAAATCGGCCTAGTGCCGTTCGACAAGAATTTTGCAATTAGGTGGAATCACCCGCACATTAATCACATATCTCCGTTGAATCGACCTATCTCCGTCTCCGATCGATTTTGACAGTGATGTAATGACCCTTGCAGATTAACATGGTCGAGTAGTCGTTTTCTGGTCGAATTCTCAAGTCTATTGCATTAAAATCCTTTAATGGCTTCATTTGATAATCTAGTTATCTCATGAGTGATCAGTTCAAAGAATAGAATTATAGACGCGGCGATGAAAAACTCAACTTATTCAATCGAAAACAGAACCTGAAATTCAAGATGTCACACACATGGTATTGCAAATTATTCTACCCACATCATTTGCGATAAGGTTGTGGAAGTGTCTAGAAAGAAGGTGATTGACCTTTCCTCACCATATTATCTCAACACCTCCGACAATCTTGGAAGCGTACTAGTTTCATGCATGCTAACCTAGGATAACTATGCAACATGGTTGAAGGCAACGAGACATGCATTGCAAGTGAAAATAAGCTTTGGTTTATTGATGGATCACTAGAGAAGCTAAATCCAACAACACATGAATTTAATGTCTAGGACATTTGTAATTCCATGATAGTTTAATGGATTTTCAATTCCCTAGACAAGAGTTTTTAAGGAAGTGTGGCTTATGCAGAAGAAGCAAATATAATGCGGAACAAGTTGAAGGAGAGATTCAAGGTAATGGATCTTGCATCCATGAGAAACTGAGATTGGACTCCTAAAGCAGGGAGGACTCCTACTGGTGAAATACTACACCAAATTGAAGGTCTTATGGGATGAACTCGATGATTATGATGACATCCCATAATGTACTTGTGCTGCAACCATGTTGTACACGGAAAAGGAGGTGGAGAAGATCCACCAATTTTTCTATGGATCTTAAAGCTAAAACCTGTGGGAATATTCGTTCTCAACTTCTCAACTTCGAGCCACTCTTGTTCCCTCAATGAGGTTTATTTTATGATCACGTAGGAGGAGCGCCAATGATCAATTGTCCGGAAAAGGGAAAGAGAAGATCTACCAAATATCTTTAATTAATTAATACAAAATATATTAAATATTATGCAAACTGAAAACAAAAGATAAATTCTAACTAATAATAAGAGATACACTAAATATTAAAAAAAATAATATAAATCTTCACCAAATCCTAACGAGTTGGAATCTCAAAAATAACTTAGGATAATGGATTTTATTATTAGTCCCAACTTCACTTCCCTTGACTACCTTTTGTGACTCCAAGTGGGCAAGTTGCCTAATACTCAGCAATCAGTTATTGATTACTTTGTTATGCTCATTAGTTGTCCAATGTCTTGGAGAGTAAAGAAGCAGACCATAGTTTCTCAGTCTACTGCTGAAGTTAAATATCGCACCATGGCAACTGACACTAGTGAACTAATTTGGTTGTGCACTTTACTTGCCTTTCTCTGGATATTGCACAACAAGCCAATGTGTCTTTATTGCGAAAACCAAGTTATTAGAATAAAATATGCGAAAATAACATGATCTTACAATTTATGTCAATATGAAATCACCAGAAAAATAAATAAAGAAATAAATAGACAATAATAAAGACACCAAAGATTTATGTGATTCAGTCCGAGTACCGATATCTACGTCCACGGGGAGAGCCAGCAGTAAATAATCAACTATAATAGGAAAATCAGAGTTTACAATCACTTACACGCTTAAGTGTTTCCCACACCTAAATTTAATCCCGAACCTAAAGTGTTTACAAATAAATAATGTAAACTCAGAGCACAAAACTTTCAAGAGCTCAAGCCCTCCACGTACGTCCAAAAAGAAACTCAGCACCTTTGTCCTTTTGTGCGCATGGTGACTTCTTGATCTCGCTCATGGCTTGTGCGATGTGCATCTTCAATTGGACGTGTGGCTTGTCTTTTCTTCTTTATTTCCCATGCAGCACTTGTCAAGAAAGAAACCCTTGTTTTGCCTTTTATATTATGCCAAGAGTCAACAATTTGACTCTAGGCCCCACCGTGTACATCCTCCTAAGGTGAATCGTCTTCTACAAATAAAAGATAGAAAACCTTACTTTTTCTTTTTATTTATTTCCTCTTTTGTGAGGAGTCTAAATATCTTGTCTTCTAACATGCAATTTTTCACCTCTTTTGAAGATGTCTTCCACACAGAAGATTTAAATCTATTTAGGAAAATCTTTCTCAATAAATTTGGTTTAATAAATCGTTATCCAAATTCAAACTCGAAACATTAATTTAACAATTCTCCACCTTAGCTCGATATTTGAAGCCAAATTATAGTACTCATCATTCATGCTACACTCCCAACGCCCCAACAAGCGCTGACTCTCCATAGACGCCAATGAAGCTCAAGTAGAGCTTGAGCTTCACCAAATGGACAAACTTAGTCATCATGTATAATGGGTTATTTGTTGTAGCGATCTTTTTTACAATAACATCACCCTTAGCTAAGACATTTTGAATGAAGTGATACCTGATATTGATATGCTTCGTTCGCTTGTGATAAACTGGATTATACACCAAATATATCGCACATTCATTATCACAGTGTATATCAACGCTTTTCTAATCTAACTCAAAGTCCGAGAGCAAATTTCGTAACCATATTACCTCCTTTGCTATAAAGGTTAGTGCTATGTATTTTGCCTCAGTCAAAGACAAGGCAATATGATCATGTAAGGACGTTTTTCCAACTAATTGCACCACTTGCTAGTGTAAACACATACTTTGCTAAAGATCTGCAATTATCCAAGTCATCGAGATTGTCCGAATCCACAAAATTAGTGATCTTATCGCCATTGTTGTTCCTCCGGTATACTATACCCATGTCTATTGTCTCATTCAAATATATGAGGATTTACTTCATAGCTTCCTAATGAGTTTTACCATGATGCTTCATATAACAACTAATTACGGTCACAACTTGTGAAATATCAAACCTAGTGTACACTATAACATACATAATATTACCCACTACATTAGAATAAGGAATACAGGACATATGTTCCTCCTTCTCAGTCTGCAGTGATAATTTATCTGAAAGTTTGAAGTTTTTTTTTTTTGGTGACTCAGGGAACCTCCGTGCGCCGCTTCGCAGCGGAGTAAACCCTGGGGTGAACTGGGCCCCCACCACTGACCCAGCCATAGGTGAATCGCGCATTTGCACTGAAGCATCGACCACGCGAAGTTTCGAACTCCTCCCCCGGTGGTGGGGTACTAAGGTCGAAACCAACGTGGCCACCGCGGGCGGTGGTAAGTTTGAAGTATTTCGCTAAAGGCATACTTACAAATTTCGTCGACTGCATATTAAAACATGCCACAATCATCTCAATATATTTATTCTAAGATAGACATAAAAAAACTTGCAACATTGTCATGTAAAATCTTCATATCTAACATTTTCTTTGCAGCACCTAAATCTTTCATCTCAAATTCAATATTTTAATTGTCTCTTTAACACATCAATATCAGAAATATTTTTAGCTGCTATTAGCATATCATCAACATATAAAAGTAGATAAATTAAAAAACTATTCTTTAATCTCCTAAAGTAAACATAGCTATCCATCTAACTTTTCAAGTAATCTTGACTAGCCATGAAAGCATCAAAATGGTTATACCACTGCCTAGGAAACTATTTCAACATATACAAATATTTCTTTACCAAGCAAACATGATTTTCTTTATTCAAAATAGCAAATCCCTTTAGCTACCTCATGTAAATCCGCTCCTCCAACTCACCATGAAAAAACGCAGTTTTCACAACTAACTACTCTAACTCAAGATCCCGCGAAGCAACTAAGGTAAGTAAAACACGAATAGAAATATGATTTATCACAAGAAGTACACCTTATCGTAATCAATGCCCTCACACTATGTATATCCCTTTGCCACAAGTCTCGCATTATGCTCCGCTGCCTTGATATCGGGAATGCATTCCTTCCGTTTAAAGACCCATTTACTTCTAATAATCTTTAGACTCTTGGGTACTTTGACTAGCTTCCATGTATGATTCTTATGGAGTGATTTCATCTCTTCACTTATAGCCCCTAGCCACTACGATGACTCCGAACTAGCCATTGCCTCAGAATAAAATGAAGGCTCGTCTGTCTCCACCTCATCACCTATAGTTAATGCATAAGTAATATCTGTACAACAATAACGTACCGGTGATTTAACTTGTCTTTTCTGTTTGTCTGCGACTATAGTGTGTTGTGGTTTTGTTAATTGTTCACTATCACTGACTTTAGGAACTGCGGCCTCATTTACAATCTCAATTTCTATTACCTTCGAAATCTTCGAAGTCTTCACTTGAAACTCTGCCTCCCTAATGACATCATAACATGTATGCTCTGCTGCTCTGCTAGTTGTATCTCAGAACTCCTTTGTTGAAGCATTGCAACCTTATCGAAGATCACATCTTTACTTATTAGAAAATTGGGTGATTTGAGATCAGTGCATCATAACTGGTAGCCTTTCACCTCATGTGCATAACCCAAAAATATGCACTTTTCGCCATCGGCTCAAGCTTACCATTACTTGCATGAGTATATGCAAGACATCCGAATATACTTAATCCGAAATAATCAATAGGTTTCCCCAACCATATTTCCTCAAGAGTTTTTCTCTCGATAGCAGATGATGGAGATCGATTAACTAGGTAACATGTTATGTTCACTACTTTGGCCCAAAATTCCTTGTCAACTCCTGTATGTGAAAGCATGCATTGAGCTAGGTCAAACAAAATTCTGTTCTTTCATTATGCCACGCCATTCTACTATAGTGTCCTAGGTACTGTGCGGTGTCTCGCAATCCATTCTTTCTCACACAACTCAGTAAACTATTTAACACAAAACTCAATGTTATTATCGATTCTCAAGCACTTGATCTATTTATCTGACTGTTTCTCAATCAATTCCTTAAATTTTTTGAAACGATTGAACACATCATATTTGTGCTTCAAAAAATATACCCATACATTCCTTGAATAATCATCGATAAATGTCAGCATATATCGGGCACCTCCTTTTGAAGGAATTGAAGACGAGCTTTGGACGTCTGAATGAATGTATTCAACTAGTTGATTGGTCAAATGAATAACTATAGTAAAGTTGATTTAACGCTACTTCCCAAAGATACAGTGCTCACATAAATCCAGCTTCCCTGTCTTCTCATCTTTCAATAACCTCATTTCACTCAGTATTGTCATACTTGCCTCACTCATGTGTCCTAAATGCATATGCTATAATTGAGTCAAGTCAAAGTTTGACTCACCTAATAAAACTACAGCAGTTCCGATCACAGTCTTTCCCAATAGATGATAGAGAGTATACATCTTCTTCTCCTTCATCACTATCATGACACCTCAAGAGATCTTCAATACTCTATCTTCAGCAGTGTACCTACACCTAATGTCATCGAGTGTCCCTAGATAAATAAGATTCTTTTTAAGTTTTGCTAAATGCCTCATGTCTGTCATTGTGCGCACCACCCTTATCATGCATCTGTATCCAAATTGTCCCTATCCCCATAGCCTTGCAAGCTACATTATTCCCCAAAAGAACACTACCATCATCTACTGTCTGGTAAATAGTAAACTAGTTCTTATGAATTGTCATATAATAAGAACAGCCCGAATCTAGCATCCATTCATCTTCTGATGAAGTAATAGTCACACATAAAATAATTTCTACATCACTAGTGCTCCTCTTGGCAACGTTCGCCACACTACTTGTGACATTCTACCTATCACTTTTATTCCCCCGCTTCGGATAACCTCCTTGTGACACTTAAAATACTTCATGTGTCCCTTGAACTTTCTATGGAGTGATTTCAATCTGTTTTTACCTTTGCTACCATTAGGCCCACAATGTTGTTTTCTACCTCAAATTGTTAGTGCTTGCGCTACCCCTTGAACCAGACCATCGTCTCGCAACTTTCTCTACCACTCCTTAGAGAATAGAGTGGATTTTACCTCTTGCGAGGTAATTGTGGTACACCCTTGCAACAGTGAATTAATAAAGTGCTCCCATGATTCTGGTAAAGAAGCTAACAACATCATGCCCTATTCTTTATCATCAAGTATCTTATCAACGTTTTTCAAATCCATCATGAGTTTATTAAATTCATCCAAGTGGGTTCTGATAAATGTATCTTCACCATATCTAAATTGAAATATTCTCTTTAGCATGTACAAGCAATTGTTCAAATCTTTCTTTTCACAGTGTTTGAAATTTTGCCCATAATAATGTGACATCCTTCTCTTCAGCCACCTCTATTAAAACCCCATCCAATTAGTTCAATAGGATTGTGCTCTTTACTCTTTCCATTAGCTCTACTTTCTCAAAAGCTTTCATTATAATCGACAACTCATCTTCACCATTTAGTGCCTTGACCAAACCTTGAGTTGTCAATAACGCTCACATCTTGATGCTCCATAACCCAAAGTTGTTCCTCCCGTTAAACTTCTCAATTTCAGCTTTTCTCTCAGATATAATTGCAATAATAGAATTTCTAGATAATAATTAGAAAGGTAAAAGCTCCAAATCACAATTAAGAAATTTGATCCTAAACTCCGATATACTATGCAGAAACAACAAAATCTTGCTATTTTCGTCAATGCGAAATAACAAGAGGAATCAATAAAGAATAATAAAGACACCAGAGATTTACGTGATTCGGTCCGAGTATCAATACCTACGTCCACGAGAAGAGCCAATAGCAAATAATCCACTATAATCGGAGAATAAGAGTTTACAATCGTTCATACACTTAAGTGTTTCCCACACCTAGACTTAATCTCAAACTCAAAGTATTTATAAATAAATAATGTAAACTCACAGTACAAAAGTTTCAAGCGCTCAAGCCCTCCACGTACGTCCAAGAAGAAACTTACCACCTTTGTCCTTTTGTGTGCACGGCGGCTTCCTAATCTCACTCAAGGCTTGTGCGGCATGTGGCTTCAACTAAATGTGTGGCTTCTCTTTTCTTCTTTATCTTCTCGTGTGGCACTTGTCAAGAAATAAACCCTCATTTTGCCTTTTATATTATGCCAAGAGTCAACAATTTGACTCTAGGCCCCACCGTGTACATCCTCCAAATGTGAATCGTCTTCTGCAGGTAAAAGATAGACAACCTTACTTTTCTTTTTATTTATTTCCTCTTTTGTGCAGCTTTAAGGAGTTCAAATCTTTTATCTTCTAATGTGCAATATTTAACCTCTTTTGAAGATGTCTTCCACGGACTAGATTTAAATCTATCCGGGAAAATCTTTCTCAACAAATTTGGTTTAACAAATCGTTATTCGAATTCAAACTCAAGACATTAATTTAACACAAGTTACCTTACACATCGCAGCAAACCCTATATTCCATGAAGAAACAAACCACATCAAGATTGACTTCCACTTTGTTCACGAACATGTACAGTCAGGTGCTATTAGAACGGAACATGTACCCACTAGACTTCAACTAGCAAACATTTTTATCAAGGCATTGGATCGAAATTGATTTGCATTTCTCTTCAGTTAGGCATTCGTGACCTCCATGCTCCAACACGAGGGAGAGTACTACTGAAGATTTGCTAAATATTTTATATTCAGTTTTTCAAATATTATATAAGAAAATTAGTTAGGACTTAGTTTTTGCTTTTGGTTAGCATAATATTTAGTATATCTTTTATAATTAGTTAGAGATCTTTTGGCAGATCTTCTGTTTCCCTTTTTTATTAAGCATTATGTTGTATAAATATATGTGTACTGTCGGTTGAGCAATATAGAAGATTAGGCGATCTCACACTATCTATAACTGCGCCCACGATCTAATGTTCCAGTTAAATTGACAAATGAAACGGCAAGACATGTGTACTTCGTGGTCGGCGATCTGTTCTTTGCGGAACAGTCACGTGTATGCATAAAGAACAATATTTAGGTAAAGATCGTGCGAATCGTTAACACCACCAAAGCCGAACGACCTTTATTCCAAGCACGCTAGCAGATCATGCTGATCTAGATATATTGCCAGGACAAGACGACTCTGCCGGAAAACGTTTTTGAGCTTTTTCCCCTCACGTTAGAGGCAGGCATCACCTCGAATGCTTTGACTTATGCGTTATTGGATGTGAACAGGAAACCGAGTTTCCATGAAAATGAGCCCCCACCAGATAGTCTCCTTGTGAAACCAAGTGTTTAGTTCACATGCTCTGAGGGTGGGAACTCGACGCGCCGTACCAACCAGAATCTTTTCCCATCACCAAAAACGATTGGCCTAATTGATTAATGGACGAGGCAGAAATGGCCTTGCTTCTTCGGTGGCATGTCGAGTTTGAACCTGCTTGCATAAAGAATTCAATGTCGGTTAAGGGGTGGTCATTGTGAATCATACGTCATTTATTCCGCTAACATTTTCGGCGTTGTTGCTGCAGCAACAGATTCAATTTCTGAGCTTGTGGTATTAGAAGTGGGTTTGAACCGGATATACCGTAGCAAGTGAGATACTCAAACGTAAGCACTCATGAAGGATTCGCTGGCTAGGACTAGAACTCCAATTTATCCTAACGTCGAGAAGGTAAGATAAATGATTCTAGAGAGATTAACCTGGACAAGGAGAGAAACTTCTGTCTACTTGATTGTAAACTTAGTTGTTGAGTAATAGATCTGTCAGTGCAAGGCGCGTGGTGCATTTCCTATACCATGAAGTACGTTTGACTACCCTGCCCATTTAGATTTCAACATGGATTTTACCTAATTCATGACATTAATTGCATTTCGATCAATTTGAGGTCTATCAACCCAAATTGAAGTTCCTAATTACATAAAATGATGTGCATTTAGAGTTGTACGTCCCAATTGCACCTGTTTTTAAAATATATAGCAAATCACCACCAAATTCACACATGCGCTTTTGGTTTCGGCGACTAGTTGTCCAACCAACCATTCCACACGTCCCATCAATTTCCTTCCTTCCGTCCTTCCCGCGATCCTCATGCCACTGCATGTCTCTAATTATTTTAGTATTTTCTGGTCATGTCTTGAGAGTGAAAGCTAATCGAAAACGGAAGTCGAAGATTCATTCAGACTCCATTTATCGAGATAATAAATAATTTGAATATTTTCCAAACAAATGATTATTTTTCTTTTTTAAAATAATTAGTTAATAAAAGATATTTTCATTATCTAAAACAGTCTATGTCTATTTATTTTTCATACATTCATTCTTGTAAGCAATATAATCAATAATTCTTAAGAAAATATTTTCTAAAACATTCATTTTTCGTGAAACAAATGAAATCTTAAAGAAAAACTTGGATGAGTCTCTCTATTATCGCGCTTTTACAAAATTCCATATCGATGTGTGTCAGTATATGTATATCTATAATCATCGAAATGCCGTTGAACGTCCTAAATGGGCAAATATCATTACCCCATTAATGCTGGTCGATTTTCTTGCTTTTCGATGAAAAACAGTAAAATATATAATGCCATCGACATAGAAAATCAAAATTCGAATTCGTCAAAGGATTTCCTATGTGATGAGATCTGCGGAGCAAGCCCTACCATCTTTTCGTGTTAACATTTGATTAATTTGGCATAAACGAAATCCAAATCGATTCATTCCCATTAAAAGGAACCGGAAGGATGATCTCATTGCATGCGTCATCATCTCTATCTCATGCAAACATGGAATGTATCTGACTCGATAAATCCCCGCCTGATTCACTGAAATTGGTTGAAAACACTTTACTCATGTTCATCATATATTATTATTATTATTGTCAGGTATAGAAGAATGCGCCAGCCATCAGCAACCACCTTGGTTGGAAGTTTCATACGTCTGCTTGTAGAAGTAGCCTCGGCATTTACACCATTAGAACAATTTCACACCACCAAACCGAGAGAGAGAGTCTCGGAATAGGTCAAAAATTCAAAATCAAAATTCAGCGACCAGCCCTCGATTCTTGACCTGAAAATCTTAAATGTTCCCACTTTACGTCATTTGTCAATCTTTTCCCGGAAAAGGAAAAGAAAATCAAATCAAAACTCCTTCGGTTCTCGTCCAAATTGGCATATCCGGAGGCGCGTCGTCTCCCCTTACGGCTATAAACCCACCCTTTTCGTCTCACTAATCATTTCATCGCCGTCCAATCAGAGGCGCATCATCTCTCCGCGTCACTATAATCTCACCCTTTTGTGTCTCCCTGAGCATTTCATTGCCTTCTAATAAGTTTTAATTCCTTTTGCTCTCATCATCATACCCTACCCTCTCTAGAGGCAAAGAAAGAGCCGTTCCTTTCATGGCCATCGTTGACCGCGACGGCAGCGACGCCCAATGGCCTCTGCTGCGAGAATCTGCGGTGGATGGCGACCGCAATGGCGGGGATCATGAAAACGAGGAGGAGAAGAGCTTGAGCGTGAGGGTGTGGGCTGAGACGAAGAAGCTGTGGCACATAGTCGGCCCTGCCATCTTTAGCCGCGTGGCCGCGTACACCATGAACGTTGTCACACAGGCGTTCGCGGGGCATCTCGGGGAGGTCGAACTCGCAGCCATGTCCATCGCCAACACCGTCATCGTTGGCTTCAATTTCGGCCTCTTGGTAAGTACAGAAAAGGAAAGAAATGTTCACCGTCTAATTCTTTGATTCGATATGTTTTAGATAGTACTCGTAAAGTAAAAGTCATTAAATAAGGCAATGAGGACCCAACAGAACTTAGACAATGTAAAGTTTCGATAGACTTTAATTATATTGCCGCATACCATCAATGTTCCATTAAATGAAAATATGGGATTGAAATAACATTACAGAAATGCAAGTGTTTTTCACTGGTTACCATACATTGCAGGATCCTGGAATTTCATAATCATTTGAAGTCACCGCAATAAGATTAAGTTAAATTATAACTATAATGAATCGATGCGTCTTGATTGGATACCATATTAGATAACAAGTTGTGCCATCTTAACCATAGAATATGTTCCATATTTGCCGATGAAAATTCATAGTGAGGACTCACTTCGTGGCCTCTCATGGTCGACTTCTAATCTTCGACGACATGATTTGTATAGACTCTCTGTCAACATGGTTTTCCTTTTATGTCTCTTTTCTCTCATTACGGTCTTCAATGTCGTCCAACACTAATTGAGCATGTGGAGGTTAGTTCAAACTAGGCATGTATTTGTCTGTTCTCTTTGGTTTTTGCGCTCTCATATAAGACATGAAAGATTGTAACTAGTCACCATCGTCTATCTATATGTACATATATATATGAAATGGTGTGTAGGGTGCAATATGTGTTCCAGATGTTCTAGCTTCTAATTAGCTTCCAAGAGCGGTTTGGGCGATATATCTATCAACGGTAAGAGATCAAAATCAATTTTGACTCTCATTGAAAGAAATTTTTACGTGAAAGGGGTCAAGGCAATCTCAAACCCCGAATCCTTTGTACTGATTATGTAAATTACAGAAGCAGTAACATTTGCTTATGTATGTACGGTATTACTTATTATAAAAAAAAAAAAAAAGATATTATTTTTACACATCACTTTACAGATTAATCAGGTGCTCATAGTAATTTTAGCGAGCTATACATTCAGTTTGACATGACAAAAGAAAGAGAAATTGAGAGTTTAATATCGATTTTTGAGTTTGGATTGTGGTTATTAGTTAGGCATGGCAAGTGCGCTGGAGACGTTATGTGGCCAAGCCTTCGGCGCGAAGAGATACCACATGCTCGGCATCTACATGCAAAGGTCGTGGATCGTGCTCTTCCTGTGTTGCTTCTTGCTGCTCCCGTTCTACGTGTTTGCCACGCCGCTCCTGAGGCTCCTGGGGCAGCCGGATGACGTGGCGGAGATGTCGGGCACGGTGGCTCTGTGGCTCATCCCGCTGCACTTCAGCTTCGCCTTCCAATTCCCCTTGACGAGGTTCTTGCAGAGCCAGCTTAAGACCCAGGTCTTGGCGTGGGTATCGCTGGCCGGCCTAGCGATCAACGTGCTCACGAGCTGGCTCTGCGTCTACGTGTTTGACTTTGGCGTGGTGGGGCTGTCCGTCGGCTTGGATCTCTCTTGGTGGTTTTTGGTGCTCGCGTTGTTCGCATACACCGCTTGTGGCAATTGCCCGCTGACGTGGACCGGCTTCTCCATGGAGGCTTTCACGGGGTTATGGGAGTTCGTCAAACTGTCCGCTGCTTCTGGAGTTATGCTTTGGTAAAAATCCGTATTCTTATTCTCCATCTTCAAGTTACACTCTGCATGGGTAGCGATATATTTAGCTTTCTTGCCTCGTGTTCTACTTTACAAGTTCTTCTAAGCAAATTTTACTCTGGAGACTCTGGAGACTCTGTCGTAATTGTAATGAAATTATTGACATGCAACTTGAAACCTGTTGATCTTGAAAACTTAGACCATCACTTATAGCTCTTCCCTTGTCTAGATTTGTTCGTGGCCATTAAAACTTTGATCATCACATTTTCTTGGCGCTTTTTGAACAGTTTGGAGAACTGGTACTACAGGATACTGATACTGATGACTGGATATCTGCAAAATGCCACGGTTGCTGTGGATGCGTTGTCCGTCTGGTATTAAAATATTTATCTCCATTTTGGTAATTTAATCGTTAGAAGGATTATGCACTGAAGTGTCGCCCCGTATGTCACTTATAAGTTTATGGTTATATGTCTATGGCAGCATGACCATCAACGGTTGGGAGATGATGATCCCTCTTGCCTTCTTTGCTGCAACCGGGTACTCTCTCTCTCTCTCTCTCTCTCTCTCTCTCTCTCTCTCTCACACACACACACACACACACGCACATAGCCAAGAGCAAAACCAAGTATAGCATTTATTTAAACGTAGATTCGTTATTGGCAATTGTATCAATCGATCACACTATAAGTAGCTGATTGAAGGGGAGCGTCCCCTGCTTGTGTGTTTTGCATTTATATGAAACTGGTTCATCAACAGCACTTGGTTATATAGATAAAGACGAGATTGTTTTAGTATGAATTTCTAATGATTTCATACATGTTGAGTCTAACCATTGTGATATAAATCAATGCTGTAAAACCCAATGATGGATGCCACATTGAACCTTTTTTGGAGCAATTCAAGCAAAGTCCCTAGTAGAAGTCCAAACTGTTAAAATCAAAGTAAGGAAAATCCAAGCGCAAAGTGTATCTGTACCAACAGTTGAATCATGACCACAGAATAACTTCTGATATAACGTTGAAATCTGCGGAACAGGATGATGATTTAACGGAGATAACTGATAGAAAGCTAAACTTCATGTTAGTTTCTAAATCAGAATTTAAATGTATTTTCTTCTCTTCCAAAGCTTGGACCCTTGCGAATGGTTTAAATAAAGTCAAATAAGCGTCAGTTCTTAAACAGATTTATTTGTTGAATTAGTTCTGTACTCAATCTGCAAAAAAACTCTTTGGCCGTTTACAGAATATAAGTTTCCAAAATCGAGAAATCTGTTTATTTTTCATTCATTCAGTCTTTAATATCTAGTTCACTTAAATTTCAGGGTGAGGGTGGCAAATGAGCTTGGAGCTGGGAATGGCAAGGCCGCAAAATTTGTGACTGCCATATCCGTGGTGCAATCCACAATAATCGGCTTCTTCTTCTGTGCTCTCATCATGGTTTTGCATGACAAATTCGCATACATTTTCACTTCTTCCGCTGATGTTCTTGAAGAAGTGGACACGCTTTCTTATCTCCTAGGTGTCACCATACTTCTCAATAGTGTTCAGCCCATTCTATCAGGTAGATCTCCATATCCATCCATTAATGTATAGGTTTTCTGCAAGTAACTCTTCCTTTCCATATATCCTTCCGTGGAAGCTCACATGATTTAATGGTGAAAAAGAAATTTTCATGGTATTGATGTGCGGTTGATCACAAGTGTACTTTCACACAAGATGAGGTGGTTTGTTTTGTACGAGTGTGATCAATCCGACATCGTCTTTGCAAATAACATGTTCAACCAAAGTTGTAGAATAAGGATAAAATAAAGCAGCATTATAACGAATGGAGGTTTGCTTGAGTTCGGTTGAGCTCTCTTGTGCCCTCGTACGGTCAAGTTTGACTAAGTGAGACGTTGATGTGCACAAGATTGACTCAATTGATCAACTGGTGAATTGCTACTAGCATTCAATACAACCTTAAACTAGAGCTTTAAAAAACAAAGCGCAATACTTCATCGCAAACAAATTGTTTGATATCATCTAGAATTCATTCAAAGTATACATAATACAACTTCAACTCTATTTTGAGCTCCTCTTGCTACAACTCAAACTAGCTACATGAGATTTAGGGTCAATTAGAATATAGATCATACGCCTGAGTTCCATCAATGCTGCAGGAGTTGCTGTTGGATCGGGATGGCAAGCATATGTTGCATACATCAATTTGGGATGCTACTATGTCATTGGTCTACCTCTTGGATTTCTCATGGGATGGGTTTTCCACTTAGGTGTTATGGTAAAATTTTGGATCCTTCATGTAGCTTATCACTTAATGTTTTTTCATATGCTTATTTACTTAAAGTTCAATAAGCAGATGGTTTGATAAATATTGAGGGTAACTTTGAATAATAATTGTAGGGTATCTGGGGTGGAATGATTTTTGGTGGCACTGCTGTTCAAACTGTGATATTAGCCATAATAACAGTTCGATGTGATTGGGAGAAAGAGGTAAACTTCAAGATTATTTCAATTTTCTTCTGACCAAACAAATAAAAGTATTGAGCATTCCATCTAATATATTTCTGTGATACCTTAATGTAGGCGGAGAAAGCTAAAGTGCGGGTTGCCAAATGGTCGACTCCAACCCTTGATGACGATGAATCAGCGGCCAGCTGAAACACATTATTTGAACTAGCCATTAACTCAACTGGGGTTACAAAAACACAGGCGAGTTCTGTATAGTTCATCTGATTATTCATATCTAACACAACCAATCTATTATAAGCAGTTGCCAACTTAATGCAGATGATCATAGATGCGAAGTTGCTTGGTAATTTTTTTTTGGTCAAAAATTGCTTGTTTTTAATTGCCCTTTTTTTCAATAATTCTTGAATAAGCTTGGCCGAAATTTTCAGCTAACTTTACTATAAATGTCCCTGCTTATGTAGGTTCGGTGTAACAGCAAGGATGAGGATGTATCAAACCAGTAGCATCCATGGCTATTTCCTCCTCTTCATGCAACCTTCTAACAATTGCTTCTATAGTTGATCATCGAGCTGGAGAAAGGACCATAAACATAACAGAGAGAAGATGATTATTTGTTGATTTATTGTGCTTTCAAGAGACTCTAGAATATTGGACTTTTAGAAGGCTTGCTTGTTCTCTACGAGTTTAAGATCGCAGCTTCCTAGTCGTTAGTGATCTGCAGTTTTATCTGATGTGATCCCCAAAATGCATTGAGCATTATCAATTTATTGAAGAACTACTATATAAGTCAAATTTAGGTGATAAATTGAATGGTTGTTTCATCATTGTATTCCAATTCTCTTTTCTCTTCTACGTATTTAAATGCAATACTAGTTTTATTTACAAACAAAAACACAAACACAACAGACTCGAGCTATGTTCAAACGATCTGGCAATGCGTGATCCCTACTCTCGACGACGAGGAATCAGCACTATCCAAATCACTCGGTATTACATAAATATATTATATAGGTGAGTATTGCAATAGTTCATACGATTAATCATATTCAACATAATTAATCTATTGATCAGTTGCCAACATTTGATCATAGTGCAAAGTTGTTTATACTACAATTACTCATCCTTTTCTTAATATAATTCTTAAACATAATTGGCTAAATCTGTCTAACTTACTTTACTATAAATACTTCTCCTATGTAGGTTTGGTGCAATAGGAAGGATGAGGAGGTGTTAAACCAGTAGTATTCCAGACTATTTCCTCCTCTTCAGGCAACCCTCTGGCGACTCTCTTTAGCTGCATCTGCAATCAATCTTCGAGCTACCAAAAGGACCGTAAATGGAATACACACCAGAGAGATGATTGTGTGTTGATGTAGTAAGCCTTCGAAAGACTCGAGAATTTCGAATCTTATAGGATTTGCTTGTTTCCTACGAGTTCTGGCCGCAGCTTTCTTGTAGCTGGGGATTTAGAGTTCATAGAATTTTGAATTTGATCGGATTACTTGATTTTGGGGATGTAGCAAGTCCAGAGTCATAACCTGCACCGAAAAGGTTCAAGAGGGCAGCAGTAAGAGAGTCAGTTCACTGCACACCACGGGGCAGACCAGGACTGCAGGGGCAACTCCAGGTCGGTGGGATGCCAAGAGAAACAGAGCATCGGCACAATTGCGTCCTGATGGAACTGCAGGGCGGTGATCGCCATCGATGGCGAGGCAGAGCAACGTCAGGCAAAGCAACGTGCCGGTATATTTGGACTGTCACCGTAAACCTGCAAAAACTTCACAACGCGAACCGAAGATGAGGAGCGGCTTCACTCATCTTGTTGCAACTTGAAGTTGCTTAGTGCTGGAAAAACAAGGGGGAGGTGTTTCAGCAAAAATCAATCTCTCTCTAATGTGCATTGCCTCCTTGCCATCTCCTTTTCTGTAGTCTCTTTTCTGTGTAACACCCTAAAGCCTCTATTCATAAGAATCTTATAAGGTTTCTTGCCCATATTTATTTCCTATCAAAAATAGGGGGAAAAGAGGGCTTAATTATTCTCCAAGTTTTACTTTAATAAATCTACAAATCAATTTTCCATCAATCATCCAATTAAGACTCCTTTCATTTCACAGAAAACACTTTTTAGAAAAACGTTTTCAGGATCTTTTGAGTTCATGGAAAATGAACTTGTTACTGAAAACATTTTCTATTGACCAAAAAATATCTTTTAAAATAAGAAAAGATGTTTTTCACTTTTTAAAAAGGGGAAAACACTTCCCCCGTTTCCTTCAAATCTAAAGTTAGCACTTTTTTTAACTAAACACCTTTACCTTTTAAAAAAAATCGAATATTTAATTATTTATAATTTTTTTCTTTTCTTTTCCTTTTTCTTCGGTCAGTAGCTGCCCACGACAATAGTCAATGATCGACCACAAACAAGCTCGAGTCTCACCCCACACAAGCTCGCTTGAGGCCGTCAAGCGAGCTCAAGCCTCACTAGAGTAATGACCTGGGCGAGGCTAGCTTCACCTAAGGTCGCCAAAGGTTGGCAAGGCTCCGGCAACCCTAGGCGAGGCTAGAGTTCGCCCGCCTAAGGCAAGCTCGACTTCACCGGTATCTAGCGAGTTGGAGTCTCCTCCTCTAAGGTTTTTTTTTTTTTTTTGGTAAAAGGTAAGAATGTAATCGTGGTTCATACTACAGTGAATTAGTAAATGCCCCCATGACTCTAATAAAAAAGTTAACAATATCATGCCCCGTTCTTCGTTAGTTAGTATTTTACTGACATTTTTCAAATTTATCATGAGTTTGGTTCTAATATACATACCAATTGAAACATATAGAGTGCCTAAAATTTTGTCCATAATGTTGTGGCATCCTTCTCCTCGGTCACCTGTATTAAAACTTGTGCTCTTTGCTCTTTCCATTATCTTGATGCTCCATAACCCAAAGTTGTTCCTCTCGTTAAATTTCACAATTTCAGCTTTCCTTTCAAGCATAATTGCAATAAGAAAATTTCCAAATAATAATCAGATAAGGAAAAGCTCTAAATCACAATCAAGAAATCAAATCTCAAGCTCTAATACTAATTGTTATAGTATAATACACGAAAACGACAGAATCTTGCAATTTACGTCAATGCGAAATAATAAGAGAAAACAAGAGAAATAAACAATGAATAATAAAGATGCCAAAATTTTACGTAGTTCAATTTGAATATTAGTATCTACGTTCATGAGGTTTAGTCAATAGCAAATAATCAACTATAATTGAATAATTAGAATTTACAATCGCTACACAAAACTATCTAGTGCTTAAGCCCTCCACATACGTCCAAGAAGAAACTCTGCACCTTCGTCCTTTTGTGCACACGGCAGCTTCTTGATCTCGCTCAAGCCTTGTACGGCGTGCGGCTTCAACTAGACGGATGGCTTCTCTTTTCTTCTTTAGTTTCCCATGCGGCGCTTGTCAAGAAAGAAACCCTCATTTTGCCTTTTATAGTGTGCCAAGAGTCAACAATTTGACTCCGGGCCCCACCGTGTATATCCTCCAAAGTGAATCGTCCTCTGCAAGTAAAAGATAAAAAACCTTGTTTTTTCATTTAATTTATTTTCACTTTTGTGCAGCTTTAAGGAGTCCAAATCTTTTGCTTTCTAGCATGGAATATTTCACCTTCTTTGAAGATGTCTTCCAGGCATGAGATTTGAATCTATCTAGGAAAATCTTTCTAGACAAATTCGATTTAACAAATTATTATCCGAATTTAAATTTGAGACATTAATTTAACACAAGTTACCTTACACATCACAGCAAACTTGGTATTCCATAAAGAAACAAAGCACATCAAGATTGACTTCCACTTTGTTCATGAACATGTATAGTCAGGCGTCATTAGAACCGAACACGTACCCAGCAAACATTTTTACCAAGGCATTGGATCAAAATCGATTTGCATTTGTCTTCGGCTAGGCATTCGTGACCTCCATGCTCCAACATGAGGGAAAGTATTACGAAAGATTTGCTAAAGATTTTATATTCAATTTTTTCTAATATTATATAAGAAAATTAGTTAGGACTTAGTTTTTGTTTTTAGTTAGCATAATATTTGGTATATCTTTTATAATTAGTTAGAGATCTTTGGTTGATCTTCTGTTTGAGAAGAAGAGCAAGATTACAGATGAATGCGATTGAGAAAGATGATTCCTTATTCTCTTCTGTATGATGGGTGTATTCACCTCAAAAAATACAGAGCACCTTTTCAATGGAGTATTCTCCTATCTGTTCTCTCATAGACTGTTACAATGAATTGATCTTCGAAGAAGAAGTCGCTCTTTATCTATATACAACGGATGCTTAATGAAAAACCGAATGCTAGCTGTCAACGTAAAACTGAATCCATGACTGACTTTAAACGAAAAGAACTTATTTCACAACAGCTAAGCTAACGAATCAACTCGCCTCTCTTTTCCTTCTAGAAATTGTTCACGTGATGTCTTTTCTCCACCGACTTATCTTCACCGACTTATGTAGATACACAGCTGGCCTTATTTGACAGCATTACAGGTTACACAATTGCGAATTCTACTTCTTCCAAGCTTCTCCAATGACAGCCATAGACTTGTCTTCATTACGCCTAACTTCTCTGTTTCGGGCTTCCTCTATGTTCCGAGCTTCAAAGAATGAATGTTCTTAACATTCCCCCTCAAATTGGGAGGGGATGAAAATCCCATGCCCAATTTGGTACGAAGATTAACATGAACAAAACGTGTCAAAGATTTTGTAAAAATATCTGCAAGTTGAAGATGGCTAGGAACATAACTAATACGGGGAGATCCTAAGGAGACTTTCTCCCGAACAAAATGGAAATCTACTTCTATATGTTTGGTTCGGGCATGAAGAATTGGATTGGTCAGAAGAGATATAGCGAGACTTATTGTCACAAAATAAGAGAGTAGGAGACGGAAGAGATATACCAATATCACGCAAAACAAAAGCAATCCAAGTAAGATCACCAAGTGAAGTAGATGCAAGAGCTCGGTATTCGGCTTCGTGGAAGAACGAGAAACAGTTGGTTGTTTCTTAGCCGACCAGGAAAGGAGATTTGATCCAAGATATGTACAATAGCCAGTTGTGGATCGCCTGGTGTCAGCACACCCAGCCCAGTCAGCATCTGAGAAGCCATAGAGAGCTGTTGAGCTACGTGAATGAAGAAAAAGACCAAGATGAGTAGTGCCTTTGACATAGCGAAGTACTCTTTTTAATCGATGAAGATCCGCAACTGTTGGATGCTGCAATTTTTGGCACAAGGTATTTGTTGCATAAGCAAGATCAGGTCGAGTAATTGTTAAGTATTGAAGCCCTCCCACAAGACTTCTATACTTAAGAGGGTTCGAGAGCAAAATAGTATCATCTGTCATAGTAATTAATCGAAGTGGAAGAGGAGTTGATACAAAGCTTACAATGGTCATATGAGCTCTTGTTAACAGATCAATGGCATATTTGGTTTGACAGAGAAATAGATCATAAGGAGAGCGTTTGACTTCAATGCCGAGAAAGTAGTGAAGATGGCCCAAATCTTTCATGTGAAAGTGAAGGCTCAGTGACTCAATCAAAGTGGTTAGTAACTGAGCTGAGCTTCCTGTCAGAACTATGTCATCAACATATAGTAGTAGTAGAACTGTGTCTGAACCGGAGTGAAGCACGAAGAGAGACGGGTCAGCAGTACTACAGAAGAAACCATTCTCCAGGAGAAAGTTGCTAAATTTGTCAAACCATGCTCGTGGTGCTTGACGAAGGCCATATAGGGATTTTTAAGCAAACATATACAATGAGATTGTTGAGGATCAACAAAACCAGGGGGCTGCTCCATGTAAACTGTTTCATTCAATGTACCATGGAGAAATGCATTTTTAACATCTAGCTGGTGTATAGTCCATTTCTTCATTATTGCAATAGAAAGGACTATCCGAATAGTGGCATGCTTGATGACTGGACTAAATGTTTCAGTGAAATCAACCCCTGCTTCTTGATGAAATCCCTTTGCAACTAAGCGAGCTTTCAATCTTTCTAGACTGCCATTAGGTGTTAGTTTAGTTTTAAACACCCACTTACAGCCTATAACATACATCTGCTTTGTTCTAGGAACTAAGAGCCATGTCTGATTCTCATACAATGCATCCATTTCCTCCTTCATGGCTTGATACCATCCTTTATCAGCTAAGGCTGCTTTGACTGATTTTGGTTCCAAAGGTACTTTATAGTTAGCCAAATATGCATATTTGGGGTTAGGTTTGATGATACCAGACTTCAATCGAGTTTTCATATGATGGACAGAAGAAGTACCTGAAGAAGTGGCTGTTAAGTCTGGTTGAACTTGATTAAAAATAAGCTCTCTTGATTCGGCAATTTGAGATAGAGCATCTTGTTGCTCTGCAGTAATCGAGTCTGACTGTTGCTGAGGAGAAGCTAATATATGTGGAACACCCTCATATTGTGATATATGAGTGCGATCGATTGTTACAGAAGGAGGTAGTTGAAATGCTGTTGTATGATTAGTGGAAGGGTTGTCCACTGAGGTTGTGTTTGTGGAATCAAGAAGATTAACCACATCTGCCCATTGTTTATACAAAGTTGTGTACTGATCATAGTCAGATATTACATTCCTTTTAAATGGAAAGAAGGTTTCATCAAAGACCACATGGCAACTAACATAAATTCGGCCATTAGTAGGTACAAGGCAACGATACCCCTTATGCCGTTCACTATAGCCCAAAAAAACACAAGTAAGAGATCTAGGGTCGAACTTGTGTTGAGCATAGGATCGAAGACACGGGTAACAAGCACACCCAAAAACCTTGAGATGGTCATAGCTAGGCTGCTTATTAAAAAGTCTGGAATAGGGAGAAGCCATTTGTAATTTTGGTGTAGGAAGAATGTTGACAATATAGTTGGCTGTTATGAAGGAATCTACCCAGAATTTCAAAGGAACTCGAGAATGATACATCATGGCTAACCCCAACTCGACTATATGGCGATGTTTCCTCTTTGCAATTCCATTCTGTTCTAGTGTATGAGGGCAAGACAGACTCTGCTTTATGCCACAATTCTGTAAATAACTCTAAAACCTGTTACTAGTAAACTCTCCTCCACCATCACAATGAAACATTTTGATTTGATGATCAAACTGCTTTTCGACTAGTTTCAAACATGACAAAGATGTCATAAAAGTCGACTTGACTTCATTGGATAGACCCAGCTGTAGCGAGAAAAATTATCTACAAATATGACATAATACTGAAAGTTCTGTGAAGATTTCACTGGTGAGGGACCCTAGATGTCACAATGTATCTTTTCTAATGGTATAGTAGATGTAGAGTCTGATAATGGGAAAGGTAAAGCTGCACTTTTTGCAACTTGACAAATACAAAAATGGATTCAGACTTTGTATTACAGGAAATCAAGTCTTTATTCTGCAAATGCTTTACTATATTGAAGTTTGCGTGGGCCAATCTTTGATGCCACATATATGCTGTTATTGCTCTGTGTCTTCGAGTAAAGTATGCTGCTGTAGTTTGAGGATCCACACAGTAAAGTCCTCTAATTTTCCTTCCGAGCATCTCTGTCTTGTTGGTTTGGTTGTCCTTTATATAGACACCAATTTTATCAAAAATAAAAGAAAATGGATAGTCATCTGTCAGTTTTGAAACAGAGAGGAAGCCTGAAACAGAGAAGTTAGACTGTAATGAAGACAAGTCTATGGCTGTCATTGGAGAAGCTTGGAAGAAGTAGAATTCGCAATTGTGTAACCAGTAATGCTGTCAAATAAGGCCAGCTGTGTATCTACATAAGTCGATGAAACTAGCTGATCAGTCCTTGTCCAATCTGTATAATATGGATTTATGACTTTTGTTTCACAATCTTCAGTTTCAGTGTTTAGGGTTCGAGGAGGTGAAGATATTTCACCACTGATGAAACCGAAGAGTTCTTGACTTCGAAGGAACCTGTGAAACTGTGCTTGCCACAACAGGAAATTATCTTCACAAGTTTAATTGTGACAAAATTGGAGATGTTAACATGTATTGGAAATGGATACTTCTATGTCCTTCCTGCCATTGCTGCACTTTCAGAGATTTTTGATGACAGAAGTCGATTTTTGTGACTAAAAACAGGATTACCTGTTGATCGAGATGATGATCTGTTCGTGATACCAGCAAGGTTCAGATCTTAAGAACATTCATTCTTTGAAGCTCGGAACAGAGAGGAAGCCTGAAACAGAGAAGTTAGACTGTAATGAAGACAAGTCTATGGCTGTCATTGGAGAAGCTTGGAAGAAGTAGAATTCGCAATTGTGTAACCTGTAATGCTGTCAAATAAGGCCAGCAAGTTTCAGATCTTACCAGGGAACAGAAGAATCAAACGCAAGATTCTTGACAGAACTTTCAGTAAATCAGTACACGAAGATGATCAACAGCTACTTTGATCTGCTGTGATCATTGAAATCCAGATACTTTTGATTTGATTTCACGAACAATTGTGTATTTCGTGAAAAATCTTTTCAATCCAGATGATCGATAACTGCTTTGATACCATGAGAAGAAGAGCAAGATTACAGATGAATGCGATTGAGAAAGATGATTCCTTATTCTCTTCTGTATGATGGTGTATTCACCTCAAAAAATACAGAGCACCTTTTCAATGGAGTATTCTCCTATCTCGTTCTCTCATAGACTCATTACAATGAATTGATCTTCGAAGAAGAAGTCGCTCTTTATCTATATACAACAGATGCTTAATGAAAAACCGAATGCTAGCTGTCAACGTAAAACTGAATCCATGACTGACTTTAAACAGAAAAGAACTTATTTCACAACAGCTAAGCTAACGAATCAACTGCCTCTCTTTTCCTTCTGGAAATTGTTCACGTGATGTCTTTTCTCCACCGACTTATCTTCACCGACTTATGTAGATACACAGCTGGCCTTATTTGACAGCATTACAGGTTACACAATTGCGAATTCTACTTCTTCCAAGCTTCTCCAATGACAGCCATAGACTTGTCTTCATTACAGTCTAACTTCTCTGTTTCAGGCTTCCTCTCTGTTCCGAGCTTCAAAGAATGAATGTTCTTAACACTGTTTCCCTTTTTTTTTTATTAAGCATTACGTTGTATAAATATTTTTTTTTTGGTGAAATACGTTGTATAAATATTTGTGTACCGTAGCCTTACCAAAAAATATATATCAATATATATATAGGTTAGGCGATCTCACACTATCTATAACTGCGCCCTTGATCTAATGTTCCTGTTAAATTGACAGATGAAACGGCAAGACGTGTGTACTTCGTGGTCGGCGATCCGTCGTCTGCAGAACAATCACGTGTATGCATAAAAAACAATGTGTAGGTAAGATCGTGCGAATCCTCAACGCCACCAAAGTCAACGACCTTCATTCCAAGCACTTTAGCGAGATCATGCTGATCTGGATACATAGCCAGGATAAGACGACTCCGCTGGAAAACGTTTTTGAGCTTTTTCCCCTCATGTTAGAGGCAGGCGTCGCCTCGAATGCTTCGTCCTATGCGTTATTGGATGTGAACAGGAAACCGAGTTTCCATGAAAATGAACCCCCCACCAGATAGTCTCCTTGTGAAACCAAGTGTTTAGTTCACAAGCTTTGAGGGTGGGAACTAGACGCGCCCTACCAACCAAAATCTTTTCCCATCACCAAAAACGATTGGCCTAATTGATTAAAGGACGAGGCAGGAATGGCCTCGCTTCTTCAGCGGCATGTCGAGTTTGAACCGGCTTGCATAGAGACTTCGATGTCGCTTAAGGGGGTGGTCATTGTGAATCACACGTCATTTATTCCGCTAACATATTCGGTGTTGTTGCTGCAGCAACAGACTCAATTTCTGAGCTTGTGGTATTAGAAGTGGGTTTGAACCGGATATACTGTAGCAAGTGAGACACTCAACCGTAAGCACTCATGAAGGATTCGCTGGCTAGGAGTAGAACTCCAATTTATCCTAACGTCGAGAAGGTAAGATAAATGATTCCAGAGAGATTAACCTGGACAAGGAGAGAAACTTCTGTCTACTTGATTGTAAACTTAGTTACTAAGGAATAGATCTGTCAGTGCAAGGCGCGTGGTGCATTTCCTATACCATGAAGTACGTTTGACTAGCCTGCCCATTTAGATTTCAACATGGATTGCACCTAATTCATGACATTAATTGCATTTCGATCAATTTGAGGTCTATCAACCCAATATTAAATGATGTGCATTTAGAGTTGTACGTCCCAATTGCACTTGTTTTTGGAATATATAGGAAATCACCACCAAATTCATACATGCCCTTTTGGTTTCGGCGACTAGTTGGCCAACCAACCATTCCACACGTCCCATCAATTTCCTTCCTTCCGTCCTTCCCGCGATCCTCTTGCCATTCCATGTCTCTAATTATTTTAATATGTTCTGGTCATGTCTTGAGAGTGAAAGCTAATCGAAAACGGGAGTCAAAGATTCATTCGGACTCCATTTATCTTTCGAAAAATAAATAATTTGAATATTTTCCAAACAAATGATTATTTGTCTCTCTGAAAATAATTAGTTAATAAAATATATTTTCATTATCTACAACAGTTTATATCTAAATATTTTTGTGAACAATGAAAAAATTTCCGTACATTCATTCTTGTAAGCAATACAATTAATCACTCTTAAGAACATATTTTCAAAATCATTCATTTTCTGTGAAACAAATAAAATCTTAAAGAAAAACTTGGATGAGTCTCTCTATTATCTCACTTTCACAAAGTCCCTTATATGTGTGAGTCAATATATATATAATCATCGAAATGCCATTGAACGTCCTAAATAGGCAAATATCATTACACCATTAATGCTGGTTGATTTTCTTGCTTTTCGATGAAAAACAGTAAAATATATAATCACATTGACAGAGAAAATCAATATTCGAATTCGTCAAAGGATTTCCTATGTAATGAATCTGCGGAGCAAGCCCTACCATCTTTTCTTGCAAACATTTGATTAATTTGGCATAAACAAAATCCGAATCGATTTATTGCCTTTGAAAGGAACCAGAAGGATGATCTCATTGCATGCGTCATTATCTCTATCTCATGCAAACATGGAATGTATTTGACTCGATAAATCCCCACCGGTTCACTCAAATTGGTTGAGAACACTTTTACTCATGTTCATCATATATTATTATTATTATTATTATTATTATTATTATTATTATTATTATTATTATTATTATTATTATTATTATTATTATTATTATTATTATTATTATTATTATTATTGTTATTGTCAGGTATAGAATAATGCGCCAGCCATCAGCAACCACCTTGGTTGGAAGTTTCATATGTCTGCTTGTTGAAGTAGCCTCGGCATTTACACCATTAGAACAATTTCACAACACCAAACCAAGAGAGAGAGAGTCTCCGAATAGGTCAAAAATTCAAAATCAAAATTCAGCGACCAGCCCTCGGTTCTTGATCTGAGAGTCTTACATGTTCCCACTTCAACTCATTTGTTAAACTTTTCCCGGAAACGGAAAAGAAAATCAAATGAAAACTCCTTCGGTTCTCGTCCAAATTGGCATATCCGGAGGCGCGTCATCTCCTCTAACGGCTATAAACCCACCCTTTTCGTCTCACTAATCATTTCATCGCCGTCCAAGCAGAGGCGCATCATCTCTCCACGTGACTATTATCTCACCCTTTTATGTCTCCCTGAGCATTTCATTGCCTTCTAATAAGTTTTAATTCCTTTTGCTCTCGTCATCATACCCTACCCTCTCTAGAGGCAAAGAAAGAGCCGTTCCTTTCATGGCCATCGTTGACCGCGACGGCAGCGACGCCCAATGGCCTCTGCTGCGAGAATCTGCGGTGGATGGCGACCGCAATGGCGGGGATCATGAAAACGAGGAGGAGAAGAGCTTGAGCGTGAGGGTGTGCGCTGAGACGAAGAAGCTGTGGCACATAGTCGGCCCTGCCATCTTTAGCCGCGTGGCCATGTACACCATGAACGTTGTCACGCAGGCGTTCGCGGGGCACCTCGGGGAGGTCGAACTCGCAGCCATGTCCATCGCCATCACCGTCATCGTTGGCTTCAATTTCGGCCTCTTGGTAAGTACAGAAAAGGAAAGAAATGGTTCACCAACTAATTCTTTGATTCGATATGTTTTAGATAGTACTCCTAAAGTAGAAGTCATTCAATAAGGCAATGAGGACCCAACAGAACTTAGACAATGTAAAGTTTCGATAGACTTTAATTATATTGCTGCATACCGTCATGTTCCATTAAATGAAAATATGGGATTGAAATAACATTACAGAAATGCGAGTGCTTTTCCCCGGTTACTATACATTGCAGGATCCTGAAATTTGATAATCATTTGAAGTCACTGTAGTAAGATTAAGTTAAATTATAATTGTAATGAATCGATGCGTCTTGATTAGATACCATATTGGATAGCAAGTTGTGCCATCTTGGCCATAGAATATGTTCGGTATTTGCCGATGAAAATTCATAGTGAGGACTCACTTCGTGGCCTCTCATGGTCGACTTCTAATATTCGATGACATGATTTGTATAGACTCTCTGTCAACATGGTTTTCCTTTTATGTCTCTTCTCTCTCATTACGGTCTTCAATGTCGTCCAACACTAATTGGGCACGTGGAGGTTTGTTCAAACTAGGCATGAATTTGTCCGTTCTCTCTGGTTCATGCGCTCTCATATAAGACATGAAAGATTGTAACCAGTCACCATAGTCTATCTATATGTACATATATATGAAATGGTGTGTAAGGTGCAATATGTGTTCCAGATGTTCTAGCTTCTAAAATTAGCTTCCAAGAGCGGTTTGGGCGATATATCTATCAACGGTAAGGGATCAAAATCAATTTTGACTCTCATTGAAAGAAATTTAACCGTGAAAAGGGTCAAGGCAATCTCAAACCTCGAATCCTTTGTACTGGTTATGTAAATTACAGAAGCAATAACATTTGCTTATCTATGTACGGTATTACTTTGTTGGTGTTTGCAGAAGCGTTAATGTGTGTGTAAGGGAGTGTTTTGTATGTGAATTATAAAGAGAGCAAAAGAACTAAGAACAAAGTGGGCAAGGGCAAAGTAATAATAAAAATGTGTAAAAGAGAGTGGAAGAGAAGTACAAGGGAACAAAAATGAACTTTTTTATTATTTATTGTAGTACAAATGGAAGGGGAGGAGCTTGCTTACCTTTGTTAGTTTCTGCGCTCCCCCCACCTTCCTATTTATACGGATACTCCACCGACTTCTCTAAGGTAAATTTTCTGCTCTTGTCAGAAATTTTTCTCTTTCCCTCTTCTTCTAGAGACTTCTACATTTGTGCTTCTACACTTTACTTTGCCGCCTAAGCTAGATTTTCCTTTTAAGGATTTTTCTTGTCTTTTCTAGCTAATATTAATCTTGAAGTTTCTAGAAATTGGATCGACAATTCAACATACTTATTATAAAAAAGATATTATTTTTACACATCACTTTACAGATTAATCAGGTGCTCATAGTAATTTTAGCAAGCTATACATTCAGTTTGACATGACAAAAAAAAGAAAGAGAAATTGAGAGTTTAATATCGATTTTTGAGTTTGGATTGTGGATATTAGTTAGGCATGGCAAGTGCGCTGGAGACGTTATGTGGCCAAGCCTTCGGCGCGAAGAGATATCACATGCTTGGCATCTACATGCAAAGGTCGTGGATCGTGCTCTTCCTGTGTTGCTTCTTGCTGCTCCCGTTCTACGTGTTTGCCACGCCGCTCCTCAGGCTCCTGGGGCAGCCGGACGACGTGGCGGAGATGTCGGGCACGGTGGCTCTGTGGCTCATCCCGCTGCACTTCAGCTTCGCCTTCCAATTCCCCTTGACGAGGTTCTTGCAGAGCCAGCTTAAGACCCAGGTCTTGGCGTGGGTCTCGCTGGCCGGCCTAGCGATCAACGTGCTCACGAGCTGGCTCTGCGTCTACGTGTTTGACTTTGGCGTGGTGGGGCTGTCCGTTTGCTTGGATCTCTCTTGGTGGTTCTTGGTGCTCGCGGTGTTCGCATACACCACTTGTGGCAATTGCCCGCTGACGTGGACCGGCTTCTCCATGGAGGCTTTCACGGGGTTATGGGAGTTCGTCAAACTGTCCGCTGCTTCTGGAGTTATGCTTTGGTAAAAATCCGTATTCTTATTCTCCATCTCCAAGTTACACTTTGCATGGGTAGCGATATATTTAGCTTTCTTGCCTCGTGTTCTACTTTACAAGTTCTTCTAAGCAAATGTTACTCAAAAGACTCTGGAGACTCTGGAGACTCTGTCGTAATTGCAATGAAATTATTGACATGCAACTTAAAACTTGTTGATCTTGAAAACTTAGACCATCACTTATAGCGCTTCCCTTGTCTAGATTTTTTCGTGGCCATTAGAACTTGATCATCACATTTTCTTGGCGCTTTTCGAACAGTTTGGAGAACTGGTACTACAGGATACTGATACTGATGACTGGATATCTGCAAAATGCCACTGTTGCTGTGGATGCCTTGTCCATCTGGTATTAAAGGATTTATCTCCATTTTGGTAATTTAATTAGAAGGATTATTCACTGAAGTGTCGCCCCGTACGTCACCTATAAGTTTATGGTTATATGTCTATGGCAGCATGACCATCAATGGTTGGGAGATGATGATCCCTCTTGCCTTCTTTGCTGCAACCGGGTACTCTCTCTCTCTCTCTCTCTCTCTCTCTCTCTCTTTCTCTCACACCTCACACACACACACACACACATAGCCAAGAGCAAAACCAAGTATAGCATTTATTTAAACGTAGATTCATTATTGGCAATTGTATCAATCGATCATACTATAAGTAGCTGATTGAAGGGGAGTGTCCTCTGCTTGTGTGTTTTGGATTTATATGAAACCGGTTCATCAACAGCACTTGGTTATATATGATAAAGACGAGATTGTTTAAGTATGAATTTCTATTGATTTCATACATGTTGAGTCTAACCATTGTGATATAAATCAATGCTGTAAAACCCAATGATGGATGCCACATCGAACCTTTTTTGGAGCAATTCAAGCAAAGTCCCTAGTAGAAGTCCAAACTGTTAAAATCAAAGTAAAGAAAATCCAAGGGCAAAGTGTATCTGTACCGTATGGATTTTGCTTTATCTCTTTGCTAGTCCTGGGTGCGAGTCCCAACAGTTGGATCATGACAGCAGAATAACTTCTACATAACGTCGAAAACTGAGGAACAGGATGATGATTTAACAGAGATAACTGACAGAAAGCTAAACTTCATGTTAGTTTCTAAATCAAAATTTGAATGTATTGTCTTCTCTTCCAAAGCTTGGACCCTTGTGAATGGTTTAAATAAAGTCAAATAAGCGTCAGTTCGTAAACAGATTTATTTCTTGAATTAGTTCTGTACTCAATCTGCAAAACAACTCTCTTTGGCCGTCTACAGAATATAAGCTTCCAAAATGGAGAAATTTGTTTATTTTTCTTTCATTCAGTCTTTAACACTTCAATTTCAGGGTGAGGGTGGCAAATGAGCTTGGAGCTGGGAATGGCAAGGCCGCAAAATTTGCGACCGCTGTATCCGTGGTGCAATCCACAATAATCGGCTTCTTCTTCTGTGCTCTCATCATGGTTTTGCATGACAAATTCGCATACATTTTCACTTCTTCCACTGATGTTCTTGAAGAAGTGGACACGCTTTCTTATCTCCTAGGTGTCACCATACTTCTCAATAGTGTTCAGCCCATTCTATCCGGTAGATCTCCATATCCATCCATTAATGTATCGGTTTTCTGCAAGTAACTCTTCCTTTCCATATATCCTTCCGTGGAAGATCACAAGTGTACTTTCACACAAGATGAGCTGGTTTGTTTAGTACGAGTGTGATCAATCCGACATTGTCTTTGGAAATAACACGTTCAACCAAAGTTGCAGAGTAAGGATCAAATAAAGCAGCATTATAACGAATGGAGGTTTGCTTGAGTTCGGTTGAGCTCTCTTGTGCCCTCATACGGTCAAGTTTGACTAAGTGAGATGTTGATGTGCACAAAATTGACTCAATTGATCAACTGGTGAATTGCTACTAGCATTCAATACAACCTTAAATTAGAGCTTTAAAAACAAAGCGCATCACTTCATCGCAAACAAATCGTTTGATATCATCTAGAGTTCACTCAGAGTATGCATAATACAACTTTGACTCTATTTTGAGCTCCTCTTGCTATAACTGAAACTAGCTACATGAGATTTACGGTCAGTTAGAATATACATCATACGCCTGAGTTCCACCAATGCTGCAGGAGTTGCTGTTGGATCAGGATGGCAAGCGTATGTTGCATACATCAATTTGGGATGCTACTATGTCGTTGGTCTACCTCTTGGATTTCTCATGGGAAGGGTTTTCCACTTAGGTGTTATGGTAAAATTTTGGATCCTTCATGTAGCTTATCACTGCATGTTTTCTCATATGCTTAGTTACTTAAGTTCAATAAGCAGATGGTTTGATAAATATTGAGGGTAACTTTGAATAATAACTGTAGGGTATCTGGGGCGGAATGATTTTTGGTGGCACTGCTGTTCAAACTGTGATATTAGCCATAATAACAGTTCGATGTGATTGGGAGAAAGAGGTAAACTTCAATATTATTTCGATTTTCTTCTGACCAAACAAATAAAAGTATCAAGCATTCCATCTAATATATTTCTGTGATACCTTAATGTAGGCGGAGAAAGCTAAAGTTCGGGTTGCCAAATGGTCGACTCCGACCCTTGATGACGATGAATCATCGGCCAGCTGAAACACATTATTTGAACTAGCCATTAACTCAACTGGGGTTACAAATACACAGGCGAGTTCTGTATAGTTCATCTGATTATTCATATCTAACACAGCCAATCTATTATTATAAGCAGTTGCCAACTTAATGCAGATGATCATAGATGCGAAGTTGCTTGGAAATTTTTTTTGGTCAAAAGTTGCTTGTTGTTAATTACCCTTTTTTTCAATAATTCTTGAATGCGCTTTGGCCGAAATTTTCAGCTAACTTTACTATAAATGTCTCTGCTTTTGTAGGTTCGGTGTAACAGCAAGGATGAGGATGTATGAAACCAGTAGCATCCATGGCTATTTGCTCCTCTTCATGCAACCTTCTAACAATCCTCTTTGGTTGCCTCTATAGTTGATCGTCAAGCTGGAGAAAGGACCATAAACATAACCGAGAGAAGATGATTATTTGTTGATTTTTTATGCTTTCGAGAGACTCAAGAATATTGGATTTTTAGAAGGCTTGGTTGTTCTTTACAAGTTTAAGATCGCAGCTTCCCAGTCGTTAGTGATCTGCAGTTTTATCTGATGTGATCCCCAAAATGCATTGAGCATCATCAATTTATTGAAGAACTGCTATATAAGTCAGATTTAGGTGATAAAATGAATGGTTGTTTCCTCATTGTATTCCAATTCTCTTTTCTCTTCTACGTACTTAAATGCAATACTAGTTTTATTTAGAAACAAAAACACAAACACAATAGACTCAAGCTATGTTCAAACGATCTGGCAATCCATGATCCCTACCCTCGACGGCGATGAATAAGCACTGTCCAAATCAATCGGTATTACATAAATATATTATATTTCGTATGATTAATCATATTCAACTTACTTAATCTATTGATCAGTTGCCAACATTTGATCATAGTGCAAAGTTGTTTATACTATAATTACTCATCATTTTCTTAATATAATTCTTAAACATAATTGGCTAAATCTAGGGAAAAGTGTTGAAAAAGTCATAAATCTTTTGCATTTGTGCCAATTTAGTCCTAAACATTTTTACATTGTGCTAATTCAATCATTTCCTGCTAATTTTGGCCGGATTTTACTGACTGGACGTCGGCTAGCTGACATGGCCTAATCGGCACTGACATGAACAACTTTTAATAATATTTTAATATTTTAAAATTTTTTTCTCTTTATTTTTATTTTTTATTTTTTCCTTCGCCTCCTCCTTCCTCCAGCCGATCACCAGACCTCGGTGATCGGCCAGAGGCAACGGCCGGCGAGGTCGTTCAGAGGCAATGGCTGGCAAGGTCAAGGTCAACCTCGCCAACCACCTTGCCAGTGGCCACCCTCGAGGCCTGGGCGGCGAGACTCGCCCTCACCGGATCGGCAAGGGTTGAGCCTTGCCCATGGCACCGAGGGCAAGCCCCGCCTCGATGTGAGGCCGCCCTTGAGGCCTTGAGCTGGCCTCACACTGGGCTGGCAAGGCTTGCCCTTGCCAACCATGGACAAGGCTTGACCCTCGCCAAATCCAGTGAGGGCAAGTCTCGCCCACCCGGCATGAGGCCGCCCTCTCGGCTACTGGCAAGATGGCCGGCAAGGTCGAACTCGACCTCACTAGCCGTCGCCTCTCTTTGATCGCCGAGGTCCGACAATCGGTTAGAGGAAGGAGGTGGAGAAGGAAAAAATATAAATAAAAATAAAAAATTCAAAATTATTAAAATATTATTAAAAGTTGTCAACATTAGTGCCGATCAGGCCACGTCAGCCGGCCGGCATTAGTCAACAAAATCTAGCCAAAATTGGTCGGAAATGATTGAATTGGCACAATGTAAAAAGGTTTGGGACTAAATTGGTATAAAAAAAAAGTTTATGACTAAATTGGCACGAATGCAAAAGATTGATGACATTTTTAAAACTTTTCCCACTAAATCTGTCTAACTTACTTTACTATAAATACTTCTCCTATGTAGGTTTGGTGCAATAGGAAGGATGAGGAGGTGTTAAACCAGTAGTATTCCAGACTATTTCCTCCTCTTCAGGCAACCCTCTGGCGACTCTCTTTAGCTGCATCTGCAATCAATCTTCGAGCTACCAAAAGGACCGTAAATGGAATACACACCAGAGAGATGATTGTGTGTTGATGTGGTAAGCCTTCGAAAGACTCGAGAATTTCGAATCTTACAGGATTTGCTTGTTTCCTACGAGTTCTGGCCGCAGCTTTCTTGTAGCTGGCGATTTAGAGTTCATAGAATTTTGAATTTGATCGGATTACTTGATTTTGGGGATGTAGCAAGTCCAGAGTCATAACCTGCACCGAAAAGGTTCAAGAGGGCAGCAGTAAGAGAGTCAGTTCACTGCACACCACGGGGCAGACCAGGACTGCAGGGGCAACTCCAGGTCGGTGGGATGCCAAGAGAAACAGAGCATCGGCACAATTGCGTCCTGATGGAACTGCAGGGCGGTGATGGCCATCGATGGCGAGGCAGAGCAACGTCAGGCAAAGCAACGTGCCGGTATATTTGGACTGTCACCGTAAACCTGCAAAAACTTCACAACGCGAACCGAAGATGAGGAGCGGCTTCACTCATCTTGTTGCAACTTGAAGTTGCTTAGTGCTGGAAAAACAACGGGGAGGTGTTTCAGCAAAAATCAATCTCTCTCTAATGTGCATTGCCTCCTCGCCATCTCCTTTTCTGTAGTCTCTTTTCTGTGTAACACCCTAAAGCCTCTATTCATAAGAATCTTATGAGGTTTCTTGCCCATATTTATTTCCTATCAAAAAGATATCTTCCCACTTAAAAATAGGGGGGAAAACGGGCTTAATTATTCTCCTAGTTTTATTTTAATAAATCTACAAATCAATTTTCCATCAATCAATCCAATTAAGACTCCTTTCATTTCATAGAAAACAATTTTTAGGAAAATGTTTTTCGGATTTTTTGAGTTGTTTTATGGAAAATGAACTTGTTACATAAAGCATTTTCCATCAACCAAAAAAAAAAAAATCTTTTGAAAAAGGGAAAGATGTTTTTCGCTTTTTAAAAAGCGGAAAACACTTCCACCCTCTTTCCTTCAAATCTAAAGTTAGCACTTTTTTTTTTTTAACTAAACACCTTTTCCTTTTTTCTTTCCTTTTAAAAAAAAAATCAAATATTTAATTATTTATAATTTTCTTTTAAAATTTTTCTTTTCTTTTCCTTTTTCTTCAGCCGATAGCTGGCCATGATGATAGCCAACGACCAACCACAAACAAGCTCGAGTCTCGCCTCACACGGCCTCAAGCGAGCTCGGGCCTCGCTAGAGCGGCGAGTTGGGCAAGGCTAGCTTCGCCTAAGGTCACTAGAGGTCAACAAGGCTCTGGTGACCTTAGGCATGGCTAGAGTTCGCCAGTAAGGCGGGATTGACCTCATCGATATCTAGTGAGTTGGAGTCTCATTGGCCTGTAGCGAGGCTAGAGTTCCCATGTGGCTATTGTCGCAATTGGCCAAGAAAGTAGAAGAAAAAAATAATAAAAATAAAAATCGATTTTAAAAATAAAATTATAAAATAATTTTTTGAAAAAGAATGCATGAAGGAAAAGATTTTCATTATTAAACAACATAAAATATTTTCCAATTCATTTTCAAATTTCAAGTGAATACTAAAAAATATTATTATTTTCCTAAAAAATAGCTTCCTAAAAAACATTTTTTAGGAACACCACATTTTCCACAAAACAAATGAAGGGAGCCTAAGTTCAGAATCTCCTTGCACTAGTTCAATTAGAATGCAAACCATTGAGCTTCTAACTATTAATGCAAATGCTTCCATTATCTATATTCATGTATCTAATAGTTTTTTTAAGGATAGGGTTCGACCCCTAAATTTTCCATGCAATTAATGTCAACAACAATTGACAACTTTAGGGCTTTTAGTGACACAAAAGAAATTTTGGGATATCTGTATTACAAAAGACATAATTTAAAGTTTTTTGTGGCATTAACTCTAAAAAAAGCCATATCAATATTTTCAGTAAGTCAAGTTGGACGATTAATGAAATAATTTTATTGCACCAATTTGAAAATTTTGAAAGTTTTAAAATTCAATTATACTCTCATAATAAGTTTTAGGATTTTAAGCACACTTCCATTTAGAACGTTTAAAGTGGTCAAAAATTTTTGGTGGGTACACAAGAGCATCGTGGTTGAGTTGTTATGTCTCCGAAGACTCGGAAGGCCCCGGCCCTCTTGCTATGAATGGGCCCATACTCGTTATGCATGAATGGGCCAATATGCTTGCGTCCTTGGAAATTGATCTAACATTTTTTATATCCGAGCATATAAATGGGCCAATATGCTTGCGTCCTCGGAAATTGACCTAACATTTTTTTTTTTTTATATCCGAGCATATAAATAAAAAGAATCGGATGGAATTCACGTGAAAATCAAATCGGCTACCCTAGATCAAATGATCAAAATCCATCTTAAATACTTGCCCGTTGCACATGGTGCATATAATAATATTAATAATTCCAATCAAAATCTAATGTGTACTAAATTGGATCAGAATCATTAGAAATGATGGATCTCCCATTAATTTTCATAGTTTTGACAATTCAATTCAGTTTTAATAAATGTACTAGGTCGATGTAAGACTTTAGCTAAATCATCGTCCTTATATCATTTGCACTGCATCTATTAGTCGTTGAGTCATGTGTGATTTACTAAATTTGGTTGTGAACTCTGAGTTAACCAAGGTGTTCATCAATCCATGAATAAGTATATCATTAGTTGATGAGAGAATACCCCAGCCATCCAGCAAACACCAGAAACCAGTCATTAAAATTATACTGAAGTATATCTCACCTCATTTTATTTATGTACTTTGTACTTGCTTTTACATACAAATAATTGTCTTCACTTAATAACTCAAAAGTTTCTTTATTGAACTATCTAGCATGATGTCAAACTCAATCTGCATCTTTCTTGCCCCGTTGAGGGTCATGTCTACTTACATCCTTGACTTGGATCCAGCAAACTTTGTTAAACAAAGTTTTGTCCCCAGTGAACTAATTCATTTCGTGCGTTGATTCTCTGTTATTTCTGGGTCTTTCATTTCTCGTGCAAGACAAACTTCCAGACATTTGGACTGCATAGATGAGAGAACAATTGTTAAAGTAGACCCTAAAAGTTGGGGGACCTGATTGTTTGTACAACCAATGTCGTCGCCCTCGCTGTGCTCCTCTAAAAAGCAATAGCATTCCATATACCGTCTTATCACCTTGATAATCCTATGGATAGTCAATACTATGGGAATTAATAAAACTAGACTCGAAACCAAAAACTAGACGGAATAGTAGGTATGATCTCCAAGGTGAGAAACAGAAAAAAGTAAAATGTAAAAGAAATTTCAAAAAGATTTCAAGTTATTTTATTATAATTGCGAACAAAATACTCAATGTTCGTACGCAAAAAAAAAAAAAAAAAAAAAGGAAATGATCTTGTCATGGTTTTTTTTTTTTTTTTTTTTTTTTGGCCTTAATTTCAATGAAGATTTTGAGCCTAGTTCTCAGTCGGTGGGGTCACGATTAATCCATCCTAGTGCTCCCCTATAAAAAATCAATATATGTCAATGATTATATCCCTGGGAACTTAGTCCAAAAGATATTATATAGATCTATGACTATCGTCATTGTCCATAAGATAAATTAATCGACGGGCATTGATAATTTTTCAACTGATTAATGGTCGATCCAATAAGCCTAGGCTCATTGTGCATCTTCTTCACTATGCCTTTGGTAATCAGATACATTCTGACATTCCTAGGGAGGGTTTTGCTCAAGTGTTCTTGCAGTAGCTGTGATGTAGTGGAAACCTCTAATGATCTCGCGAAAAACTCGCAAACACATATAAACCGCAAAGCATAGAGACAAACTCTCTCGCTTATCTAATAAGGACAAGTCCGGCGATGTTGCCGGCAGTTCCACACCGTCTTAATCAACAAGAAAGATTCGTTGAAGCTCAGTCCATTTGTGGCAGTGAAGACGGACCATGACAGCAGCCACAGAGGGCGGCGGCCATAGAGGCGGGGCAGCGAAGGCGGTGGCACCGTAGCTCGCTCTATCTTCCTCAAAAAATGAAACTGTAATGACCAGTTCGAAACCATTAATAAATGATGTGGACAATCCAACAAACAAACAGATGAAAAACGTTGTTTAGTTAATTGATTCCTATGATATCGACGAAATCATAGATATAGATATCAACGAGGATGACCAAAACAGGGAAGAGCTCAACATGAAACACGAGGGACTTCATTTTGGTGAATTAACTTTCTTCCACTTGAATTAAACTTGCATTGAAATCAGCAGGGGAACGAATGACTCTTGTACTAAATGACATAGCCTAATATCTCAAACAATCCTCAATTTTAGCTTCTACTGACTCTATCCTAAACTTTTTTCGTCTCATATTTTTTGTCCGTATAAAATTTCACCAATTTTAAGATCAGCTTCAATTCTAATTTATTTATTTTTTTTGTTTTGTAAAAGACAACCAAATTTTACTTGAGTTCCATATCGACCCCGTTAACACTCTGTCCAACATTGCCTTAGTGATGTAGCATTTCCACATCTAGTTTTCACCCAAATCTAAGACCCAGGAAGATGCCTTTTGGAGAAATATTATCACATTAGCCCAAACAGCGTCGTCTTGGATCTGAATTTTGGGTAAAATTAGAGCAATTAGGATTCAATCCTCTTCAAGTGCTCTTAAACTTAAGAGAGTCTTCCTTCCATTTGACTCAAAGAACTTCAATTTTGCACTCATTATTCAATCTCTCGCTCTTGGGATGCTCGTACACCTTGCACTAAGGAGTTTTTCATTTCTTGATTATCAAGTGAAATTCTAGACCAAAGAGTTAACGAGCGTAAATCTAGGACTCAAGTAAAGTTGGTAGTTTTTTTATGAGACAAGAAAAAGGTTTAGAGTAGACTGGGACTGAATTTAAAGTTTGAAGTTTTTTATGGGGCAAAAAATAAGTTTATAGTAGAATTGAGACTTCATGGTATATGACTGGAGAATGTCAGTGTTTAGAACAAAAAATAACCAAGTCTTTATAATTGATGTAATATTGATTCAAGTGAGCAGATAATTTGAGATTAGGTATGAATATCAACGACTTACCGATTATGGAAATTCTTGCCGAAGCCATACATATTGATGACCATGACTATAGTCCTCAATATGCAATAATGATTGGTTGACGATAATCGCAGCAAATTTGGATAAGTATTAGATGAAGTGAAAACATGGATTAGAAGATATCGATTAAGCATAATGAGGTTCAAGGAATGTAACCATATTAATGAGCATGAAGTTCGAGTGCAGTGGCAATCCACCCTGTAGCTGTGATCATTTGAAGGTAAGATGATTATGATTGTTTGAAGGTAAGATCAAGCACGAAATTTGGGTGTGTTTGCTTCAGCATTTTGAAAGCCTATTGGAAAAATACAAAACAGTTTAGCCTAAAAAACTTTTGGTAAATGTAAAGACCGTTTGGACCAAACTGTGCTTTGAAAATCAACTTTGAGATAAATGCTATTTGGTAAAGAAAAACACATTTGAAAAGCCCTTTGGATGAGTAATATTGGTTTTTTAATTTTTATTTGTTTAAAATTGAAATATATATATATATGAAAATTTTTAAATATAAAATTTGACAATAATGCTAAAAAAATCAAGTGTGCGTGTGTATATAAATGCTAAAAAAAATGAATATATATAATTAAAAAAAAAACAAACCCCTCATCGGTCCGGTGAAGAGCTATGATTGCTGGCGAGCCGAGATCTAGCACCGATGCCCATCGGTCAAGGTCGCCTAAAGTCGAACAATCCTCCCACGAGACCCAGGCAACGGTCACCTAGGTCATGCGACCCTTGCCGAGGGTCACCTAACCTCGAGCAATCTGAACCGACGGCTACTAGCACCAAATCTGGCTCGCTGGCAATCATAGTCCTTCGCCGGACCGACAAAGGGTTAGTCTTTTTTATAAAAAAAAAAAAATTATATATGTTTGATTTTTTTTTAGCATTTATATATTTGATTTTTTTACCATTAAAAAAATAATAATGAGGGCAAAATCGGAAATTTGAAGATTGGGTGAGGGTAGTTTTTGAAGGAAAAACATGAGTTAACTCAAAGCTAATCCTTACTAACATTAAGTTTTTAGCATTTTCAATATTGACTTTCACTTGAATGCTACTTCAAAATGATTGTCAAATGATCCAGCATTTTTCCAAGAGGCTTTGGAGGCTAAAAGCCCTTTGGGAACGGTAAACCAAATGCACCGACTGCCTAGAAATAAGATGGCATGTCTACATGAAGATGTGGAACTGAAAGCCATGGAGACACAAAAATGTGATTTAAACCACTGAAGAATTGTCTACGAGCAGTTATGTTGTAAATATTATAAATACTAGTGTTTTATGTATTGTAGGCCCCTCGAACAAACAACGAAAAAACCTATTATCTTTCGATTAATTTTTCATTTATCTTGCAATTCATGTGCCTTAGCTATAATTTTCAGATATTTTTCCATCAATTAAATTTAAACTTGTATCCTAATTCTAGCTTTCAAATCTTCGTTATTGAATAAATTCTGTCGTCATCTCTTTTTGCCATTGTACTTTATCTTGATTAAATTCCGATAAAGCATTTTATGCCACCGCACTTCATTATTGACTAAATTCCATTGAAGCATGTATGTTCATCGAGCTCCATTAATAAAACCCCTGTTTGGAATCCCCGCAGAATTAGCGGAAAATGAGGGTGCGCATGACAAAATTTCTGGAACAGAAATTGATTTCGGCCGAAATTGATTTCTCAATTTCTATTTCGAAACGAGAAGCTAAAAATTTTAGTTTCGATTTCTTCTTCAAATCTATTTCTAAAATAGAAATCTGTTTCAAAATAGAGAAATCAAATTGTGTTACCAAACGGTTTACTGTTTCAAACCTGTTAACAGAGAAACGAAGAAATCAAGAAACAGAAATTTTATCATGCGCAGCCTGAACGTAATGGAAAGTGAGAGAGAGAGAGAGAGAGAGAGAGAGAGTGGATAAAACCCCTGTTTGGATTTGAAATGGACAAGAATCAAAGAAAGCGGATACATTCCGACATTGCTTGTGAGCGAGGCGGAAATGTCTGTTAGGACGGCAATATTTTATCCACTTTATTTGACACTATCTTAAGAATCACGTTCCAAGCGAATATTTTTTTTTTTTAATGTATATCGAAAATGGAAGTACTTATGGATGAATTGACGCTAAGTGTGCTCGCCCTTGAATCTGATCCCCACATCTCATGCCTTTGCACCTTTGACAGAACTTCAATTCATATAATATCATATCCTCCTCCACCACACCGGTAATATCTCATCGTATTCTTCCCCGCATTAACTCTCTCTCTCTCTCTCTCTCTCTCTCTCTCTCTCTCTCTCATGGCGAGTGTCGCCAGCAACGGTGATGTTAACCAGTCCCTGTTGGAGCATCCGGCGAAGGGCCGACAAAACGGAGTAGATCAGTGGGATGAGAAGGTGAAGGAGAAGAGGAAGCTCGCGACAAGAGCTTGGGTCGAGACGAAGAAGATATGGCAGGTGGCGGGGCCGGCCATCTTCACTCGGGTGGCGATATACTCCATGAATGTCATCACCCAAATCTTCTCCGGCCACCTCGGGGAAGTCGAGCTCGCCGCCATGTCCATCGCCAACACCGTCATTCTGGGCTTCAACTTTGGCCTCCTGGTAATTCCATGGGACTCTTTTATTTTGGTGCTTGTCTTGCTTGATGAGAATACTTTTCGTCTTGTTGATACTGTTTTGGTGGGTACAAAAACACCTCTCACTCGATCTTTCTTACAATGAAAAGATTCAATCGTTTATACACGTGAGAAAACTCCACTAGAAATGTAAGGTAATCTGCCTTGTTGGTCCATATAAACTAAAAAAATTATATGTAGATACGAAAGAGGACAAATGCGTAAATAAGCTCATCGGCGAAAAATCACTCGAACACATAGGATGGATCAAAAGTTCATAGAGCTTAGCACCTGGTTCTGAAAGAACTAACTTGTAACGACGGACAGTAGAAGTAGGTAATAAGCCACTTTAACTCATTCATGCTGCTCAATACAAGATCGCGATTCTCCTCGACCAGTTGCGTATCCGTGCAATTCTCTCAAGAGCTTCACCCTTCGGCGTGGCTTTCTTTTGATGAGTGAAAATGAAGATGATAGAACACAGACATCTAAGTAGATCGCGGAAGTCCATCGTATGCTCGTTTGACAAAGGGCCAGAAAATAAAATAAAATAAAAAGAAAGGCGTGTAATTCAACTTTCAGAGAAGTCAGACTGGAAGGCAAGGCTGAACCTATTTTTCAGGTATAAGTTTTTCTTTTCTTTTTGTTTGGGGGGCCTGGGCTGCTGCGGCATCCATTGTCCATTTCTCAATGTGCGGAGTTTAGAGCCTAGTGGGTCAATATTCTAATTTGGCATCTGTGGCTGACGTTTTGATTTGTTTCGGAAACAAAAAATCCAAAAAGTGCCTTTGTATGAAAGGTGAATGATTTGCAACGAACATTTTCAGATTTATTTTTTCATCTTGAGAAAATATTTTACTTTTTTGTTACACCTATCATGATATAGATAAATTAGCCAATCAAAACATTTTTGTGTATGAAAAGCTTTCACTTAAATTTCGAATAGTGATTAGGAATTTCAAAAGATCGAGTAGTCTTTTGGGACTTGAACCTCTTCCGTGACTAAAAATTGGGGTTGGGGTTCCTAATAATAGGAATCGAGCCATTGGCGGTCGACCTTAGGTGGCCAAGAACTAAAGTTAGTCGACCTATTGGATGCAAGGCAGCCTATTATCGAACTTGGGCAAGTATTGTATGCATTCATTATATATGAGCCACTTCATCATAACCATTAGATCATGTGGAGTTCATGTGAGCCTACATGTAATGGCCGAAATAGAGTGTGCTCACATGTTTTAAATACATACAAGAATTCTTCACTGAAGAGCTTCACCCTTCGGCGTGGCTTTCTTTTTGATGAGTAAAGTGAAGATGATAGAACACAGAGATCTAAGTAGATCGCGGAAGTCCATCGTGTGCTCGTTTGACAAAGGGCCAGAAAAGAAAAGAAAAAGAATGGCGTGTAATTCAACTTTCAGAGAAGTCAGACTGGGGGAGCCGCCGGTATCCAATGTCCATTTCTCAATGTGCGGAATTTAGAGTCTAGTGGGTTAATATTCTAATTTGGCTTCTGTGGCTGACGTTTTAATTTGTTTCGGAAACTAAAAATCCAAAAAGTGCCTTTGTATGATGGCCACACAACATGCTTTGACATAGAATCTGTACGTAAAGTAAAATGTTAATTTTCTTATTTATTGTAAAACAGCAACTCCATGAAAAGTGAAAGATTCCCAACGAACATTTTCAGGTTTATTTTTTCATCTTGAGAAAATATTTTACTTTTTTGTTACACCTATCATGATATAGATAAATTAGCCAATCAAAACATTTTCGTGTATGAAAAGCTTTCACTTAAATTTTGAATAGTGACTAGGAATTTCAAAAGATCGAGTAGTCTTTTGGGACTTGAACCTCTTGTGCAACTAAAAATTGGGGTTGGGGTCCCTAATAATAGGAATCGAGCCATGGGATGGACAGTCGACCTTAGGTGGCGGAGAACCAAAGTTAGTCGACCTATTGGATGCAAGGTGGCCTATTATTGAATTTGGGCAAGTATTGTATGCATTCGTTATATATGAGCCACTTCATTATAACCATTAGATCACGTGGGTTTCCCGTAAGCCTACATGTAATGACCGAAATAGAGTGTGCTTACATGTTTTGAATACATATAAAAATTCTTCACTCAAGCTCGGTCAATACTTGCATCGTGGGCAATGCAATTGTACTGGGGCGTTCTTGTGACCAAACTCAAGTATGGATGACCTTCGCCAACTATCAAAGTCGAGTCACCGGAAGCCAATCCGAGATGGTCACCGGTTGAACTCAGGTCCTTAGTGGCTAAACCCAATTCTCCAACAATCGGACTTTGGAGATCGAACGCCGGTGCCTCGTGGCTAATGGTTGATCTGCTGACCTCGTGGCTGAGGAAAACATGACTTCCTTACAGTTATTAGTATCGGTCGGATTTATAAATGATTTGAATTTTAAGTACTCAAGCTATATAAAATTCTCCTACAATTGATGTGGGCAAGTGACGAAAATGCGAAAATACTATATCTCAACTTGTATGTCGCAAATCTAACGGACTTCCTTTTTTGGGAGTGGCAATATCGATTAGCTAGGCATGGCGAGCGCACTCGAGACGCTCTGCGGTCAAGCCTTCGGCGCGAAGAGATACCACATGCTCGGCATCTACATGCAGAGGTCGTGGATCGTGCTCTTCCTGTGTTGCATCCTGTTGCTGCCCATCTACATTTTCACGACACCGCTCCTAAAGCTCCTAGGCCAAGCCGACGACGTCGCGGAGATGTCGGGCGTGTTGGCCCTATGGTTCATCCCTCTCCACTTCAGCTTTGCGTTCATGTTCCCGCTGAACAAGTTCCTGCAGAGCCAGCTCAAGAACTCGGTCACGGCCTGGGTGTCGTTGGCGGGCTTTGTCATGAACGTTGTCGCGAGCTGGCTGTGCGTGTACGTCTTCGGCTTCGGCATGGTGGGCCTGTGCGTCGCGCTAGATCTCTCGTGGTGGCTCATGGTTCTGGGGTTGTATCGGTACTCGGCTAGCGGGGGCTGTCCTTTGACATGGACCGGTTGGTCGGTGGAGGCGTTCTCGGGGCTGTGGGAGTTCTTCAAATTATCTCTTGCTTCTGGAGTCATGCTCTGGTACGTATCTTCCTTTCAGAAATTGATGAGTCTCCGATACCTTAGTAGGTAAAGGCTTTCGCAGTTCAGTCTCTTCATTTCCGTCGTAGCCACCATCTTTGATGAAAGCGGTATCATCATAGAATTCTTTCAATTTGACCATACAAGATAATCGTCTATATCCCACGCGATTTCTTCTTTAATCTATCAACTAAGTCCCCTCAATCATTTTCACTTCCCTAAATATCCTTAATTATTTTGTAGTACAAATATTGTGTGAATAGACGGATGTGCAAATTCACAATTTCATTCCATTTCTCTTTTTCTTTTTTATATTAGAATTTGGAAATTTTCCATTCTACAACAACTTTCTTAGAAGGATTTTAAATCTTGAAATGTCTCATCTTTCCATAAGTACAATTTCTTTGTATAGCGTACTTTATCGATAATTTTTTTTCATTTTTTTAATGCTTTGATTATATCGTGACAGATTTAATTTTTCAAATGCCAATTTATTGCACACACGCTGTGTATATTGGCTGGCATATTATATGCAAGCTATTGCAAATAGATGGATAAAATCTTAGAGCTTCGGCGTCCTTTGTTGCTTAGTTAGAAACATGAAGGCTCTTCTCCCCCATAAAGCCACTTATTTATCGCCCATCCTTTCTCTTGATTAGTTTTACAGTTAATTAATAAATGTACTTAATGAGAACGATTTGTTTATTTAGACATAATAACATTATAGTTTTTCTATGGTAGTTCGTAGACAACAAAAAAAAAAAAAAAAAAAAATTGTTTTGTATGCATTTGAGAGAGAGGATATAATTTACAAAAAATAACCCGTCATATTATTTGCATGATTTTTTTTTTTATATACTAATTAGTTGCTTTGAGTTTTCATTATTGAATCCTATGCGTACCTTTTACAATTAATGATATGTTAAAATAGTGTTGTGATTGTGCTTATATTTTCCCATGCTCCATGCTAATTATACTTGGTATGACAATCCGCACAATAAGAGGGTAAACATCTAGTGTTAAATATGCGCCTCTTGTAAAATCTAAATTTAAGAAAGTAGAATGTCTCTGAACTCTTAAAGATTATTACCTATGAGGAATTCATTGAAGGGAAGTTATATGAAAAAAATGAAGAAATATCTCTTTGATTGCACTTTGAATGTTTCTCTATATAGTGCAAACATCGGTGATCGATTGCTTTTATTTTCACTAATATGGTTCCTTGCATCTTGGCACGCGATCAGCCTAGAGAGCTGGTACTATAGGATATTGTTACTGATGACCGGATATCTGCCAAACACTACGGTCGCGGTGGATGCCTTATCGATCTGGTATGTGCAATATTCTTTGAACGTGAAGAGATTTATCCGCGATCGCCTCCTTGCAAATGTTTCTTCTTGTCTGAGGCTTCTGATGAACTATCCATTTCATTGTCGTTTTAGCATGAGCATCAATGGATGGGAGATGATGATCCCTTTGGGCTTCCTTGCTGCCATCGGGTCTCTCTCTCTCTCTCTCTCTCTCTAGTATAATGCTTTTTGATTGTTTTCAGATCGTCACTACTTCTGGAAAATGTGCTCATCATCTCATTGCGATTTTTACAGAGTGAGAGTGGCGAATGAACTTGGAGCTGGAAATGCCGAGGCCGCCAAATTTGCGACCGCTGTGTCGGTGGTTCAGTCTACTACGATCGGCCTCTTGTTCTGTGTGCTCATAATGATCTTGCACAACAAATTTGCCTACATTTACACATCATCCACCGATGTTCTCGAAGAAGCGGACGAGCTATCTTATCTTCTATGCCTCACGATTCTCCTCAACAGCGTTCAACCAATTTTGTCTGGTGAGTTCATGTATCGGTTCCGTTAACAAAAGTTTTAGTGCCCTTCTTTCTAGCTAGTGTTATGTGTAATTCATGCATGCACAACAAAAACATTTTATTATCAATTATAGTTGATAAGTGCTCATGGACATTCGTTAATGAGACCTTTTATGTATTGTTTATTCTCAGGAGTTGCGGTCGGATCGGGATGGCAAGCATATGTTGCATACATAAATTTGGGATGCTATTACGTCGTTGGGCTTCCTCTTGGATTGCTCATGGGATGGGTGTTTCACTTTGGTGTCATGGTACGTATCCTTAGTCTCCAATCATCTGTTTTCCATTCGATGATAACTTGTTTCTCTCAATATATGTTAAACATGATTTTGAAACATGAAAGGGCATATGGGGTGGCATGGTACTTGGTGGGACTGCAGTCCAAACATTGATACTTGCCGTAACAACAATCAACTGCGATTGGGCGAAGGAGGTACGTGACTTTAACTCCAAATTGAGCACCAGAAAAAAGAAAAAAAAAAAAAAAAAAAGTGGTTAACAACATAAAATCCTAGAGTCTAAAGTCCCAGATCGGCCAAGTGTACCCACCGAGTAACTCCGGTTCCGCATAAACGAAAAACATGGATATCAGACGACGGGCAAACCCATATCTAGAAGTCCAAAAGATTGTTCCTAACGATCACTAGGGACTGCTAAGTGGCCATCGCCCCGTTGACACATTTACGGTTGCTGCCAAAGAGAACCGGCAGTTGTTCGGTGAAGGTTTCCTCTGATAACATCTTTGGGGACCGGTAGCGAGCCGGTCACTAAGTAATACATGCAGACCGTTAATGCTGGCCGTTCCTTAATAACTGGTCGCGCGCGAGGGTTTTGTATTTTCCATCTCGACAACCATAGTAAATATAAATAAATAAGCACTAGAAGAAGGATTGATTCGGCACATTGCTGATTTTTCACCTGGTATGTGCATCTCTGGGAATCTAATTGACTTGATCGATGCAGGCTGAGAAAGCTAAGGCACGTGTAGCAAAGTGGACTACTCAGTCTACTTCAAATCCTGAGTCGCTTGCTTCAGCCGCTGGCTAGAATTCCCATCTTCAGTACCGGATCAGCCTTTATTTTACATGCACAGTCTCTCTGTGTAGGTCCAATTTTGAAGTAGGAGCAATCAAGACACATGATCCCCTCCCTCCTTATATAAATTACTAGCAAAATGCTACTAGTACTAAAGATTAATTGGTCAAGCACTTGGTTCGAATGCGATGGGATGAAGTATTTTCATATCATACTCATAGCATCTCTTATTCGGCTCGATTTTATAGACTATGTCTGCCATCTTATGGATAGAGCCCTAGAATAGGATGGATCTTTTGAATTAGCAAAGTCTAAGATAGGATGTCCATATTATAAAAAGTAAAACCTAGATCAAGCAATTGGGAGAGACTTGGTTGTAAGGGAAAAAAAATATTCACCCTATTCCCGTTTTATCCGCAATAAACAACCTCCAAGATTTGAAGAATGTTAATTTGATTCTTAGATGCTATCTCATCACGGATGTTTACTTGGCATAGATGTTAGTAGACTATAAAAAATCAACAGAACACTCTTTTTTTAATGTGTAGCACAAATTTGATATGGAGATACTGTTGGATGAACTCACATATCAAGATCCACACATATATGTCACGGCTATCGCTTTGCTGTAGAGCAAAGTCTGTCCATCAGTGGTGAATCCAAGCTATGGGATTGGCAAGGTCAATTGGCTTCTGCTTCAAGAATCACCTGCGAACAGCAATCGTGACAGCAACGTCCGTTGGAGACTTGAAGACAAGGGCATGACGAGCAGAGGGCGGACAGAAACGAGGAAACTACGGCACGTCGCCGGACAGCCAATTACAACCAAAGGTTGATCCCAAAACCGACCTATGGTTTTTCAAGATGGGCCGAAAGCTTGAAACTATGTGGATTGCCACAGCCCATGCAATTTTGCGCCTGCTTAGGACTTTTTGGACAATTATTCCAATTTCTTGGACAAGCATGATCTCTACTAAGGGTACCAATGACAATGAGTCAATTCGGTCTGGGTTTTTCGGACACTCCCTTCTCCACCATAGCTCTCTCCAACTTCTTTGAAAAACGGAGGGGCTGACCAGTTCAAAACCAATAATATATCGTGCGAACGATTTAACAAACAGACATCTAGAAAACGTAGTTGTAGTAAATCGATTTCCCTATGATACGGACGCAATCTTATAGATTTCAAAAAGGCCAACAGGACAAGGGAAGAGCTCAGCGGGAAACACGAGGGACTTCATTCAATTAACTTCCTCCGTTTGAATTAAACTAGCATATAAAATTTTTAAAAAAAAAATCGGCAGGGGGAGCGAACAAGTCTCCTACGGAATGAGATTCGACCGTATTTGCGCTCTAATCAAGAAACATTATCTCTTTCTGAATGAAGTGATAGATCTAAACTCTGATGCATGATTAGGTTACGTAGATATCTTATACAATGCTCGACTCTAGTTAATAATAGCTCGCTCACTCTCGAGTCCGATCCTCCAGATCTCAAGCCTTGCACGATTCACAGAACTTCAGTTCTTGATATACAATCCTTCTCCACTCTCTCTCTCTCTCTCTCTCTCTCTCATATGGCGAGTCTCGCCGCCAACGGTGATGTGGCGCAATCGGCAGATGGACGTAAGAACGGCATTGATCATCGGGATAAAAAGGAGGAGGAGAAGAAGCTATCGACCAGAGTGTGCATTGAGACGAAGAAGCTATGGCAGATAGCAGGCCCCGCTATCTTCACTCGGGTGGCAACGTACTCCATGAATGTCGTTACCCAAGCCTTCTCCGGCCACCTCAGGGAAGTCGAGCTCGCTGCCATGTCCATTGCTAACACCGTCATATTGGGCTTCAACCTCGGCCTCCTGGTAATTCACTGGACTCTTTAATTTTCATACTTGTCTTGCTTGACGAGAATAGTTTCGTCTCAGTGGCAACATTTGCTGGTAAAAAAACGTATTTCTCTTGTTAATTCTACTTCGAAGGACTAAACTTGTTAACGGACTTCCTCTTTGGGCATGGCGAAAATTAATTAGATAGGCATGGCGAGCGCGCTAGAGACGCTCTGTGGCCAAGCCTTCGGCGCAAAGAGATACCACATACTCGGCATCTACATGCAGAGATCGTGGATCGTGCTCTTCCTGCGTTGCTTCTTGCTGCTGCCAATCTACATTTTCACGACGCCGCTCCTAAAGCTCCTAGGCCAAGCCGACGATGTCGCCGAGATTGTCAGGCTCATTGGCCCTGTGGTTCATCCCTCTTCACTTCAGCTTCGCCCTTGCGCTCCCGCTGGACAAGTTATTGCAGAGCCAGCTGAAGACCGCAGTCACGGCCTGGGTCTCGCTGGCAGGCCTTGCCGTGAACGTGGTCGGGAGCTGGCTGTGCGTGTGTACGTCTTCGGCTTCGGCGTGGTGGGCCGGTGCGTCGTGCTGGATCTCTCTTGGTGGCTCATTTTCTTGGCATTGTACTTGTACTCGGCTTGTGGGGGTTGTTCGACGACATGGACCGGTTGGTCCGTGGAGGCGTTCTCGGGGCTGTGGGAGTTCTTCAAATTATCTCTCGCTTCGGGAGTCATGCTTTGGTACGTATCTTCCATTTTGAAAATCATGAGAGATTCCTATGGCTTAGTTAAAGGTTGTCGCAATTCAATCTTTCAAATCGTAGTGACTAGACTTGTCAAACAGGTAGATAAAGTTAAGTTCAGGTGGGGTCATAAATAATTCAACCCAAATTGACCCATTAACTGCTTATCACATATTTATTAGCAATGTAAATTTATTAACCTATACTAACCCATACCCAACTCATACCTGACTCGATCCATATTGAAAAACACTTCCCTAATTTTTTTAAAAAATATTATATTGTTAAAACATTTCCATACAACTACAAGCTTAATGAATAAATTTTATAATTAAAAAAAATGAGGCTTCATTTTACGAAAAATATGGTATTTTTGAAAATGACTATTTTTTTGTGATTGATTGAAACTTGAAAATAAATTAGAAAATATTTTTCACTTAATATATAATATATGATTTGATTTTCCATGAACTCCTTTTAAAGTATATTTATTTTTAATTTTTTAAATAGAATTTTTAATTGTTTTTAATTGTTTTTTCTTTTCTTTTTTTCTTTTTCCTCCTTCTCCCAATCGCTAGCCACGACGGCTGTGGCCGACAACAGGCAAGCTCAAGCCATGCTAGCCTCGGGCAAGTCTCCACCTTGCCAAATCCGATAAGCTCAAGGCTTATCAAATTGGGGAGGCTAGAGTCTCGCTAGTGTCGAGGCCGGTGAGCTTGAGGCTCACCAATGTGATTGGCAACTAGGCAAGGGCTTCATGACCCTTGCCTGCAATCAGCAAGGGTTAGCCACCAGACTCCATAGGGGGAAAAATAAAAGAAAGAAAGAAAAGGAAAAAAAATAAATTAAATTTAAAATTATTTAAAAAATGAAAATTTTAAAAAAAAAAATTATAAAAAATTTCTCAAGATGATGATATCTCATTAATGAATTGACTCAGCTAATGACCATTATAATTTAAATGGGTTAAAGACAAACCCATTTACAACCCATATATCATTATACTTACATACAACCCAAATTTATTAACAACCCATTTATTAAAACTTAACTAACCCATATATGACCCAACTCATTATAAATGAGTTCAACCCATTTGACACCTCTAGCAGTGACCAAATTTTATGTTCTACATCACTAACTTGAGGGGAAATTTGTCTAAAAAGTTCTAAACCTATTATATTTTTGTCAATTCAATCCTAAATTTTTCAATTTTGCTTATTATGTCCTAAACATTTTCATATTTTGTCAATTGAATCCATTGAGCTAATTTTGGCCCAACTTCTAAACATGATCATGCCACGTAGAACGGCCAACATCTACGTCAACAATTTCCGGCCAAAATTGGTTGAATGGATTCAATTGACAAAATGTTAAAAAAGTTTAGGACTAAATTATTAAATGTGTAATAAGTTTATGACTTTTTAGACAATTCTTCCCTAAATTGAGTAATATTTGACATACATCCTATCTATCTTCACTATCATATAAAACAAAAGGTACTCTTACTTTTCAGAGATCTCAATATTTTTTCCCCTAAATACCGTCTACTACTTATTTTATAAATATTGCGTCCATGGACGAATGTGTGAATTCATAATTTTATTTTGTCTCTCAAAGCTTTCAATATTAGAATTTGCAGTTTTTCCATCCTGTAATTAATTACTTATTGAAAAAGATTTAAATCTCAAAAGATTTGATCCTTTCGTACGTACAATTTATTTGTATTGTGTATTTTATCAATAAATTTTCTTCAATATATAAAGATAAATATTTTATGTAACAAACTTCTTTTTTTAGAATGGCAATTTCTTGCACGCATGCAACTTTGTGCGCATATTGACTCGTACATAATATGCAACCAATTGCAAATAGATCGAGACCTTAGAGCTTAGTTCTAATTTTTTTTACTAATTTTGTTAGTTGGAAACACGAAAGCTCCTCTAACCCATAAAGCCACTTATTTATTGCCCTTCTCCATCCTCTTTCTCTTCATTATTATTATTTATTAGCAATTGTGACTTATCTGTATTCAATGATTTTAACATAATAACGTAATAGTGTTCCCTATATTAGTTAGTAGACAAAGCTTCTATCATGGTATATGCATTTGAGTCATAGAATATATAATTTAGGAAAAATAATTACGTGATATTATTTTTCGAAGTTATTTTTGATATATTAGTTGCTTTGAAGTTTCATAATCCGATACTATGCATACCTTTTATCATTAATGATACGCTAAAGTTAAGTTGAATTTATGCTTACATTTTCCACACTCCATCTTAATTATACTTTGCATGACAATCCGCGCAATAAGCGAGTAAACGTGTAGTATTAAATATGCGCCTTCTCGTAGAATCTAAATCTAACAGAGCAGAATGTTTTTGAACTCCCAAGAACAAATAACCTATGATGATGTCGTAGAAGGAAAGTTACCTAGAACAATTTGAAATGCTTCTGTGTAGACAAACGGAGGTCGACGATTGCTTTTTATTTTCAATGATGTGGTTTCCTCTTTTTTGGCACGCGATCAGCCTAGAGTTTTGGTACTACAAGATAATGATACTTCTGACTGGTTACCTGCGGAATGCTACAGTTGCGGTGGACGCCTTGTCGATCTGGTACGTGCAATTTTCCCTCGAACGTAGGCGATATTTATGAGCACTGCCTGCTTATTACACTGCGAATGTTTCTTTCTTGTGTTGAGACTTTTGATGTTCTGTTTACTTCATTCTCGTTGCAGCATGAGCATCGACGGATGGGAGATGATGATCCCTTTCGCCTTCCTTGCTGCCATCGGGTTCTCTCTCTCTCTCTCTCTCTCTCTCTCTCTCTCTCTCTCTAATGCATCGCTTTTGCACAATTTTGAATTCATAACTATCTCACCTTACACTTCGGCTAGCAATGTGTTTTCATGGGTGGCGAATGAACTCGGGGGTGGAAACTCCGGGGCTGCGAAGTTCGCAACCGTCGTGTCGGTGGTTCAATCGACTATGATCGGCCTCTTCTTCTGTGCGCTCGTAATGATCTTGCACGACAAGTTTGCCTACATTTTCACATCATCCGCTCCTGTTCTCGAAGAAGTGGAAAGGCTATCTTATCTTTTAGGGGTTACGATCCTCCTCAACAGTGTTCAACCGATTTTATCAGGAGTTGCCATCGGATCGGGATGGCAAGTGTATGTTGCATACATAAATTTGGGATGCTATTACCTCGTCGGGCTTCCTGTTGGATTGCTCATGGGATGGGTGTTTCACTTTGGTGTCCTGGTACGTATCCAAAGCCTCCGATCATTTGCTTTCCATTAGATGATAACTTGTTTCTCAATTGTAGTAATCATAGTTTGGAAACATGCTAGGGCCTATGGGGTGGCATGGTATTCGGTGGGACTGCGATTCAAACATTGATACTTGCCCTAATAACAATCAACTGTGATTGGGCGAAGGAGGTAAATGACTCTAACCCCAGATAAAGCATCATAAAGTATCAGTTTGTTTGAAGAAAAACTATTGTGGGGAAATTATTTTTCTACTTCTAAGTTTTTGGATTATGAAAAATGTTTTCCATAAACTATAAACAACAAATTTAGATTGGGAGAAATGACTTCCTCTTCAAATGAAAAGCAAATCATTTTACTTAAACCACTAAAGAATTTTCTTTAATAATAATTTTCATAGAAAATATTTTCTTTGAATCATTGGTAAGACTAAGCACATAAAGCCCAGAGATATAAATGACAAAGTCTAAATTCCTAAATCAGCTCGGTGTGCGCAGCGTATCACTCTAGTTCCGCATAGCAGATTGTCCTCAAGACTTTCCTATTTGGCATATTCGAACTCTATAATGCTTCTTTCCTATCAACTGTCACAAAAAAGAAAAAAAAAAATGATAGCAGGAGGCATATTCATCCCTACAAGCCCAAAAGCCTGTCCCAAATGATCAATAAGGATGGCCAATCGCCGGTTGCCCGTCATCGCCGGCCGTACCTATGCATCCAAAGAGAACCGGTCTTTAGTAACCAGCTGCCCGAAATTAGTTCTTTCTTCCCTAGTTTTTGAGCTTCTCTGGATACGTGTGTCGTATCGATCATAGAAAATTCAAATGAATAAGAACTAGAAGGATGATCCGGTACATAGCTAAATTTTTCACTTAGTACAGGTTATTGGCATTGGCGGTGTGTCTCTATGAATCTAATCGACTTAATGCAATGCAGGCTGAGAGCTAAGGCACGGGTGGCAAAGTGGTCTACTCCAGATCCTGAGCCGCTTGCTTCGGCCGATGGCTAGGACTCTCATCTTCAATGTCGGATCAGCCTCTAATTTGTATGCGCAGTTGAGTTTTCTGATGCATTTAAATCTACTACGAAACTTGGCTGCAGTTATTCAGATAAATCTCTCTGTGCAGCTCCAATCTGAAGCAGGAGAAATCAAGACAAAGGGTTCTTTTCCCCCCATAGTCAAGTCGATGAAGTCGAATCGCCAGCGTTGGTCGTGCATGCCACCTCTCTTCATGTAAATTACGAACAAAATGCTATAGATTTTTAATTGGTCAAACGGTTGGTTCAAACACGATGGATGATGTATTCAGATCGCATACACAACATCTCTTATTCCTATCAATCTTTATGGACTATGTCTGCCATCTTATAGACAGAGCCTTAGACATAGGATGTGTATTTTGAATTAGTGAAGTCTTAATATTAGATACCTATATCAAGAAAAGTAAAGACGGAGATAAGGCAATGGAGAGAGATGGTCGAAAGGAAAAAAAAAAAACTAAAAAAAAAACAAGTGAGAAACAATGCTTGTATTATAGACGATAAATGACCTACTTTATAACGGCATGTGGCAAGCTCGAAGCTTGTCAATCTGACAAGGCTCGAGCTCACATGTGGCTACTCTCCAGCCATCGCCGTGGCCCCTAACCTATGACATCTTGAATTTCGACCCCATTTTGATTATATAAAATGGTTGTTTTGTTGACACACCTATGGTCATTTTATTCTGAGCTGGCCCCTTACGAGTTAACTAATCTATTAGATGAAGCTGTTGAGGGATAGAAACACGACAGACTAGAGAATTCGATCAAAAATCGATCACTCAACCGTAATGATCGACTAAGGTCAATACGACACCATTATAATCGATTAACAATTGAATATACGTTGATTCAATGGAATCACGTAATTGAATTACAGGTGATTTTACACGATTGCAAAATTCACGTCGAACGGCACTAACCCGATTTTCTATCGAAATTATACTCGGGACACGTAATTGAAACCTTGCAATTTTTACAACAATTGAAAGTCGTCTACGAGTTGGAGATGTAGAAACGTGGATCGAAAATTATCGATCATGGGTCAAACGTGCAAAAATCCCTAAAAGCTACCAAATAGATTAGATAGTACTAAAATCGCGTTCGGTCGATTTTAACTAAAAAATTGAATTCGGTTTCGGGAATCGGACGTTCAAGCATGTCACGACTCATTTATAGGACGCCATCTCATCTTTCGGAAAATTTCCATCGAGTCCGGAATTTTACGGAAAAATCAATTTTGGACAAATCGGAAAAGAAATAGAAATTCGGATGGCTGAAGATATTGGATTTTTCTACCTCCAAATTGGCTTTGTTTTGGGAAATGGGATAAGTGTATTGGAAGTCCTAAAATTTGTCATGAAAATGCAATTAAGTCTTAAAACTTTCAAAAAGTGCAATCAAGTCCTAAAACTTTCAAAAAGTGCAATCAAGTCCTAAAACTTCTCAAAGTGATTCAATCTAAGTCCTTCCATTGATTGCACTTTTTTAAAGTTTTAGGACTCGATTGCACTTTCAGGACAAGTTTTAGGACTTTATTGAACTTTTTGAAAGTTTTAGGACTTGATTGAATTTTCGTGACAAGTTTTAGGTCTTAATTGCACTTTTTGAAAGTTTTAGGACTCAATTGCATTTTAATGATAAGTTTTAGGACTTCTAATGCACTTATCCCTTTGGGAAATTGAAGCTAAATTTTAATTGGATGAGCCCTTGACTTATTTGGATGAAGACTTTTGGGGAATCCTAATGAATGTTTAGATATTTCTTAAGGTTTTTGATTGGCCCTTGTCTTGACTTTTTGTTCTCTCCCATTCCCTTTTCTTTCCCCCTTGCATGCACCCCCATCAGCCGACTCTCCTTCCATTTGCTTCTTCTTCTTATTTCTCCCTTCTTTTTCTTTTTCCCCCAGCAACTCCGCCCCCCCGGTCATGCATGTCCCCTATGCCTCACCTCTTCTCTTCTCCATTTCCTTTCATTTTTGTTGCTGCCACCAGCTCTTTCTTCCCCTCACGCCAGCATCCCACCATCCATTTCCCCTCCAGCTTTCTTTATCCTTTGCTGCCACTGTTGGGGTTTCATGAATCATGTATAGGTAAAATTAACAAAAGGAACGCAGTGGAAACAAAGATGATATATTTTATAAATGATTCTTCAAATGTATTGTTCGTGCATTTTAATCCAAAATCTAAATATAAAAAGGAAGTTAAACAAATTATCTCTCGAAGCACGCTTTAAATGAATTAGTTCGGATGTTCTTTAGTTCGAGTCCCACAAACGTCGGACCTCTAATTCAGACACACCAACAATGGATGTTGAATGGGAGAGAGAACTTTCGAATAATTACCACTATGATCGTGCTAGCAATCTTGTGGAGACAATCCGTCATATTCTTGATGTTTTAGTCACGGCCCGAACGAGAGAGAATCTCTCTTTTTCTCGCGTCTCAAAAACCACAAGAACACACACACGTTTTTCTCTATTTTTAGCATATTTAAAAGAAAAACTGAATGATCAGCAACGGTTGCTGATCGTGTGGGACAATAAGCAATGGTTGCTTATCGTCCATGCACGATTTCGTGCATGAATTTCGTGCATGAATAGTCAGCGCTTTGCTGACCATTCATGCTTCGTGCATGTGCACGAAGCTTTATCGTTTTCGTTTTTTTTTTTTTTTTTAGTTAAAAAGAAAACGCGCATGTGATGTGCAGCACCTTAATTAATTAATTAAATGAATAATTAATCAAACCCCTTTTTATTTATATGTATAAATAAAAATAAAAAGAACCTAATCTTTATGTGTACATTTGGGTACATTAACATGTATCCACTTTGGGCATGCATGTGCATCATATGCAAGTAGGCTCGTGACTATAATACAAATTAAATTAAATCACATTTAATTTAATTTCAAATCAACTCAATTCAATTGCAGTAATTACAAACACATTTGCAACAATATTTCTCTCTTGTTCCATGTTATCCTAATTGTTTATCGTGTGTGACATTCCTAGGTTCATCACTAAGCTGGCAGTAAGACTTATACTAACACATTAGTACTCCCAAAAGAATTAATTGTCTCAATTAATCTTTAGATCCTACAAGCCATGATTGACATCTAGTAATATATCATGGCTACCTAGATAGTGTGAATATTTTAATAACATAATAAACTTATCAGTTTTGGCTATAGTGTAATTCAATCCCCATATCTTATTATGTCCCAATCAAATAAAGATCATGGAATATTTGTCAAGCCATCAATTCGATCATATGTACAAATCCAATTGACATGCATTTTATTTGAGACATAAACAATTTATTTTCAGTTACAACCTCGGCCGAAGATTTCAATGTAGTGTCATAATTAGATTGCATAGAACATATTTAACAAGGAGATGGATTCCATATTGCACACATGTGCAACTTCGTGTATGAACAAACTATAACCATTCGGTATAAAGACGGATCAACGACTCAGCATTACGTGCACCTATGAACCATAGTTGTTCGAGACACAAGTTAACATTATGCCTCAGGTCTAAGGATTTTTACACAAAACCAAAGCATGAACAATTAGACATTGACCACGCTACAAGCTTCCATGTTGCTAATCATTACATATGCGTCACGTTCAGTGAACTTATCTAATGCAAACACTTGTATTCTAACTCAGGCATCATAATATCCAATGACATGTGACTCATCATTCCCTTAAGTATCCAATACTTAATGGTGAAGTTAAGAACACACCGGTCTCAACAGAATTATAAATATCCACTCAATAATCCATTGACCAGGAACGATTTAAAGATTCGGCCTAACTATGAACCCGTCACATATATTCTTGACGTCTCAAGAATATGTTTAGTTGTAACTAATCTTATGGAATCATTAATAAATATAAAATAATTGGACAAATGAATGAATACATCATTGCCATTAAATAAATAATAATAATGATAGTACAACTAAAATCCCTAACATGTAACTATTACATAATAATTTTAGGGCATACATCCAACAATCTCCCACTTCCATTAAAGCCAACCTGTCAAGTACCTCAAACCCATTTTTGTCAATATGCATTTCAAAAGAAGACTGAGGTAAGGCTTTAGTGAAGAGATCTACTACATTTTCTGCTGAGGTAATTTTCTGCAAGGCAATATCACCTCTCCCAACAATTTCTTTGATGAGATGGAAGTGTCTCTCAATGTGCTTGGACTTTTTGGTGAGACCTTGGTTCCTTGGCTTGAGCTATCACCCCATTGTTGTCACAAAACAATATAATCCCTAACATGTAACTATTACATAATAATTTTAGGGCAAACATCCAACAATCTCCCACTTCCATTAAAGCCAACCTGTCCATACCTCAAACCCATTTTTGTCAATATGCATTTCAAAAGAAGACTGAGGTAAGGCTCTAGTGAAGGGATCTACTACATTTTCTGCTGAGGTAATTTTCTGCAAGGCAATATCACCTCTCCCAACAATTTCTTTGATGAGATGGAAGTGCCTCTCAATGTGCTTGGACTTTTTGGTGAGACCTTGGTTTCTTGGCTTGAGCTATCACCCCATTGTTGTCACAAAACAATATAATCCCTAACATGTAACTATTACATAATAATTTTAGGGCATACATCCAACAATCTCCCACTTCCATTAAAGCCAACCTGTCCATACCTCAAACCCATTTTTGTCAATATGCATTTCAAAAGAAGACTGAGGTAAGGCTTTAGTGAAGGGATCTGCTACATTTTCTGCTGAAGTAATTTTCTGCAATGCGATATCACCTCTCCCAACAATTTCTTTGATGAGATGGAAGTGTCCTCAATGTGCTTGGACTTTTTGGTGAGACCTTGGTTCCTTGGCTTGAGCTATCACCCCATTGTTGTCACAAAATAATATAATCGGTTACTCAATTGAGGGAACGACTCCAAGTTCAGAAATGAACTTCTTCATCCAAGTGGCTTCCTTTGCTGCTTCAGAAGCAGCTACATACTCTGCCTCAATGGTGGAATCGATAGTTATGTTTTGATTGGAACTTTTCCAACTATGCCATCGTTAAATGTAAAGACAAACTCAGATGTGGACTTATAATCATTAGGATCCGATTGAAAATCAGAGTTTGTATAAGTTATAACTTTAAATTATCATTCTCCATATATCAAAAATAAATCTTTAGTCCTTCACAAGTACTTAAAAATATTCTTGACTGATATCAAGTGCTCTTCTCTTGGATCAGACTGATATCTGCTAGTAATACTTACAGCATGTGTAATATCAGGTTTAGTACATAGCATAGCATACATTATGCTTCCAATAACGGATGCATATGATATCTTCGCCATTCGCTCTCTTTCTTCAGGAGTGTTAGGACACATCTTCTTAGAAAAATGGATCCCTTGCCTAAAAGGCAATAATCCTCTCTTGGAACATTTCATGTTAAAACGTGTTAATACTTTGTCTATGTACGTAGATTGTGAGAGACCAATCAATCGTCTTAATCTATCTATATAGATATTGATACCTAAAATGTAGGTTACCTCTCCTAAATCTTTCATGGAGAATTTCTGTGACAAGAATAATTTTATTGATGATATCATCAGTACATCATTCCCAATCAAAAGTATATCATTGACATACAAAACTAGAAATGCAATTGCAAGCCCACTGATCTTCTTGTATACACAAGGTTCATTTGGATTTTTTATGAAGCCAAATGATTTGACTACCTTATCAAAACGAATGTTCCAACTTATGGAGGCTTGTTTGAGTCCATAAATAGATCTCTTAAGTCTACACACCTTCCGATTTTTACCATTGGATTCAAAACCCCGTAGTTGTTCCATATAGATGTTCTCCTCGAGAAAACCATTTAGAAAAGCCGTTTTAACATCCATTTGGAATATCTCATAATCAAGGTGTGCAGTTATAACCAACATAATCCGAATGGATTTTAGCATGACCACAAGAGAGAAAGTTTTATCATAATTGATTCATTCTTTCTGATGATATCCTTTCGCCACCAGCCGTGCTTTGTAAGTTTCAATTTGACCTTTAGCATTCATCTTCCTCTTAAATATCCATTTACAACCAATTGATACAATACCATCAAGCAAATTAACTAAGGTCCAAACATCATTGAAATACATTGAATCCATTTCGGATTTCATGGCTTTTAGCCATTTACCAAAATCGATGTCCGACATCGTCTCCTCATAGGTTTTAGGATCACCAAGTTGATCACTATCATTCACAATGGATAATGGTTCAATATGATCAACCAAGTGTCTATAACAAGCAAGTGGGCGAGACGTTCTCACACTTCTCCTAAGAGGTTGTGTATTAAAAGCTCCCACTAAATCAGAGATTGGTATCTGAACTCAGTTGTTTGGTACTTCGTTATTTTCTTCTTGAATGACTATTTTCTGCCCAGCACCACCTTCTTGGACGAATTGATTCTCCAGAAAAGAAGCATGCTTGTTCACCAAAATTCTTTGGTCTTAATGAAAATAGAAATAATATCCAAGAGTTTCCTTTGGATATCTAATGAAGCAACCTTGTTCAAATCTTACCTCTAATTTTTTTCATTTTTAGCTTTTTTACGAAAGTTGGACAACCCCAAATCTTAATATGATTAAGACTAGGTTTCCTACTATGCCATATCTCATAGGGCGTAGTTGGAATAGATTTGGACGACACTCTGTTCAGTATATATACAGCTGTCTCAATGGCATATCCCCAAAGGGATATTGGCAAATCGATGTAAGTTTTATTTATCATAATAGAAGATATGTTTCATTAATTGATCCACATAAATCTGTATGTAATAATCCTAATATGTCAGCAGCTCACACACTATGTCCCACAAAAGACGCTTTAGTCATTTTTCCTAGAAGACATGCCTCACAAGTCGAGTATGACTCAAAATTTAATAGATCAATGTACCAATCATTACTCAACTTGTTAATTCTATTTTCTCTAATATGACCTAATTAGAGATGCCAAACATACTTTTTTAGAGATGCCAAACATACTTTTTTATTTGGACTATCTCTAGGGCATTTATTAGTTATCACATTTATATCAATTCTATTTTGCTTATTGATATTGGTAATCACATTACCAAACATTATAATGGCATAAAGATTATTGGTTAATAAGCTAGAACTAACACATCTTCTATTATGATAAATGGAACTTACATCACCAGCAAAGGAAAATTCATAATTCTCTTTACCTAGATGAGGTATAGAGAAGATGTTCCTAACAGCATTCTTATAATGCAAACAATTCTTTAAAACCAATACATGTCTAGAAGGCAAACATAAACAAAAAGTCTCTATAGCTAATGCAACAACTCTTGCTCCATTAGCAAATGTCATGACAATCTCATTTCGCCCTAACATCCTACTTGTTTCCAGATTTTATAAAGACATACAAATATGTGAAGTTACAGTAGAATCTATAACCTATGAGCTGAATTCAGCACCAATCATAAGATTTGTTTCAATAAGCATAAACACTATACCTCATAAGGTTGGTCCTTGGGCTTGACTTTCAAGCTCGCAAGGTACTTCTTACAGTTCCTCTTCCAGTGCCCTTTAACACCACAGTAATGACATTTCTTTTTATTAATCTTGGGTTTTGGTTGCACAATAAGTTTGACAAGCCTCTTCCATTTCTTTTTCTTTAAAACAATCTTACCTCTTGAAGAAAAAGCCTTAGCCATAGCCACTACGTTTGGTCTCGTGTTGTGCATTTCCTTCTCATAAACTACCAGCATGCTATGTAACTCAGCAAGAGTTTTCTCCATCTTATGCATGTGGAAGTTTTGGACAAAACCAAAGAAAGAATCGGATAAAGATTGGAGGATCAAATCCACAACTAACTCGTTATCCATAACGAGATTCAGCCTAACCAATTCTTTAATGTGCCAGATCATTTTCAAAGCATGATCATTAATTGATGATTCTTCAGCCATCCTCATACGGTACAATGCCTTAGATATCTTATATCTAGAGGTTCAACCATTCTCATCAAAGTATTCCTTTAAATGCAAAATGATTGACCTAGCATCTTCCATAGATTCATCCATCAGCTCCAGCCACCCGACTTCAACCCATCTAGCTAGCTCAGCCGAGATCGACCAACTTAGCCACAGAACTGAAAACTCCCATTGACCGAGCTTTGTAGGGCTATTTTCCATTGCCATTAGGCATCTGTTGGAGACACGGTTGTCTCGGGTTTTCATTGTCATTGTGCCGCCGTCGCCGTGAACCAGTCGTCGTCCTAATCCGATGAGTTAACTCCCTAATCCTTGATTAGGTTGTTAATTTCACTTAGAGGGTTACATTAGTATTAATTAGCTTGGTTAGATTAATGTTAATCTAGTTTGGTTAGATTAGCCTTAAGTTGGATTAGCTTAAATTTGGATCTATTTACTAGACACTTGCCACTTGCCATTTTTGTGTTTTAAAATGCATTACGATTTTGAGGTTATTTCCTCATTGAAAAATGTTATAAATATCTTCAGTTATGACATATATTTTACTTAGGATTTTATGGATTTAAAATAACAAGATTCCAGCTTCAAAAGAGTTCCTTAAAAAAAAAAAAAATTATCACATCTTGTCGTTTAACAAAGTAAAAATTCAGAGCAAAGGGATGAGTTTGAAAGCTTGAACCAAGCTAGTTTTGGAAAACAAAATTTCTGGACACAGACACAGTTTTGGTAACAGTTTGAGCGATCTACTTCTCTCATTATAGAAATATTTGGGTCAAGGTATCTTCATGAAAAATGTTCATTTAAGTGTTCTTTATAACATATTCAAATTTGAGAATTTTTTGAACTCGTCTGGTTATGTTTCTAAAATTCAACTTGGAGACACGCGAGTGGACCTGGTTTCCACCGATTAGGGCCGGTTGTGGTCTAGTAGTTGTTCTTGGTATCTTGCTTGCTGGGAAATGCATATTTGGTGACTTGGTTGGTTGTTGGCATGCTGAAAACTTATGTGTAATATCATGAGGTTGATTGTTCTTTGTTGGTTGTTTATCATGGTTACAAAAGGTGGCTTTATGGGCAATTAATTAGAAAAATAATGAGGTGTCGGGTTTGGACACCAAAACTTATTTGCTCAATAAAACAAAGAGGTTTTAAACTAGGTGTGTGCAAAGTTTGACAAATTAATTTTGAGTACGTGAGCACCTATGAATTTATTTCTAAAAGTTCTGAACAAAAAAATAATGGGTTACTAAACATTGTTTCCAAAAAGAGGGGTTGGACAAAGAATTAGAAAAGAAATAGGTGTCGGGTCTGGACGCCAAGTTTTATGTGCTTAATAAAACCATGAGGTTTCAAATTATATGCGTGCAAATTTTGATGGGTTAATTTCAAATACGTGACCCCGTACTAATTTATTTCCAAAAAAGGAGTTGCCAAGTTGATTTTTTTATTAAAAAAAAAAGATTTTGGTGTTCTTGGCTATATGATGGAATTATGTGTGATTTTGATGGTTTGTACATGTGTTGTTGTGCAATTGATTGATGGATGGTAGTTACCAATTATTATTACAAAACTTGGTTTTATGGGCTTTTAGATGGAAAAATACCAAGTGTCGGGTTTTGACGCAAAACTTTATGTACTATATTAAACCGTGAAATTTCAAAAGAGGAGTGTACCAAGTTTGATTGTTCGCTTTTAATTACATGACCACATACGATTATTTTACTGGGATGATTTTTAATACGAAGAAAATTAGCCAAGTCCATTATTTGAACACGAGATATTTGGATGCAAAGCACGGTGTTCTTGGCCAAGTATGTGCTTGTGTGATCACCTAAATACCCTAATGCGTTTACGCTGGGTAGTGAACCCGTCCTGATGTGTTTACGCAGGACGATACCTTATTAAGTTCGGATGCCCCACGTCAACGAATGTCAGTCGCAGTGGAGGTCAGGCCGATGCTCCTTTATGGAATGCCATCTTGATGCGTTTATGTGGGACGATGCCATGCTTGATGAGGTGAGATGATGCCCGGTTACGCCGAATGACCGCCGACTGTTAAATTGGTTGTGGCCATTGGATTGTAATAACTGGAACACGCCTGAATGGTTATGATTGTTGCACTTAATTATGGGGCAAAATTGTGTGGCACGGTATGAGACGTGTCATAACGGTTTTACCTTATAATCATGACCCATGTGAATGTTTAAAGAGTGAGATTATGTGTTCCGGTTATTGATTACGCTTGCTGCATTAATAATAGCATATGTGATGTACTAATATGTAGGGACACGCCAAAGCGAGGTGAGTTTGATTGTGGCGTGTGTTTAGAATCGCATTTAAGGCAAATTTGCGTCCTAACCAGGGTTTATAGTTTTGACTCACTGAGATTTATCTTACCCTGTTGTAGTTAACATTTTTCAGAGCCGTAGCATAGAGATCTACTGAGTGCGGATTTGGTGGGCGCAAGATGCGACATCTTTTGGTGGGCCTTACCGCTAGTAAAGTTTAGGTTGCCCTAGTCCCGGAAGGTTTTTGAGAGGGTCGATGGGAAGTTGCTAGTGTAAGGACTTGTAAATCATTAAACTTCATAGAGACAACAGTGGTTAAATAAATAAGTTGTTTTCGGCAACTGTTGTTGTGAGTTTTTACTATCCCTGTGTTTGTGTGTTGATTGGGTGTTGTAATTAATTCGCTTCCACATGTGCTTAATTGAAAGATAAAAAAGAATGGGTCAGCGATGGGTTGTGGGATGTCGCATTTTCAATCGACCGCCAAGGGATGTGCCCAAGCCCGAGGTTCGGGACGTGACATCCCCGCCCAAAGTGGTTTCAGAGCTAGTTAGTGTCTGGAGTGATCAAGTACGATAGGTCACGGGATAGTTAGCTAGGAAAAACATTTTCCTTATGCTGATGCATGTGATTGATTGATTGTTTTGTGTGGGTCACTCAGATTTCTAATTCTATGTTAGAATTGGAAAGCAAGCTTTTGTAGAGATCCTATGAGATGAGTGATCCTGAGCAGAGAGCCCCTCTTAGACGGGCTACAGTAGCTTTGGTAGGTGCTAGGGGAAAGGCACCAAGATGAGTAGGTACTAGAGGGAGAGCGTTAACCCAAGCTAGTACTAAGGGAAGAGTATCGTCTCAAGCTAGTGCTGGAAGAGGAGCACTAGGTGATCCTAGGTTGGATGGGATCATGCAGGCGTTAGAGACTTTAGGGAAACAAAAATTGGTCGAGTTCCAGCGTCTCCGTCAAAATCAAATGTCCGTGGACCAATATGAGGCGAAGTTTGCTGAGTTATCCAAGTATGCATTAAGACTAATCAAGGACCTAGTGGATAAGGTAAGGAGATTCAGAGTTGGTATGAGGTTAGAGATCAAGGACCTGTTAGTACCGTTGAATCTCAAGGACTATGATGAGTTGTACAAGAGGGCCCAACTAGTTGATAGGAATCTGAATGAACGAGTTCGAGAACGGTCGAGTTCGATCCTTGAAAGCAACAACGAGATGTTAGATGAATCATGGTGAACATGTTAGATGAATAACCCAAGGATACCAAGAGAAAGGTGTGACATCCCAGATTTTCAGTCCTGTTGTTTCTACTGAATAAATCGGGCATTTTATTGACGCGCCTATAGGACTGTTCTCAGAGCTGATCACTCTCGAGATAACTAGACTATTCAGGGAAGCTATTAAGGACTTTAAGGCAAATAGACTAGAGAATTCGACCAAGAATCGGCTTCTTAATGGTGTCCATCTTCAGAGGTCATTACGATACAGATATAAATTGATTTGAGATCAGAGATAGGTCAGTTCGACTGAAATGTGTGGCTAATCGTGGGTGACACCACTAAATTGGAAAATTCTCGTCAGCCGACACTAGACTGATTTTCTTATTGTTTTGGTACCCTATATCCGTATTTGAATCCTCGAGATTTTTATGACAATCGAGAGTCGCCAATGTGTCGAGTGAGTTCATTGTGGCTCGAAGAAAATTGACCACGAGTCATTTGCCCTAAAAAGTTCTGAAAACTACCCGGTAGTTTAAGTCATGCTAAAAACATGCCAAGTTGAAATTAACTGCGAATTCAAGTCTGATTTTAGAAATTGAAGTCTTTGTCATGTCACAATAAATTCTAGGAACGTTGACTCAACCCCAGAAGATTTTTCGGAGATTCCGAGATTTTTACGGAAAACCGTTGCGGACGTTGTGGAAAATTTATGGAAATTCAGATGGGTCAAATTAAAGGAAAGTTTGACTTATAAGTCGAGCTAGTTGGCGATGGGCACTTGTAGAAATGGTATGGGCATTTTCTTCAACGAAATTGGACCTCAATTGGGGGAAATCGAAGAAGAAATCGAAGCTTAAATTGTGAAATTCGGATGCTAATATGAGGGCTGGAATTTTGGCACCAAAGTGGATTAATTTGTGGAAATTACATGCTAGAAAGTATTTGGGACATTAGAGATATGTGTGTAGGCTTTGGGGGGGACCAATTATTCAATATATTGGCTAAGGTTATTGACTTTTGCTCCCCTCTCAGCTGGCTTCTCGTGCCGCCCGCAACATCCCCTTCATCTTCTTCCTCATTCGATCAATCCCATCTCGTTCAGCCTCTGTCTTTGCTTTCATTTCTTTTTGCTCCCTTCGAAGACCGCTCGCTCATCCCTCATCCATGCCCCTCATCCATCATCATCTTTCCTCCACTCCCTCTCTCTCTATTTGCTGCCCTCTCCACCCACGGATGTCCCATGCAGGTCAACCCTCACCCACCGTAATTCCCTTTTTGTTGACCCATCTTCACGCCTACGAATTTCACTGAAGATTCCAACAAGCCGACGTGTCCACCGAGTCCACCTTCATCCGCGGCTCACCTCCTCCTTTGTCCACCAATCAACCGAAGCCGAGTCTCTCTCCATCAATTTTCGACCGCAGAAGCTCCTTCCCAACATCCGCGACACCATGCCAATGAGGCCATCCCACCTGCAGCTCCACTTCGGTTTGTCTTCACGGTCAACAAACCGGTGAAACTCTCCACCAAATTTGACCGCAAGTTCTACGATTGGTGGTCCACAACGCCACCTGGCCCAACGTCCCCGAGTCAGCTTCTCTCCCTCGAAGTCCTGCGGTGGACTCCAATCCAGGCGTCGACGTTAGCTCGCAGTCCACCGAAACAGCTGCTCCGCGTGCGTTTTCCTTCGTCCAGCTGGTCCGGGTGTCTTGAGCCCAGCAGATTTTCAACGGTCCAGCAGTTGGGCCCGTCCATGAGCCCAAGCAAATTTCGATTAGCCCAACTCCGCAACAAGCCCAAGAGTCCAAAAAGCCCATCTCGCTTAAGCCCGGCCAAGAAGCAGCCCATCAATTGAGTTTTGAGGTCCAGTCCACCTCGGCCACTTCGTTCAACATGCAGCCCAGTAGTCTTCAAGCCCAGTCGAATTTCATCAGCTGTAGCCCAATTCCAAGCTGCACTAATTAAAGCCCAAGAGTGGGCCCAATTCCAGTAAATCAATTTTAGCCCAGCCCACAAATTGAAGCCCATCTTCAGCAAGCCTAATTCAATTTGGGTCCAGCTCAAAAGTAGGAACAAATCTCGGTTGGGCCGAGATTTGTTGGGCCCAACAAGGCTCGGTCCAAACCCGCCGGTGTTGTCAAAAGCCCGATTTCGGCTGCCGTCGCGTCGCCGTCGCGGTGATTCGGTCTCCACTTTTACCAAGTGAGTTTTACTCACTAATGTTTTCTTAGTTTGCTAATTATGCTTAGGGGTTGGTTAGATTTAATTGCGTGCACTTAGGTGATTAGATTAGGTTAGAACAATTAAATTTGTGACTTAATGATGCATGTTAGGTGGTTAGACTTAGTCATTAGCAAGTAGAGAGCCTCTAATATTTATTGAATGCATCTCGGGATTTTTCCCGACCCATCTCGGGTTCCAATCAGGCATTACGAGCCTAAATTGGATTTTTATCATTTATTTATTTATTTATTTTTCGAAATTAATTATTTAATTAATTATTTTTCTGGAAATTCAACTGGGATGGCCAGTGACCAGAATTGTATCCTGATTGTCGTGGTGCAGTCCGTTTATTTAATTGAGCTTTATTTCATGCTGAATTGAAGATTTGTGAAAGTGAGAATTATTCTTTAATTGGATAATCTTTGGTTATTGATTGAAAAATAACAGGGCATCGATTGATAATGCCAAAAATATTTGAGCGGACTACAAAAAATGTGGGAGTTATGGAAAGGAAAATATTATATTTTGGCTAAGGCTAACCATGTCCCCACACACAGCTATTTTATCGAGAAGAATAAAAGATGGAATGGATTGGATGGTCGGATAGTACACTATATCATCTTAGGGCTCTGATATGTCAGTTTAGCGAGAGCAGTATACGGGTGTACTATATCAACCTGCGGGTGATATGTTAGCTTAGCGTGAGCAGTACACTTTATCGGTTTAGAGTGAGCATCGGGGGTATACTATATTAGCCTGCGGGCGATATGTCAGCTTAGCGAGAGCAATATATCGGTATACTATATCAGCCTACGAGCGATATGTCAGCTTAGCGAGAGCAGTATACCTTAACCCTATCAGCTTAGTGCGAGTTATACTATCTATATATCAGCTTAGAGTGAGTAGTCTTGGACTATGGTCGGACTTATAGATAGTATTGAATGTGCCAACCAAGCATGGGTCGAGATGACATGTAATCGACTAGGTCGATTGATCATTACTTTGATTTGATATTGTAAATTGACTGATTGATTGGAAATGATCATGAGATGGTCCGATTGACATGTAATCGACTAGGTCGATTTGATTGATGCTTCAATCAGTGATGTGATTACTTGGGTGCCTATTGAACTATGCTAATATGCAGGTGGAATTTGAGGCCAAGGTAAGTCATTTGATCTGTGCGTGTTTAGGCAGCCCATAGTATATTGGCTTACTAATCGGGTCTTAGGAGGTAGAACTCGCTGAGACGTGATCTCATTGGTTATTGAATAACTATTTCAGGAACTTAAGGGGGAGCCAAGGAAGAGGAACCTAAGGAGGAGGGCACTGATGTAAAAACTGAGGAGGAGAAAGATTTTTGAAGCAGAAAATGATCCAGAGAGGGATCTTGAGTACAACCCATATGTGGATTGAGATCTCATCCCTTTTGTGAACCCTGTCTTAGTGTAGATAGGTGTGAGACAAGTGTGCTATGAATAATATTGTAAATATTCTATGAGTTGTGCTGTTAAAAAAAGTGTGGTTGTGAATTTCAATATGAAAAAAAATATGGCCTGCTTTTCTATCCCATTGTTTTATTATCTATGGATTTATAACTGCTTCCGCATGCGTAATAAAAAGAAAGGGTTAGCGATACTTAATCCTGGGATATCACACGTTAAAATCGACCTGGTAGAAGGATGGGCGCGTCCCCGAGGATCGGGGCGTGACAAAAGGACACAAGAGGTTTTCATGGATAGGACACAAGAGGCTTTCGTGGATAGGACAAAGAGGTTTCAGGATGGTTTAAGATTGAACACTGGAAGCCAATTGGTGCCCCTAAACTTGAAGGATAAGCAAGCTCAGGCTAGAACATTATTAAGATGGGTGACCTCTTGGGAAAGTGCTTACTTATGCACCAAAAGATAAAACCGTGAGGCCTAGTATGGGATAGGCCAAAGCGGACAATATTTCTGTGAGTTATTCCCTATCGAAGCGGAATCCCTCCAGTAGATGTGTAGCTCAGGGACGAACCAGGCGAAAGCTGATAGGCTTGTATCGACCTGGTTCGATGAGGGCAGGGAGTGGTCGCCAAGGCCAGAGGGTCTGAGCAAGGAGCGGCTCCTAGCAGGCTTCCAGGATGGCGAAGGGGGCAGAAATGAACTAGACTATGCACCGAACAGGAAGGGCAAGAAAATGATGAATGGTTGATATCCAATCTAACCTTGTTTTTGTGCCATTTGTTCCCCCGATATATGCTATTGGTTGTCTCGTGTTGTATAAATACTCGACGAGTTGTGGGTTTTTTTCTTTCGATTTACTTTTTGTTTAAGATTGCATATTAGATTTACTGATTCCTTAAATTGTTTTCTTGGGTGTTTACTTACCACATCGCTTTTAAATTCCAAATTGATTGTTTTCTTTCTTTTTCTCTTTTGATAGAAATAGAATTGCATGAAATTAACTATCCATGCATAATCACCTAGTATGATCACCTAGTTAGACTCATTGACATGAAAAAGTAAAAAAGACATGTATGGACACCTTAAGAAGCATGACAAATTGTTAGGTACTGAAAGGGCACTAATAGAAATGTTAGCGTAACCCAAGTCCTCCAATTCTAGAATCTCTAGTTGCATAGATATCAAGAGACGACTCTCAAACCTCGATTTGGTTTTCTAGCCGACCCCCAAAAATGAGGTTAGTAGCGACTCCTAACTCTAATTTAGGTTGTCTTAAACAATTCATAGATAATAAATGAATCCATCATAAGGGGTATGGGTCTTGACAAAACTCACCATAGTTTAGCATACCTAATGTAGAAATCTCTTAAATGATGAAGTGATGTCATCTTTATGGATGAGACTACTATTGGGAGGGCTACTATGGAAACATACCTCCAAATTCGTTATTCACATCCAATATCTTGTTCAAGGTGTATCGTTTCTGTGGATGCAGATAACAACACTTTTTGTTGTCACGCAAGGTACAAGCTTAGGAGAGTTAATGACCGTAATCGAGCGAACTCACATGGTCAATCCCGAAAGTTGAAGTGCTTTTGAGACACATACAGTAAGGGAATTCTCATGGTCAAGTATCCCTAAACCCAACCTTCCCCCTAACACCTGAGGTTAGGTCGTGACAGGCTTCTCTCTTCTTTACAGTCTTAATTATTCTTTCACAAGTGATGAATCCATAGTCATCAAAAGTGACTTGACTCTCCCTTTGTCTTTTAAATAGATCAGTAAAGCTTTTGTCCATTCTCATGGCAAACCAACTGAGTCACAAGAGAGTTGAGGATAAGGCACTCAAGTTAAGGACACACTTTCTACGTCACAAGTGTTTTGACTTTGTGGTTCTATTGTTGCATTTGGTGCTTGATCAAAGTTCCCCAAACTCAGAAGGGACATCACATATTCATGTCATGGTATGCACAAATTCCTGCTGGTCTAAGATTATTAATAAGTTCATTTTTCGGGTTTGCTCGCTAAGGAAGAGCCTTCATTTTTTCCTAAATCTTGCCATTGATTGCTATAGATGGGACTATTCTATGGTGGGTCGGTCGATCCTTTTTTGATGAATCAGGCAATGGCAATGTTATACTGGTCGTGCGCATCTTCTCTGGCCAAGTAGCTCTCTTCTCGTCAATGATACTTGTTGTTGCATTGGAGCCCCAAGACAGTAGGCCCATCCCAAATTCTAATAATTAAATGAAATAGGGATTGCCTTCTATTGAGATATAAACATGTTACAAATGTGTGCATTATCAAAAGTCAAGCTCAAGTTTGGTGTCAATGACTTTTTAACGATGCTTGTGTGTATATCCCAGGTTGCTTGCAAGAAGTACTACATTAGGACCACCAAGGTACATATATATCCCTCATCTTCAAATTTGCTCAATCTACCCCCTCAAAATTACAAAATTGCTGCTTCTTAATCAATGGTGTGGATTCCAACTGAAATCTTAGTTGAACCCCAAGAATGTGCTACGAGGGCCTGCTAACCCAATTACCCCATCTTTGGATAACCCCAACCTCAAAATCACCTCCCCCCAAACTCAACATGGAATTCCCACTTTCGCAGTTTTAGGAATGCCATAAATTGACATCGTGAACAGAGAAAGGAGCAACAAAAGATGAAACACTATCATTGTTATAAAGCGAGTTCGAAGATTCAATCACAGAAAAGAAAAGGGAGATGGTTTACGCAATGAAAAAATAGTGCAAATTTGCGAACGAAAGTCAAATTTTACCTAAAAAGACGACAATCTTTCTGGATTGAAAAAGTTCATCTACCTAGCCATAGGGACAGTGTCGGACTGGAGCTCCAAGGAGGTCATTTCAAAAGAAGCACTTGATTTGCTCACCGAAGACTCCTTTAACTCTGTCAATACGTTATTTATGTCCGGCCTTTGAATTCCCTTTGGTCGTGTACAAGATGTAGCAATCTCCACTAGTTTCCAAGCCGAGTTGACATCAAATTCCCCCTGTAACCTTGGATCCATAATGCTATGTATATCACCACTTTCAACGAAAGGAATCAACCATTCAAGTATGTGCATGCTGGTGCTGCCATCCCGACTTCTCATTATTGCAGGTTGGCCTGTGATCAACTCAAAGAGTACAATTCCAAAACTATAAACATCACTCTTCTTGGTTAAGTTTCCAGAAGATTGAAACCTGGGTGGAAAAAAAGAAGAAGCAAATATCAGATCTTTAAATCAAAGATGAAATATTAGGCAATGTCGATATTTCTATGCAGATTCTGAACTGAACTAGATTGATAATATTGAGTTCTAGCCATTACTCGGGATCGAGGTAGCCGGGAGTGCCTGTGGGACAAGTTGACACATGAGAGTCATTTTCAGTTGCAAAAGCTCTTGAAAGGCCAAAATCAGCTATTTTGGCTTGGAACTCTTCGCTTAACAAGATGTTTGTAGTCTTCAAGTCTCTATGGATGATGGGTGTCTTGCAACCATTATGCAAATAATCCAAACCTGCAATCCTCGCGAAAAACTTGTAAATAATTTCAAAGCAGTGATGGGAGGAAAACCTATAACTGAGGATATGTCATTCGGGTACCTTGTGCTGCATCTACAGCTATATCTAATCTCCTAATCCATGTCATGACCTTCAGATGGTCTTCTTTTGGATGGATTTTAACCTTCCCTATGAGTAAGAAATAGAATTTTATAGGTTTGTTTTAGAGAAGGAACAATACAACAGGACATAAAAAAGCACCTGATAAATGTTGCCTTAAATTTCCATTAGCCATGTATTCATATATCAATGCCATGTGCTTGGACTCATTGCAATATCCAAATAGAGAAACCAAGTTTTTGTGGTGAACAATCATTAAGAGTTGCGCCTGCAGCAGAAAGAGTGTGCATTATTATAACAAATAATAAGAATATTCTAAGAGGAAGTTTTTGGACTTATATATGTGAAGTGAGCATGAGTTGAATTTAAACAAAAAAGTGATTGCATCATGCTCTCTGACCTCTGCTTGAAATTCCTTGTACCCTTGCTCTGATGATTCAGAGAGCATCTTCACTGCAACCATGGTGTCGTTATCTAGCGTACCAAGATATACCTTTCCAAATCCACCTTCACCAATTACTCGTCCAAAATTCCTAGTGATTCTTGAAACCTCACCATATGTAAAAGGTCGATTCTTTAATCTCAGTGTCCTTTTACTAGATTCTGTACCAAAAAAGTTCCTATCAGTATTGCGACTACCACTTTGGAGAGTAGACTTTCAAGGGAAATAACTCCATTTGCGCTTCAACAATTAAAAGAGGTAAGAAAGGTTTTCCCGATCCCTTTTTAAGAGCTAAATTAGTAGAGAAGAGGACAAAAATCAAGAGATCTGCACAAGGATTCTCCGTCACCTGCCTACAATATGCTAATAAATAGATAATTTTTCTTTGCTCAGTACATGTAGACAAGTCTGAGATTGCACAATCAAACTTTCATTTTAGGGACCATTAGAAAATATATTAACGGATAGGAGTAGGATGAAAAAGTGAAAGATCTAGGCAGTAGTTGCACAGTCAAATTCTTTCCCAATGGACCATTAGACTAAATAGAGAAAATAGAGTTCTCCAATTGACACATTTTTACCACTTGATTCTTGTCTAGTTGAGTCCGTTGGAACATCAGATTCATACGCTTTTAGGCCAATGACTTAATTTGGGAGAACATGCCTGTTGGAGAAATCTTTCTAGAATATTTTGAAGCTGACAAAACGTTTCTATCAGTCTAGTCTGGATAATTGCAAGCCTTCTGTTTAGAGTCTGAAGACTTTCAGATCACCGGACTCGGCACTCAAGACTCAAGACTCAAGACTATTCTCATTGACGCTTTTCTAATCCGGTGACGAAGGCAATCCGTGAGCCGAAGTATTTGGTTGAGGATTTAGTCCTATTCTCTGGAGAAGATCTCTTGGCTGGATAAACATAACGGATTCTTTCATTCGTAATCAAGATCGTTTGAAGATCCGATGGTCGACGAAATATTCTTGGAAGGTTCTATTCTTAGAAACCAAGATCCTGATTGTATGGGCGAACAGGATTGATGAGCTATCGTCAGGTTCCTTTAATAGCTCGAATGATCTTCTTGATTGATTCCGTCCAACGGGTAGATTGGAGGAATTCCTTTGGTAAGTGCTAACGGGTATGATGGCATAAAGGAGTATAAAAGGAAGACGTTCTAGTTGCTTTAGTGCATGATCGATAGAGAAATTCCAGTCTCAAGCACCTTGATTATTAGTCGATACATTTTGAGCGAAGTTGTATACACAAAGAGTGTCTATACTTAGTGATACCTTGAGCTAGTGTGGTAGATCATCTACACCGAGAAATCAAGGGAGAACAACGCTATAACATCTCTTTGTTCATAGTGGAATCCAGCCAATAGGCTCGTCGTGCGAAAGAGTGGACGTAGGCTTGAAATAAGCCGAACCACTATAAACCGCGTGTTCAATTTTCTCTTCCCTTCTCTCGCCTTACTTTGATTATTGTTTGTCTCAAATCTATCAACTGTCTAGTATTGTGCAATTATCGAGAAAAATCTTTTATATACCTATTCACCCCCCTCTAGGTACTTATTCTAGCTATATCAATGCCAATATTGTCCGTTCTTGATTCTTCTTTTCTTCGTTCATGACTTGCTATTAGACACTTCATTAGCAATTAGTGAAGCAAACCATTCCGAAACTACAAAGACAGTACAACCAAGGTGGTGATTTGCCTTGAAAGTGATCTAGATCAACCATCCCCTTTTCCCCGAATATCATAGCATGACGAGAGAAGTACAAAACAAGCAAAGTGTGGGAGCAACAGTAAAAAAACTGTGGATGAGAAGTAGAAGAAAAAGTTACCTCTGGCATTTTTCCTTTTGATTAAACAAATTGTAGCCAAAGCACTCAAGAGAACTACAAAGAAGGCCGAAACTGATGCAGCGACTAGGACAGAGATGGATTTTTCATTATTCTTCTGCAGGCATGGATCTGCCTGGCAAGGATTTGGGTTGCCATCCAAGCTACAAAAAAAAAAAAAAAAAAAAAGGAAACTAGCTAGAGTTAAATATTCTGGTAGCTTTTTGCCAACATGTTTCGTTTTGATTAACCTATAGTGGCCAAGGTAACACGATAGAACTACAAAGAAGACTAAAAGGGATGCAACAACTAGGACCAAGATGGAGGTTCTTATTCGGAGGGCAAAGTCTTGCCAAACAAAGATCTGTGTTTCCATTCAAGCTGCAACAAAAGGTAAGTAGCTGAACTTCAATGTCAACGGAAGAAAATGTTCTAGTTGCTTTGCCAACATGTTGATGACAAGTGTCCTTTATTTGCTTCGAATCAGAATAAACCATGTTAATAGTCTTTCCACTCTAAATAAATCTGCGAATGTGAGAGAAGGAACAAGCCTCAAGTATAATGTCTTGTCTTCAACCCTCCTTTTAAGAGCCCTGGGAACTAAACCAGTAAGGTTGTTTCCACTTAGATATCTGCAAAAATATAACAATTTGTAAAGGTTCGCGTTCTTTTAAATTCTTTGGACGCCACTAAGACATATTAACTTACAGATTTCTCAGCTCTGGCAATTTCGCCAAGGTTTCTGATATTTCTCCTGACAGTTGATTATTGGACAAATCTCTGAAACAAGGCCGATGTAAAATACTTAATCCTTCAATAGATCTAGTCAAAATTTAGGAAAATTAATTAGTTCCCGACATTTCTTAGCTTTGGCGGTTTCGCCAGGGTTTCTGGTATTTCTCATGATAGTTGATTATTAAATCTCCGAAACAATGTCAGTATTTCAAATCTCTGAAACAATGTCAGTGTAAAATACTTAACCCTATTAATAATTAGTTGCCCCTGCTCAACATGTCATCACATAGTCTTTACTGGGAAAATGATATAAATGATCCCCAATTTTGGTCATATGTGCAATGTCGTTCTTGAATTTCTAATTTGTTCAAAATGGTCCCTAAATTTTGACATAATGTGTAATGTCGTCCCTAAACTTTTAATTTATTTAATATAGATCCCTAAATTTTGGTACAATATTTAATATGATCCCAAACTATTAAACATTTTTTTAATTGTTTATAGACTACACTAAATATTTATAATAGTTCAAAGACCACATTGAAATCAAGGGACAACATTGTATATTGGATCAAAGTTCAGAGACCACATTGTATAAATTAAAAATTTAGGGATGACATTACATATTGAACCAAAGTTTATGGACCATTTGTGCTATTATTCCATCTCTAAATGCCAAAATGAGTGGTTAGTCATTAACCATTACCAAAATATGGTTAATGCAAGGGTCAGAGGATAATGTAGCTTGTCAATGTTCTTCCGAGGCACTCACAAGTGGTGACACTTTCCTAGCTTTTATCGTGCACAAATATATTCGCGAATATTAACCCAACAAGAACGGAAATCATGAGATGTAATGCGGCATCGCCTTCAAAAGGGCGTCGGTTGAAAGATACTCACAGGGACTCCAAAGCGGACAGTTTTGAAAACGAGGATGCTATCTTCCCCACCAGATTGCTGGAGCTCAGATTCCTGGCCATGATCAACCAAAGGCTGCTTCATTGGTACAAAAAAGAAACTTTTTGGTGCATGTGACCATATGGATGCAGTTTTAGGCATCCTACTTCTGGACTTTAGAAATGTAGGCTTCTTTTGCAAAGATAATGTGGTCATGCTGGGGAGCAAACTTTCAACTTTTCAAGCAGAATGAGAACAAAACTTCGCTTCTTCACGAGAGAGAGGGGTGGGGGGGGAAGGGAGAGAGAGAGAGAGGGAGAGAGGGAGAGTTCTTTTAGAGTTTCAATGCTGTATGATACTTCAAGAAATAGTTCAAAGGCACTCACAGTAAAATAATTCTTGGAGGTTTAACATAACTACAATTCAGACCATCCCATGTATATTTGCTTGGGATGCACGGATCACCTTGCCAGCTCTCTTTGTTCACTCGATACATTGTCTTGATATCATTGATAGCTTTCACTGTAGTTTATACCACAATAATATCATTTCTTTTTCAAGAATTGTAATGTTATGAAAATAGAGAAAACACTATATGTTCAATTTTGAAGTGATTTCCAGCAATGAAGTATGCCAAGCAAAATGTAGCCTTTTTACTTTCAAAATAAACCTAGTTTAAGAGTAGCCTATTAACCATTAAAATTGCATCTTCTAGAGCTCGTTGAAGAAAACTCTTATTTTATTCTTCGTAGATTTTTCACAACAAGATTCTTGAAGCTCAATTTCACCTTACAAAACTTAGCTTATAACCTTTCCGTCGCCACAATCTTTACCTACCAAACCTCTCCACCAATAATTACTCAGCAAATCCAACATCAATTCTGTTCTGATGGAGCAACCAAGGCAACTGAATCTAAGTTATTGCCTTGTAAGAGGTAATGAGGTATCCAGGAGGAGTAAGCATTAAGATCTCCTAGATTACTGAGAGAGTACTCTTTATCCAGTGAAGACATCAATCTGATCAACAAATCCTTATTCTTTTATTATGCTTCACTTTCATTAGCCGTGTGGAACAAAACTGGTCAAGTTAGAACATGCAAGAAGCATCTCCTAAAATTGAGTTAGATGAACAGAAATCAATGCAACAGTTAATTGCTAAAACCTTCTAGCATATGTGTCGACCCTTTTAAGAATATGAGACCACACAGAGTGGAGGTTGAGCAGTTTATGTAGCAATACTTTTTACTGAATTCAACCTTTTTAACCATTTTGTTTTTCACGTCCACTTTAGAAGACTTCTGGTAGCACAACATTCGAATTTGCACTAGAAAAACATGTGGAGGTAGGGGAAATACCATCATCTTCGGCTGTTTGTACATTGGGGAGTCCAACAATGTTATAGGCCTCGATGGCATTTAGGATTGGCGGATATGTAGATTCGTTCAATGTGGAACTGATCGAGAAGGTGATCTGGGACCCAGTAACCGGAGTGGAGATTATAGTCACTGGCTTTAAGTACTCGAGCGTCACACTCTTCGTGAATTGATTACCATTGATGGAAACTGTGAACTCCCTTTTTTGGCCCCTCGGCAAACTCTGGGTTTCGGCAAAATGGAAGTACAAGATCCATTTACCAATAGGAATGAATGGCATCCAATTATAACTCAAGGAGAAATCATCATTCCTCACGGTTTCAGCGGTCCTAAGAACTTCCCCTGGAACGTTGTACATGTCGTTGTTGTTGGCCAAGGACGTAACCGATGCTGCGGCGCTAGGCACAAGCCTATAGTTTTCGAGTCGGCCTCTCCAGGTGCGATCATAAACATCCATTGGGTATCTGGTTGAGGCATTTTTACAAAGAGTTTATCCACTCAGCCATTGAGAAATCAATGAACTTGCAAATTTTGAAGCGACGACGTCTTTAATTATTGTATTAGTACCAACAGTCGGGAAAAGGACATCACAAGTGTTATAATCATCATAAGGCATTTATTTGAGTGTCATAACTTTTTTTTCTCCAATCAGTTGAGTGCTATAACTCATGTATGGTGCTCATTTGAGTGCCATAATTTTTTTCTTTTTCCAATCACTTGAGTGCTAGGAAAATTGTTCAAAGAGTCATAAACCTAATGTATTTTTATTAATTCAGTCTTAAATCTTTTAGTCTCAAATATTTTCACGTTTAGCCAATTAAGTTTATCCTGCTAATTTTGCTAGAAATTGTTGATATGGACGTTGGCCATTCTATGTAGAATGGCTGGCAAGATGATTGACACTACCGTGGACATTTTAATATTTTTTAAATGTTTTGTTAATTTATTTTAGTTCCTTTTTTTCCTCCCTTCTTATTTCTTGAACTGGTAGCTAAGCTTGGGCGATGGTTGGCGATCGGCCAAAGGCAACCGCTAGCAAGGGTTGCCCTCACCAATCTCAAGCAAGGGGCGACCCCACCAAAGGCCAACTAGGCCACCCTCATAGGCCTTCGATGAGGGTTGCCCTTGCAAGAGGCCAAAGAGGTTGCCCTTGCCAAAGGCCAATGAGGGCTTGACCTCGCCTGAAGCTGGTGAAACGGCCCTCACTAACCTCTAGTAAGGGTGACCCTCTCCTAAGGCCTCATCAGCTTTAAGCAAAGCTCAACTTCACTGGCCTCCAGTGAGGCTTGCCTTTGCCAAATCCCGACAAGGGTGATCCTTGTCACTCGTTTCCTTTGGCTGGTCACTAGCCATCACATAAGCCCGGCCAGCGATTGACCGGAGGAAGAAGAAGGGAGGGGAAAAAAAGAAAAAGAAAAAATTCGAAAAAATATTATCAAAAATTGTTCTCATTAATGTCGTTTGTGCCACATAGCATGGCTTGTATCCACATTAGCAATTCCGGGCCAATTGGTTAGATGAATTCAATTAACTAAATGTGAAAATGTTTAAAACTCAATTGGCAAAATTAAAATGTCTAAAACTAAATTGGCGAAAGTACTATAAATTTAGGACTTTTTGGACAATTTCCCACTTGAGTATCACATAACTTTTCAATTAATCACTTGACTACCATAAATTTTTAAAAATGTTCGCCATAAGTATTAAGCCATGTTGGATTTTCGACACTTAGGTGATCATTTAAAAAAATAATAATTCCACTTAAGTGATCCATTGAAAGTTATGGCACTCAAATAATCATTTTTTAAAAGTTATGGATCTTAAGTGGTTGAAAAAAAAAAAGTTAAGACACTCAAGTGAGTATCGCACGAAAGGTATGGCATTTGTGGTGTCATTATCCCACTAATGTTTAGATTCTTGTACTTGATAAAAACTGGACATCATGTGCATGATTCAAGTTGTCGGGCGCTTGTGTAGAGTCATCAGGTGGACCACTTATTGAAATATCAAGCGGAATTTTTTTTATTAGTAACTTTTCCTTGATTTCACTCGTGTTTTTGATAATCAGTAATTCTAAGAATTGAACTAGTACCTCATATTGGGTGGATCTTTAATTAGCAACTCTTGGTTCAATCCACTCGTGTTTTTTGTGATCAATATTTTAAATTTTGAGTTATTACTATAGAGCATGTTTAACAAGTGTTGGAAGATATAAAAAGTGGTTATTTGAATGACATTTTACCTATATTGAAGATAGTGGTTGTTAACGAAGAGAGTTGTTTAGTCTGATAAAATGTTATATAAGAAATTATCACATCGTATATTTGAAACTCATATATGAATTAACTGAATTATTAGATGCAAACATTTTCAATCATGAATGAGTATATTCTTATAAGATTCCCATAGAAAATTGAGTGTTACGCATAAAATTATTGTGCACCAACAATTAAATTATTCGTGAATTCTTGATCATCTTCATTATTGCATAATGCATAGAAACAATCCTATCAAAAAAAAAAATGAAGCAATTAATGGTACCATTAGTATTTTATTAAGTCCGGGACACTTGGAGTGCCAAAACTTGACACGATGAGACACTTAAGTGCCAAAAGTTAGGAAAGTGACACTTAAGTATCAAAATCGGAGCAAAATGAATCAGTTAAGTGCTAACCGGAAGAAAATCCGTCCAAAATGCTGACATGACAATTTTCTAGAAAGTCAAGTGCAAAACAATATCGTTTTGCTGCCGACGTGGGTAAATAATTAATATAAAAATTAATTGAATAAATTTAAAACCACACTCGCCCCAAATCTAGGCAAGGGCTGCAAAAACCCGCCGTCGGACGGACGGGGTTACCGGCCTATGGCCAAGGCTCGATGACCCCGACCGACCCTCCCCTCGACGATGGGGCGGCAGCAACAACGAGGGCTAAGCCCTCAACCGCCGATTGTTGTTCATCTTCTTACTTTCTTTTTTATTTGGTTTTAAATTTAATTTAATTAATTTTTATATTAAAATTCGAATTGTGCCAAAATAACGTCGTTTTTGTGTTTCTTTGCTGAGTGAGCCTTCCGGTGAGCCACGTAAGAGAGTAAAATTAATATAAAAAATTGTCACATAAAACTTCCTACGGGGTTTGTTGGATATGGCACTCAAGTGTCACATTTTAAAAAAAAAATGGCACTTAAGTGTCACTTTTTTAACTTTTTGTACTTAAGTATTCCTTTATACCAAGTTTTGGCACTTGAGATGTTCTTATGACATATTTTATTTTAGACAAATACTATAAGTAGAGTTCATCAAATTTTTGTGGATTCAATTATATTGCAACTATAATGCTTCAATGATGTGTACGGTAAAAACAATTTCTTGGGGATGACTTGTAAAACAATAGGGATAGATTAATTGTTATTAATTGAAATAAATGTTCGTTTTCATTGTTTGTCTATGTAGACTTCTTACGATATACAGATGATCATCGCAATTTTTATTTTATCTTTTGGACAAATCAAAGACAAAAATTCTAAAGCCATCGAAGAGAAAAACTTACATAAAATATATAATTTTTTTTTTTTAAAATATAGCTTTGAACGTTCGATAGAACTATCACAAATGTTTAAAAAGGGGGAAATTGCCTTAAAAGTCACAAACTTATTGTATGACAGCCAATTCAATCCTAAATATTTTAATTTGGCCACTCCTAAAATCTTTTGACAATTTTGCAATGCAATTCTTCTGACCAATTTTGGCCAAAAATTGCTAACATAGTGGTCTAGTTAGCACCGGCTGTCTTATGCAGCACAATCAACACTAACTTGGAAGATTTTTTCAAATATTCTTTTAAATTTACTGAATATTTTCTTCTTCTTTTTTCGTTTCCTTTTTTCCGTATATCCCTCTACCAATCACCAGTGCCTCAATGTGGGCATTGTGACCCATGCCTATGGCCAACAACCTTCGCCAATCATCGCCGAGGCCCCAAACCAGTAGAGTGAAATAGGAAAAAACAAAAGATGAAAGAAAAGGAAAGAAACCCACCTCGCGGTGGACGAGTTGGTTCGCGCCTTGACCCCTCAGCCGGAAGGGTAGAGGTTCGAAACTTCTTGCCCCCATTGCGCGACTTACCTGCAACGCCGTGGGAGGTGGGTCCCTACGGCGCCACCCCGGGTTTGCACCGCCAGCTACCGGCTATACGGTGGTTCCCGGGTCACCAAAAAAAAAAAAGGAAAGAAAAGGAAAAGAAAGGAAAAAATTCAAAATTTTAAAACATATTGAAAAAATTGCCATTTTAGCGCTCCCATGTCACGTGGGATGGCTAGTGTCCATGCCACCGATTTCCGGTCAAAATTAGCTAGAAATGTTATATTAACAAATAGTGAAAATGTTTAGGACTAAATTACTCATAGAAAAGTTTAAAACTGGAATTAACCATTGTATGATATGTTTAGTATTTTTGGAACAATTATCCATCTCAGAAGAATCGCTCCCATGAAAGTTGTGTTCTCCAGAACGACTCACCTTAGATACGACGAAGAGCTTGGTCCCATGTCGTACCGCCAAAGTAGCTGCAAGAATCCAGATTCAATTCGATAGGTGGGAATGTCCAAAGCTCTTAATTCCAGGGCTGAAATGTAAGGTACTCCACTTCCCGTATTCACAACACACACTTGTAAATAATCTGCTTGGGGCACATATATAATTTCCTCGTATCTATCCGAAGCGTAGTCGACAGTGCCCCAATAATTAACATCAATATATAGGTCGAATGTGGGTGCTTCGTTTTCTCCATCATAGTTGCCATACCAAAAGTAGGCCCTGATCAAGTAAAGGCTGTTCTTGCCTTGATCAGGTTTTAGCGTGTAACAGTTCCTCATTCCAATCAGAAAGCTCCTTAAGGTTTTGGATATTTGTGGATGATTTTCGGAGCTGTATCCCGCGGAAACTGGATGGCTTTTTCCTGAATCTGTAAATCCTTCATCCGTCTCATAATATATCTTGTAGCTGGTGTCAAGATGCGGATAAGTTGCCCCACAGTCAATGCTTATGAAACCTTGCAATTGAGATAAATTAGAACCAAACAGTCAATTTATTTTCAAACTTTCCCATTGCAGTTCAAGAATTCAAAAGCGGTCACCTTATATTGGACCTCGACCGTTGTAATTGATTAGGCGTGACTAATATTGACATATATATAATTCATATTGTGAATGAACGACGCATCAACGTATTTCCTATCCATGCCTGTGATCACCCTTTTAATCTTATCCTTTCCCTCGCTTCTTCTCTTTCTTTTATCTTTTTTTTGGTAAAATAAGAGATATATTGAGTCACGCCTTTTGGTAAAATAAGAGATATCTTACCCTTTCTTCTCTTTCTTTTATCTATTGCTTATTCCGTCGTTGGGTAAACAAAAACTACTATTCACCGTTGCGTGATCTTGCGATCAACTTTAAAAGAAGAAAACAAAAGAAATTAAGCTGCTAGATGGGCTAGTTCAAATATCAATTTGATCGACAGATCAAACCTATTACCATCAAAATTGCAAATTATAACTTTTTCATGTTCATCATTTTGCTTCTCTCTCTTTTGTTTTTATCTGATGGCTTTCTCCACATAAAATTCCATGTTCGCATATTCCGGGATGTTTTACAAGTAACTAAATAATCTCAGAGAGAGAGAGAGAGAGAGAGACCTGGATTTTGTTGGGCTAGAGCCAGCAGCTTCAATCCCGGAGCTAATGAAGAAGCAATGGAACCACACCAGAGGAGGAGCAACATGGATCTTCCCATTTTCGGTGTCCAGAAGACAGAGAAAGGTCTCTTGCCAATATACATAAGTGAAGATATTACGTGCAACCCATCTTAATAAAAGCTATGAGGTGCTGGGAATAGGAAAAATCCACAGTGGACATACAATCATACATCAAAATTGACTCTTCATTTAAATTTGATCTGGTCAAGTATGAATGACAGGTTTAGACTTTGTGCCATCTCTTGTTGTTCCACTAGCTTCATATATGCCGTGACTCTTGTTACAATATTTAAATATTAAACAATGTCTTACAACAACAGTTAAAAGTTTTTAAAAAGTTAACATTGATTCCACAAATTTTCTATATGCAATATTTCCATGTTATCGTAATCAAATCAATTTGCCTATCGATTTATATTTATTTACCCAAGATATAATTAAGTTAAGTCTTTGAGCGAAATAAGGTCTAATTAATTAGGTGAGACGAGTACTTATTTTGAAAATTAGGGGATGACGTACTTTGGAGTGCACTTGAAAGCTTCTATGCTCACATTATAAATTATCCCTGGTAAAAGTGATTCATTCAGTAACTATTCCTTGCAACAAGTACAGGCAACTTGTATCATATTGGATTTTAACAAAATATAAAGAGAAGAGATTTTAAATTCTATTTCATTTACGCACAATTATAAATATTTCTTTCTACGCATTTGTCATATTCCCTGTTCATCAGCATAACCAATATCGGTCAAATTCTCTTATGAATGAAGTTCAATCATCGGAAAAAGAAATCTCAGATAATAATTCTGATTAGATATGCACACGCGATGCCCCCATTGATAATATCTTTCCTTGTGGGGAAGACTACTCATGAATCATGATGACAATGCACAATTTTTTACAGCGTGATTAGAGCATTAGCGGAATTAGTTAGACTGTTTTGAAGCGAAAATCACATTTTAGTGTTCTCCAATCCATGTTCCTGGGACGCAATCTCCTTCATTATGGAAGCAAAGAAATTTCCACGCGATTCACGTATAATTTTACTTTTTCTTTTTCTTTTTTTTTTTTTGGGGGGGGGCGGCGGGGGTAATATTCCCTTGTGCTTTTACTGATAGCCTGAGCAAGAAAAAGATTGGACTATTTGCACAATTTGCCATTGTAAAAATGATTTTGCTTCAATAATGCACATTAAAGAAATTAAAAAGTAGCAACCTTTGTTTTAGGAAAAGTGAGTTTTGCTTTCGCATTTATAGATTGAAAAGATGCCAAAATCCATTGAGAAAAAGAATGTTGGTTGTCATGGAAAAATTTTCTTTTCAAAAAGAGAAGAAAGAAAAAGAATATGAGAGTGGAGTCTTTCAAAGTTAAAAAATGCTTAAATAAAAGTGTGAAGCACAGTTGTTTTCTCAAAAAAGAACTTCAAATGAATCTTATCTCAGGCTTGAAATGACTAATTGAATCTCAAATAAAGACACTAGCTGATCAAATCCTCACCATGCGATGAGCACGTGCATCTAACATGCTACTTTCCAAGGGTCGGGGCATTGGAGCAGTTTTATTCTTTCTCCTTTTTTATTTTTTTCTATTTCGACTTTTCTTGAGAAGAACCATTAGGGAAAGCTAATGGTTTGCTATGCTTATACTTAGCATGGACACTCCCAAGTCCATACTAATTGTAACTTTAGAGTTTTTTAATCTAATCATCTAACAAAATCAATTCAATTTGGAGTAGTCATTAATCTATTATGGGTCGATTAGAAACTCAAACAGTTTGTAAACTAGATATTTATGCATACGAGAACTTGATTACGCTAGGTAAATATAACGCTATTTTGGTACTTTTTCTCTTTATTTAAAAATATTTTGCAAGCAATTTGAGTTAATTCTAAGCCTAATCACTAGCATGTGAGAGATGACCATGCGGGCTCACAAACAAGAATTCAACACTCAATAGTTTAAGCAATAGTTAAATTACCTGGGCAGATGAGAAAACCTTGATGTGCTAAGCAAAGCTTCCAATGAATGTTTCGCAAAATATTAACTAAAGAACAAGCAACCATTTGATGTATGTGTAACTTAAATGCTATGACCACATGAATTCTAGTTTGGCAAGCATTCATAAACTAACATGAAATCTTGAATGACATGTATGCTATATTGCAAAATCTGCACAAATTATCCGGAACGACTTACATTGAAATCTCTAGTAGAGGATTATGACTCAATTGATAAAGTTGGAAAATTTATGACTAAGTTGACATTCACATAATAGGTTCATAATTAATTTGGTGAATTTTTCCCTTCTCTGCTGATGGCAATGCGACTTGTGCAACGTACGATGTATCACAACCAACATGAACAACGTTCGCATGGAGACTTGCCAAGATGTTTTGATTATAAATAATGGAGGAGACTTGACTTGCACTTGATGGACGAAACAAAAAGTAGAACAACAACCAAATTTGCGCGTACAAATTGGACTCACTTTTTCTAAAGCCACTTTTTCCCCTTATTAGGTTGTCGTATGATAAAATAAAGTGTGTCGGATAATACTTTGACCATGGAAAATTTGCACAGATTATCTAGAATGGCTTACATAGAAATTTTGCGTAGAGGATTATCACTTGATTGATAAAGTTGGAAAATTATTGACTGAGTTGGCATCCATAAAATAGGTTCATAATTAATTTGGTAAATTTTTCCCTTCTCTATTGATGGCAATGCAACTTGCACAACGTACGACGTACAACAGCCTAGAAGAACAATGTATGCATGGAGACTTGCCAAGATGTTTTGCTTATAAATAATGGAGGAGACTTGACTTGCACTTGGATGGAGGAAACAAAAAGTAGAATAACGACCACCTTTGTGCCTACAAATCGGACTCACTTTTTCTAAAACTGCTTTTTCCGCCCTAATAGGTTTGTCGTACGATAAAATAAAGTGTGTTGAATAATACTTTCACCATGGAAAAATCTGCACAAATCATCCGGAAAGACTTACATTGAAATTACGCGTAGAGGATTATGACTCGACTAATAAAGTTGGAAAATTTATGACTGAGTTGGCATCCATACAATAGGTTTATAATCAATTTGGTAAATTTCGCCCTTCTCTGCTGATGGCAATGTGACTTGCACAACTTACGACATACAACAACCAAGAAGAACAATGTATGCATGGAGACTTGACTAGATATTTTACTTATAAATATTGGAGCAAACTTGACTTGCACTTGGATGGAGGAAACAAAAAGTAGAACAACAACCACCTTTGTGCATACAAATTGGGCTCACTTTTTCTAAAGCCGCTATTTCCCCCTTATTGGGTTGACGTATATAAAAATAAAGTGTGTCGGATGATACTTTGGCCATGGAAAAATTTGCACAAATTATCCGGAATGATTTACATTGAAATTTTGCGTAAAGGACTATGACTCGATTGATAAAGTTGGAAAATTTATGGCTAAGTTGGCATCCGTACAATAGTTTCATAATCAATTTGGTAAATTTTTTTCCTTCTCTACTAATGGCAACTTGACTTGCACAACATACGACCAAGAAGAACAACATATGCATGGAGACTTGCCATGATGTTTTGATTATAAATAATGGAGGAGACTTGACTTGCACTTGATGGACCAAACAACAAGTAGAACAACAACCACCTTTGTGCGTACAAATTGGACTCACTTTTTCTAAAGCCACTTTTTCCCCTTATAAGGTTGTCGTATGATAAAATAAAGTGTGTCGGATAATACTTTGGCCATGGAAAAATTTGCACAAATTATCTAGAATGACTTACTAAGAAATTTTGCGTAGAGGATTATCACTTGATTGATAAAGTTTATGACTGAATTGGCATCCATACAATAGGTTCATAATTAATTTGGTAAATGTTTCCCTTCTCTGCTGATGGCAATGCGACTTGCACAACGTACGATGTACAACAGCCTAGAAGAACAATGTATGCATGGAGACTTGCCAAGATGCTTCGCTTATAAATAATGGAGGAGACTTGACTTGCACTTGGATGGAGGAAACAAAAAGTAGAACAACGACCACCTTTGTGCATACAAATTGGACTCACTTTTTTTCTAAAACTTCTTTTTCTGCCCTAATAGGTTTGTCATACGATCAAATAAAGTGTGTCAAATGATACTTTCACCATGGAAAAATCTGCATAAATCATCTAGAATGACTTACATTGAAGTTACGCGTAGAGGATTATGACTCAACTGATAAAGTTGGAAAATTTATGACTGAGTTGGCACCCATACAATAGATTCATAATCAATTTGGTAAATTTCGCCCTTCTCTACTGATGGCAATGTGACTTGCACAAGTACAACAACCAAGAAGAACAATGTATGCATGGAGACTTGACTAGATATTTTACTTATAAATAATGGAGGAGACTTGACTTGCACTTGGATGGAGGAAACAAAAAGTAGAACAACAACCACCTTTGTGCATACAAATTGGGTTCACTTTTTCTAAAGCCGCTATTTCCCCCTTAGAAGCAGGAGCAATCAAGACAAAGGGTTCTTTTTTTCCCCGCAGTCGAGTCGATGAAGTCGAGCTGCCAGCAATTGTCGTGCATGCCACCTCTCTTCATGTAAATTACGAACAAAGTGCTATAGATTTTTAATTGCTCAACAAACGCTTGGTTCAAACACGACGGATGATGTATTCAGATCGTACTCACAGCATCTCTTATTCTTATCGATCTTTATAAACTACGACTGCTATCTTATAGATGGAGCCTTAGACATAGGACGTGTATTTTGAATTAGTGTAGTCTAAGGTTAGATTAAAAAAAAAAAAAAAGAGAGAGTGAAATTGCCCAATTCTAGTATTATCAATGATAAACAACCTCCTTCATAGGGGCATGTGGTGAGTTCCAAGCTCGCAAATCTAGCGAGCTCGAGCTGCATGTGGCCGATCGCCAACCATCATCATGGCCCTCGACTGGTCAAGGAAGAAGGAAAAAGAAAAAAGAAAATAAAAATTCGATTTTTTAAGTATCTTTGTAATAACAAACATTTCATTAATTAAGGACCCAAGCCCAAGTGTTGAAGATCAGCACATGGCCTTTGTGGGTGGGACCAAAGCTCAAGCAATGGGGACCCAAGCACGACCTTTATGGACCCAAGTTCGGGTGTTAGAGCATCGAGTACAAGCATTAGGGATTTAGGTTTGACCTTGATGGACTTGGGCATGGCTTATGGGGCCCAAGCCCGAGTATTGACGTCCTAGATTAGGCCTCAATAGACTCAGGCCCAGCTATGGGAAGCTTGGTCTTGAATGCCGTGACACGAGAACCACATTGGAGTTTTCGTGCCTAAGCGAAATTTCGAGTCTAAGTACTAATACCTAGTCACATTTTGGGAAATGTCAAGAACCAAAGTTGGAGTTTCCGTGCTCAAGCAGAGTTTCAAGTCCAAACACTAATACCTAATCACATTTTGGGAAATGTTTTCCGATTCTTTTAAATAAGAAATAATTTTTGTGAATTTAAGTTTTGTTAGGAAAGTCTTTTATGTCGACCAAAAAAGTATGTTCCGTTGATTTGTTTTACTAAGCGAATCAAATATCGGAAAATGAGGAAAATACTTTCTTAAAAAATGTTTTCCGTGAAACAGATAGAGCCTTAATTCAGCTTGAGTCACTAACGTTGCCGGTCAAAAATAACAGGTTAAGATGATTGAAGTTCGAATAATGAGCTACGTATGAACATCATATCACTGCTATTCCAAATTTTCGTGCATAATGGGTGACAAGCTCTTTATTTTTGTCAATGATAATTGAGTTTGGATTTGATAACAGGATATCTGGGGTGGAATGCAGGACCGTTGTTCAAACGACAATACTTGCCTTAATAACCATGCGTTGCGTGTCCTTAATATAAGAGCAAATAAGTACATTGAAAGTCCTTCAACGATTACGCATTCTGCAATTTAGTCCCGTACGTCAAAGTCAGGTCCCAGTCCCAAACATTTTGGGCATACGATTCAATTAGCCGAAATTAATCTTGTAAGGGCTCAAATGTGCAACGACTAAATGTTTAGGACTTTCATTGTAATTATTTTCTGATTAGGGAGATGCGCTTGCATATCGACAGATCGAGTTCACAATTATGACAATTTGCCTCATTTTATGGTTGGTAACTTGGTAACAATAATGTAGGCAAAGGAAAGCTAAAGTGCGAGTAAGGAAGTGGTCAAGTCTCGATGTTGATGATGGCGAATCAGCGGTTCAGTAGCACCTCACAACCGTTGGGTTGATCAAGATTGGGCCAAAAGCTTGAAAATACCTAAACCACCACGGCCCAGACGGACTTTTAGGGCCGGGGAATTGACTGGGCTGGGCTGGGCTATCGTGCCTATTTCGATTTTTGTGTTGGACGAATTCATCCTTCACTAGTGCTATCCTTGCCCGAAAAAGTGTAATACATGGATGTGCATCAAACATTTTGCACGGACAACAATCTAATTTCTTCTTCTCTATTCTTTGTTCAATTGAAATTACTTGCGCTATTTCAAATTTTGTCACGTTAATCGACTGATTTCGGCCATTTGGCCCCATTTGCAATTTATCAATTTGGGAAAAAGTATCAACAAAAAAAAAAATCCTAAAACTATTACATTTATACCAATTTGATCATAAATCTTTTAATTGGACTAATCTAATTCTAAATTTTTTTATATTTATGATCATTTAAGCTAGAAATTGCATATGCGGATGCTAGTCATCCTATGTGGCATGTTTGACATTTATGTAAACATTTTTTTATAATTTTTGAATTTTTTAAAAAAAATTTGTTCTTTTTTTTTCTTTATTTTCTTTTTTTTCTTTCTTTTTTTTTTTCCTTTAGCTTGGTCAACAAGGGCTAGTAAGGGACCTCACCCATGGCCTCACCAACTAAGAGCAAGGCCGCAAAGGCCAGGAACCCTCGTCTAAATTTGACAAGGGTCTGGGCAATGACCGCGACCCTCGTTGGCCAAAATGAAAGAAAAAAAGAAAAAATTTAAAAATTTAAAAAGTACTAGCATATTATTAATAATATTCACATGAGCAATTTCCGATCTAAATTGGTGAAATAAACTGAATTGATACCAGTGTAAAAAGATTTAAGACCTGATTTATGGCTAAATTGATGCTAATGCAATAGATTTAGGATTTCTTTTATACTTTCCCCTTATAAAATAAATGCTTGAATGACCATAAATAAATGAAAAAAGAAAACCCACATTTTCTTTCGTCCCTACAAAATTTTCTGCAATGAATTATAGAAGACAAAATCCTCTATCAAAGAAATCTAGGAAATGAAATTTCACAATACATCATATTGCATATTAGCCTAATGAATAAGGTACACAATTATTCCACATAGGAACCGTAAAGGACCCAATCCAAAAAGAGCATAAAGAAACGGCAAAATTACAGTTGCTGTTGTCAACACAAATCTAAGTTTCAACTCGAGAAATTACCTGTAAAATTGTTTTAAATACAAAAATTAGCTCCCTTGGTATTTTTGCTACACATCACTTTCGGTCTTTTTATGCAAATAAAAGAATTACCATATGTCCAAATGTGATTTTTGTATTAACTATCAAAAAATGTTTTCCATTAACTATAAACAATAAATTTAGATTGGGAGAAATGACTTCCTCTTAAATGAAAAGCAAAACATTTTCCTTAAACCACTAAAGAATTTTCTTTAATAATAATTTTCATAGAAAATATTTTCTTTGAATCATTGGTAAGACTAAGCACATAAAGCCCAGAGGTATAAATGACAAAGTCTAAATTCCTAAATCAGCTCGGTGTGGGCAGCGTATCACTCTGATTCCGCATAGCAGATTGTCCTCAAGACTTTCCTATTTGGCACATTCGAACTCTATAATGCTTCTTTCCTATCAACTGTCACACAAAAAAAAAAAAAAAAAAAAAAATGATAGCAGGAGGCATATCCAACCCTAGAAGCCCAAAAGCCTGTACCTAATGATCAATAGGGATGGCCAATCGCCGGTTGCCCGTCGTCGTCCGCCATACCTATGCAGCCAGAGAGAACCGGTCTTTAGTAACCAGCTGCCCGAAATTAGCTCCTTCTTCCCTAGTTTGTGAGCTTCTCTGGATACGTGTGTGGGCTTTATACATTAAATCGTATCGATCATAGAAAATCCAAATGAATAAGAAGGATGATCCGGTACATAGCTAAATTTTTCACTTAGTATAGGTTATTGGCTTTGGCGGTGTGTCTCTATGAATCTAATCGACTTACTCAATGCAATGCAGGCTGAGAATGCTAAGGCACGGGTGGCAAAGTGGTCTACTCCAGATCCTGAGCCGCTTGCTTCGGCCGATGGCTAGGACTCTCATCTTCAATGTCGGATCAGCCTCTAATGTGTATGCGCAATTGAGTTTTCTGATGCATTTAAATCTACTCCTAAACTTGGCTGCAGTTATTCAGATAAATCTCTCTGTGCAGCTCCAATTTTTGAAGCAGGAGCAATCAAGACAAAGGGTTCTTTCTCCCCCATAGTCAAGTCGATGAAGTCGAGTTGCTAGCGTTGGTCGTGCATGCCACCTCTCTTCATGTAAATTACGAACAAAATGCTATAGATATTTAATTGGTCAAACACTTAGTTCAAACACGATGGATGATGTATTCAAATCGTATTCACAACATCTCTTATTCCAATCAATTTTTACGGACTATGTCTGCCATCTTATAGACAGAGCCCCCAAACATAGGATGTGTATTTTTGAATTAGTAAAGTCTAAGATTAGATACCTATATCATTTGAAGTAAAGGCATAGATAAGGCAATGAAAAAAAAAGGGAAAAAAAAACAAGGGAGAAATCACCCAATGCTTGTATTATAGACATAAACGACCTCCTTTATAACGGCATGTGGCGAGCTCAAAGCTCGTCGATTTGACAAGGCTAGAGCTCACATGTGGCTAGTCTCCAGCCATCGCCATGTCCCTTGATTAGTCAAGGAAAAAGCAAAAATAAAAATAAAAATAATATATAAAAATAAAAATAATTAAAAATTCGACTTTTTAAATATTTTTGTAAGAATGAACATTTCATTAATCAAGGATTTGAGCCCAAGCAATGAGGACATGCACATAGCTTTCATGGACCTAGGCGTGAGGATGGAACTAAAGCTCGTGTATCAAGGACCCAAGCAAAGCCTTTATGGACCCGAGCTCAAGTGGCGAAGCATTGGGTACGAGCACCAGGGGTTCGGGGCTAGCCTTGATGGACCTAGGCATGGCTTTTGGGGCCTAGGCCCAAGCATTGGGGTTTTAGGCCCAACTGTGGGAGATCTAGTCTTGAACGCCATGATAGAGTTTCGAGTTCAAATGCCAATAACTAGTCATATTTTGGAAATGATATGTTTTTCAATTCTTTGAAAGAGGAAATCATTTTCGTGAATTTAAGTTTTGATCGGAAAGCATTTTCTATTAACTAAGAAAATATTATCTGTTAACTCATTTCTTTAAGTGAACCAAGCATCAAAAAATAAGAAAAATGTTTTCCACAAAACAAAAGAACCCTGAATTTAGCTTGTGTCACTAAAGTTACTGGTCAAAATGACGATTGAAAATTAAGATGACTGAAGTTCAAATAATGAGCTACGTATGAACATCATACTACCACTATTCCAAATTTTCATGCATAATGGGTGATATAAGCTCTTAATTTTTGTAAATGACTATTGAGTTTGGATTTGGTAACAAGATATCTAGGGTGGAGTGATTGGTGGGACCGTTCCTCAAACGATAATACTTGCCATAATAACGATGCAGTGTGCGTCCTTACTATAATAGCAAATAAGTACATTGAAATTCCTTTATTGACATTTACACATTGTGCAATATAGTCTTGAACATCGAATTCGGGCCTAAGTCACAAATATTTTGGGCAATACAATTCAGTTGATCGAAATTAATAACATAAGGGCTCGATTATGCAACGACTAAACATTTAGGACTATCGTAGTAATTATTTTATGATTAAGGAAATGCGCTTGAATATCATTAACTCAAGTTCACAATTATGACAATCTTCCTTATTTTATGGTTGGTAATAATAATGCAGGCAAAGGAAAGCTAAAGTGCGAGCAAGGAAGTGGTCAAAGTCCCGATGTTGATAAGGGTGAATCAGCAGTTCAGTAGCGCCTACAACCATTAGGTTGATCAAGATTGGGCCGTAAGCTTGAAAATACCTAAACTGCCGTGGCCCGGACGGACTTTTCGGGTCGGGAGACAAATTCCTCTATTAGTAAAGTCTAGGAAACGAAATTTCACAGTACATCATATTGCAAATTAAGCTAATGAATAAGGTACACAATGATTCCACGATTCCACATAGGAACTATGAAGGACCCAATCCAAAAGGAGCATAAAGAAACGGCAAAATTAAAGTTGCTGTTGGAAAAACAAATCTAAGTTCGATCTCGAGAAATTACCTGTAAATATGTATTAACTACAAAAATTAGCTTCCCTTGGTATTTTTGCTATACAACACTTCCGGTCTTTTTATGTAATAAAAGAATTACCAACTGTCCAAATGGGCAAATCTCCAGCTCAGCATCCACTTGTCCTCCATGGCATACACGTCATCACCCTACGGTCGAGACCGTTACAGGAACCAAGCCCAGCCCCCTGAATCCGGCGCCGCTCCCCGCCGCCGCGTAGAGCTTTCTCGACTCGGTGAATCGCCCGACGAGCCGAGCCAACTCCGCCGCGTCCACCTTGGTCTCCTTCTTCACCAACCGCCACCCTTCTCTCCTCTCCTCCTCCGCCGCCGCCTTGGTCTTCAGCTCCGCGACGGAATCCCACAGCCCGTCGTTGTTCTTCCTGTTCCCGAACAGCGAAATCAGCCTGTCCTTGCAACCGTCCAGCCGGGTCAGCACGGCCCCGAGCTGGGCCAACTCGGCGGAGCTCATGCCGTCCACCCTCTCCCCGAGCCCCGCGAGCCGGAGCGAGATCTCGGACCGGGTCGCGCCGTAGTCCTCGCGCACCAGCCTGACCACCTCGTGCACGAGATCGTTCGCCCGCAGCTGCTCCGAGTTCTTGGGTGCCTCCACGACCCGCTCGAGAACGCTCGACAACACGTCGAGTTCAATCAACAGCTCCGAGGTCGACGACGCCGAGACCTTCTCGCCCCGGTCCCTGGTCGAGCCGGGGCGAGGCGAGCCGCACAGGTAGAACCCGACCCGCCGCGAGGCGATCAGGGTCTGCTCCAAGAACGCCGCGTACCATCGAGCCCACGACGACAATTCCCAGGCCTCCGGGCCTGAGTCGTCCCGGAACTTGGAGAGGTTCAGGTAATTGCGGCCGCCGTCGCCGGGGAAGAAGGACCGCTGGTCGCGGAGGACGAAGGCGCCCTGCGTGAGGACCCGGTGGAGGGCGACGAGGCACCTGAGGGCGACGGCGGCGTCGGCGGCGCCGTGGAGGCGGTCCACGAGGGCCGCGACGCAGGTGCGCGCGGTGAGGAGGGACCCGCGGCCGAGCAGGAGGACGGCGGCGAGGCGGTCCTCCGGCGGGGGGGCGGCGTCGGAGGGGGAGGCGGCGGTGGCGCGGAGGACGGAGAGGCGGACGGAGGAGGCGGCGGTGCGGCGGAGGGAGAGGGTGGCCTTGATGATGTCGACCTTGTCCCGGAGGATGCTCATGAGGACTCGGAGCTTTCGCTTCTGCGCCATTGATGGCGAAGAGGAAGGGAAAGAGACGTTGAAGAGAGGAGGGCGAATGCTTTTATTTTATTTTTGGTCGGCAAAAAAAAAAAAAAAAAAAGAAAAGAAATACGGCAAAAGAAAAAGGGGAAATATTCAGGACGGAACCGCACGCAGAACAGAGCGACACACGTGTGCGGTGCGTACGCTACGGTCAACGGGTCAACCCGACCAATTTTTGCCATTTCTCGTTCGGCCGCCGGAGGGAGGCCGGATATACGGGGATTTTTCATATACGGTTTTTCTCTCTCTCTCTCTTTTTTTTTTTTTTTTTTTTTTTGGAGATGTCTTTTTCTGGAATTTACTATTCATTTTATGGTAGGACTTATGAAAATAGAAAGAAACAACGGAGAGGAAGCTTTTTTGCTAATTTTAGGGAACGTGCATTTAAAAATACGAAATTGCTTCTTTGGTAAGTTCAACCCTGTCTAATCAATTTTCTGTCCCCAGATCTTTATTGATTTCCTTGCTGAGTAAGATCTTGTTGTTTCGTTTTTTCCTCAATTGGTTCGACGGAAATTCACCAAATCACAATTGGACGGATATATTCAAACTAATTCATGATTTTATTTTCTAGATGTTTCAACAATTATTTTGGGTGGGACTATTTTTGCCCCTTATGACTTAATCCACCTCATGCTCATCAAAGAGACGAAATTTCCCCTTAATCATCCGATTGAATTTTAAAATATAGAGCCTAAATTTGTTCACTTTACTTCTTTTTTCAGTTTTTCTAGTTCTATAGGATGTAGTTGCCACAATTAAAAATATTGTATGTGCTTGCTTTTGCAAATTTTTAAGTCGATGTTACCAAGGTTATTAAAAGCACTATGTTTTCTTTTAATATTTTTAGGAGATTTTTGAAGAAACCTAGTTCTTGAACAAACTTATGAATTAATTATCCAGTAAAATCCTAAAAAATCTGAACATAAACAGCTTGTTAACAAAACTTTGTTTTGCATGTCCCCACCAAAATCTTTCTCGTCTACTCTCTTTTGAATTAATGCAATGACTTGATTAAAAAGAAATTCCATCTTTTAGATTTGCCAAAATAAAGCTGCAAGTGCATTCTCCAATGAGAAACTTTAAGATAAGAAATTTAATTAAATCAAAGCTTTGCATAAATTATGGATAAAATTTAAAATGAAATATAAATTTCATTCATTGTTATTGATAAAGATAATATTATACAGATAGTCCTACAAAAGTAATATCAAAGTGGTTCAATGTGCATCATTTTTTTTATTTACTATTTTAATGCATTTTTAGATACTCCTATGATTTCCCATATGTTTTGTACAAGAAAATTTCACCAACAATTTGGAATTGTGAATAAAGAGACTTGATAAATTTTTCGGTAACTAATAACATAACAAATTCGCTATAAAGTGAGTATTTGAGGTAGGACGGACGATGGACAAGTTGCAATAAGAGCAGTGATGAAAAAGAGGTTAATTTTTATTTTCTTAACAACAATAAATTTGAATTACAAGGAAATCCATAAACAAGAAATTAGCTTAACGAAGGAAACTATCAAACAAGGTAGATATGACAACAATTAAACGTTATTGTTATTATTATTATTATTATTATTATTATTATTATTATTATTATTATTATTATTATTATTATATATCTAATGAAAATGGAGTGGATTTAGTCTCATAGGGGTGAAAATAGCCCCCTCCAATTTTGTTTACAACTATCAACAAATACATTTCTCCCACCGGCAGTACAGTGGCTAATATAAGTAAATTATAGGTTCAACGAAAGAACAGAGTATGTCAATTGTTTTACTCCCTATATACTAGCACAGAAAGAGATTTTACATCATAACATTTCTATAACTACCGGTGAGTTGGCTAAATAACAAAATGATGAGCATCATTATTAGATAAATGACACGATCACTATTGACAGTGGGCCTACTAAAAATTCAATAGTAGCACTCACTCAATTTACCATAAAGTATTTTTGACAAAAAGAAATTGGGAAAAAGACGAAAATCGTCCTTAAACTTTGGTTCTATATGAAATGTCGTTTTTATAGTCCGTGAAACTTTTCAACATTTTCATAAAATCCAAGAACTATGTCATTGGCTTTATGAGGTATCCTATCTTAATAAAGCTAAGCCTAACGATCGCATTAAACAAATTAAAGTGTAGGAATAATATTTCAAATTGAACCAAATTTCAAGGATCAAATGGTACAAATCAAAAGTTCTTAATTTCTATTGCACATTAAATCAAAATTTAAGAACCACGTATACTATTATCAAAAAAAAAAAAAAAAAAATTACCATAAAAGGACTGAGCCTCATAGAGATTTTTGGGAGGAATTTGTTTTTTGCACAAGCTATTGATGATTTGGTTACATTGTCTCGAGTCAAAAACATAGCAGCACCTTCCTCTCCTCCTCGGGAGAAAAAAAAATAAAATGCTCCATCTCGTAAATCATTCGCCGGAAAATATCTAGTACTTTTTTAGAGCCCGCAATCAACGGCGGGCATTCTCGCAATTCGTGAAAGTTAACGAACGGAAAAAGTGGAGGAGGAGGAGGAGGAGAACCACAACTTTTAATTTATCAGATTCCTAACTTTTGCGCTGGCCCTCGGTGGGGGCGCCCACTCCATCTCCCCAACCAACGGCTACTTTCTCTTGGGCCCTCTTTTCGGACCCAAAGCTTCTTTAACGTTAGCTTTTCTTGTCGGGATCAATCATCGACCGTGGGGATTGTGGGACCGGACGTGACAGAGGGGGCCCACTATCCACCTGATGGGCCGGGCCCGAAACCCTGAGATCCTTGACCCAGAAATGGGCTTCCGTCGCTATGCTCCATTTTTTAGCATGGACCGGACCGGACCGGACCTGACCCGAGAGCAGATCGCTTTTGGGCCGACGAGGCCCATCGCACTGTTCATTTGCAAACTTTAGTACCATCATACCATGACATTTCTCTCGACTGTCTTGATTGGGTACACGGGGTTCGCGATGTGCCGTCGTTCCCGAACCAACCGTGAACCGCCGATGATCTTTGGGCCGAGGGGACACGTGTGATAGGCACGTTTGTGAGGTCGGCCAATGCTCAGAGGACAAGTGTTATGGAATTCTAGGTGAGTTAAAGTGAGACTCATCAAAGTTTAGGTACTGAACAGGACCAAAACCGTTCATGGATGCAGAATCATTACAGTGGGGCAAATTCAAGAGAAATTATTTTTGCGTGCAGCTCTTTTTCTATGATAAGTTTTGGACTGGTTTTAATGCCTTGATGCTTCACCATTTGTCTCCATTATTGGATTCTTAATTAATTCGGTGTTTGTTAATGTCTTTGTGGGAATATAAATATTCCATGTAATTTCAAAATGTTATATCATATGACCCTCTTATAAAAAAAATATGAATCAAAAAATGGATCACGGACCCATTTTAACACCCCTAGTCATATGCATCACCCGTCATGTATAATAAAAGATTATTCCACAACTTGCTAAATAAGAAAGAGAAAGAAAAAGGATTATTCCACAACTTGCTAAATAAGAAAGAGAAAGAAAAAGAAAGAGAGACCACTATCATGTTATATAATCTTTGAATTAGTTGTCCTCATGCCATAATTATTCCTCCATTTATAGGTTTAACATTCCAATGCTCCCCAATAAAAATAATCCCTAATATATAAAGAAATCTTGTTAATGAATGTCTCGAAAACACTTGTTTAGAGTGATGATGAACAATGTTTCGATTTTCAATACATTCAAGTGAGAAAAACATCATAAAACCATTTTATTTAATTACTTAATAAGTATCATAAAGGCATTCAATCATTAATTTTCATATTAACCCATACGGGGCTTGAGTTAAGTGGGCTCCAATTCATAATTAGGGATTGTTTTCCGAACGCAAGGTAATACCCTAGATTTTCTATATTTAGTAATAACTTTCAATCATGAAATTATACGATGGTACTACTTGATGAACAACGTAAATCTTTTCCCCAACTTTATTAATTCAATTTCATCAAACCAAAAAATGTATTTCCTATATTGAATATCAAAGAAGAAGCACACAGTTCACGGGGTCAACGAGGCTTGTGATGAAGCAAACCTAACTTCTTAGTTCTTCAAATTGCCCCCACATCCACCGCAATAGTTATTAGGTAGATCAAGCCTAAAGCCGTTCAAATCTGAAATTCAATTCAGGGAAACATGATTTTGGTCCTATTCGGCAGAATTTCGCGGTCACTTGTCCTAATAAGGACGTGACATTCTTACCAAAAAAAAAAAAATAAGGACGTGACATCATTTGTTTTCTCCCCTCCTTTCTTCAGGTGCGCATTAAGCCAAGAATTATTTTATTCATGCATCAATTTATTTCTAAAACCGTAGAAGGGGAAAAGGAACAGGAAAACTTGCTCGAGCCGAAGCCCCTGGTTTTTTTTTTCCAGGTAGGAAAACCTGGTTTTGGCGACCGGGCGTCGTCACCCGGGCGCAAAAGTACAAAGGCGCACAGCACCTGATGAGCGAGGCCTTCCAACCTGTTGCTTGTTCCGTTCGATTCCGACGAAAGCCCGCCATGTCCGTTCGAGCCTGTGTTCCCTCCTCTCTTTCTCTCTCTCTCTCTCTCTCTCTCTCTCTCTCTCTCTCTCTCTCTCGGATGCTGATTCTCACCGGATGCAGTGCATCGCACTAAAGGATGTTTCGCATTTGGCGTGGTATCGTAATCCCCCTTTTTCTTGCCGGTCCGAAATGAACCACGCATTGCATTATTAGATGATGTTTCGCCGAATCCCTACTAGATGCGCCTTCATCTTTGCACGAAAGAGGCCAAAAGATCGGTGGATGAAATGTTTTATTGGACATCCTTCGCTCACGAGTTTCAAGCTAATAAGAACAGGGCAATAAGCATGTGATACCTTGCGCCACGCCATGAGAAATCTCCAATTCGGGCCGATTCCTCCAATGCAACCTCACGCACGATGATCAACAATATCCTTATGTGGGTATGCTCCCTTTATCGGGCATTCCTGTGCATGACACGTATCAACTTGAATCTCCATCTTATCGTGTCAAAGCTAACCCAGCCACAATGCCCGTCATCTCCCTTGACCTCTTCTAATAGAATGACTTCTCAAAAGCTTCCCTTCGGGCCATGTGACCACACCACAACTCCCACCTTCGCCCTTAAGTCTCTTCCACCCGGCCAAACCATGAAGGATTCTCAGAAAACACGTTGTTCAAGAAATTTATTTCTTAAGAAATTCACAAAGTATTTATACATATTAAAAATGGGCCACCAGTTAATCATAGGCTCTGATATTACTCATTATGATACGCTACGAAAATTCGATACCTTCGCGTACGTATAAAAGCAGATAGATTTGTTGGTTCCTCGTTCTCCAAAGGTCAGGTCGTTTTTGTGGGCCAAATATTGTCCCCAAATAAATAATTTATTCGGCAAACGTGTGATATTGCATGTTGTTAACAAAATTGAGGTCCACTCTTTTCAATCATTAACATGTAATCGTGTTAGAAAATTTATTTTTTTACATTTTAAAAAGATGATGTATTTCCACAGAATAAATAAAATACGATATTCTCGCTAACCTAATAATCTTTTGAATAAGGACAATATTTCTCAGATTTTTTTTTCCCTTACATCACTGGTTCTCGACTTTTACGTTATTGATATAATATAATACTTTCTAAAGAATCTCTCATAATTTGCCGATAGTGCATAAATGTTACCAAAATAGAGATAAACCTAATAGTAAAGTTCAATCATTCCATCTACATGAGAGCATTCGGGAAAAGTGTTAAAAAAAAGTCCTAAATATTTTATATTTGTGCCAATTTAGTCCTAAATCTTTTTTTTTGTGCCAATTTAGTTTTAAACATTTTTACTTAGAGTTGATTCAGTCCTTCCAGGCCAATTTTAGCTAGATTTTGCTAACTAGATACCGGTCGGGCGACGTGGCATGATCCGTGCTTTGACGTTGACAACTTTTAATAATATTTTAATTTTTTTATTTTGATTTTGATTTTCTTTTTTTCCTTCCCCTCCTCCAGCCGGTCGCTAGACGTCGGCAAGCGGCCGAGGTGACGGCCGGCGAGGTTGGCCTTGCCGAACCTCACCGGCCACCTCTCTAGTGGCCGCAAGGGCGGCCTCGCGCCGGGTGGCACCGGCGAGGCTCGCCCTCGCCGAATTGTGGCCTAGGCGGGGCTAGCAAGGCTCGCCCTCACCAAATCTGGCGAGGTCAAGCCTCGCCGGCCATGGACAAGGCTCGACCCTCACCGCCTAGCGCGAGGCCACCCTCGCGACCACTAACGAGGTGGCCAACAAGGTCTGGCAAGGTCGACCTCGCCGGCTGTTGCCTTGCCTCGGCCGGTCGCCGAGGTCTAGCAACCGGTGGGAGGAGGGGAATGAAAAAATCAAAAATCAAAATAAAAATAAAAATAAAAAATATTAAAATATTATTAAAAGTTGTCAACGTCGGCATTAATTAGGCCACGTCAGCCAGCCGGTATCTAGTCAACAAAATCCAACCAAAATTGGTAGAAAAGAACTAAATCGGCACTAAGTAAAATGGTTTAGGACTAAATTGGCACAAATACAAAAGGTTAAGGAATTTTTTTAACACTTTTCCCATCGTGCTCAAGTTTGGACATCATAACTTATGATTCCCGATTTTTCACGATTAGAAGAATGATTGTTGTAAAATATAGCACTTAAATTGGAAGGACTTTTTTTTGGTTAAAAGTTCCTATTAGCATTTGCTTAAACTTTGGAATTTAAAGAAATTGCAAAATTTTCACGGAGCCAGGATAAATATGCAATTTCCTTTTTTGAAGTAATTGAGCCTAAGCATGACTGTGAGAAGTTGGAGGCGCTCCCTCCAGCCCCCTCTAAACTTCTAAATCTGCCCATGATTATCTTTGTTAGTTTCGTTTATATATATTAACTTGTCTTGAAAACATCTCAAATTCCACGTAAAGCAAACTCAGTGGAGGCTTATGATATTACTGATATCAGGAAGCGTTATAGATGCATCACATTTTCTAATGGACAAAATCATAACTTTTAAATCATAAACAAAAATATTTGCAAAAGAACTGTTAAAGTAATTAAATATTAAATTATTCATTCATCTAACAATTTAAACTTTTAGAATAGTTGACAATAGTCACACAAAATTTTACATGTATCAAAATATATAGAAAATTCTCTATTTCTCTCTTCCGTATTCTTCTTAACTTGGTACAAGAGCCTTTTTTGCAAACCTACTACATCGGGTGCTTTTTTCTGCTTTATTATTCTCAACGGTGCACCCATGCATCCCAAGCAAATAAATCCATCCTTGCTGCTCAACAATATTCCATAATGATTGTTTTAGGACATCTTTGATGCATCGCGAAGTCGAGCTTTTCTTTTCCACGGAGGTATTTTTTGACGCCATGAAGACGCGTCTTCACACGGTAACTTCTCCCGTGCCTAGCTTATCCGCTTGCTGTAACCACACCAACCATATCGGTCGTATTAAAGTTACTATCTCGACAGCAAAGTCGACTGCCAAGGATGCATGCTGCTCGACTTCAATACCTCCGATTCTTGATGTTTTGTGTATCATTTTGAGAAGCTACACCATCACCAGACTCACTAGGGGTGTGCAACCGGACCGGGTTTACTCGGTTCATAGACCGGCCCACTCGGAAAATAGGGTTAGGAACCGGTTCCTGTTGAAACCGATCCGAGAACTAATTCCCAAAATGCAAAACTGATTTGAACCGGTTCCGAGGGATTATCCACACGGGAATCGGATTGACTGAGAACCGGTTCGAGAACCAGTTTGTAAGCACAACCCAAAAGTCCAAAACCAAAACCCTAATTTGTTCCTCTATTTCTTTCTTTACCTCTCTCTCGCACTCACAGACTTCAGCGTTTTCCTTCATCATTAATCTCCTTCATCAATCGTCGGCTTCCTCATCTGTAAGCTCAAGTCCAAGTCCACCATTGGTGTTGAGTTCGCCACCCGCACTCTCACTGTTGACGGCAAGGTCGTCAAGGCTCAGATTTGGGACACCGCTGGTCAAGAAAGGTCTCCCATTTTCTCCAACTTTCGATTCTTCTTTTTCTTTTTTGAATTCTTGTTGTTCTGTCTTGGATTTAGTTTTATGTAAATTTTCTTCTGAGTGGGTTTTAGAGGATATTGTTGTTGATAATGTATTCATGAACCCCCATCAATGTTACTTTTTGTGGGGAATGTTAGTTTTTAGGCTTTCTTCTTCTTCTTCTTCTTCTCCTTCTTCTTCTTCTCCTTCTCCTTCTTCTTCTCCTTCTTCTCCTTCTTTGGTTTTCTGTAAATTTTCTTCTGAGTGGGTTTTAGAGGATATTGTTGTTGATAATGTATTCACTTCTTTCTTCCCTTTATTTTTGATTCATTTTCCTTTTTGTGTTTCTTGCAAATTGCATGGAGGCCTTTCATTCAGGGTCCTTAGGGGGTTGCATTCTGCGGTCTTTCTATGTTCTTGCTAATTTACTTCTGATGTGCATGTGCTTGAGGAGTGAGTGGAATGCGAGGCCGAAGAAGGAGAAGAAGATCGAGCGCATCAAGGACAAGGTTGAGGTCCCTAGGTCGACTCCTCGACCTCTTCCTTTCAAGCTCATTTGAAATTCATCTTGCTCTCTTGTGCTCTCTTTTTCTCCAGTTTCGTTCGTTCGTGTAATTGTAGTTGTACTTCTGATTTACCAATTGGCAATGGAATATGGAAGCTGTTTGTATAAATTGTCAACGGATTTTTGGTTGAGATTCACTTTGTATTTTGGTTTTAAGATTAGAGAAGTTCTATTTTCTTTAAGATCGATTGTTATGCTGGTTTGAAAGCGTGCATAGTGACACTTAGGAACTTTTGGATAAGAATGAGAGTCATTAGCATTTTGATTGACAGTGTTTTTAATCGCTAGCCCTCGTGGTTTGCTGAAAGTGAGTGATTTGACTATTGATGACTTGAAAAATTGGAGAATAAGTTTATCTTTGGTGCAAAGCGAGGATAAGGGACACAGGTTAGCTCGTTGCTATGCAAATATGGTGTAACGCAATTAGAGGATATTGGTTAAGTATGTGGTTTTGATTAGCTTTGGGTTTGAGCTATTAAGAAATTGAGGAACCTAACATGCCAAGAAAGGAGAGAACTTGTTTTCAAGAAATTGATATGTGAGGTTGCTGTACAGCCAATTTTTATATAAAATGACAATTTGTGTATAGCTAATCATCGCGTATATGAGCGGTTGCAAAACAGGTTCCAATATAAACAGGATTAACCTTGGAATCGGACTGGAAAAACGTGGGTCAGGTACATGGTCCAAAAAAAGGGAACCAATTATAACAAGGTCGAGTATAGGGTCCAGGTCGAGAACCTACCCACCCTAGACCCGATCACCCCTAAGACTCATTGCTCTCAGACCAACTAAATTTGGAAGTTTCATCATTAATAACTGCCAAACACTACCTCATCCGCCATGTCTCATTAGTTGGACATTGTTCATACTTGCGTTCAAACTCAAGAAGACATCTTCAATACAACTTGAGTTTGAGGGGATGTTAGAGTTATTTAGGAAAATTATGGTGGCTTTTGTATCTCTCAAAATTATGTGAATATCGTCTATGATTTGCCTATTTGATTGATATGTTATCTTATTTAGTCATTCGTAAAGCCCAAAAATAGGTTGATAATCTTCATTATGAATATATCAAAGTATATAATAAAAAAATTATATATTTCTCTCTTCCGCATTCTTCTTAACTTGGTATCAGAGCTAAAGGTCAGGCGCCATTCGCCTCTCCAATTGAATTTTCATGCTTAGTACCAATCAAAAGACCAGGCTAAGTGTGAAGAGAAGTGTTAGAACATTTAACTAATAAACCATGCCTTTCATCTAATAGCTTAAATTTTTAGAAAAATTGACAGTAGTCCTATAAAATCTTACAAGAACATGTGTAACCTAGAAAATAGGCATAGTTGGGCAAGTTTCAACTTAGCTATTAGAAGTCGAAAGATAGATTTCGGGTTTCAAAATTTTAGAACCGGTGAATACAAGATTGGTTTTAAGGGTTCTAAGCTTTAATAATTCTTTCCTTTTCTTTGTGATATTTCACATTTTAATTTGTGAAATGATGGGAAGAAGCAGATTTGTATTTGTACTTAACTTTTCATGTTATTGTGTCTTAGAATTATGTTACTGTGAGCCATAAGCCAGTATTTTTCTTATGTACTCCATTTGTGTTTTTAAGTTGAATGCTGAATTTCGAAAAGTGGCTTTTGGTTTAACAAAAAAAAAAAAAAAAGTATCAGGTAATATCAGATCCCCTGAACTTGCTGAACCAACAGGTTTCAATTCTATAGTGGTTCTCGAAGACATAATAGATCTGATCATGGGTTTAGTGGCCAATGAATAGTCATGCCTCTCCCAAGTCACAAACTCTAGAAGACAATTTTTTTTGATGAGATTGGATAAGCGCATTTAGTGATAAATGACCAACCTGGCCTGGTTAAAGAGTTGAATGTAGAGTATCTATGATGGGTGAGCTTGGGCAAAAATTTACTTGATGTTCAAGCCCGGCTCGGGCCTACCCCATATGATATTTTTTTTCAAGATTGACATGGATTCTCTATCCTGCATAGTGCTCTCATTGATGCCTCAATAAATCTCAACATTGATTTATAGAAAATGTTATTAGTGGATGTGATTTATCGAGGCACGCCGATAGAAGTAGTTTGTGGAAGAAGAGGTCTTTATCCCTAAAAGAGCTTATGGGATAGCTTTCGGATTTCAAAAACTTGAAACTTGTGCATGTATGATAGATTTGAGAGCAGCGCAAATGAACTATCGGACTCTATGCTTGATGAGGATGAAAAAAGAGTCCAGTTGATATTTTTGATACGTTTTCCTATAAAATTGCAGAAAATGTAGAGAGCTCCAGAAAATACACTCTCCTTAAGCGCAAAATTAACGGCGCTCACACTATATTCTTGGACTGTAAAATTGGTTTCGCTGCATCTATTGCATGTGATATTGGTTGTATGTTCTAAGTTAGGATGAGTCGGGAATGCACTATATGAGGCGCAATCTAAAAAGGACGATGAACATTGAAAAAAAGTGGTGGGATTTCTTTTATGGGGGCTTCTATGGTCAAGTGACCTGATCAAAAGGTTACATTCCTCGCCGTTAAAAATGTTACAGTCAATTTGGACCGTTCATCTTTTAACTTGCTGATCAAGTTGCCCATTATTTTTAGTAAAAGCCACTCACACCTAGTAAACATATCTACAAAACTATTCTAATTTGTGGTAAAATATTTCATTTGCCGTAAAAACACTCATTCATGGTAGAATATATTGTGTCTAGTGTCTAGTAATATCTCCTTTCAAGGAGAGTAATAGAAACAAAAATTAATCAACTGAACTGGATAATGGGTAATTAATAACTTAAAAAAGAGCTAAAAACAAGATAAATAAATTTTAAAAAGAAAATGCTGTTTAAAAAAAAATCAGAAAGAAGAGAAGGTGTAAAATTGAACATTAAAAACCTAAAAAGCAGGTGACAAGTGATAAATAAAGATCACATGACGCGCTTGGTTTATGGCAAGGTTCGACTGTGACCTTGCCTGCAATCGGAGAGAATTGCGCCGCCCTCTCCTATGGGCAGGCGAGGTTCAGTGATTGTGGACATTGCTCGACCGAGGGTCCCCATGGAAGCCATTGACGTTGGAGGGTAGTGGCTGTGCCATTGCTCGGCCAACATCCTTTATTTTTGGTAAGTTTATTATCAACTGTTTTTCAGTGTTTTAATTATTACAAAAAAAAAAAAAAGATTTACTATGAATAGATCATTTGTATGAACAGAAATTTACTCTCGATGAATGTGCTTATACCACAGGATAGAGAAGTTGTGGCTAAGAACTACACTTTATCATACAGAGAATCTGATTTTGCTTTTAGAAAATAAAAAAGAAGTACTAAAAATGTAGACTTTCGATCTATTTACCTCAAGTAAATGACCTCACCTCCCCCGATGAAATCACCACACGAACCCTCCTTGCATCCAAAGACGAAACACCTTTCCATGGCGTGGAAGCTGCTAATTCACTTTTCTCCCTTGGACAAGGAAAGTCGTTTCGAAGAATCGCCGTGCATGCTTCGTTCATTCTTCTTCGCAAGTTCTCAGAGTCCCACGTTATCGTTTCTCTGTTAGTACGTACCATTGCTCTCTCTCTCTCTCTCTCTCTCTCTCTCTCACGCATAAGCAAGGGAACTTCAGCTTTTAGTACGTTGTATGGCCTCGCTTGTTACGTGAAGACTCGAAGGTATCTCTCAACCCTACGCAGATATGGGGCCGCAGAAGAGACCGGTCTTGTTGAGGTTTAGCTTTACCGCTTTCATCCCATTAAAAGTCCATCTACTTCCGAGGGGCTCTTAACAGAAAACCCTAATAGCGTCGCTGGTCCTGCCCTTTCCACCTTACGTTCGAGACTGTTTACGCAGGACAATGACCTGTCACGATTCGAGACTGTTTGTGCAGCAGTACAATGGCTTTTCCCGAGATCCCCTTGTCTCGAGAGCCTAAACTTTTAGCGGATGCATGAGGGGTTCGATGATCAGCGCATGGTATGTTTGTCTTGCATGCCCCATCGAGAGGAGAGGTGCTTCTGATGGCGTACCGTGTCCTGGTCCTCTCGTTAAGTCAGTCATCGTGCGCGAAGGATTACCGTTTCGGACGGAAACACGGGAGTCCGCAATAATTGAGGCGAATTTCATTGGATGCAATTGTTTTATGCTCTGAGAGCATCTAAAAATTTCTCCAAAATCATGTCCATGTACATATTCAAGAATCCTTTGACTATGATAATTTCCTTAGCGTGTAGTCGCGTATAGATCACATCCAGCGCAACGATAGAGTTCAGATCGTCTTTCACGTCGAACATCTAGATGGGTAGTCCTTTCCATAACCTAAAATCGCTCCAAATCCTAAAGTCCTTCCCTTAACCTAATTTACGCCCGGGAATAAGACAAGCCTCACTTTAGGGAATCAATAATTTTCCAATTCAGCATGCTTTATGTCGGCACTGTCATCGGCACGACCCAATTGGACCCCTCCATCATGACGATCAAGACTTTCCATGCAGGGAAGCTGAACTCTTTCTAACTTTAAAATGTAACCGAACGCTCGAATTAGTCGACGGGCCCGACGGGAAAGATTGTGCCAAAATTGAACAGTGACCCCATTGGAATTGGGAACCGACCAGCGAATCTCAACTGCAAGTAAAATACAAAAGGACTTCACAAGAGGATGGCTCCCCCAGAACTAGAGGTCCAACAATCCCTCGTTTCCTGAACGAGGTCAACAAAATCCTGCGTTTCCTTTTCTTTATTTCAGGCAGACATTCAACCATAATTTTAAGCTAAAAGGGAACAAACCCAAGATTTGGTGGTAATAAATGTTATTGATCCTCACTTAAGGCTTCAAGGATTACTAGTAAGTTCGAGCTCTCTCATGGATTCATTCTTCTAATTTCAGACGTACTTTCTGGTCGAGCTCCACCATGCTTGTGCCATCTCAAATGGTACTTAAGCTCGTTCCTATTCCCCATCCTGTGTTCAACTCATCACAACTTTACTTTTTTACAATAGGGTTTCCACCGGAGCACGATGTTCCGCTTATTATCCTAAAATAAGGTTGAGAAAGCAAGATCGCCCCGTGATATAATTATTCGCATACTTTAAAAAGTTTCAAAATATCGCGTTTTAGCACACAAGGAACAACCCCTAATCCAAGAACCTGTGATTATATTCGGATGGTCTAGGCTTTGGAATTCCTAATCTCAACCCCTTCCAATTTGCCATTAATTTACGGACCAACCTGCTCTTGGGGGCCACCATGAGTGGGTAGGTGTTAGGGTTTTCTGGTACCGTACTTTGCGCTCTAAGCATGCACATGCTTATGAAGAAAGAGAGTCCGATTGATCTTGATTTAGCCTTAATTAATTAATATCTTAATCATGGACCTGGTTTTGGCCTCTTCTGGGTCGATGAGTTGGGTCGAGCATGGACCCTCTTTAGGTGCAAACTGGATTCCACATGAGACGAACGAGGGCGGGGACGCGCGAGAGAGATTAGGGCACTAGCTGGTGTTCCCACGTTGGCGAACAAACGGGGCTTAATTAATTCAGTTCAGATCTCATTCATACGCCGCGGGCTTCCTTCGTAGTTTGCCTGGATAGCAATACGACAAGTTTGATCAGATATCCTGCTTATCTTTAAGCCGCGGATTTAAAGTCTTTGGTGTGTATCTATAAAAGTGACTGGTTCTGGATTTCGTTCGTCTAAGTAATCATGTTGACGAGAAAAAGGGATGGGAGATTAGGGTCCGCATGGGCCAAACGTACAAGGCAAAAAAGTGTCCGCAGGATAATTATTCTAAACATTTTCATTCCAATTGGCTTTTTCTACCTAGAGGGAAGACTCGTCAAATAAGAAAAGTACGAAAAAAGTCATAAATATATTACATTAATACCAATTCGGTCATAAACTTTTCAATTAAACTAATTCAGTTGTAAACCTTTTCACATTGATATTAATTCAATCTATCCAGCCAATTTTGGCTGACTGGCACTAACGTGGGATAGTAAAAGGAGGAAGAAGAGAGAGAAAAGAAAAAGGAAAAAGAAAAGAAAAGAAAATATTAATAGAAAATTCAAAAAAAAATACCATGTCAATGTCCAATCACTAGTTGACGTCCACGTCAGCGCCGGTCAACCAAAATTGACTGGATGGACTAAATTGATTCAATTGAAAAGCTTATAATTGAGTTGATACGAATGCAATAGGTTCATGATTTTTTTGATGCTTTTCCCCTTGTCAACCTGATAGTTCGGATCAGATCGAAAATGGGTTGATCCAAATAAACTCATTTCTATGTAATGCAAATCTAGTGATCTATACTCAACCCGACCCATATCGGTAAAATACTTTCGTATTTAGCCAAATTTAGGGAAACTCATATGCAAACCGAGAAAAGAGTGGGGAGTGAGTGAGCACGAGAGAAAATGAAGAGATGAGCCATAGAGGTGAGTTAGGTTTAAGTAAGTTGTAAACCTATTTATGACCCATATTATGTTAGATTTCATCATTCTAAACCCATTTATTAGATATATCTAACTCACGTAACAACTCGCCCATTATTTATGGGTTAAGAAATGGGTATATAACCTATTTTAATAAGTCTAATAAGAGGATGTTAGTAACATTTGGGAGATTCCCCATATCTCTTTGATTCTTCATTTCTCTCAAGACTGAGCATGCACGAGCTCTCATACACATATATACTTTGATTGTGCACATCCTTGATTATTAATAATCGATATTTCAATATCTTGCTACCTTATATAGTCATGCAATGTTCATTATGGAATACATAAAATAGATATTACACAATTCTCTATTCTGCATATTCCTACTAGTATCTCTCTTGATATATCTCTAACGGTCCAAATTCCAAGTGGCCAATGACCCAAATTGAAATGAAAATGTTAGCGACTTAAAGGAAAAACTAGTTTGCAAAATTCATTCCGGATGCCATGCTATGCAATACTCCTACTTAGATATAATCCGCTGGTTCAAGAACTCATTTACAGTCTTAAGAGATCATTTCCTTAAACAGAAAGTATATTCGACATAATTCATTAAGGAGCAAAGTGCATCGACTAGCTAGCCCCATACACAGGTCGGATAATACGAGATTGCAGAGTCTTGAGCCGTCTCAACCATGCCTAAAGCGAGTTGTCAGCATGTCATCAGGATCAAGATGCCCGGAAAATTGAAAGGGCGAAAGGAAGTGGCCCTTATATCCATGAGACTTCTGATATCCCTCGTTAGATTGCACAACAAAACTGCAATGCCTTCAGAATGAGATATATATTATACATATATAGCCTTTGAACTGATTCTTCTCAAAAACGGTGAAGTCATTTATGCGCCAACGAAATATACCAAAATTTGACTCAGTTTCTCTCCAAACATTTGATGTTGTATTCCAATTTGTATCCACACCTGACGCATATCTGAATGCTTGAAACGTGGCCCGTCATTCTCCCAAAAGGTGTACTAAACATTTATTGCTGTGATTACATCATATAGAAATATATGGAAGAGAACTATATAATTTATGTGTTTTCCACAATGAAGAGTACATAAGGCATTTACAGTTTTCACAAGATTACTAAGGTAACAATATATTTACTGACGACTAAAAAGAAAGGTAACAATTTATTACATTACTAATTACGATCAATTAGAATCCATTAAAGATATGCACAGTTGTCAAAGATATAGAGAATCAAGAATGATACGGAGAATCTCCTAAAAATATTTCTAACAACATTAATGAAAGATAGGGAAAATTGTCCAAAAAATCTTAAACTATTACATTTTTACCAATTTAATTTTACATATTTTAATTACGTCAATTGAGTTCTAAATTTTTTCATATTTTGCAAATTGAGTCAATCTACTTAATTTTAGTTGGAAATAGTTGGCGTGGACGCTAGCTATTCTATGTGGCATGACTAGCACGATGATGTAGACAATTTTAATAATATTTTTTTGAAAATTTTTTATTAAAATTTTCTTTTATGTTTTCTTTCTTTTCTTTTCTTTGTTTTTTGTTTTTTACAACTCTAGGTGGCGATTCTCGCCACCCACAAGCAAGGGCATTGGGCACTTGCCCAGATCAATTGGCCAAATAAACTAAATTGGCAAAACATGAAAACGTTTATGATTCAATTGATATAATTAAAAAGTTTATAATTGAATTGGTAAAAACACATTAGGTTGAGAACTTTTTGAACAAACTTCCCATGGAAGACTTGTCCATGGAGTTATTCCAAACTTCTAATCATTAGAGAACTATAACATTTAGATTTCATGTCTTGACATACGTTGTCATGCAAGTTAATTTACATCACACCTCAAACTAATAGAATGATGAAATCCAATAAATTATGTTAACGAGTAACTTCAATGTACTTATTAAGGCAAGGATTATGTAAATTTTATGGTTTTCGATATTTTGTCTTTCTCATGCTATTTTTTTTGCGTAATCACTAATTTGAAATGAAAGGATTTTTAATCAAGCATGCTATTTTTTGTATAATACATGCTGGGCAATGAAGTTTTTGAACAAGTAGTTTTATCAGGACACGTGTTAGCATATGAAAGAAAGTCTACACTATCATCATTGAATAGGTGATGTGCATGTGGGAATCCGATCTTGTCATGTGACAATATACACTTATGGACACGCATCTACCGGTGATTATTATGCAAACTTCATGTCATGCTTTTTCAGGGAACCAAAAAAACCAATCGAGTGTAAGGAAGAACTTTTTTTTTTTTGAACAAAGTGTAAGGAAGAACTTAAAGCACTAGAAATTCTGCCTGACCTAATACTAAATGGAGAAGCGAGCACTCGATTACTCAAATTACTATCAGACCAAATAATATAATAATAATAAAAAAATACTAGCGACACTTGATTACGTCCACAATGGTGTACGTCAATTCACAAGTGAATTATTAGCGACTTGGTAGGGAAATGATCGAGCCGATAATTGCTTTTTGCGTCACATCAACGAGCACTTCCAAACTAAGCCAATTGGACAGTAGGAAAAGGAACATTTCTGATAATCATACTTTAGTAACTACAATCGATTATAAAAAGACAGAACATACTATCGAATTCCACGCGATAATAAGCTCCGGAGAGGAAGTGCCAAACTAGAGGATGTGCTATCGTAACGCGATACTACCTACAGTGACTACGGCTAAAGCCAATGAATATATATAAATAAATAAAATAAAATTGGCCTATGGTTTGGTGGACGTTGACCATACTCTAATCCGAGTTATGTACACATAATTCAAACAAAAATCCCACGGAGCAAGCTAACTCGATCGAACGGGTGTAAACAAATGAAGCTAGGGGGGCAAGTTGGGGGGCTATCGTCCTTGAAGACTTAATCGGCCATCGAATTGCATAATCTAATGATTTCCTGGGGCGATGCGACTGATGGAATGCCAGTTGGGTCATTGGATTTCGGCCGACTTCTTTAATCACAATTACATAGTATAATAAACGCGCGAAAAAGAATCACAACATGGGGAGCCCCGCTACAACCGGAATGACACAACATCAAAGCTTATCATTATTATAATACCCTGCCGTGAATGGTAAATTCGCGGTGTAATATTCCCTCCAAGGTAGAGCCCGAGAAACGAAGGGGCACGGCAAGAAACCCTAGAAGGAATGTCTTCCTATTTTAAGCGGGGGGGGATGTACGAATTTCATACCGTGAGGGGCCTCAGAATATTGAAATGGGCATGAATGAAATTGGGTGAAAGATCGAAATTCGAGAAGGGGAGAAATCGTTTAAAAAAAAAATAGGTGAAAAACGAAAATAGTGAAAAGTCTTGGGAAGAGGGGAAGTTTACATCGGAGATGATTACAGAGTGGCGGTTTGTGTGGTCACATGGATTCCTCTGTGCATGTCCGACGTCTGAACTGAAGTAAGTCTCTGTTCTGTTCCTTTTTTTGCGTTCATTTCTTCGTTGATTTCTTCGAAATTTTTTTCCAATTTTTATAATTTCCCTCTCTGTCTGTCTCTCTGTCTCTCTCCCTCTCTCCCTCTCTCTCTCTCTCTCTCTATTATTATTATTATTATTATTATTATTATTATTATTATAGATCTCGTAGACAGAATCTCTGGGGGCGGGGGCATCATCAGCTTTTCGTCATCTCTCTCCTTTTCCACGTCCAAGTGTCCGACCGCATTATTACCAAATGAAACCGCATGTCGCATCCGGCAAGGGTTAGGCGACCCTCTCTCCATTTCCGATATGGAGGTAGAAATTTAGTTTATTCCTCCTCTTCTGTCCGGGTCACGAAGTTTCGTTCTCCTCGCGAAAGCTCGGTCTTCCCTCCCCATCATTATTGCCCTCCGGTCTTTAATGACCATGATTGGCCTTGAATGCGAGAGAGGAAACGACGACGTTCGGTCCGACTCAACTTAGATCGGGCATAGCTATGAGAGGTCGGATCGAGTCGAAATGAGAGAAAGGAAGCGCAGATCCAGCTCTTAACCACGCAATGCACAAATTAGAGGGGAAACCCTAGATTTCAATGCTTTTCGGCTGGCTTCAAATGGCCTTTGACTTCGTCTTGAGCTGGCTTTATGTTGGTTTTATTTTTTATTTTTTTTGGTTCTATTGAACTTCACTTCCATTTTGCGGTGCCAACTACTAAATTTTTTTCTACAAAGAAAACAAAAATAGTCGGAGACGACTTGCGTGTGGACATGATTTGTCACTAATTGCACGATCGAGCAAGTTAAATAATCCATTAAATTATGGGGGTCTGCTCAAGTTGCGGGATATGCATTTGATCTCTACGCAACCAAACATTGGTAGAGGAGTAGGGTCCTAAGCAACCAAACGTCTTGGGCCCCAATCGATTTCGAGGTTGTTCTTGGTCCCTCGCTCTTTGTTAATTGTACCATCCATACGTGGCTCTTGTCCGAGTAGGAGGAACTAATCGGACATGCGTATAGGTATTCACTTCCACCTTTGTTATACACGTGTATATGCTACGTTTGCCTGTTTCTCGATAAGTTAAGCTTTTAGAGGAAAACGTTTAATTTTGATCTAGTATTCAAACAAATCGACACTTCGATCTAGCCATTATTGCGTAATTTCACCCTAGTTGCTTTTCGTTTATCCTATTTGTCGATTTTCTTGCCAACGCGAGCGCATCCCACCTCCCTGCACATATATTCGGGTGTAAGGTCCAAATTATCTACAAAGAGCGATCGACACTTCGATCTAGCCATTATTGCGTAATTTCACCCTAGTTGCTTTTCGTTTATCCTATTTGTCAATTTTCTTGCCAACGCGAGCGCATCCCACCTCCCTGCACATATATTCGGGTGTAAGGTCCAAATTATCTACAAAGAGCGAGTATTAAGGGAAAATGATTTGTCTAGCTAACATAACAACGAAATAAAGGTCACAAGTTCGAACTGTAGCATGTCTCAGTTATCTAATTTAAGTCACACCCAGTTATTTCTTTTATGTTCCTATATGTTTCAATCTCTTTGTTTATGTTCATTTCAAGTGTTTGGCATGTGAAATGAGAGAGATAAGAAGTGGGGTTATACATAAAAGAGACCTAAGCATTTGGGAAAATTCTTTGTCTAAACAACTAATCTAGAGGAACTTGTAAATTATTTACCAAGATGCTCGTGCATAAGAGAATCTCTCTTATCTCTGTCTAAGAGGAGGAGTGGGCAATGACCGGTCTCCACTTCCGATCTCACGTGCAACATCCTGTAGCAGTCTCCTCCTCCTTCCCTCCTCCTTTCCCCTTCCACCCCTTTGATGAACCCCAATTTAAAACCCCCTCTCCGCGCACTGCCTTTTCCTCCATCTCGAACCTCACCACCGAAAAAAGGCGTCTTTGTTTGTTCTTTCAGAGCAACCTTGCGCCTTGGCTTCTTCTCCTTCTTCTCCAAAACCACCCCCTCTCTCTCTCTCCTCCGTTCGCTCTGCAAGAAGAGAGAGAGAGAGAGAGAGAGAGAGAGAGTAGTTCATAAAAAAGAGAGAAAATGGCGCTCGAAGCAGTGGTGTACCCACAAGACCCTTTTGGCTACAGTCGGGATCAGTACTACGCCCTGGCCGGCGGGCTCCCGGAATTGGCCGACGAGAAGACCTTCCTGGACGCTTTCAACGACGACCCCACCGCCAACAACCCATGCTGCTGGGACTACTACTCCTCTTCCTCGGCCAACACCTCGGCCATGCACGGCGTCAGCATCAGCAGCGGCCAGTGGCCGGCCCTGGACCCCAACTCCTCGTCGCCGGAGACCACTTGCGCCGCCGCCGCCGTCGCCGCCACCGCCGCCGAGGTCGGCAGCGGCGGCAGCGGCCAGCCGTCCCCGTCTGCGGCGGCGGCCGGCGGAGGGGGAGGAGGAGGAGGCGGCGGGAGGAGGAAGAGGAGGAGGAGCAGGAGCAGCAAGAACAAGGAGGAGATAGAGAACCAGAGGATGACCCACATTGCGGTGGAGCGCAACCGCCGCAAGCAGATGAACGAGTACCTCGCCGTCCTCCGCTCCCTCATGCCCCCTTCTTACAGCCAGCGGGTCAGTCCATAGCTAACACTCGCCTCTCTTCTTTTCTCCTTCGATGAACGAGGACGTCGGAGCGAGTCAAGATCTCCTATTTCCCCTTTTTTATTTTTAACGTAGTTGATGACGACAACCTTTTCCGACAGGGTGAGGTCAAATCATCTTGAACGCCGCCCGCCATCCATCCTTTTCCCCTCTCCTTTCTCGTGACTGCCTTTTTCGCGATTGCCTCGGTGTTTTCGGCTTTCCCCGCATTTCCTCTTTCCTTAAAAAATGGCTTGCGAAACGCTAATTCCGCATCCGATTTCCAAATATGCAAGGACTGCGCCTCGTTTGTTTTTTAATCATTCGTTCGTTTTGAGATCCGGGGACGAATTCCCTCAATATCCGAGCTCGAGAATTCACAAATCTAGATGCATTCTGAATATATATTAGTATATAACTCGACATCTTCATTTATGTGTTTTGTTATTTTTATTTTCTCAGGGTGATCAAGCGTCGATCATAGGAGGGGCCATCAATTTCGTGAAGGAGCTAGAGCAGCTCCTTCAGTCCATGCAGACCCACAAGTCGAAACCGAAACCACTGCAAGACCTCGCCGCCGCCGCCGCGGCCGCCACCGCCAACAACAATGACAACAGCAACAATGACATGGCCTCGCCTTTTGCCGAGTTCTTCAGCTTCCCGCAGTACTCAACTCGGCTGGCCTCGGCTCCATGCGGCGGGCCGACCGAGCCAGCCACGGCTCTGGAGGACCGCGGCGGCGTCCCCCACCCCCAGTGGGCGGTGGCGGACATCGAGGTGACGATGGTGGAGAGCCACGCCAACATGAAGATCTTCTCCAAGAAGAGGCCGAGGCAGCTGCTCCAGCTGGTGGCCGGGCTGCAGGGCCTCCGGCTCACCGTGCTCCACCTCAACGTCACCACCATCGACGACTCGGTCCTCTACTCGGTCAGCGTCAAGGTACAGTACATTCTCACGTTTCTTCACCATACACCCACTTGTCTTTCTCCCTTGTTTTTTCTCCGTTTCCTTTGCCATGAAATGATACGCCCACGTGTTGATTATTAGGTAGCCATGTCGTTTACTGCTCATGCAATATGCTCTCCGTCTCAGCTATAATCATAATATATTCCGAGACGTTTTGGTCCGATGATATCGTCGCAAATTGAATTTTACTCGTATTTAGGAGTGTAAAGTGTAATTCTACGTCACTTTAGTACGCGATCATAACTTGTCTCATATGCATGTCGTCTAGGGTTGGATATCGTAATATGAATGACAAATACAGAATTTCTGGTGCACTGCGAGATAAGTTGAGATTCACAGGAAAATATAAAATTTTACGTGTTCTCTGTTCCTTTCTTTTGTTCTTTTCCTGCTGATTTTCCGCTACAGCATGATTAATTTTTTGGCTTGACTATGAGGGACCGTTTGGGTTGGGTTTAAAGTCCTCTAAGCAATAATCTAAGCACCGGGAAGAGAATACACTGTTATTATACTTAAACAAAATGAAAGTGTTCAAAACAACTTTTTATATTAATCTCAGTGTTCTTTAGTAGACTCTAAGATTTACTTACCGTTAAATATAATAAGAATCACTTTTCGATCTTTAAAGTAAAATTTAAAATGTCAACTGTCAATCGCACCTTGTCGTTGCTTTGAGTGCAGTCGTAGATTCATGTGTTTTAATTGTATAACGAGCCAACTGGTTAGGTCCACCAAGAATGTACATTCATAGTTTCCTAGTTGAAAATTTCTTCTTGTGATCTTCTTGTGATCTTTTCTTTCTTTCCCTTTTAAGGATGCAATTTAATTTATTTATTTCCAATCAGCTAACGTGTTTCCTTTTTTCTATGTGATGGTAAAATGAGACAGGTGGAGGAAGGATGCCACTTGAACACGGTGGATGAAATCGCGGCCGCTGTCCATGAATTGCTACGTAGAATCGAGGAAGGAGCTGGCGCTTTCACCTAAACTTGATTTGGAACCCTAATTAACCAACCCCCGCCCCCCCCTCTTCTCTTCTGTAACTGCGTTCACAAGCGCCTTTTTCTTTTCTTTTCCTTTTGCCTTCTTTTATCTTGCTTAATTCCACCTTTTAATATATTCAAACGTTCTGTAATTACCTCTCTCTCTCTCTCTCTCTCTCTCTCTCTCTCTCTCTCTCATATTTTTCATTTTCTTTTAGGATGTTCTGTGGAACTATGGTCTCAACTATGGTCTCAATTATGTTAGCTGGGATTCATTCTTATATACTATAGATAATTAATTAGAGGGGCCACTTACATGAAACATATAAAAACGAATTATAGCTCGTTTTGAACAACATGAGCGGGGTTGAAACTCTTGTTATCAGCTGAAAGTATATGTGAAATTATGGTCCTTTTTCTCTGAAGGACGTACCACATTAAAAGTTGTCTCAATTATGGTCTCAATTATGTTTTCTAAGGTACTCATTGACCGAAAAAAAAGGTACGTACCACAGAGAAACATGAAAAATTCCATATCTTTTTGACAAAAATCAAAGCATTATAAGATCAAGAGAGCTTTTGACCTAATACCATCGCCTTGACATGGAGGTATTCAGATCTTGGACCTGAATCATCACCTTGACTTGGACTTAAACCATCTATTCACCTTAAGGATACATCCAACTCCCCTCAAACTTCCTGAAAAGTAATGAATAAGAATGAAATGAGAAGATATGTTCAAGAAATCTCGGTGCCATATGTAGTGAACAGACGCTTTGAGTAGGTATTGACAGTTGGCCATTGCCTATTGAATTTGAAACATGCATCGACAGGTAATGACAACTAGAAACATCAAGGATTAGTCATTTGATTGTTGAATTTCAAATTTGAGAGTTGTAAGAAATAAGGCCGATTAATGCCATAAAAAAATCCTAAATTGTTGTGGCTCATTCCATTTTAAAGAAAAAAAAAAGATATGGGAATTTTACGCTTAGACACATGTACCCAAAACTTTTTTTCATGCCATGAAAATTCCCAAAGTGATATCATCAGCCCAAATTTAGCATTCTGTCCAATTTCACAATTAGTCGTAATAAGTGATGTCTAACATTATAGATGCATGTCATTTGTTCAAGGGTTAATACCTTAAAAAATCATTACCGAACATATTGGCCCAAAACTTTTTGGTCTAACAAAATCTCAATTTCCTAGAATGGCCATTACTATTTTCTCCATGGTTACTACCCTTTAAGATATTTTTTCTTTCTCGAATACAAAATCTTCATCTTGAGTTGTTTCTTCGCAAAGGTGCAAACAATTTCTATGCAAAAACTAGATTTACGATATACTTGTTAGGAACACGCAACAAAAACCGATACCTTCACTTGGGGAGAGACCTCAATTTGAGTCCGTCAACATATCAAGTTAGACAAACCTTAGTTGAAAAGTTTAATCCAATGAGTTTAAGCCAACTAAGATATATTAATTTTTCCAAACCACACAAATTTGCTAATGAAAGACTTTTCTTTCTTTCATGATATATTCACCAAACATTAATACACTCCTATACCTTTACTTGGGGAAATTGTTAAGAGGGAGTTCAAGTCCAAGTTCGTTAACATATTTAGTTGAACCCACATTCATTCAAAAGATTAAGGCTAAGATTAATGAATCAACAAAGATAAATTAGTTGCTTCACACCACACAAATTATCCGAAATGTGGGATTTTTCTAGCACACCTCATATGTGCATCTTAATAATCTCCTTCTTATGTGAGTGAATTATGAAAACTGTCCAAAAACTTTGTTGCGCAATAGATTTTGACCAAAGGATCCCAAGACTAAGTTATTCATTATATCTGATTGAACATGCTTTTACCTAAAAACTTATGCTAATGAGTTATATGCCGATTAGAATACGTTAACTAACCCACACTACACCAATGTCTTGATAAGAGATTTTTTTAACACAACTTACATACAGTTCTCAACAATGATGCTTCATACAAGAACGCATTAATGTACTCAAAAGTCTATTTTAATTATGAAATCAAATCCGCAAGTTCCACATGAGAAAAAAGAAGAAGAAGAGCACATATATTTTTGTTTAATCAGTAACATTAATATATTGAGCGGGATCGGTCTTTCAATTTCTTTTCATCTTCCTTGGTGGGATAAAGCGAATAAGATGATTCCAGAAAAGAAAAGCCATCGAACCTGCTACCCATGGTGGTCCAGAGAGTTGTCGTTTACATCAGATATTCATATATATTAAGCGGGATGGCCTTTTCACTCTCCTTTTCATCTTCCTGGATACGAGAAACCTTACTAAGATGACTCTAGAAAAAGCTCTTTTATCTTTTACCGCATGGTGGCCGCTTTTCAGGAAAAGGCAAAACCCTAAAAGCCTTTCTCCTTTTTCCCCTTTCTGGGAGTGCAACCGTTTGCTGCCACCTTAATACAAACAAAGAAAAAAATGCTTTGGGGTGCATAAAAGGCTTTTTCAACTTTCTTGATTGGAACATTGCTCAGCCAATCGGATTTATTTTGAGTTGGGGACCTAAAAAAAAAATTGTTTTTATGCATTAGATGTTAATTGAGGAAAAAAAAAGTGTTCGGTTGGTTTCTTTTTGGTCATTTATTAATATTTGATTGTAATCATCACGTGATGTTGCTCAAGCTATTTCTGTGTCACTACAACGACATTAGGAATTGATACTTGGGAAATGATTATTGGTTTGGACACACTGCTTCATAGATATCTCAGCTTTTTCAAACTTGGAATTACATAGAGATTAAAAAAAGAAGAAGAAGAAGAATTTGTGGATTTTACTGGGGTATAACAATTACAATGGAATTGGGGCCTTGACCCTTCTATTTTTAGTTTTCCTGTGCCGACCGCCTAGGTCGCGTAGGTCGCCTTGATCTAGCTTTGCGAGTGCTTTCTCTTGCTTCACCATCTCCCCTGGCTCGGCTCGCGCTTCACCTCCGTGGGGTTTGCTTTGGTTCGTCGGTGTCTCGCCTTTTGGTGTTTTTCTTCTCTGTTGGTCTTGTTGTTGTTGGTAGGTTGGTCTACCCGGCCCTGCATGGCCGCCCTTTAGGTTAGTTTGGTTTTTTGTTTGGTTGGTTGTCTCGGCCCTACGTGGCCTTCTTTCTTGGGCTTCATGTTTCGGCCCTTGCTAGCTTTGACCGTTTTGCGGTGTTCTTTTGTGTCCGGCGCCCTTTCACTCAATTAGACATTGTGTCTTTGTTGAGTACAAGTCTTGTGGTGCGTGATCTTGTAAATTGTTGGTTAAAGCTTATTATATCATTACCCTTTACCAAAAAAAAAAAAAAACAATTTGTACATAACGTAGTTATTTTATGGAAGTGCAAATATAACGTTCACATTCATGAGTAATTATGAGTTCATCGTGTCTCTACCTCAACCTCAAACAACTTTCATAAGTTGATCTAATTTGAAACTCACCGGTTCACGAACATGGTTAATTGACAATCCCCTTTTATATTGTTTCAAACCCATGGTCGGAATATAATCATAGAAAGGAACTACACCCACATATCACAACCTAAGATCTCATGTTTTTGCAGAATAGCAGTTAAAATGACACTCTAGAATGGCTTTTTCTCAGGCGCTCACTTGTGCACAATCTTGATACAAATATTTATCTTCCATGGCATTCTCAACAACTAAGATATCAAGTCAGAGATAAGATTGTTGAGGATGTTAGGAAGCAAATTGAGATGAGATAGAGCTTTGTATCTCCTTAAATTCCATCACTAATCCAAACTCAAAATCAGATAAAAATCATCTTGCTCGATAAGCTAGGCGTTTCATCGAGTCGGATCGGGTTGACCCCTTATAGGCGCCTAACAAATGTTAACCAAGTCCAGCAAATTTCTAGTAAGATTGTTTTGGACAAATGTAATGCGATTTCTAAATGTGTTGTTCACTGAGCGCCTAACTTATAACTACGATATAATGCAGTAGGAGTTTGCGCAGTGAAAAGAACGTGACATTGGCGGTCCACTTGATTGGAAATGCTTAGCTTAATTTAATACCTCCAAAATCCAGATCGGAGGAAAATATAGCCCTTTATTTCCATCTTATATAGCTTGGGTATGGGACACGGCGCTTCGCCACTCCGCGGTGCCGAACCCTGAACGTGGAGTGGGCCAAAAGCGGCAGAACTGGCAGGGCCAGAATAGATTTTGCCCCTCCCTGCCAATCCGCCTCGCCGGATGTACTTATTTTGCTATTATTTGTACATGCAAAGGATACGTATTTATTTAGTTTCTTATAGATATTATATCCATGTTTGTTATTGAAAACTCAATACGACCTATATTTGGAAATTAAAATTGGAAACACGCAGGTCTTGGGCTAGAAACAATAGAGGAGAGCCGAAAGCCTTCGAAAAGATAGATTAGCTCACTCTCTATTAGTGGGCCCAAAATGACCTGCGCCAACACCCTAATTTCATCGAAATTGGGACTCTATCCCCCTTTGCCCATCTTCTCAGCACACGTTGGGTGGCCACTTAGGGGTGGGCTAGGCATGGGCAACGGTCCACCAGGACCCTGACCCACACGGGACATGTAAGGGTCAGACTTACGTGTGAGGGGAGTATTAAATCCACATTTCAAGGTTGAACTGAGAACAACCTATTGAACTAGCTTATCAAAATCCGTTGGTTTAGTTGTCGATTCAATTATCCGAGAATTGGTTGGGGGCAAGTATGTTACTGGTTCTACCCCAAAAATTGGACCATGCAACCTAGTCCACGTGGCATTTCTTATTTATTCAATTTATATATAAGATGACGCTAATACTAGTAAATTTGAAACTAAGATGACCTTATATATGTTTCTTCTTTCCTACTTTTTTTAAAACAAAGAAATGTCAATAATAGAGAACCAAGTTCAAAAATCATCATAGCTACAACATACTCATTAATAGTGGACATTAGGCACATCATGAATTGCCTTCTTAATTAATAGATGACGTTCTTCTTCTTCGCGCGCGTGGACTAACATGCGTCTAATATAAAGAAATTCACAATGATTGATGCCTCGACTTTTGTTTATTATTGTGATAAAAGGTTGGGAAAGGCAACCAGCACAGCTCCTTGGTTTGGGCTATATACCATAAGGATTCACACACGCACGTACGTGCACTACTAAATATCCAGTTCAAACCGAACTGCTCAGTTCTCCCGCAAATCTACAATTCCATCGTCACAATTCGTGATGTCGGAAAATACTCAAGTGTAGCTACTTCGTATGGGCGCTACCCTAAGGATCTTTACACATGTTACTAAATATTCGGGCTAAGTGGAACTACTTGACCCACCCATAGGTATATGATTCCGTCATCGCAATTCATGATGAAGACATATACTCAAGGCACAAATCGGGACGTACTCACAGAGTATTGCATAGATTCGCTTTATTCTATTAAGCCAGTGGCGCTGTAAGAATCTACGAAACATACATCGGGTTTTATTGAAGAACGCAAGTTCCTGTACGTTTCTTACAATCACATCCCTCGACTCTATGTACAATTCTCTCTCCCGGGACAAATTCCATCCTTGGCTTTAAGGCCCTTGAATCTCAAAAAAGAGCAGCTTCACACGGCGATGATCTTTCGCAGAATCGCCATTAATCACTTCCATTAGGAGATTTTAGCGAAGAAATCACTTCGATACTTTTCACACATGGAACAAGATACAAACTATATGTACTCTAGGAATCAAGAGAGAAACAAAGTTCTACTTGATTGTACTTATTGTGCGCTTGATGTTACCTTCAAGATGACTCTATGATCATTGCAGTCGACAGCTTTCCTCTTTTGCAATTTCCGGATTTCCGCTGCGCAAGCCATTTGGGCCTGCTTCCCGAGCAGAAATCCGTACTTGAAAACCCCTTGATCTTATGCCCGTTTGATCAGAAAAGGAAAAATTTCTTGCGAGTGTGTTAGGAAGGCTGAGCTGAATCACAGCAGCTCCGACTGTCTCTTGATAGGAGGAACCCTTCGCTGCACGAATGCGATCTCGTCACGGTCGCCGAACTTGGATTGCTCAGGAACTGCCCAATTGAAGAACCGCCCATTCTTCCATCAAACACCTTCTGATGTTGATCAACCGTCCCCTGAGGACCGATTGTTTGATCTTTCTCGCTGCGAGACTTCCTCAGGACAAACAAGGGTGACAGAGTTCCTAGAGAATCGGTGGAATCAGCTGCTGCTTGATCACTAGCAGGGTCTCTGTTGACTTCTGCGTCGACCTTCAAGATCACTTGACCATCAGCAGCTGCTACTTCATCTTCATCCTCTGTTTCTGTTCTGGTTTCAGGAGCACCGTATCTTTCGTGGCTGCCTCCCAACTCCACACCCTGTGTAGAATTCTCTGCCCGGGCGTCTTCATTGAGTCCCATCATCTCCAAAGTTGGCCCGGGGGGATTGAGATTTGTTGTGGCAGATATGATGCTGGCGCGGCAGAGTGGACAATTCGTGTGAGACCTCAACCAGGTATCAATGCAGTGTAGATGGAAAGCATGGCTGCACTTGGGCAACAGCCTTAAAGTTTCGCCTTCTTGGAACTCGTTCAAGCACACAGAGCAATCACTACCTTCTATCAACCCCTCGCCCTTCCTGTACTTGCAAACCGTTATCGAGTTTATGATCGACTGCTGCAGGCCCACGGTGGTGATGAACCATACGGGGTGGTCGATGCGGTTCTCATCGAGGAAATCTTCATCGTCATCGCCATCAGCCGGGGCTGCAGGGGTCGGTGGATTTCTCCTGGACGGCCACCAGGAATTGGACCTTGCTATGATGAGGCCGATGAGGAGGAAAAACCCCGAGAGCAATGCAACGACGATGATCAAAGATGGAGGGATGCGGCTGTCTTGGCTGGGATGATCAGAGGATGAGATTGGCAGAGGCCGTGGTGGAGGCGGCGTCGACGACGGGGGCGGCGGGAAGAAGAAGAAGTCGGGGCAGTTGTAGGGGCATGCCGGGTCGCAGAAGTCGGGACAGTTGATTGTCTCGTTGGTGTTGGAGAGAGCTGGAAAGAGCTTCCTGTTTCTTATCGCCATGGAAGAAAGACCCAAGTCCAACCAAGGAGATGGAGGGTGCGAATATTGTGGAGGGGCGTGAAAGTGGGGACGGAATTGTTTTCTTTTTGTTTGAATTGGAAGACAAGAAAGCATGAAAATTAAGGAAGAAAGTCTCTTTCAAGGTTAAGTGAAGATGTTACTCAGCCTAGAAAACAATTGAAAGAAAAAGAGAGAAAGAAAGGAGGCCTGCGGAAAGTAATGGGTGGAGTGAAGAGGCAAATAGGTTTCTTTTCATGTTGAGCAAAGTTTAATAAGTGAAGGTGAGAGCTGTGCATCGCCCCTCAGACAAAATTCCAGGTTCGACTTCTCAAAAACCACGTGATTCTCGACCTCGCTTGATGCGCAAATGTCGAAGTGACTTGCGTGTCTCGAGAGGTTTTATCGACCCGTCTTGCTCACGAGAAGAAACTAAACTGAATTGAAAGAGAACGGCGATAACTTTGATGAATGATAATGCATCGCCTCGTAAAGGCGATGGACGAACCCTCGAGGGCATTGCACCAACTAAAATCTGAGCTATTGTATGCAGAATTGCGTAATAAAAAAATTTGGATAGATAACAGATCAGCTTGTATTCATTCCCTTTTAACTCAGTTAGGCACCTTTCATTGACGAGAGCGAGCTTTCCTCTTCCATCTTTTCGATTTTCTTAATCCATATTACCGCGTGTAGGTGTTGGAGGAGCCATCCGTGTCGGCTCCCACGTCCCGATCGAGATACAACGATAATGATAATTTAAATATCGTGAAAGGCAGGTTTAGGATGGCCGGCATCATGCTTAAGGTGGTAAATACCTTTCGAAGTGAAAATGATCTTCCACCAAAGCCATCTTTTTTACCCACTCTTCTTCCTCTTCGCTTTCTACCCCACACACACTAAACAGCTGCCAATAATTTACCAAAACCTCAACATCACACGAGTAGGAACGCATCTAATCAAGAAGAAAGAAGGAGAAAAAAAAACAATAGAGAAATAGGGTTCGTACGAGATTGTCTAAATCTCCCAGGATTGGTGATTTCGCATCTCAAATTTCTTGACTCTTTGTTCATTTCTCGACTAGTCATCATTCCTTTATTTTGCAACGACATTTTGTCTGATACTGTCAAGAAAGATGATCAAATAGAAGATTAGAGCTGTTTTAAAGTTAACTAGTCAATAGAAGTTTTGAAATATCCGAGTCCCAGTGACTCCAAATAACAAGCGCTCATTTCTTTTGGTAGGAATCTAGGAAATTCAAGATGCGGGCAAAATCACACTTCACACCACATTTTTTGGAGATTAACACCATAATCTTCTTAATCTAACCCCCCCCACCCCCCAAAAAAAAAAGAAAAAAAAAAGATCAAGCAAACATCCCTTTGCCTCGTTACCACCAAGATATGGGTATCAACATGAGGGAAGTAGGAATCGGAAGGGTCATTCTCTATGCCATCTTAGAAACTCTTCTCCTAATGAAACTTTATGTCTAGTTATGTAATGCAGAAGCGCGAGTATAATAAGTTTCTGGCGAAATCGCGCTAGGCGCTAATTTTGATATTTTAAATTAATTAATAGAATATAAAACTGAAAGTGCACATTATAAATGGTAGATTAAATGCACGGTCGGCCCAGTGGCTTAGAATTAGGGCGTCCAGGAAATGTTTTTCATACTCGGGACCAATAGACATTCAATCGAGCAACAGCCAACCCTCCTTTCCGATTCATATCCTTGGGCTGGTCAAGTCAAAACCCATCGTAATTATTGAGAAAATTTCGTAATATATTTTGAAGTTGACAAACTTATCAATAATATATAGTAATCTTGATAAATACTAGTGTTTATGTTTGAAGTGATGGTCACGTTGAAAAGATTCTGACTAAAAGTCCTACATGAACAAGTCTAGAGGAATGAGAAGTTTATCTTAACTTGGAAGTTGCAACTTTTTATATCTACATCACTATCATTGACAATAATGGATGATCATATCCAAGAAGCAACAAACTGCGGGAGTGTCAACAAATGTACTGCTTGAATATCAACAAGGCTACTTAGTGAATATTGGCTGACCCATTAGGTAAATATTATCAAAGATTATATTTGAATGTCAATAGGACTGCTTAATGAATATCAACCGACCTATTACATGGGTATTATCAAGGATTGCATCTGAATATCAGCAAAGCAAACGCTGGATATAAGCAAAGCAACGGCGTGGATGTTATCAAAATCATAGTTATATAATGACTAAATATAAGCAGAATACTTATTCTACCTACAATGACAATCCTGTTACGAATTTCAAGACCATTATTTTATCCCTGGATATTTTTTGTGACCTGGTATGAATTCCATTATTAGAAGACAATGATGAACTTTCTTTATTATGATTATTCTTGCAATATATATAACCACGCAAGGGATTTTAACTGATTGGAAATCATCATGAGACAAAATTCTTTCCTTAGTTGAATAACTCCACATATGAAAATCAAGATTTAATTTTATGAGTGACCAAATCAATGGAATCTTTGATTGTTCTATCTCAACAGCTACCCTAATCTTCTCATCAATTGTCCAACAGTCAAGTTTGAAAATTGATTCTCATGTAGATTGTCCAATAAGAAGTTTTGGATACCGAGAAGTATAAAAGAAGACTAAATGTTGAAGAGAGAGAGAGATAGATTAAGAGAAAACAACTACAAAGTTCGAAAGAGCTTCACAATCTTTTCATTGTCTTCAAAGAGCTTACTATTGTAATCATTTAAGGAGAATCGACAACGGTTAGAACAAGATTGTGAATCATATCAACTTTTGCATGAGCCGTACCAACTTCGGGTTGTGAATAAGCAACACTCATTACTATAATTTTTCTTTAATTTACTAGTGAAATTTAATTAGTAAGTTGTTAGTATGAAAGAGTGGACGTAAGCTTACTCTAAGCAAAACCACTATACATTATGTGTGCACATTCTTCTATCTTTTTGCTCATATTCACTTATTATTTGATAGTAGTTTTTGCATTGCTGAATATTATCTAAACTCTAGTCATATCAACACTTTTTTTTCTCATAGTCACACTTTCATCTACTTGACTCTTTTAATTACACATTTATTTGTTAAGTTTGTTTTAAATCACTTATTCATCTCCATCTAGTTGATATTACTAGCCACTTCAATAATGATGGCGATGGAGATCTACAGAGAAATAAAGAGATTAGAGTTGTGTGCGCAAGTCGAAGTGGTACGAGGTAGAAGCATTAAATGCTCTGCTGCTTACTTGAACAGATAAATATGCAGTTTATAAATTGAAAAGATATGGGACCTTTGATGAACTTGTGTCCAAATACAAATATAGGCTCTATTTATTTTGCGAAAAACATTTTTCAAGAAAATATTTTTCTTATTTTTCAGCATTTAGATCATTTAAAAAATAGGTTAATGGAAATATTTTTCTAGTCAATAAAAAGATTATATTTAAATTCTGGAAATTGACTTCCTTTTTAAAAAATCAAAATTCATTATCTAAAACATGACTTGATATGGCTCTTGAATAAGAAATTCTATAATTAGCCATGAAAAACCTAATGCTCGTTCCTGAGCTCTTGGCAACCAACCTAGGTCTAGAGGCTAGGGCCGATCCATTGAGGTTTATCCAAGTGCATAGGTCTAAAAAGACTGGGCCTAGCTCTATTAAGATTGAGCTCAAGACATTGACGCCCATGTAGGGGGTCTCAACACCCATGCATAGCTCGCCATGCTCGAGCCCAATCCACAAAGGTCAGGCCTAAGGCCTTGGTACCCTTGCTCGACTTCACGGCACCTTGACTTGGGTCCAAAGAGGCTAGGCCTAGGTCTATAAAGACTAAGCTTGGGACATCGACGCCCATGTGGCTCTTGGTGCCCATGCACAATTCCCTAACACTCGAGCCCAGGTCCACAAAGATAGGGGTGTGCATGGTCCGGGCGGGCGGTTCCCGACCTAGAACCGGGAACCGCCCGCTAAGGACCGGTTCCGAAAAATTGGAACCAGGATCCACCCGTCCGTTGCATGGATCCACCCGAGAACTGGACCGCCGGTCTGGTCTGGTCCGGTTTCCGGGTGGATCCATGGAACCGATATTGATGCAAAATAATCAACATAAAACGACTACGTGACATCAAAGCAAGCCGAAGAAAGAAAAACCAAATTTAAGTACGTGAAATAAACTCATCAAGTAAAGTAAATTAGACAAGGTTACAAGGATTGTACTTCCATATCCAAAGCAACCAAAGATATCTCCAATAAGTTTCTTGACATGACAAACATTTTCCACATCATCGAGGACAATCAAAACTCTCATGTGGCCATATAAGTCCCTGAAAAACTCAATTCCCAAGCTGGCTAAAGCAACGTCCTTACTAAGGTCAGCAACTTAGTTCGCCAAAGCTGAACATTGGATTCTGCTCCTTGGGTGCATAAATTAAGCCCTCCTAATTCTTAGTTCGCAAAAGCTGAAGCCCCTTTTTCGAACTCAAGCCATCATCAGTGTTTATTCACAATCAAAACTCCTTAGGTGCCCCTTCCAGAACATCATAAATCAACTTAGTTCACAAAAGCTGAAGCGCTCCTAATTCTTGAGTTGTTTCTGCTTGTCCTCGGCACCAATATTCATCAAGCCCATGATGCGGCCTACTTGATGATAAGCATTTTTTGTTTTTACCAGGCGATCATTGCCATTAAGAGCAAGATCCAGGAACATGGTAAAGTCAAAACACAAGCTAAAACTAGTGATAGGAACATATCGGCATGAATTAGCATCACGATATGTCAAATTATCCACGCATACACTTTACAACGACACAACAATCGCAACAAGATTCTTTATATATAAAAAAAAAAAAAAAAACAATCGCAACAAGATTCGCCTAAAACTTCATGACTTATAAAGTTTATGAATCCCAAGTTTTGAGCTCTGAAATTTCAAGTTCCAAACTCCTAAAAGTAAAACAATAATTAATAGATAATTGCTCAACATTAGTAAAAATTGAACTCAAATAATTATTGAAAATCTTACCACATATATTCCTCCCACTTCAACTTGTAAACTCTATGGATTGTCAATCTCCTTGTTAATCTCCTTGTTAACATCATCCATATCTAACAAAAAGAAGATATTAAATAAAGTATTCAGTTATTAGATAATAGATATACAAAAGAATTATATGATGAAATGATATGGACTTACCAAATTCAAACTTTTCCGCATTTTCGATACATTCTTCAACATTAATCGGCTCAAGACTTGCTCTCAACCAATCTTGAGTGCAAATCAAAGCTTCCACAACTTTAGGAGTCAAAGAACTCCGAAAACCATCAAGCACACGACCAGAAGTACTGAAAGTTGATTCTGAAGCAACGGTAGTAATGGGAATAGACAAAATATCCCGAGCCATCAAAGATAAGATTTTAAACTTTTGGCCAGCAACACTCCTCCATTTCAAAATGTTAAGATCACGACCATCTTCAAGTTCAACTTTAAGATATCGATCGAGCTCAGATAAGTTGCCATTAGACTTTTTCTTCTTCTCATTAAGAAAGTCATCATACGAAGGCTCTTGCACATAGAAATTTAAGCTGCAATCGTCCTCTTCATTTCCCTCATTGAAATAAGAATCGCAGCTACTACCGATATTAGTAAAACTTACCAATTCGCCATCCAAATTTTTGTCTCTAAAAGTGTGACAAAATTTCTCATAAAATTTAAACACACGTTCCAGGGCAAACTTCACCTTATCAAACATCTCATCAACTTCTGCAGCATCATCATAAATGAGTTTACAACAATACCTTACATAATTTAGCTTTTTTCTAGGATCCAATGTTACCGCAATCAATACCATCATATTGACTTTTTCGAAACTTCCATAATATTTGTCAAACTTCTCTTTCATTTTCAAGCCCATAACTCTCACCCTATGATCAAAAGCCTTCGTTGCTTCTCGCAAATATTTATACAAAGAAGCTATCCCCACAAAATAATCATTTGAAATGATATACAAAGTTCCGGACATCTTCTTAGTGGTATCATAAAACTTCTTCAAAAAATTAGAAAGAACAATAGCATTTTCCCAATCAACGCTACTTGGAGTATCAAAATTAAGCTTAGTTAGGAAAGAAACATCTTCTTCTTCCATCCTTTCAAAAGCTTTTCTTAGCTTTATGGCACTCTCTAACATTAGGTAAGTGGAATTCCACCTAGTTGAGACATTAAGACAAACTGAACTCTTATAAGCAATCCTTGTAATTTCAATGCAATCTCGAAATGTCTTAGCTCTCATAGGAAAACTCCTCACATACCTAACCACGTTTCGAATACGTATAATGGAATCACGTATCCCGGCCAAGCCATCCTTCACAATCAAGTTTAATATATGAACCGTGCAACTCATGTGTAAAGATTCACCATCTAAGATCAATAGCCTCTCTCTTGAAAATTTTTCTTTCAAATAATTAATAGCCACATCATTTGAACTAGCATTATCCACTGTGATTGTGGACACTTTTTTCTCTATTCCCCACTCATATATGCATTTATCAACTACTCTCCCAATATTCATGCCCTTGATGATCTTTTTGTGCAATTTCCAATTTTCATCAATAAAATGTGCAGTAAGGCATAGATAGTTCAAATTCTGAATGGAACTCCATGTATCAGTCGTGAGGGAGATCCTAGAATTAAGCTTACGAAAAGAAGCCTTCAATTTTCTTTCTTCACAAAAATACAACTTCATACAATTCCTAGCCACCGTAAATCGCGACATATGCTTGAAGAGAGGTTGTAATTGATTCACATAATCACGAAATCCAACACATTCAGCAATTGAAAATGGTTGTTCATCAATTATAATCATCCGAATAAGCATTTGCCTACAAATCTCCTGATCAAACTTCCATGTCGTTAAAATTCCACCACTCCCAGTACTACTAGTAGTATCTCTTCCTATCATTTGAGTTCCATCTACTGTTTGTGATGCAAACAATTTTTGCCTTTTATCCACATTGCAAGGATACTTATTGCACTTTCTCAAGTGCTTCAACATATTTGAAGTCCCATTATCAACGTGGTATGAATACTTGGATCAACAGTAATTGCAAAATACATCAACTTTTCCATTTGTGTGAGTTGTTCCTTTTCGAAAATGAAGTTAAGCTGTTGATTTTCGCTTACTAGGAGGACATGGACAAGAACCGGATACCTTATTTGTTTTGGATGTATCTTCAAAGTTTTCACCTCCTTCTTGTTCTCGTAATGTTGATTCCACTATTGGCATTATTGCATCATAAGATTCCCTCTACTTCCATTGACATGTTAATGAATCACCTGAATCAAGCAACGCACCGTCAACACTTAAAATGGTTAGCCATCAAATGAAGATAGACATTTTTAGGATGCTTATTATCTTTAAATATTATAAGATCCAATGTCAAATAGAGGAAGGAACTCAAAGAGTTGATCCTTAACATAACAAACGAAGAAGAAATGTGGCTTCTAAGTTGTAGGCCAAGTAAAACTGAAGATCAATCAACCCCAACAACCACATCTCAAGGGTGGAGAAATTGCTCAAGCTGAATATGAAGATAAACACAGTGATTGCATTGCTTATGGTATAGAATAACGCCAAGCATGCACATTTGTATAAGGAGAATATATCTACTTGTACAGAACATAGCAGAGAGAGATGTGAAATATATTGGGTATAAAAGTGATGGGTCAATTTCACTTGCCAACAATTCATCTTTAATTTTATATATTCATCGATGTGCTGCTATCTTTAATGGGGGCATGATGTTCTTCATGGCACCACTATTTCATGCAACGACCAATCGAGGTTATGAACTTCTTACTCACAAGAAAAGGCATATAGAATACTTCTATATTTTATAAAAGTAGATCAGCAAAGTAGATCGAACTGACAAAAGTTAGATCTCTTGGCAGCAAAAATTCTCCAATCCATTGATGAACAAATCAATGAAAGCGGAGTTGATCCTGCCCCATCACATACAGAGTTTGGCTCGCCTCTTGAAGTAACCCCACTTTTCGGATCATTAGCAGCAGGAATTCCCAGCCCAAAGTTTTTAGAGAGTGTAAGTAATCTGATCAACCTAATTATGTTAAAGGCACGAACTTAGCAGTCCCATCTTTTTTTACTTTCTAAAAGAACAATGAGCATCATACATCTACATACATGTCATACGATGTACAAATCCCGATCCGAAAGAGTAAGTGATGGTTTCCGCTTTTCCAACCTAGCCAAGAAAACAATGAATCTCTTAAAGTCGTACCAATTGGCGGCGGCGGAGGAGCAGCGGCAGCAGAGGAGCAGCAGCGGCGGCGGCGACACTCGGGGAGGAATCAAAGACAAAGAGACTGAGCGAGGGGGCGGACAGCAGAGGCAGAGGAGCAGCGGCTGTGGCGAGTGGCAACCGGCGCAAGGGGGCGAACAACGGCGGAGGAGGAGCAGAGGCGGCGGCGTCGACGCTCGGGGAGGAATCGAAGAGGAAGAGACTAAGCGAGGGGGCGGACAACAGCGAGGGGGCAGACAGCAAAGGCGGAGGAGCAGCGGCTGTGGCGGGTGGCGACTGGCTCAAGGGGGTGGACAGCGGCAGAGGAGGAGCGACGGCAGCGGCGTCGACGCAAGGGGAGGAATCGAAGACGAAGAGAAGAGATTGAGGAAGAGATAGAGAGAGAGAGAGAGAGAGAGAGAGAATCGAAGATGATGAAACCGCAGAGGAAGAGACGAGACGCGAACTTAGGGTTTCTTTCTTTTAGTTTTTTTTTTTTTAATATTAAAAAGTGCCGGTCCGGTCCGAGTGGGCGAGCGGGTGGATCCGCCCACGGAACCGGGAACCGGACCGGTTCCCTCGAGAACCGCCGGTTCCGGGCGGTTCAGGTCCAGTTCCGGGCGGTCCGGGCGGTTCCCAGGTATTTTGCACACCCCTACACAAAGATCAAGCCTAGGTCCTTAATACCCTTGTTCAACTCCCCGGCACCTCAAATTGGGTCCACAAAGGTCAAGCTTGAGACCCTACTCGGATCCCTTGCATCAAATCCTACAACTATTGATGCCGAGCTTAGGTCCACAGAGGTTGAGCTCAGGATCTCAACACTTATGCTTGGATCTCTCCAACTCAAACCTAGGTCCATCAAGGCTGAGGCTATGGACCCTAGTGGTTATGCCTGAGTTCATTGAGGTTGAACTTGGGACCCTAGTTCCCATGCTTACTTGTTGGCACACAAGACTAGGTGCTTAGTACCTAAGCCCGAGTCCATTACGGCGGGCCCTAGGATCACGTTGCTTGTGCCCTAGTCTATCAAGGCTGGGCCCAAGACTCCAATGCAAACAGCCAGGTCACTAGCACTTGGGCCCATGTTCATTGAGGCCAAGCTAAGAACTCAAGCAAGGGCACCAGTGTTCAGGGCGTGGACCCATGACCGGTGCCCATGCTCTTGCTTGGGACCCAAGTTCCCATGCCCAAGTCGTGGTCCATTGAAGCTGGACTTGGGATCTCAATGTATGTATCTAGTTCTTCAACTGACTCGAATAATATATATCTATTTAGAAAAACCAAATTAGATTTTCATTTTCATAAAATGAAAAACATCTTTTAGTTCTTTTCCAAAGTTCGGTTAAATACCGAAATATAACGTAATTTTCCTTTAAAATAATTTTCCGTAAAACATTCCCCACAAAACAAACAGGGTCTCAAATAAAACCTAAGTTCAGGGCAAACGGCGTCGTCTTGGAGGCTTAAACCATCGTCTTCTTCAATCGAGATAATTCCCTCTCCCCTTATCCGAAGCGATGTTTCCGTTTCCTGGGCAGTTCGCGAGTCGCGACCACCTTCAACACCACCCATGGCTTCTCTGCTTCGCCACCCTCAATGCTTTCCCTCGACCTCGCCGTTCTCCGGCGACGCCTTCTCTTCCGCTCCCGCCCACCCATCACGCTCTCCGGCCTTCCTGTCCCTTCCCCTGCCGAAATCCCCAGCCTCCTCTCCTCTCCGCCGCTCTCTCGAGTCCAAGTCGAGACGGCCGTCGCCCCTTTTCCGCCTCTCTTGCGCTCCTTCGGCGACCTCGACTCTGTCCGTCGAAACGCAGTCGTCCGCAGATGACGACAGTGGCGCCCGGGTAGAAAAAGAAGAGGAGGAAGCGGAGTTCTCGAGGACCAGATTGATTGCCCAGAACGTCCCCTGGACTTGTACTGCCGAGGACGTTCGGTCGTTGTTCGAGAAGCACGGGACGGTCGTGGAAGTCGAGGTTTGTGCTCCGTTGCTTCTCATTGTTTGTCTGGTTGCGTGGATGGATGGATTTCGCTTTTTCTTGGAACAAGGAATTCGTCGGGTGATGATGGGTTGTGCATTTCGTTATTTCCGTTTCAGCTTTCGATGCATAACAAGATGAGGAACAGGGGTCTAGCTTTCGTCGAGATGGGTTCAGCTGAGGAGGCTCTCAATGCCCTCAACGGTCTCGAATCGTCCGTAAGCATGTTTCTCACTCTTGTTCATGTACCTGTTGTTGTGATTGGGTGTTGAATTTTCCTTCTTTAGTAATGGTTTTGTTGCCTGATGTTTTATGGTAGTGTAAGAGTAATCTGAAGTTAATTTGACTGCTGACCGAGTGGAAGTCGAACCTATATGCAGTGTCAATGTGATTCATTTGTGTATATCTGGCTTTTCAGTTCCTTATTGCCATTGAGTTACACGCTTGAACCCTCATAAGATGAAATCAGGTGGTGCGAGATGTGTTTCAAGTGTATCGTCGTGGAAATGTTTTATCCTGGGCTAAAATTTTAGTTCTTTTATGAATATTTTGCAGGAATTCGAGGGTAGAGTGTTGAAAGTCAACTATGCGAAACTGCGAAAGAAGAAATCGCCCCCTCCTGCGCAACCCAGACCAATTGCAACATTCAACTTGTTCGTAGCTAACCTGTCGTATGAGGCTAGAGCGAAAGACCTGAGGGAGTTTTTCGACTCTGGGAGTGGTAGGGTTGCCTCTGCGGAAGTTATATTTCATGACAATCCAAGAAGGTCTTCTGGATATGGATTTGTTTCCTTCAAATCCAAGAAAGATGCTGAGGCAGCCTTGACAACCTTTGAGGGGAAGGTGAGCAGTTTGTTGATACACACTTAATTCATCAGCTGCTGATCTGTACTTGGAGTGTAAGCATCATATTGTAACATGTATTTTGGCCGAATTGCTTCAGGATTTCATGGGGAGACCGTTAAGAGTGGCACGGAGTAAGCAATTTTTGAAGCTACAAAATAAAGAAAGCTTGCAGTCCAATGATGCATCAGAAGAGTTGATACCTGATGCTGAGCAGGTGGATGAAGCTGAGTAGAATCAAAATTGGAAAGACAGAGACACTTCCTGTTTTTGGTTATAGTCAGTGAGATCTCTTAAACACAGGCACTCAGTTTTCATTTATCAAGCTGTCTTTTTTTCAGTGGTATCTGTAACTTTGTAATGTGCGCTTTTGGCATAACATTGGAAACTATTGCCCAAGCTGAATGAAGCAGTTATAGCGGATGGTGTAATCCTTCATCTGTATCACCATTTAGGGAGAGCATGTATATACATATGTAACTTTGCATTTCATACAACTAACACCTCAGTAAAAGATGAATGCGTATGGAGAGTGCTTTTTCTGGCCAATTAGTCATTGTCTGTACAGATTTCTTTGCTTGAACCCCACCCAGAGCTTATTACCTCTGTTTAGGATCTGCATGGTTTATGTACTAGATATGGAGTAAGTATTCAGTGATTGATTCTTTCCCCACTTATGAGCTTTGTGTGAAAGGGAATATTAGAAGTGAACAGGGAAGTTACATTTAGGTCATGAATATCCTGATCAAGGAGCTTTGGTTACTTTTCTCCTCATGGGTGATTGTACCTCTTGCTTCCTTCAATTGTACAGTCTTGCGTTCTCTCTTGCTTTTCCTTGTGGTATCTTCTCTGCATATTTGGGTTGCTTCTTTGTGGTTCCAAAGTAGCAATGGGCTGTCCGGCTGTTCCTTGCGTGTAGCAGTTCCTTTTTTTCTCTACGTTTATCATGGTTAGAACAGAAGTAATTTTTATTCATAGTTCCTATTTGAGGTTTTGGTCAAGAAGTGTAAGTCTATCTGAAAATTTTGACCAATGTCTTGAAGAGCATAATTTAATTTGTAGCTAATTATGCTTCTCATATGTTGCTCAATGCTATTATTTTGTATTTTCAAATTTGCGAATGAATGTTTTTCATTATCGATCGAATTAGCTTTAATTAATTTCCTTATTCTTCTATAGTTATGCTTCCTTCCTTTCCATTTGGAACTATCAATTGGAAGCTGTTCGCTAGTGTCTGTGAGTTTGTATAATGTTGGATGGGAATGCTAATGAGAGATAACCATCTGATTACTTTTCGATATTAGCAGAACTTGGTATCACATAACATGTGATATAGGTAGCTTGTGTTTTCTTTTCAATCCATGCTCTTTCTTAGGTGATCATAAACAAGAAACTTATGCTTCCATAGAGGTGTACTTCTCTTTTGCCACTCCTACCTTGGTTTTGTATTATTGGATTTGATAGCTTAATTTCTGTCCGTTAGCCTATCTTAGCGAATTGATCCAACTGAACTGATCAATGCATTGATCTTCATCTTGATGTTCCACAGGAATTAATTATTGCTTAACCGGCAGTTTGCTCCTTGGAAGACTATGTTTCACTAGAATAAGTTATTTGGCATGGGTGACAATTGAGAAAATCTATATCAAACTCTAATTAATTTCTTTTTGAGTCTATTTTTTTATTTCCCCATTTTTTGGCTTCCCCACCTCCATTCTGCATCAGGTTGCGTGGATGTAATGAATCATGCTCTGCTTGTAAGGTCTTCTTTCTTCCCCTTTTCCCTTTTTATGAGTCCTATATGGTCATCCCAAGTATTTTAAGTTTCTGTGACTAATTTGGACTTTCCATCCAATTATATGGCACTTATGTTGCTACCTTTTTTTCATACAAACATGCTTCAGGGTAAGGTGATCTTGGAGAATCTATCGAGTTCATTCCAATAGGACAGTTTACTACTCCAGCTCAACTCCTTTTGAATTGTGCAAGGGCTTGGTACTTATATTGAGCTTGATTGAGCTTTTCTTCCATTTCTAAAGCTAGACCATGAATTGATGAAAATTTTTATTAACTTAAGCACACTAAAGGTCAACCTGATTCATTATCAGATGTCTAGTAGAGCAACAAGCTTTACTGCGCAAATTTGAGCTCAATTCGATTTAAATTTGAGCTTGAGCGAGCTCAAACTCTCAAAGGTGAATTTTTGTTCAAGTTTGAGCTGAATAAGATTTTCTTTTTCATTTTGGTATTTAAAAATGTTCAATTACAATTAGAATATGGGAAAAAATTTCTGCCAGCCATGCTCTCAAGCTACTTGGAGTCTTAACATATTTTGTTCTTTTGGTGACTCTGTCTAGTATATTTAACTTTGAGCTCAATAAGTGCTCAAGCTACTCAAATTCAACTCGAATTTGAAAAGAATCGAGCTGACTTTGAATAGTCTGTGAGTTGAGCTCAAGGAACTCATGAGAAGCTCAGACTTATTTGCAACCCTAATTTAACCTACGGTGGCTTCACGCTTTGTTCTCTCTGATAGTTCCGTGGCATCTAGTAGCATATTCCTCCCTGCTGTTGGAGTGCTCATCTAGTCTGAGGAGCTTGAAGAGCTATGAACAGGGGACACTGATTTTGATTGGCTCTCATATCATTATACGCAAATAGAGAGAGTTGCTGTATCATTTGAACCACCTGCTTAATCTTGTCGGAATGCTTAGCTTAGCTGTCTCTTGGGTTGATATACTGGTCAACGAGTGATTTTCAGCTTTCAGCATTTTACAGTATACCATGGCATCAAGAAAATATTGCAGAATTCAGGAATATTATTCTTGAACGCATTACCAGTTGAATCTGGTACAGTCTGCGTATAGTTAATGTCGATGGGAAAGATCTAACCGATGGGTTACCCCAAGATGAAGGGTTCAGCTTTATGGTTTGTCATGTGCTTTTCCACTGTTTGTTCTGACTAAGCCAGGATTATGTTGATATTCTGCTAAATTTTAAATGCTTCTTTTCTCTTTTCCTGAACTTAATCTAATGCCTTCAACCAGCTCTTGGTTAGATGCATGCCGAAAAAGGATCCAACACGTGCTTGCATTTGAGTAAGACTCGTCATATCATGGGCACCGCCAGAGGCCAGTCATATTCAAATGCTCGTTTCTATTGGGGTTCACATAAGTCGGGCGCACAAAATTTATCCTCTCACGAAATGGGTAGTCTTTTTAATATTGCTCACGTTCAAATTCGGTCTGGTATGGGAGAGTTGAATAACTCGCACTGGCGTTCGTAATTTGCAAATTATTTTTGCCCTCCTGAACCAAACCCTTCAAAAAATAGTAACTGACGTGAATTGTTCTCTTCTTGCTCAGAGAAATCCATGCTTTCATACAGAGCTAGCATAAACAAATGAAGGGGCCAACAACTTGTGATCTGATCGATGGTGATAGACTTTTATGTTAACGAACAATGATTGTTTCGTCTGGTCAGACGAAAAAAGAATCGATTCATGAGGCTCGGGCTCTGTGGCGGGCCAACGACCAATTCAAGGTTGGTGAGTTATTGCTCAGGACAATATAATAGGCGCAGGTCCATGGTTCATGGTCGAGCGCATCCATGCACGATATGCCGTCCCTATGTTTAGCCACCGCAAAGAACATTAATAGCAACAATTCGTCTCATGACTGGTGAAGGAACTACCCAGCTTTCGTCTCTTCGAATGCGAATTGCGATTGCGTGTTGTTACCCCCTCCTTCCTTCACGTCCTTCTAGATTAAACTCTCCTTGGTTCTTCGTACGCAAGTTCCGTATACAATAAGAATCCCCCCCAAACAAAAGGACATTCATAAAAAGGTACAAGCAGCAAAGTTTCTCCCTCTCCCCCTTAAAAAAATAAAAATGTAGAAGGGTCACCACTCATCATTCCCCATATAGACCCTTTCTAGAAAGCAAGTGGGTGGTGTATGTACACACGTCTTTGAGACAGATTCCCACGTAAAAGAGTGAGCGAGCAGTTGGCCAAATCAACCGGACCCTTCACACAATTATGCGCTCCACCAAACCCCAAGTCATCACCAACCCTCCGCTCCTCCTCCATCTCTCGTCCGATCCGATCGAAAGTGACCATCATTATTCATCAGGGTGTTCTCACTTTCTCAGAGCTTGGCCATGTGGGCGTTACCCCGTTTTGTCCCGTAATTCCGCTTCTCGCTTCGATCCCTGCACCGCCCCATTGCAGGTAAAAATCGATGTCCGTGACGATCCCTTTTTATCTCCTTTTAGGTGGATGGTTGCCATCGTGGTTTGGTGGAAAAAGGGGGATCAAATCATGCTACATGATCCTGCTGTTGACATGTGGTAGTAATGTCTTCCCCCATTTGTCTGAACTCTGATGTCAAGATCGTGTAATTCTATGCTTCAAACTGAAGCAATGAGACCCTGTGCGTCTCCCACTTATCATGCCTCTCCAGAAGGATTGATCCGCTTGTCGCCACTTACCTACTTCGGTTTTGATTTTCAGTTTCCAACTTATTGGAGCGTAGCGCGTAATTCCCCAAGCAATTGATGACAATTTAAGCAACTTCCTGAAGTTTGAAACCGTGCGAGTACTGCAAGCATGTCATTACTGTAGCTCACTAATCAAAGATATAAGCCAAGAAAATCTCGGTTAAACCACTCGATCTATTGTTAAGGAAGGCCGTTTCCCCGACATTTTAAGATGCGGGATATGTTAAAGAGTACTGTAGTTATTAGGACTTACCGAAGGTGTTTGCATCCAAAAATGAGGAATTCATGTCTACTTTTGAGATTGGTAGTTCTCTTTTAATGGGCATTGATATATTTGAGACATAATTAGCACCGATTTCATTAACCTTGATCAGTAACGGTGCCAATGACATCGCATCCCTCTTATGGGAGGAGTCCCGTTCCCAAGGGCTCAACAGCTCACCAGTTTAATCAATCCAACATTCCCAAAAATAACAGTGGTAATTCAAACAAAGGAAAGCTCACCAATTCATTTACCTTTGATGTTACTTTGAGGCTTTGAGTAGAATTTAAGTACTCGTGCAACATAACGACTAGGTTGTAATTGGAGAGCTTTACTAGCGTCAAATTGCTCTCATGGCAATGACGAATGGGTTGGTTCTTATCCGTCAAGAAAATTAGTGACATGATTAACTTTAAAGCTTTGTGATCATTCTCTGGACTATGATGGTTATCGGTAAATCTTTTAGCCTATCGAAATGGACCGGAGATCATCATACAAACGGACAAAAGAGGCTAAAGAAAGAGATGAGTCCTATCTGTTCTTTGGGCCTAGGGGCATTAGGTGAGAAATCATTGAGTTCCTTTCGAAAACTGCGCCATCATGATGTGATTAAGTAGACCGAACATTACCAACTACGGCGGCCCCAATTCCTTCGTACCATCTCGTTTTATATAAGATCAAAAACCCGGACGGCATTCCATCGAAACTCAACGATTGCTCTCTCTCTCTCTCTCTCTCTCTCTCTCTCAAAAGACATAAACATAAGATGGCAGGAGCTGGTCTTTTGATGCTTGGTGCGACTGTACTGCTGCAGCTGGTGTTACCAAGTTTGGCGACGGTTTACACGGTGGGTGACACGGGGGGTTGGGCGATGGGGACGGACTACACCACTTGGACGAGCGGCAAGACCTTCTTGGTCGGCGACAGCCTCGGTTAGTGCTCTAGGATTCCTAGGACATGGTGATTTTTTTGCTTTCTTGTTGCTAATTCTCTAGTCTCAAATTCATGCGACAGTGTTCAACTACGGAGGAGGCCACACCGTGGACGAGGTGAGCAAGAGCGACTACGACGCGTGCACCGCCGCGAACGTCATCAGCACCGACAGCAGCGGTGCCACCACCATTCCCCTCAAGACCGCCGCAACCCACTACTTCATCTGCGGGGCAGCCGGCCACTGCAGCAGCGGCATGAAGCTCGCCGTCAGCGTGAAAGCCGGGTCATCACCAACCGCCACGCCTCCGACCTCCGGGGGCTCCCCTGCCGCCACCACCACCACCCCATCGCCGCCTTCGACCACCACCACGACCCCCACCACTCCCACCACCACGGCCACTACCGTCACGCCGAAGTCCAGCTCCGAAAATATTGTGTCGCCGGTCGTGGCATTGGTGATGGCCAGTCTGGTCTGTTTGTATGAGTTGGCTTTTCTTTCGTAATTTGCCAGGATAGGGGCAGTGCACATGGTCATCTCATTATAGTATTTGTGGTTCCATTGCTTTGAATTTCGATTTGATTTTTTGTTGACTTTGCTTTACTGTAATTGCAATCATCGTTTAGTAGTTGGTCGTACGAGATGAGAACATAAGGCGTGGGAGTATTATAAATTATTCGGTTGGTATCAGAAACAACACGTGTCTCATTTAAAGCTTAATTTTGAATCATTTTGCGAATTCGGCCAGACCTTTAGTCCAATCATAATCGCCCACCAAGCCAAATCACAACAGAAAAATACACCCTAAAATCGAACTACAAACAACACTTGACCAGCGTTACAAATCTTGTCTATAGTCTCGAATTACACATTACATGTGAAGTCGTCCTGGGTACATAGGCAATTTCAGTAGTACAAAAGTCAGAGCTGGCTCCGAAACGAGTGCATGGTGACAACACTGACAAGCAAGAAAGTGCATGTTTTTTGAGTATGCACAAGGGGAGCAAGATGACAGCTCGTGACATTCAAAATTAAATTCTTCTAACATCATCAAAACAATTACATTTGATGAGTCTCCACTGTTTCTTGGTAGGAGCAATTGTGGCATTGTTAATACCGATTTGGATAGTATACAGATCAAGATGGAGTTGCGATGACAAATTCTAGAGGCAATGGGTGATAAGCACCATAATCAACACGTGGGGCTCGTAATGAGGTCTACTTTGCAAAGCCAATGATTGTTGTAATTGCTAAGTTTGACCAATATTGATATTAACACTGGTTTTGCTTTATTTATAGTAGAGGACTCTGTCCAAAAAGCTTTGTCCAGTAGCTAAAGGTGCACCTGGAATTATTGTTCTGTTGAGGCTCACATCTATCACAAAGTTTTAGCGTGATAAGAACTTGGAAGATGACTCTAATGATTGAGGAGTCCATGAAAGGTTGTGCGAGAATAGTAGCAACAAGTTTAGCTTCCAGAGAAGTGATCGTCACTTGGATCAAACTCAAGCTAAATTTGAGATTAATTATATTAGAACGTGTCTCCAGTTTGCGCCAATTGGATGAAACACGAGGTGAAATCAAGTGTGTGGAGGCCTCGCACGTGAAAGTACGAGATTATCATGTCCATTTTGGATTCTTCACGTGCAAGTTCGGTTTTACGTGCTGAATTCGTGGGTTTGATATGCCCTGTGTGCACGTGCAGCAGCGACACATAAATCGCACCCAGTTGGAGAATTTCTTTGGAGATTCAACGTGTGTTAAAGCCAATTAATTCTTGTGCTAAGATTTTGCATATTTCTTTGTAAAATTGACTTTTTATTTTCCTAGAAATTATAATGATTAATTTACTATTGTTATTTGGAGTTAAGAAACATCAAGAGTATTTGAGAGATTTGAGTGAGGTTCATACTCTAATCGCATCACTCAATTTATAGTAAAATCCCATGCTGCTCTCTTGATGAATGTAGGTCCAACAAACCAAATCACGTCAATATGAAGTATTGTTTATATTGATACCCTGTTTAGTGTGGTGTTCAATCACTTATTTTGGCAGCATTAAAGTTAGCCAGTTTACCTTTCCTAACTTAAAGAAAAGCCATATCTCTTGATTTTGATGTAACTCGATTCTTATTTATAAACATTTCGTCTATAAATTGACGTGACAATGCCAATTTAGGCAAGCTCCTAGCACTTAATTTGAAATGTCTCACAAGGCACGATGCAATTGCAATACTGTTTCCTTGAGGACCCTTCAGTAGCATTGGGCCCTTGGACCTTGGAACATGGGATTAGGGCCTTCACGTAGCATACGATGGGCCTAGCCTAGGCATGCGAATGATATTGAAGACGAACATGGTGGTTTTGCGAGGTTCGCATCTCCTATCGTTGCAATTTTCACAACTTATGGAGAGACGACATCCTTATAAAGGAAGATCTTTATGTTGTTTACAGATGGTCGGACGTGACTGCAATGAATTTAGATTGTGATTTTCAAGGTTAAGACTGAAATTCATCGGAGAATTCGAGGCTGAACCATACATAATTTGGGATTTAGATGTTAGCAGATGCCAATCTATAGAGTTTTCCCCAAGGTTACAGAACCATCTTACTGACTTCCCTTACCTTCATTGGTCTATCCATCATAGACTATTCACCTTGAAGACTCGATATGGTTATAAGTATGAACGGATGCGGATGGCTCTCAGTCCTTTAAAATTTCAAGAGCCGCCAGGGGCACACAAGACACCAAATGCCATGTGATCAACGGTACTCTTCCAGCCGCCAGACCGACTAAGCCGTTTTCGGGGTGGCAAACAAGAAACTGATTTCAAATTAAAAGCGAATTTGGAAGTAATCGCAGCAAGAAACTTAGAAATTTGGTGGAAAGTAGAGTTTGTGGGGTAGTTAATTTCTTTTTTAGCATTTCATCCAAATTTGCAATTTCATTTCGTTTCTGACGTTGGACCCGAGAATTATCCAAGTTTGTAATTTTATTAGCTTTATTTGAATATTTAAAGTGATTCCATTTCTTTTTTCAATAAATACTTGATTAGGTTTTAGATACTTTCCCTATGATTCGGTAGAAATACTTCTACATCTTTTTAGGAGTTATTCGATTAGGTATTTGGCTTAGGGCTATTATACTATTTATTGATTATCTTTTCATTGTTAATTGAATTGGAACATTAATTTTGATAGCAATACTAACGAGAGTAATGGCACTTGTAGGCGAGTTGCACGTTCACGCGTCTTGCGAATTGATTGATCCCTCTTTGTTGATCGTTTCTGTTGTGTCATGTGAAACATTATTCTTGCTTCAATTATTAAAGTTTTTATTATTTGATTATTTCTAGGTACAAACATACCCTACAAGTCTCATGAACGGTTCGGGTCCATGCATCTGACTCATATAAATGACCCTGATTTAAAGCGGCTTTCACACAGTTGACTGAATCTATTCTGCATTTACTTTTTTGAACTAAAAATTTCCCAACATCTCTCAATCAGCTATGCTAATCATGGGGTCCTAGCTGCTTTTTTTTTTTTTTTTTTTTTTTTTATCTCTGCGTAGTATGTTCTAGCAAGTAAATTCTAAATGACATTTTGGAAAGTTGATTAATCGAACCGATAAAAATGCCGTAACTTCGTCTGTGAGCCAATCCATGGATTCCAGAAATAAATGTGTCAGTAGTGAATTATCCCTTTTGGAGGTCTTACTTTAGAAGCCTCGGGCCGTCGACGATTCCCCTTCTCTTTTGTCGAGTCACAAAGCGATTTGCTGACCCACTGCCACTTTTTCAGCGCTTTCTTGACATGACCACCGGACCACGTGGATCACACTTATGAGGAATCTGGAATCAGATTCCTCAATTCACTCAAAAAAAAAAAAATGTAAGGAAAAAAAAAGAATATGCCCTTCACTCCATTATGATACGATGGTTTGCAATGACTAGGAAATTTCCTCAACTATCATTTTCCCCTTGAGAACGAGTGCTTGCCGCACTTTTTCAATGGCGCAATCAATAACAGGGGGACCACAACATTACATATTCGGACTCTCGAAAATTATTGCAAGAGAGAGCAAGTACATAATAATTCAAACTCGAATTAATTTTTTTTTTTTTTCCATTCCGTCCTTAACAATTCGAGCTTTGGCAGGGTGCAAAACCGGATTTGGGACCCTCTGAAGACTTGACCGTGAGAGGACGGCTCACCCCACCTACCCGAGCCCACAATGCTTAAAGCACAATCGAGCAGGTAAAAGAGAGAATCCTTCTCATTTTACGAAGAAAGCACGCACTTTTAATTACGAGCGAAGTTTGAATGAGGACTTTTAGGCTCAACGCACGACCTGCCATGCCCTAACCTCATCCTCGATCAGGTTTAACGTATAGGACAATGTGAAATTTGTCTAACAGCCTGATAAGCTTATGATGAATTATAAAACTACCCTAACTGTTACGCAATAATTCCTACTTAAATTGGGGGCGCACTCAAGCCAAAATTTTCAGATACATTGTTAAGACTCAATTTTCTTCTCGAGCTCAACTAAATAAGATTATGTAAACTCTCAAACTCGACTCGACTTGGACTTCCGCACTACTAACGTATCTAAGCTAAATCTCCTATAGACGTAAGGATACTATTGGAAGTGGAGAGGTAAGTATGTCTACTTACTTTTATAATGGTCAAGTATTCTCCCAAAATGATATCCACATGATAGCCGAACGACTTGAGCTCGATTCGAAATTAGATGAGCTTGTACTCCGAATGCAAAAATCTAGTAAAGCCCCATTTGATTCAGCATTCTTAAGGGACTTTGAGTCCTCAAAGTCCTTTGAGAAAATATTAGACGTTTGATTCAAATTTTTAAGGCTCCACTTACCAAATGCTAATATTTGAAATTCTGAAAGCTCAAAACAAATCCCTACCTACTTTGAGCTTTCAGCATTTTTGAAATGCTAATATATGGTTTAATGAGCTTTTTTTCTTTCCAATATTGCCCTCATTAATAATTATGTTTTCTTCTTTTGCCCTTAAAAACACTGTTCAGCCGTGAGTGGCTAGATCTGGCAGCCAAGGGGCCAGATCTAGCTGCCAAGAAGTCTCGCTTGAGATTGTACAACCTCAGGCGAGGTGACTTGAGGTCGGGCAACCTCAGGCATCGCCCGGGTCAAGCGACCCCGACAATGCCACTCGAGTTGGGCGTCACCTAAGGTTGGCGCCACCACTAGCCACCTCCCCACCACCACCACCACCACCACCACCACTATCAAGCCACCTCCCCAACGATTTTCCCCTCTACGCGTAGTTGTATCTCCTCCTCCTCCTCTTTTTTATTTTTCCTTTTTCTTTTCACCTTAAAGTTACTTTGCAAAATATATACAAAAAATGAATATCCAAACATTTATGCCTTTATAAAATGCCCATTCATTCAAAGATGCTTGAGAAAAATGTAAAGCCATTTTTCCAAAGTTGAACTAAATGACCTAAGCTCATTTGGTTCGGTTTTGGGGAAATACCCTTGGAAGAAGGGGTTTTCGAATAAGTCCGATATTAAATAATCACCAAATAGCAAAAGACCTGAACTAAACACGGGAGTCTCTGCCACGTCAACAGATTCCTCCTTTCAACCTTAATCTCTCCTTTTCGACCGATAAATAAAAAAACGTTAATGTGTCCTCTCTGTCTCCCGTACGTCACGATCACATGGGCCGCGTGGCAGACACCCATGTGCTCCCCCCACTCCCCCACTTCCTTACAGTTTGGTAATCACGTGACCCCCCGCCCCTTTTCCCCACCACCATCACTTTAACAAAAAGACCCCCAAAAGCAAAACCTATAAAATAATTGAAAAATTAGCTGGCCCCCAACAAAAAAGAAGCAGAATCCTCCCTGAATAAATCCCCCCGAAACGGCGTCGCAGCACGTCCCCCTCCACCGCCCCTCCAAAAGGAGACTCCCGACAGCTGTCCTCAACATCAAACAAAAAGACGAAAACGCCCCTCGACCGTGCACCGATTTTCCGCACTCTCTTCTCAACTCCTTCACCAACTACGCTCCGCTCCTCCTTTAATCAGGAAGCTTCCAGCATTGAACTCGCTCCCTAATCGATCGCAGAGCTTCCCAACAGGGGAGAAGGGAAGATAAAGATTTTACCGTAGAAACGCATCAATCATTGACGACCCAACTCATCCATCATTACTAAAGTTCGACGAACGGCAAATCACGGATATCACCGCCAGATACAAAGATTTGCATAAGTAAACATCATCATCATCATCATCATCTATTACCATCATCATGTGACCGAGGGAAACAAGCCAAAAAAATCAATCCGTGGTGATCATAATAACAATCATAGAAACAGTAAAAACCAATCAAATCCCCCAAGTCTAAGTGCTGATGAAATCGTCGGCCTCCCACCACAAAAGTAAAGCAAAAAACAGGCAAATAAATGAGGAACAAATTACTAAAAAGAAGAGGCTACAAAATCAAAAAAGAACTAAGTCGAGCCTAAAGCACCTACTTATCTCCAAATCGAAGCCGATCTCCCAAATCTACATCTACATCAACAGCGCGCCGGCCACCACCGCGGCGGCCATGGATCCGGCGATCGCGACTCTGTCCAGAGAGGCCGGGCCGTTGTTGCCAGGCGTGGCCGGCGTGGCGGCAGCAGGGGCAGGCGTGGCAGCCGCTCTGGGCCCAAAGGCCGCAGGAGCCGGCGGGGACCCGGTGGGGGACACGGTGGAGGACGGGGACGGAGACGGGGCCTTCGGGGTCGAGGGCGCCGGGGCCGGGGCCGTCGTGGAGGGCGTGGGGGCCGGCGGGGTCGCCACCGGGGACGGGGCCGGGGCGGCCGACGGCGGGGACTTGGTCGGGGCGGCAGCGGGGGACTTCGACGGGGAAGGCGCCGGGGACTGAGCGAGGGCGGAGGCGGCCAGGAGGGCAAAGAGCAAGAGGCACGCGAAGCTCGAGCTCGCCATCGCTCGCAGTAGTTCTGTCGCTCGCCGAGTCTTGTCGCAGCTGCGCGGGTAGAGAGAGAAAGTAGAGAGAGAGCGAGAGATGATCGGTGCGAAGTAGGGTAGACAGCAACTGAACTAGAGTTCAAAAATATATAGAGAGAGAGAGAGAGAGAGAGAGTACGGATTTTGGCGAGTCAGTTCTAGAGAGAGACCGGAAGCTGAGGGGAAAGTCCACCTGACCCTTTGCCCTTTTCTGTGTATTTTCATTCCGGTCCCTCCACCATCTTCTTTTTCTCCGTAACCGCGCGATTTGGAAATTTCATTTCAATTTAGGACACCCGGCACGTCAAAGTTCCAAGGTCAAGCGTTTTCGGATCTCCTGAAATACCCGGCTAATCTAGTCTCGGTCGCGACAGCCAAATATGCGGTAAGTCAAATATAGCGAAAGTCGGACTCATAGTGTGACTTCAGCATGGGTTGAGATCAAGTCAAATCACCTTATCGATGGTCCTCGAATGACGTCGGATCGCGCCTCATTAGAAGCTGCGCACGAACCTCAAAGGAGGCACGGGCGGAATAACACGTAAGTAGAGGGACCGAGCGTGGGAAATTTCGGGGAAGACGTTGCGGGCTTGACCACGTGGTGGCAGATGGGCTAATTATTGGGCGACAACTCGATGGGAAATTCGAGGAGGGAGCCGCGTATTAGCTGGCCGCACGGGGGCCGTGGAATGGACGCTGGGCGGCGGTCCTCCGAACCTAATCCCACCCACGCGGAAGGCGCGAATTGCTGGGAGGGGTGGCGTCGCGTGCGCGACAAAGGCTTGCGACAGCGGCAGCGTTCGAATGAAGCAGGGGGACATCTGCCTGTCTGGAACCCAGTTTTCCAGCCATGACGCCTTGCCTTGTCCGACGGGATGGCCCTGCCTTGACTGTCCGTATCAAAGTCAGAATGGGTCTCCGACGTCGTGGAGTCCAATGCTACAAGTGGTGAGAGCGTGAAAACGTTACCGGCGTCCGTTTGTGCATTTCGTCGAACGCTCGGTGTGTCTGGGTTGGTGGACGGCGGATGATACGTTATAGTTCTTACTTCTTAGGTTGTTTGAGAGTTGCTCTGATCAGTGCTCAACTCCCCGTCCATTATCATGCTCGAGAAGCCTTGTTGCCGATCACGTTGTGCACGTTGCATGCAGGTTGGTGCTGCGCTACAATTTTATTGTTCGCATCGCGTTCTTCCAGCTGATTTTACATAGCTTGATTCCATCCCTTCATGGAATGGAAAAGATCAAACTATAACAATTATTGGCGCCACTATAGACATACCAAAAGTCCAATGACAAAAATAAATAAATGGAGGGAAACCATACATAGAGAGAAAATATATGAATTCGATCATCAAGTGATTTATGATATTTCAATACTCCACTCATTATTCATGATCAGTCTTTTTATAAATTCTTTTAACCCCCGTGCGCTCCAATATCTGTAAGAGTTATTTTTATTACCCTGTCCAAGTACGCTCTGTTCTTAACAAGCCACATTGATTTTATGTTGCCAATAATTGTGACTGTACAACATCATCTTGGCTCGAAATTTAATTCAAAAGCACGTGGAAGCAGTTGGAACCCAAAGCCCTAAAAAGAGGGAAACACCCTGTCAGGCATCAAACCCAATACTTTACGAAAATAGTCGTTATGCAAAGTCAAGACCGGTCTCCTAGATAATATTATCACCAAATTAAATTAGTGATACAATTTGAAAAACAGTATCTTCCTTAGCTAGCACAATCCAACAAATAATACGAGATCCAAAGGGTTTTCAAATATCCGACCGATTTCGCTTATAATTTTTTTTTTCAGTGTGCAGCGGATGATCACTTTCATTTTCGTCCTACTTCTCCAGCGCCAAATATTTTATCCATAAACACGGTGGAGTGATGTCTACGGTTACAGAGTCCGAGGCCTAGATTGTGTACGACAGAAACGCGTCTTTTGTCGGGTACCGTTGCGATCGGCACGTTAGCGATCTAAACTATTCCAATTTTTTAATCTTCTAGACTTATAGAGTAAGCGTGGGGTTGTTGTAATTTTAGTGATTATAGAAAGTGGACTATCGTGGGGATCATAAAGAAAATTGGGTGTGTCCAAATGGCTTTATTTCTATTGCTTTGCTCATGTGCTGTGACATGTGGAGCACTTCGGATTCCGAAAGCGATTGCTCCACTTTAGTATTTTAATAATTACGTGAACTTTCCACGGTTTTGTTGAAAATCGTACCGCCCCAACAAGACGTTGAGATGAGGAAATTATTATTTTTTTCCATAAGAAAATACTATAAAGATTAAAGGGAAAAGAAGAAAAAAGCAAATGCTTTTGAGGTCAATTTCTTCGGTCCTTGTCTTTAAGTTGCCAATTTTGAAATCCAAATCTGAAAATACTTCGGCGTCTGTTTTTTTTTTTTTTTTTTTTTTTTTGGGGGGTAGGGTTAGGCGAGTCCAAAAGCTATTGAGTGGAACTCAAAGGATGCTCTGGGAAAATGCATGGTGCTTTACAGGAGCTTTGCTAGGGTAAGGGAGGATAATGAAATTAAGCATAAGAACCTTCGCGTGAGAACACAATGTTTCGTGGTACCCAATTTTTGGTGGCAGACTAGCAATACTAAAGCAGGGATCCACTGGAAAAGCTGGGAACTGTTGAAAGAATGCAAAAATAGCGAAGGGATGGAATTTAGAGATCTAATTGCTTTTAACAAAGCCTTTTTGGGTAAGCAGGCATGGAGACTTTCTCAAAATACCTCTTCCTTATGGAGTTCACTTTTTAAAGGATTATATTATCACTCCAAAGAATTCTGGCATGCAGAAAAAGGACCGAGACCTTCCTGGGGTTAGCAAAGCCTACTTCTAGGAAGGGACTCCATCACAGACAAAATGCATTGGATAGTTGGCAATGGCGAAAAGATTAGGGTCAGACGGGATAGATGGCTGAAAAAAATGGTCATTGGTGGGCCCGCACCCAAAATAAACCTAAGAAAGTGGGTGGTTTTATCTCTTCAACCCAGCTCAATTGGGATATTCCAAGACTCGAGCAAAGCTTCGATAATCAGACAGTCGAAGAAATTTCATCCATTCAACTTCGGCCAGAATCTACCTTCGATCAACTACTATGGACTGGCATGCATGAGGGCAAATATTCAGCAAAAAGTGGCTATCATCATATTCGACAGTCAAACCACATTACAAATAGCACTCGGGCTTCATCATCCTATACCACACCTCGTCGTCTTTGGCAACGGATTTGGAAAATTAACACAATACCAAAAATCATAATCTTCCTATGGTCTATATGTCACAATGCGTTACCAACTAAGAAAAATCTTTTCAGGCGACATATCATAGATGATCTAGTATGTCCCCTTTGCCCATCTCAAGTCCTAGAAACTCTGGAACATTTATTCTTGCTCTGCCCTAGATCTCAGCAGGTTTGGTCACATCTTGATGTACAGATTATAGTCTCAACATTTAGCACACATCGAATGGATGCATGGTTGGCTGATCTAGTTGAGCACAGAACTCACTTACCCGGTTTAGAATTGCAACCCTTCTCTAGCAGATTTGGAAAGCACGTAACCTTTATATCTTCCAACGACAGTGCTTAAAACCTCATTAGATCGTGGATTCGGCACTCACATCAGCACAACTATATCTCTCCTCCTCATGGTTGGCTAGGTTGCACCGACACGGCGGGACACGACACGACACGACACGTCGACACGTTATTTCTCAAAAATAGAAAATTCCGACACGCTGGGACACGTTATATATTAAATAAATATTTTTATTTTTAATTAATTTGAATCTAATTTACACTCATCATTCAATATTTTCGGTAAGATTTTAAGATTTTTTTAATTTCATAATCCCAAATTTACTTTTATTTCTTTAAAATCAAACCCCCTCCCCCTAAAAAAAAACCCCGCGGGCCCAAACTCCCTCCCTTTTTTCCCTCGACAGAACCCACCCCCAAATTTTTTCACTTTTTTTCCCTCCCCACCACCTGACAGCCGTCCCTTCCCCTCCCTCCTGTCATTTCCTCCTCCCTCCAACACGCAAGCCCCTTTTTTAATCTTTTATTTTCCTTCTCAGTCTCAAAACCCTAGCAGCACGGCACCTTCTTCTCCTGCTCCTCAGTCCTCGCCGCACGACGCCTATCTCCGAAAGCATTGAAGAGTCGCAAGAAAAGCACCAACATTCGCCGAAGGAGCGGAAAAGGGAGTAACCCAGAAAAAATTTCAGTGGAAGGGATCGGAAAAGAAGGCGGAACGCGCGGTCCCTGTGCGCGGAGAGGCTGCACACCGCCGCGAACTCCTCCTCCTCCCCCTTGCCGCCGCCGCCGCCGCCCCACTCGACGACGCTGCCCTCCCCCACGAGTGCCTCCCTCGTGAAGTTCCTCCTCACGGCCCTCGCCTCACTCTTTTCTCTTTCTTTGGCCGTCTCTCCCGTCGCGGGCTCGCCTTCACTCGCGGCCTCCACCCTTTCGGACACGCGTGTCGAAGCGTGTCGACAAGCGTTGACTGCGTGTCGGATTTGTCGACACGCGGTCAACGCGTGTCCGAACGTGTCCGAGCGTGTCCGAGCGTGTCGGACACGTCGACACGTGTCGGACACGACTCGGGAGCTCCGGCAGCGTGTCGGTGCTACCTAGATGGTTGGATCTTGACCCAAGAGTGCCCTCTCCAAACCCTAATACTTGCTGGATTCCCCCAAAACCTGGTTGCATCAAAGTGAATATGGATGGGGCTTTCCACTCTGGCTCCGAAATGAGTTCGATCGCATGCCTCTGTTTCGATCATAAGGGGACCTTGCTCGCCAGATGCTCCCAAAACGTTGAAGCCTCCTCCCCCCTTCAAACAAAAACCCAAGCTCTATTATTCACTCTCAAATTTTTGATACGGCAGGGATTGGCTAACACTAACCTGATCCTTAAATCGGATTGTCTGGAGCTAGTGGAGACTGCGAACCATCACCGGAGGCCATCCCTGGATTGCCGATCTCTGTTCGAGAACGCCACAACTTTGCTTCCATGCTGCCCTAATCTGCGCTTCCAACATTGTAGGCGTGAAGCTAACTTGTCTGCCAACTGGGCCACCAAGGCCCAAGGCCGTGGGTCTCTGCTTTCAAATTGGGCTCTTGATCCCCCCCCCCCCCAACTCTTTTGAATTTGCTATGTACCGATGCCCTGTATAAGGGTTGTAACTTTTTTAACTCTTGAATGATATGCTCATCTTTCAACCAAAAAAAAGTTACATGAACTGAGCCAATCAAAATCATTAGGGTGCTTTCAAGAAATAAATATATGCATGGATATTAGCAAGAGTAAATATGAAACAAGAGGGGTGGAAGGAAAAGAAGGTTGCTAGATACTTAGGGGGTGCATGATAACCAAAATTTCTATTCCAGAAATAATTTTTCTATTCCAGATCAGTTTCTGGAATAGAAACCTGTTTGATAAACCTACTCGATTTTTCTATTTATGGAATAGATTTCAATTCCAGAAATTGATTTGGAAGAGAAATCAGAAACCGATTTCTCTCACTAAACCCTAATTTCAGTTAATCCTCCCTCATCTCCTCTACATCTCTACCTCCTCCTCCTCCTCCTCCTCCTCCGCCTCTCCTCATCTCCTCTACGTCTCTGCCTCCTCCTCCTCCTCCGCCTCTCCTCATCTCCTTAAGACATCGTCTCCTCCGCCTCTCCTCTGCCTCTCCTAATCTCCTCGAGACATCGTCTTCTCCACTGGACGCTCAGATCGTCTCCTCCACTAGATGCTCTCTGCCTCTCCTCCTGCTCATCCACATATGCTCGCAAATCCACCCCCTCGCCGCAACCCACTGTCCCCGCTTGTTGTCCGAGCACCCCTCGGCAACAGATCTCGCGCCTGCACCCCCGCCGCTCATTCCCCTGCGACGCCAGAAGCCCTCTGCAACAAATCCGAGCACCGACGCTTGAGCCGCTCCTGCTCTGCTTCGTCTCACTAGAAGCTGCCATCGCCCCGCGACCTCAGCAATGCCGCGCGCCCTCTCCTCATCCAGCAACGAGCTGCTCGCGAATTCACCCCCTCACCTCATCCAGAAGCCCTTTGCAGCAAACACCTGAGCCGCTCGAGTTCGTCCAACGAGGCCTAGGACTGCGAAGTAGGCAAAGAAGCAGAACTACCCGTCTCCTCCCTTCTCTAGTTCGTGCCGATTCCTTTTCTTTTTCTTTTTGCGTGGGTTCGTGTGCTTTTTTGCATATGAATCTTAGGATTCAAACCGAGTTCCAATGAATTAGCGGCGAGAGTGTGATGAATTAGCTCCCTCGATGGAACGGGATTGGTGTTTTTTTGAGTTGAGGGGGTTTGTCTTTTACCTGATCGGACGATGTTGCTGTTGCTTTTTGAATTCAAACACTATCGTTTTGGTCTGGCCTCATGGACTATTCCTGAATGTGCGTTCGAGGGGGAGTTTTGCCATGACAATGAGGGTCGTTTGTTTCTGTTAATGCGCGATCTCCATGGAAGTTTCCATGCCCAGGAACTCTCGAATGCCGCTTGATGGAGATTCACTGGCGAGCCTTGGTTAGCTTGAGTGACTCTCAATCTATGTATGCGCTTCGCGCTTTCGATGATCGATCGCAAAGAATCGGTTATTTTGAAAATTTTATTAACTGGGCCTAAACTTGGATTTAGACATGTCCTATCAAGGTTACTTTTTCCCCCTTGTTTTTTCAGCATATTGATGAAAGCATCTCCCAGATGCCAGGGAGCATTCATGTAGTGCTGATGTCTTTCTTTGGGAAGCCCATTAAATTAGTTCTCCAATAGTGACAAATTAGCCCAAGAGCCCTTTGCTTTGATTTGAGAAGAACTCGGATCAACTTGGTCAATGCGAATGTGAGAGTGTGAAAGATTGGAAGTATCTAAATGCCTGCATTTAGCATAGTTTGTTTGCTTTCTTGTTTAAAATCTCGTATAGTTGCCTTCAAAACGTTCCACGAAAAAGAACATATCATTCAGCAAGTTATTGGACAAAAAAGAGGAGCAAGTCTTGCTAAGGAGATCCCTTCGGCTCAGCCATTCATGGTGTAGCCTCTTGGAATGGCTTAAAACCCTATTTAGCTCACTTTCTGCCATCAGCTTTCTTTGTTGCAATATTTAATTCACATCAAATTGTGACTGGTCTATGGGTATAATTCTAACCATCATATAAATGTCATTGCAGCAGACACCAGAGCCGCTCGAGTTCGTCCGACGAGGCCCAAGACCGCGAAGTGCGCAAAGAAGCAAAACTACCCGTCTCCTCCCTTCTTTGGTTCGTGCCAATTCCTCTTCTTTTTACGTGGGTTCGTGTGCTTTATTGTGTATGAATCTTAGGATTGAAACTGGGTTTGCTGCATGTGGATATGAATAAGATATTGGAGTTAGGTTTGCTGCTCGTGGGTATGGATAAGAGATGGGTAGATTCGCCTGTCTTTGAATTTTCTGTCAAATGTCGTCTCTGTTTCACTCCAGTTTAGAACTTCAGTAACTTTCCTATCTCGCTAACGTATGTAATGTAGAGTACATTTACAGATTGGTCGCAACTTTTTAATCAATGATCAATCTCCAAAAAAGAGGGCGGAAAGAAAATTATTTCATAGATACTCCAGCAACAGCCTTCTCATTGTTTTCTAATTTAAATATGTACAATATAATAGATGAAACATTTAATCAAATAATGGAGATATATACATTCTTCAAAAGCCATCCAGTTGCAATCATGTGCCACTCTGTATCATGGACCAAGTGCTCTTTAGAATGCCGATGATATATGCAAATGGATTAATTTTTAGTGGGAATATTCACTGCTGGTTATTATAAACAAATAGATGGGGCATCGATTGGTGGGAATGTTCTTTTTGCTTGTAATATATGGTTGTTTGTAAAATTTTATATGAGGATTATTCTCTTTTAATTTTCTTTGTGCATTTTGTTTTATTGATAGTCATAGAACATTGTATTAATGTGATATTGATATCAAAGTCTATGCGCTTGAACTGGTACACCAATTGATATGGCTCATTTGATGCTCAACTAGTTAAGGTTAAATGACTTCCCACAAGGAGGTTTGTATGGCAAAGTGGACTGAACTTTTGACCAATGAGCTTGTAAGCTTGTTGGTAACAGAGGTAACAAAGGGAAATTGCACCACTTCTACCTTCAACAAAATAGGATGGAATAACATACTTCAGTTGAAGAACAGGGTCAACAAACTAAAGAAACAATATAGTAGTTTCAAGAAACTTTTGTCACAATCTGGATTTGGATGATATAATATAAATAATAAGGTTGCTGTGGATGATCAAAGTGTGTGGGAGTCTCACATCAAGGCATCAATTTACCAAGGTCATTTTATTCATATTGTATTGCAAGCTTTGATTATGTTGCTGACATCTGTTATTATTGTATAAATTACAGAATAATAGCGAATGGGCTAAATTCATAAATGATGGGTTTCCTCAATATCCTGATTTGTGTATCGTGTTAGGTGATACATATGCTACTGGGGACTATGTAGCAAGAAATGTAGAAGAAGTGGTAGGATATGCAAAAGAAGTGGTAGTGTTCTCGGAGAGAGATGACAATGGTGATGGTGATAGTGGTTATGCAGTAGGTGATCCAGAGGAATTTGATGAACAGCATATTGATGAGGAGGTCTTCATACCCGATACGACTACTACCTCAAATCTTAAGAAACACAAGCAGGATAGGACTCCAAATTCTAAGAGGAGGAGGAAGAGTAACAGATATGATGTTAGTGACACTTGCAAAGCCATTCAAGAAATGATTAAAATCAGGACTGCTCAATCAACAAGTGGCTCTGTGCCCTCAGATGCCCCATCAACTATAGACCCCTACTCCACAGCAGCCGTGGTTGCCGTCTTAAATAGTATGCTTGATTTAGAGCAGAATATTTATAACAAAGCTGTGAACCAATCATGTCTTAATGCCACTTGGAGAGAGGCTTTCATCACAATGCTACCTAAAAGGAGACGTGGATTTCTTGAATCTCTTTAAACAGATGTTGAGTAGTATGCTATGGATTTATATATTTTGTTTAATTTCACTCTATGACTTATGTATTTGAGATACTTTGGTCTTTTTATGATGCAATTATGAAAACTTTGTGGCTATTGTTAATTATTATTAAATTCCTTACTTATATATTGTGTTTATCTTCTTCTTCTTCTTTTTTCATGTGAATGCATAGGTAATATGGAGGGGGATGAAAGTAGCATGTGTAGTGATCAAGTAGCAACAGGTGAATCGGTTGAACTAAACTTTGATGATTTTGATATCAATATTATGATAGCATGGTTGAGCATGGTTGCGGTGGATATGTCTATGCATTCGAGAAAACCTATTAAGGATAGTATATTGTCAGGACCCGAATGGATGATGGAGGTTCTTCAAGGACATTCAGATAAAATATATGAATCTTTTAGGATTGAGAAACATGTTTTTCTCAACCTTTGTGATTTGATGAAGGCAAGAGGTTGGCTGAAAGATAGTTGTTATAAAGGTAGATGAACAAATTGTGATATTTTTATTTATGATTTGTCACAAGAACTCGAATAGAACTTTATGCGAGAGATTCCAACGTTCGGGACAAACTATTAGCAAATACTTCACTATAGTGTTGAAAGCAGTTCTCAAACTTACAAAAGAGATTATCGTACCGCCTTCCTTTGATGCGGTCCCAAATGAGATTCTTCTGGATCCCAACCATAAACTTTACTTCAAGGTAAGATTTTCATACATTCATTTACAATATCGGTTTCATTTTGTTGCTAATATTATATAACACTAGTCTTTGATAAAACGACAAGGTTGTGTGGGCGCTATTGATGGTACTCATGTTCATGCTTCTATACTTTTATCGAAGCAAATTCCATTTAGAGGCAGAAAAGGAAGTACTACTCAAAATGTGATGTGTGTATGTTCGTTTGATATGAAATTCACTTTTATGTATGCTGATTGGGAAGGATATGCCAATGATTGCCGGGTGCTATCAGTAGCACTCGAGACTCCTCGCTTGGAATTTCCTCGACCACCACTAGGTATTTTTACTTGTTCTAGAATTGTCAATTTTCTTTAAGATTGTATTGTATTTACAAATCACTACTAATATATGAATATTTTGTTATAGGCAAATACTATGTTGTAGATTCTGGTTATGCATCAATTCCGGGATTCTTAACTCCTTTTAAACGTGGACGGTATCATCTAAATGAGTCTAGGGGTAGAGCAAGACGACCAAGAACAGTAAGAGAGTTGTTCAACTATAGGCATTCTTCACTAAGAAATGTCATTGAGAAATTATTTGCGGCATTAAAGCATAGCTTCTTTATTTTGAAACACATGCCTGCATTTGCAATTCGAAAGCAAGCACATGTTGTAATTGCATGTTGTGCTATCAATAATTACATCCGTGATCAAGACAAGAGGGATAGAAACTTTTCCTTATATGGAGATCCAGAGTACTCATTTGAACCTGCACAAAATGAGGTTATAGGCGATACATCGACCGAGGAGGAAACTGAGATGAATATGTTTAGAAAAATTATTGCCAATAAGATGACAATGGATCATAATATGTCGGAGATTCCATGAAATCGTGTTTTTAATTTTTGTAATGTATTTCTATTATTTTGTATTTGGGAATTTACAATCTTTGCTTTTGTAATGTGATAATGTATTTGATGATTTCTATCTCAATTCTTGTAATGTGATGTTCTGCTTGAGGATTTCCCTTATTTGTAATGGTCCTTTATGACAAGCTCTATTACACTTCATAAAATTTGCCGATTTTGTAAAATTTGCCGCAAATTGCCCAATACACTTCTTTGTGTTTCTTTCTAAAACGATTGCTCGATATCGTAAACCGTGGCGGCAATTGACGTGACACACTAGCATGAAGGGGATTAGAATATGGTTGTCCGCCTTCATTCTACTAGAGTTTTGGGAACCTTCTATCATGCTTAAGAGTAATGCATATTGATATCTTTTTTCTATTGTATGGAGACTATTGATAAGTATATTGTTTGACCGTAATTGCCTATCTATGTGGATGCTAAAGAATTTTGTATGAAAATTTAGAAAATTTGATATAATAACTCTTACTTTGTATTTTTTTTTTTTTTCAAAAATGGAGACTTTACTATAAAAAAAAAAAAAAAAAGTCTTACTTTGTATTTGGGTCAATGGTTTCATAAGCATATGAAATTTGTAAGAATAGACATCTCATTTGCTCCAAAAAAAGAAAATTTTGTTTTAAGAAATAGAAATTTTATTCTGTTATCAAACGAATTTCTATTTCGAAACAAAATTTTGATCGTTATCAAATAGATTTTTTTGCTCAGAAACTTGTCCAGAAATAGAAATAGAAAAATTCATTTCTGTTCCAGAAACTATTTCTGGAACAGAATGGTTGTCATGCGCCCCCTTAATGAAAAAATAGTGTCGAGATCCAGCCGTCATTGGAAAAGATGAAAGATGTTTAAAATCAGGAAAAAGGAGGAATGGGCTTCAAGTACTTGATATCCTTCAATAAAGTTAAGCTCGCAAACAAGCATGGAAATTAGTACATAACTAAGAATCTTATGGAGCCAAGTTATAAAAGGAATTTATTTTCCTGATGGATCCTTTTGGCAAGATGACAGGGGGTCTGGCCCCTCCTGAGGTTGGCAGAACATTTTGATAGACAGAGAATTGATATCGAAATCAAATTATGTGGTCAGTTGAAAATCAGAAATTATCAGAATTCGTGAAGATAGATGACTCAAGAGAGGCACTACCGGAGGGCCAGCTTAACTTATGCAATCCAATTATAGTAGCCTGCTGATTTGATGTGAGGAGGATAAGTGGGATGGATAAAATTGCTCAGAGCTCTTTTTGACGAACAAATAGTAGGTGAAATGCTAACTGTGCCTCTGAGGACTCGTTTTACACAAGATAAATTGGTTAGGTGTGTCCGAAAGCTATTAAGTGGAACCCAAAGGATGGTCTGGGGAAAATGCATGGTGCTTTGCAAAAGCCTCTACCAAGATAAGGGAGGATCATGAAATTAAGCACAAGAACCTTTGCGCGAGCATAGAACATTATGTCGAACTCGAGTTACAGTTACGAAATTCTGCTAGATGGAACCTCTGTTATAATTCAGGGTACCTATATGTATATATCATCGTTTTTCTCTTATAAGTATATCGAAAGTATACAGGGTTGTCATGATAAAATCATAAAACGATGCTGTCATGATTTTACCTTGATTGTGTTATCTACAAACGAGAATTACTTACATGCTATAATGGGACTAATACAAGAATAAGATTTCATACAAATGCCATATCTAATAGTTGAACTTTATTACTAATTCATGTTATCTAATGAGAAATAACAATATATTACATTTGTTTTCACAAAGATAAAAAGATAGGACCGTATTTTGAAACGTATAAATGATTCTCGACATGCTATATCGTTAATTGACTAAATAAAAGATATAAAATAAGTTTACAAACAAAGTGGTTTTACCTAAATATAATACACCATGTCTTTTATACGTGTATAACCCCGTTCACTTTGAAAGATCAAGAATTTTTCGTAAGTTTAGCAAATCTGCAGGAGACGGAAACTTTATTGAAAATGGCATACTTATGTGTATTTTATATTAAAGAGAGAAGTTAAGTGAAATAGTACATCTAATGCTTGTAAGAGAAAAAAAAAAAAAAAGAGATAACTTGCTACGCAAGCTGCAACAGAAAGACCATAATATCGATAAGGGAAGCACCCGGGATCAAATAGCTCTTCCAATTTTATGTCCTCCGATGCGTCTATCATGATCGAACTATGTGCCAATATCCCTTGAGACACTTGTTGCATACTTGGATGATGCTCTGGTTTTGCACTTAAGCACGAAAATGCCATCTTCACAGTGAAGGCTCACTTTCCCTAGTACATCACCTTTTGGGAATGGAATTCTTTAATCTAAGACTTGTTTTAGTAGCCAACGTGAAGTTGTTGATTTGCTTGATGATGATGAAGATGAGGATGCCAGTGATGATATGAGATCGTCCAGATGTCTCCCTATGATTATTTCCAACGTCACCCCTCCAAAGCTTAAACATCACACTTCTTCATCTTCGTCGTGTATGCAAGCTCTATAGAGAGGAACCAACAATTTTTTTTTCTATTTCTTATTGATGCTATCTTTTGTTGGCCAAAATCTTATTAATACTAGTCAAATGATTTTTTATTATTGAAGAAACCGACTAACCCAGAGCTGCATATCCAAAGGTTCCTACAAAGGAAGTCCAATTGGATGAACAAAGTTGTAGAACTTTAGCCTTGCCAAAATCAAAGATATGACCTTCATATTTTTCATCTAGTAAAATGTTCTTGCTTGATACGTCTCACCAAATTATCATAGGAGAGCATTCATGGTGCATGTAAGACAAAGCATAAGCCATACATTTAACAACATTCACTCTCTTATTCTAGTGAAATGCTATTATCCTCTCTTCATCGTTCAATACATCCTTCAAGTTGCCAAATTGCAAGAACTCGCACACCAAAAATGAATATTGAGAACTTGAGCAAAGGCCATATAACTTGATAATATTTCGAGGCCAAGCTTCCATTAGATAATGAATCTCCCTTTCAAATGCTTTCCAACTAACAATTTGGACTTCTGCAACTTAGTTAAATTTCTTTACAACAACAATCTCACCTGTTTGCAACTAAATCTTGTAAACACTCCCATCTCCTCTCACACCAATGCAATATTTGGCATCAAACTCTTCTGTGGCTTCTATAATGCTTTCATACACCATTCTTCCGTCAAAGCTTAATATTACCCATAGGGTTCCATTGCTTCCATCAATCAAAGTAGCCTCCACTTTCCTTACTCTTCAACATACAATACTTAAAATTCCCACAACAAAAAGCTAAGAAAGTAAGTAACCTAAAGTAGGAATCAAAATTAGCAACAACTTTTTGCTTTTGTTCTTGCCTTTCAACTTTTTTCCTAGACAGGGGTTAAGACTAGCAATAACTCCACACAAACATTTGTTCCCCCTCATAACTTCAATTGTAACATTACAAAAGGCTAGAATGTTTGATAAAGGATAGTCTAACTCATTATACGATATGTCAATGGATGTCAAGCTTATCATGTCACCAAAGGTCGACACAATTAAACTCGAGAGCTGATTGCTTGAGAGATTTGAGTATTTTCAATCTATGTAATTATAACGACCCGACTCTAGGTCGTGGAGTTATTGTTGCGACATCCCAAGCGCGTCACCATCCCATTTCTTTAATCTTTTTTTTACGAGCATGCAGAAGCATACATATATCAAGCACTTGTACACAACAACAATTAGCTAGGAAAAAACACTTTACAAACACACTACTTCTTATGTTACATCAGTATATTTTACAAACCCTTTCTACAAGCCTCTCCTTTTCACATCATCTTTATATATCTGTGTAGGTCAAGGGAATTCCTATCTCCTCTAGCATGACTACAGCTTCCAAAATTGGTTACGGCTTTCATGCCTACAAGTCTAAAAAACAAGGAGTGAGTCCAACTCGGTAAATAAAAACCCTTAATCTTCTACTAGGATGACATGTCATCATCAAATCTAGCATGTATAGTACTCATATTACAATATCAATCGTAGATTGATACCAATATTACTGCTTCATCTCAACTACGTATATGTGTCCCTTTGACATAACTTTCATGCATACTTACCTTCGATTTATCTATAAACATAATAAGTCACATAGTAATAAACATACCGACATGCATAAAAGATTCATTAACATATATCTTAGCTTAACCAAGGATCTAATTTCAATCTAGACATCCTGGTTCAACCATAGCATCTCGGCTCAATCGAGGCATCCTGGTGCTAGTTCACCCAAGGCATCCAAGCTCAACTCAAGCATTCTGACTCAACTGGGGTATCATGTTCTTTCAAATGAGGCATCACCACCAGCGCTATTGGACGATAGTCTTCTTCTTTCATTTAGTGATCACATATGATGTGTCGCACAAACCGATTTATTATCTTTTGTCTTAACTCACACATGCAAGACCCAAGGGCATGCTCATACAAATGCGAGTCATATATTACAATACCGCAACTACATAATATACCAGGCATGACTTAGGATGTATGGCTCAAACCAACCCGTCTAGATGTTGACCCTTCACCAAACGAGGCTTGGATCGATACGTCTCAATATTGATCCATGGCCAAGTGAGACTTTGTCCGTCACATCTTAGCACCGGTTCAAGACCAAGTGAGACTTTTTTGTGTCTCAAGCATGAATCAACTAAAACATGAGCAAACTATACAAATGGACCCACAACATGTAAACAATGGATAAGTATACAACTAAACTCAACAATGTAACATATCGCTCTAGCCAAGGGTTATGAATTTTGCTTACTACAATTCAAGGATGGTGACACGCGGGCAAGTAGCGCGGCAAGATTCAGGCAAAAAGTGGCATGACCTCGAGAGAGCACGAGCAAAGAGAGTGGGTGGCCGAGAGAGAGTGAGGGTTAGTGGTGAGGGTGAAGGTGTGAGAAAGAGGGAGAGGAACTGTGTGCATGGTGAGGAAATGAGGAGGGGTATCTCTATTTATAGGCAAGCCTCTTATCCTTACCCTTCTAATTAGATTAATAGGATTTCTCTAGGTGGCAAACCTAGGTTGAGAAGGTGGCAAGGCTATGGAGGAAGAGGTGGCAAGACTAGACTCTTAGGATGACATTCGTAATGATGAAATGGCTAACCCACTCTCCAAGGCTTAGTTTAGGTGTACTAATGACCTATTCTATTAGAGGACACTCGAGCATACATCTCACCACTTTCATTTAATGCTTAGATTTAGTGTAATCATTAGGCTAAGATATTCATCACATGCCTAAACAAAACTTGTTCTCCAAGTTTAGCCTCTCTAAAATCTTCTTCGGAGTCTTAATATAACTCTAATGATGGCCATGTCCATTAGGTGACACGTAAGTACATGGCTCACCCTCCCCCATTTAATGCTTAGATTTTTGCCATTATAAGGTTTGGATTTGTTCTTGTCCCTAACTTGCTCTCCAAGGTAAGCCAAGTCTTTTAGAGTGTTCTATTTTGTCCCCTTCTAAAGAATAAGTTAAACATGAAAATGAGACAATATGTCACTAAGTTATCTAAGCTTGGTGAAACTTAACTCCCAAGTCTCAAATTAGAATCATGATGGCCTAAGGCTAGAAACATATAAGCTTATGATTCATCAAAGTGCATTAAATGGCATTAAATAAGTAGCTTCCAAAAATATTTAAGACCAATCTTGATCTTCAAGACAACTTGGTATTTGATCTCTTTGCCCTTCAAATAGGCATGTAACCCCTCTCTTTGCTCTTGGGTAAAACTTATCTTCCAAGTCTTATATTAGTGCCATTATAACTTAAGCCTAGAAGGACACATAAGCTTGTGATTCACCTTGGTTCATGGAATGACTAGCTTCCAAAGATAATTAAGTCTAACCTTGGTCTTCAAGACAACTTAATCTTCAAGGAGTTCCCCTTGGGTGTGTGACTCATCTTGTAATAATTGATTCACTCCCAAGGCTTACTTTAGGGCAATGATGGTTCTAAATCCTTAAGGACACATAAGTTCATGAGTCATCTCTTACATTTATTGACTAACTTCCAAATGACTTAATGGGGAAGCTTATCTACAAGACAACTTGCTCTTCAAGTTGTTCTCCCCCCTTCTTTCTTTTAGGCGTGTGACTTATCTAAGAGTAATGATGTTCCTAAACTTCTAGGGACACTTAAGCAAGTGAGTGAACTATCCTAATGATGGCTCTTGGATTTAGTTCATCAAGAAACCAATTCTCATGGCCCGAAATTGAGGTTGTTATGGTAATAGCCCAAATTGTCTAGGTATTTCTCCCATAAGCAAATTATAGCTCAAATTGAGAAGTTGAAAAGATTGAAGATTGCTGATCTCGATGGGAATACTTCCATCAATATTATTTTTGCTGAAATTCAAAAACTAAAGCTTCAAAGACTCCCCAAGTAGTCTAGAAATTGAGCTACTAAGGTTATTTCCAACAATGTTAATTATTGATATATCGGACGTTCCAAGTTCTGGAGGTATGTAGTTTACAAGATGATATCATCAAGTGAAAACTTTAGAAGAGACTTGAGTTTTCCCAAGTCAAAAATAGGTCAATCCATATTTAAACCCATTTAACCCGTTTTGACCCATATTCATATAGTGTAAATCCAATTATCCATACCCGACCCGTATCCGACCTAACTTGTATTGTTAAAACCCATTGATATTCTAAGAAAATCACACGCCCACTTTAAGCTATATGCTAATTGGATTAAAATTTCAAATTAAATAAAAAAATAAAATTTAAAAATTTAAAAATAGTAAATAAAATAAAAAAATGTTTAAAAAATCTATAAATTGAAATATTTATAAAGAATTAGACCATGCACATGCTTCTCTTGTATGAAGTGAACATATTAATAAGCAACTGAAAAATTGCAATGTGAAAAATCTTTAACTAAATCTAAGAAAACTTATTTTTATGATATTTTAAAAAAATGATATTGTTAAAACACTTTTATGTAATACAAATTCAATGGAAATTTTTATAATTTTTTAAAAATTATTTTAAAAATAAAATTTTAATTATTTTTATTTTTTAAAAATATAAATTTTTATTTTTAAAAATATAATCTTTTATTTTTAAAAATATAATCTTTTATTTTTAAAAATATAATCTTTTTCTTTTTCTTTTTCTTTTTTTTCTTTTTCTTGTTCTTCGTTGGCCACAACGATGGCCGGCAACCAGCCACAAAGCTTGCCGGATTGGCGAGGCTCGAGCCTCGCTAGTCATCGGCGAGATCGAGCCTCACCAAACGTCGGGCGAGCTCAACCTCACCGGGATCTATCGAGCCTCGCCGGGCATCGGCCGAGATCGCGTGAGGCCGATGGCGAGCTCAAGCCCTAGGTAGCACCGACACGCGACACGCGACACGCGACACGACACGACACGACACGACACGCGACACGTCATTTCTCAAAAAGTAAAGAATTTCGACACGTTCCGACACGTTAAATATTAAATAAATATTTTTATATATACATGATTAATTATTTTATTTAAATTAATTTATTCAAATTCATAAATAAATAAACAATAAAAAAGAGCCTATAATAAATCTATACTAATAACATTAATAAATTTATTCATAAAAAATTGAAAAGACATTTTTTTACTTTAATAAAAGTTATCGATGAAATAAATAACTAATGAAAGATTAGAGTCAAAATAAATTTATATTTTTCTATGATGATCAAAATTTATCATTATTTAATATCTAATGCTTTTATTTTTTGAAATAACCTTTTAATCTGTCTATTTATTTATTTTTTAGCCTTAATAAAGTTATTTAATGTTTAATATTTCTTTTTAGGGTTTAAATGGGTCCCAGCCACTTATTTCAGCACACGTTTTCTTCCTCCACCCCCACCCACCCCTGCGCCTATCACTTCCCCTGCACCTGCGCCTGTCACTTCCCCTGCACAAGGCTTGCAGGCTTTCTTTCCCCATAAGCCGTCGACGCCTCATCTATCTCCTTTCTCTTCTCCCTAAAAACAGCCAAAGGGCAAAAACCCTAACAATCACCTTATTTTTCCTCTCCTTTGCTCAGTCTCTACCTCTCTCGCCGCTGCCTCGCCTCCGTTCTTCCCTTTGCTGTCAAAGCCTCGCGTCCAGCCCTCCATCGCGATGTTGCGGTTTTTCATCTCGGCCTTGCAGTTGGCGGTGCAGCCGACCAAGACGATCAAGAAGGCTTCTCGGCGCAGTCGACAGTCGCAGCCTTCTCCGGCGTTGCAGTCGGTGGTCGTAGCCCTCCCTCGCAGTCGCTCACAGCGTCGCATCGGCTCCCTCACCCCTTGCCTCCAGCCTTCATCACCTTCTTCCTTCACACCTGCAGATCCGCCATCCGGACACGCTCTGACGCGCGTGTCGGAAAGAGTTGACCACGTGTCGGAAACTCCGACACACGTTGACTGCATGTCCGAACGTGTCCGAGCGTGTCCGAGCGTGTCAGACACGTGTCGGGGTGTCCGACACGACACGGAGGCCTTTTGAACGTGTCCGTGCTACCTAGCTCAAGCCTCGCCTGGTCCATCACCAACCGTCATTGTGTTGACCACCATATAAGGAAGGAGGAAGGAAAAAAAAGAAAAAAAAGAAAAAAAAAAGGAAAAAAATGAAATATAAAAAATAATTATAATTTCAATTTTTATGGAAAACATTTTTATAAAGTTAGAGAGGGAAAAAGTGTGTTAGGCTTGGATTGGAAACTTGGAAATGGGTTCTATTCTAATCCACTTGATATTTTAAATAGGTCGAAAATGAGTTACAAGTTCTGACTCATTTAAATCAGACTCACTTTTTGGACGTAGTTTTAGTTAGGTTTTCAAAAGTCTCTGACCCATATAAATAAAATATGAGTCTAGAAATGGGTCCATGATCCATTTTGACACATCTATCAACAACAGAAAAATAATTCATTTTTCTCTTTTGGAAAATGGAACACATTACTTTTATGTTATTGATCCCTAGGAGATGGGTTTAATCGTGTCCTGTTGGCAACTCGCGAACGTGCCACTATCTTTTTCACACGGGTATTGGAATGGATTGGAGTAAACATTATCTTTAAGATATTGTCCAAAATATCATATTTCAAAAGAAGTATACTGTTTGAAATAGGAAAATTGGATTGTAGTTGTACCATGTATCTCGGTCAGGTGTCACCTATCTTCGGGTCACCACCAGATCATTAATCTCGTTCCACACAGGAATCACGCAGGTGAAAAAAAAGTGAAAAAAAAAATTAGAGTTGGGAAAACTTTCAATGCCATTTTTATTTTACTAGATTAAGCACTTTCCATTTGTCTCCATAAATATTCATTCACCAATTTTAACCTGTACTCCTTTTTTCCCTAACGATCATCCATAATCTTCTGGTTGACGTGCGCTTTTTGCTCTAAGCATATGTTTTCGGCTCATCTATTGGAAAACTCAAAGTGAAACTCTGATTGTTCAAAAGGGAACTCTATAGTAGATTCTACCAATATCAATGACCAAAGAAGCATGGTTGTTCAAGTGCATTACCTCCAATCGAAGAAGATTTAATCGACCTCATTGCTTGTGGGGAAACTTTCTAGGCATAATCACTTTTAACGTGTATTTCATTTTGCATTCTACACTTTCCGAACCTATAATGTGCAGCTTGATCTTGTTACATGACTCTAATTGCACCTACCGTCAATTTAACATATAGTACCTTTGTAAACCAAACCAACATTTTTTTCCCTAAAAACGCCTATCCCCCCTTTTGACCTGGTCCACCATGAAAAACCCTATTTGCACTTGCATATAGACACACAAATATGAGACAAACTTCACTAGAGCAGTTCAAGCCTTTCTATAAATTCTTCTTGATGGATTTGATCTCGAATGTCGTTTGTTCTAGAAATTTCACGTTATGAAGGGAAAAAACAATCAAAGTAACTACTTACCTTTACCAAAAAAAAACAATCAAAGTAACCACCGCCTGCGGTGGCCACGTTGGTTAGAGCCCTAATCCCACATCAAGAGGGGAGGAGTTTGAAACCCCACGTCCCCATTGCGCGACTCACTCGCGGCTGAGTCTGTAGTGGTGGCTCAGTCGCCCCGGGTTTACACCGTCGGCTACCGGCTGTACGGTGGTTCCCAGGTTATTAAAAAAAATAATAATAATCAAAGTACATCCTCACCTTTGACATGCACTTCATAGCTTTGCATCCTGTTACTTCCGAACTAGTCGAAAGACCAAATTATACCTCCCCAAAAGACCATGAACCCTCTCTCCCTCAATCGACACTACGATCTTCCTTTTCGAAGACCTACCGTTTTCCCTCCAAATTATTCTAAATTATTCTGGTTATTTCCTTCTAGACTAGAGTAAGTGGTGGTCTGATTGTAGTTTGGTGTTTGAGGAATAGCATCCAGTGCATTATGAAAGAAATGGGTGTCCATTTGCTTTATTTTTATTGCTATATTTTTATGTGCCGAGTCTCGCAAGGCACTTCGGATTCTGAAAATGATTGCTCAATGGCCACAACTTTTGTGGAGGGTTAGGTGCGTCAAAGGCTCAAAGCTACTGAGTGGAACCCAAAGGATGCTCTAGGAAAATGCCAGGTGCTTTATAAAAGCCTACCAAGATTAGGGAGGATCCCAAAGTTAAGCACGACAACCTTTCCGCGAGAATCTTTTACCAAAAAAAAATAAACTTTGCGCGAGAGAGGAATGTTTGGTCGTACTTTATGAACCGAGCCAATCGAATAGTTGGATTGTCATACATGAACTCATGTTGTGAAACGTATAGAGACACTAGAAGGAACCTCTATCAGTAATTTTTGGGATGAAAAATATATAATTCGCAATACGGATACATGTGTATTGTCATTTTTTTAGAGTTGTCAAAAAATTTGACATTGCTATAATAGAATCGTAAAATGATATGTCAATCGCATTATATAGAAAGACAAAAAGCTTACATGTGATCATAGGACTATTAAAGGTGCAAGATTCTATAGAAATGTCATATCTAATAGTTGAATGTTATTACAAATTAATGTTATTTAACAAGAATCATAAGAATATTACATTTATTTTTTTCATAAGAAAAAAATATTTTTTTAGCGAATGTGAATTATTATTCTTGATATGTTTTGTTGTTAATTGACAAAAGAAAAGACATTGCATAAGTATAAGGGTGCATTTGTTTCATAGAAAACTCAATGATTAAGGAAAATATTTTCTTGAAAAATACTTTTTAGGAATACAGTTAGTTTTCTTTTGTTTGGTATATATCATTGAAAACGTTTTTTTTTTTCTGTTTGGACCTCATTGGAAAATGCTTTCTCTCAGATAATTTTTTTTAAATAAATATTTATTTTTTATTTTTTTTCCTTGTTTTCCTTCTCTCCCAGCCGCCTCTCCACCTAACCCATCGCCCTTCCTCCTAGGGGTGAGCATCAATCTAGGGTCAACCCTGGACCGACCTTGGACCGGCCTAACCCTGCCGATCCTAGTCCGGTTCCTAGGGAGATTGGGTCGGCCATTAGTCCTAGAATTCCTGGATCAACACTATGCAGGTTGGTCCTTGATCCTGAGAGTTTCGGATCGGTCCAACCCTAACTATATAATACATATATTACTTATAATTTTTTTATATAGAGAAAACCTTAAAATAAACAGCGTCAACAATATTAAACAACTCTTTAATGAGGAGTTCAAGTAATTTTCCATTATTCTTCAATAACTTAGATTTTTAATGTCTTTTACGGTGTCAATAGTAATAATTTACGAAGGAGGAAAATGTTTTTGTGAGGAATCCTCACGGCATCCAAAAAGACATAAATAGCTTATTATGACATCATCTTCTAGTATTCGTTATTTTCTATCTTATTTGCATTTTCAATTTGCCAAAATCGAAAGAAATAACTTCTCCGCTCACCACTTGACACTCGCCTCGCTCACTTTGGATCACTCGTGCTGCTTGCCGCTCGATGCTCACTTGGCTTGTTACTTCCCACTCGACATTTGATTCTAATTATGTTCGATGCTCACCCCACTTGATCCTCACTACTTGCTTTTCTTAGCTGACCTCGCTCATCATCGAACCCATTAGGTCGGTATGGTCCTCGATTGCCCTTTTAAAGAGTACAAAAGTTAAAATAAAAAATTATTGGTTGGTCTTGGGTTGACCCTAAAACCGGATTGAACCCATTAGATCAATTCAGTTCTCAATCACTTTTTAAAGGAGTACAAAAAATGAAATAAAAAATTATTAATTGGTTCTGGGTTGACCTTGAAACCGAACCGAACCCATTGGGTTAGTTCGGTCCTTAATCGATTTTTTAAGGAGTGCAAAAAATGAAATAAAAAATTATCAATTAGTCCCGGGTTGACCCTAGAACCGAACCGAACCCATTAGGTCGATCCGATCCTCAGTCCTAAGTTCAATAGGGTCGATCCTCGGTCCCAAAAATTGAGGACCAACACTGTACAGGTTGGTCCTAGGGTTAGGGTGTGGACCTACCCAACTCGGACCATGCTCACCCTTACTTCCTCCTGTCCACCACCATCACTGCCATCTTCGACGACCTCACCTCCCTCTGCAACGATTCCATCCACCAAAGCTTGGCCAAGCTCCAAGCACAGGCACAAGCCAGCAAGCCTTGACCATGCCCAAGGCACAGACGCACGCATCGCAAACAAGGACGAACCTGGGCTCACACTGGAAGAAGGCGCAGGCGCATAGAACAGAGAAGCAACAAAGCTCCCCAACAAGGCAAACAATGGCAAAGGGGAACTCGACGCGAGCGGCGATGGACCAGAGGGCAGGCTGAGCCATTCCAAAGGGCAACGATCCTCCGAACGCGACCAACAACAGCGTACCGAAGAGCATTGGCCCCAAAGTCGCCGGTGTGGAGCCAAATCCATTGGAGAATGAAGGTGTAGAAGACGCCGATGAAGAGGAAGAGGAGGGAGCGAAGCCAACGGGAGCGCAGGAGGGGCTAGGGTTGGAGGAGGCGGCAGTGACGAAAGAGAAGGAGAGAGGGGAGGAGGAGTTAGGGTTTACGTTCACAGGCAAAGAAAGAAAAGAGAAAACAAGAAAAAAGAAAAGAAAAGATGTAATAATAACAAATTCAAAATTTTTAATTAAAAATTCTTTTTAATACTAATTTTTTCATTAAGCAAGGACCTTAAAACATTTTTGGAAAACGTTTTCCGATTCTTTCAAATGGGAAATCATTTTCCTGAATTTAAGCTTTGGAAAGAAAACATTTTCTGTTGACTAGGAAAACATTTTTCGTTGACTCATTTTCTTCAATGAACCAAACGCTGGAAAATGAGGAAAACGTTTTCCCTAAATTGTTTTTCGCAAAGCAAACACACCTAAAATTGAAGTATTTTTACCTAAGTATAATAGCGTGTACTTAATACATGCAAAATCCAATTTAATTTTAAAAGAACGAGTATTTCTCTATAAGTTCTGCAAATGTTCAGGAGACAAAAGTTTTATACAAAATCACATACATTCAAGGGAACTTTAAGCAACATAGTGCAAATCATGCTTAAGACAAACCAAAGAGAGAACTTGCTACATAAGTTACAACAGAAAGACGAAAATATTAACAAGGGAAGCACCCAGGACCGACTAATTCTTCCAATTTTGTGTCCTCCAACGGACTCATCAGCATCGAACCACGTGCTGATATGTCTTGAGACACTTATGATGCTCCAGTATTGCACTTAGGCACGAAAATGCCATCTTTACAATGAAAGTCTCTTGAATGACTCCCCATAATTACTTCCAATGTCACCACTTCAATGCGGGAAAATTGTCCAAAAAGTCCTAAACCTATTGCACTTTTGCCAATTTAGTCCTAAACCTTTTTTTCTTGCCAATTGAGTCCTAAACATTTTATAATTGTGCCAATTCAGTCAATTTGGCCGGCCGGAGCTGACGTGCATGCCGGCCGAGACAACTGGCCGGCGAACAATTTTTTTAATATTTTTTAATATTTTTTTCGAATTTTTTTTCTTTTTTTTTCCACATTCTTCTTCCTCTAGCTGGCGCCGGAGCCGGCCGATCAGAGGCGAGGGCCGCGAGGTCGGCCTCACCAGCCCACCGGCGAGGCTCGCCCCGCCGGCCACTAGCGAAGGCGAGCCTCGCCCGGCCGACGGCAGCCTCGCCGTCGCCTAGCCGAGGCGAGGCTCGCCTTCACCGGTGGCCGGCGGGGGCGAGCCTCGCCTAGTGATCGCGAGGCCGCCGTCGCCCGCCCGAGGCGAGGCTCGGCCTCGCCCAACCATGGCGAGGGGACGAGCCTCGCCGATCTGGCGACCGCGGCCTCGCCGGGGGGGCGAGCCTCCGTCACTAGGCGATGGCGGCCTCGCCGGGGGCGAGCCTCGCCCGGCCGATGGCGAGGTCGCCGTCGCCCAACCGAGGCGAGGCTCGGCCTCGCCTAGCCATGGCGAGGGCAAGCCTCGCCCAGTGATGGCGAAGCCGCCATCGCCCAACCAAGGCGAGGCTCGGCCTCGCCCGGCCATGGCGAGGTCGAGCCTTGCGAGATTTGGCGATGGTGGCCTTGCCGTTGCTAGGCGAGGTCGAGCCTCACCGGATCCGGCGAGGCTCGACCTCGCCGTGGCCGGGCGAGGCCGAGCCTCGCCTCGGCTAGGCGACGGCGGCCTCGCCGTGGCTGGGCGAGGCCGAGCCTCACCTCGGCTGGGCGACGGCAGCCTCGCGGTTGCTGGGCGAGGCTCGCCCTCGCCACCCTCGCCTCTGGCCAGCCAGAGGAAGAAAAAGGTGGAAAAAATTCGAAAAAAATTAAAAAAATTCGAAAAAAAAATATTAAAAAATTGTTTGCCGGCCAGCTGTCTCCGGCCGGCGTCCACATCAGCTCCAGCCAGCCAAATGGACTGAATTGGCACAATTGTAAAAGGTTTATGACTCAATTGGCAAGAAAAAAAAGGTTTAGGACTAAATTGGCAAAAGTGTAATAGGTTTAGGACTTTTTGGACAATTTTCCCCTCCAATGCTATGAACATCACATTTATCCTTTATCCCCATCATGTATGCAAGCTCTAAAGAGGGAAAACAATACAAAAATATTGCTTCTTGTTAATGCTATCTTTGTTTGGCCTAATTCTTGGTAATTCTAATTAATTTATGGTTTTAAATGAAGAAACAACTTACCTAGAGCTGCATGTCAAAGGTGCCAGCAAAGGAAGTCCCATTGGATGAATAAGGTTCTAGAACCTTAGCAACGCCAAAATCAAAGATGTGAGCTTCGTATTCTTCATCTAGTAAAATGTTCTTACCCAACGTTAATTAAGCCATTTAACGTGTGGAATTAGTGCCACCCCAAAAGAGAATTAGCACCACCCCAAAAGATAACTTGTTTTATTATTTACGAAACTTGTACTTAACTTTCTTATCAGTGCCTTAAATTTACCCACTTAAACTTGATGATACCAACTTTATTCATAATCAAGTAACCTAATTAAATAGTTGGTAAATTTAAAAAAAGAAAAACTAGACAAATACCAGTAACTGACTCAAATAGAGTTGGTACCGAAAACCCAATTCATAATTATAAATGAAAATAATACTTGGTAAATTAAGGCATAACTACAAGGTTAATGAAGAATAATAAAAGATAATAAAAGTTAGTAATTTATAGAAAAATGCACTGGACAAGTAACTGTAATGAGATTTAACAATCCTAAAATAGTCGGCAACTTCATCAAAATAAAGGTTGTAATTCAATCTAATCGAGATTATTGATTTCTAAACCAGGTTGGTAACTTTAAGGCGATGGAACAAACATATATAAAATATTGTAAACAGTAAAAATCGAATAAATGCCAGTACATAACTGAAATAGGATTGCTAATCCAATAGTAGACTGTTATTTAATGGAAGAAAACTTGACAAGTCATACTAGTAGGTTGTTGATCTCTTAAAAAAATCAGATGTACGAGATTGTTAACTAAGATGAATAAAATTCGTTATGCAATATAAGAGTTGGAAAACAAAAAAGAATTAAGGTGCATTTGTTTCACGGAAAACTCAATGATAAAGGAAAATGTTTTCCGGGAAAACATTTTCCAAGAATACGGTTTGTTTTCCTTTGTTTGATGATGTATAATTGAAAATGTTTTTTGTCGTTTGGATCTGGATCCCATTAAAAAATAATTTCACACTTCATCACAGGAATTTTTTTTCCTAGCTGGGTTACAAAGGGTGAGCTCCAGCTATTGCCAGAGACGTCAAGCTCGCCAACTGACCGCTAGAGGTTGCGAGCTCGCTCAATCTGGCGAAGCTTGAGCCTCATCACTGGAGGTCACGAGCTCACCCGATTTAGCGAGGCTTGAGGCTCATCGGCCTTGGGCAAGCTCAAGCCTTGTTGTCGAATGCCATGAGATTGCTCGATTTGGTGAGACTAGAGCTCACTGGCCATCCTTGTGGCCGGTGACAAGTGAAGAAGAAGCAAAAAGAAAAATAAGCAAATTTGAATTTTTTATTTTTATTTTTAAAATGTTTTCCTAATTTTAATTTTTTTTTAAAAAATAAAAAAAAATCAAATTCATTTTTTTAAAAAAATTATATTTTTATAAGAATAATTGTTTGTAAACCAAGCATCAAATTTAAACTTTGGTAGATTTGGAAAACGTTTTCCGATCCTTTCAAATGTGAAATCATTTTCCTGAATTTAAGCTTTGTTCGGAAAACGTTTTCTGTTGAATAGGAAAACGTTTTCAGTGGACTCATTTTCCCGAGCGACCCAAACGCTAGAAAATGAGAAAAACTTTTTCCTGAAAATGTATTCCACGAAACAAACGCACCTTAACAATTGGTAACTCAAACAAGTAATATGCAAAAACTAGTTGATAATTTAAAATGAAAAAACTTAATAAATCGCTCTAATACATATTGGTAGCTCCATAAAAGAGTATGTAAATACGAAACATCGGTAAGTTATGCAATTTAAAAGTCGATAAATTATTACAAAAATTGTTAAATTGCGAACTACAAAAGAATGGTACCCATCCGTGAGCAGCCGCGCTGGTATTCGTTCTCTCCTGCTTCGATGCGGTCAAGAGTTCGAATCCCCGCGATGCTAGCGATTTAAGTAGAGGGCCCTAGCAATGGGTTGCTGGGCCAGCTTCCCCCAAAGTATAGTCGTCGTTAGGCTTTCATCGCGGAGGCCCGTGAGACCCCAAATCGGTGTAAGCCGACAAGAGTATGCTCCGACGGATCCTCAATCAAAAAAACAAATGGTAATTTCATAAAAGTATTGAAAAGTTACCAATAAGTTGTACAAGAAAAAATGGTCAATTTATTTCTTCGTCTAATCAACAGTTTTTTAACTCTTAAGTCTTATTCAAATTACCAGCACAAAAGATAAACAAGTTGAGATGGCCGAGTTGGTCTAAGGCGCCAGATTAAGGTTCTGGTCCGAAAGGGCGTGGGTTCAAATCCCACTCTCAACAATCCTTAAGATATATTTTTTTACCCACCCCGCGGTGGCGACAGTAGAATTCTGCTTTACTTCTAAGTAGTACAGTAGTGTACACCGTACATCATTACTACATATCAGAACTGACATCGTATCTCATACCGAGTACCAGCTGAATCACATTGTACTCTACAAATCCGAACAGAACTTTTGAGTTATGACAGACGTATGGTATTTGCGGTAGGATTGCAGACCTCCATGCTCCAACACTCTCGCTTCACTCCATAGGGAAAAGAAGAAAGCAAATGTACTCATATTCTTGAGCAAATTCACACATCATGGCTTCGCTTTGAATAGAATAGACGAGTATGGAGCTACGTTATATGTGCTTCCTATGCCAGGGACGCCTTCAGAGATGAAGTCATCAGGCGATTTGAGGTTCGTGTCTACCTGCACCGTTTAGATACGGAATTTGTCTAATTATGACACTAAACATATGGATAAGTTACTTCCTCCAGGCAACAGGCATCAAATGACACTGAGTGTAGTACTAACAATTTGATATAGTCATAAAAGTGAACAGACTGCCCTTTTTCATTTCGCAATTTTTCATAGAAAGGGCACCAAGGCAGGAACACCGCACGTGTATAAAATCATTTCCAAGTAAAGAGTAGTTTCTATCAAATAAAGAGTATTGATACAGTGAGTGAAACCGAAAGATCAGCACCTGCACCGAAGCAATTCTCATTGAATTGGTACTACAATCTTCGTTTTTAATGACCTACATTTCCCTCCAAAATAATATACTACTGCAACTCCTGACTCCCGTAATTTTTTTTTTTGTTCTCTGATAGTAAGTTTACACAAGGCAGAGAATCTATTGATCTCAAAGGACATGAAATAAAGTTCATAATACAGAGGCAGAGAACATGAGAACTTACCACACGAAACCAGCCCCTATTCTTTGGTGGAGGTGGTATTGCAACTTGGACGAAAAAGTCATGAGCATTAAAGGCTAAATAGATGTCTCCTCCATTTTTATCATGAAGCCTATAGGTAAAACTGTCATCAGAAAGTGCAACTATGATTTTAAAGCAAAACAAGAAACGAAAGAAAATTTTCTTGTTAATACACTTAAAAACTGAATGCAGATATACACCACAGTTGGCTATATGCATCTGATCTATTAACAAATTCCATTCAATTGTCCAAACACATTTTATACTTCTCTAGGAAGAAAGTTAAAAGTACTTGATGACCCAATCTTTACAAGTCATGATATGCTAGATATGATAAGAACAGCAGCGACATGTGTGCATGCGAGAGAGGAGAGAGAGAGTGTGTTCTCAGGACATCATGATCTAACAAGCAACAGCAGCATTGATGCCCAATTGAAAAATTTGAGCATTGCCCTAATGTTTGTACCAAATCTTTAGGAAGAAAGTTAAAGTACTTGATGACCCAATCTTTACAAGTCATGATATGCTAGATATGATAAGAACAGCAGTGACGTGTGTGCACGCGAGAGAGGAGAGAGAGAGAGTGTGTTCTCAGGACATCATGATCTAACAAGCAACAGCAGCATTGATGCCCAATTGAAAAAATTTGAGCATTGCCCTAATGTTTGTACCAAACAAGCATTCATATGAAGCTACTTCCAAATTGAATTATTTCTTACGTGAATGCAAGAAACTTGCTTTCCAGATTGTCCCAATTGTCCTCATGCCAGGTCACATCATTCTGCCAGCATTTAAGAGCTCATGAAACTCAGGATAGAAATAACTACAAAACGATGGATAAAAGTGGCAGGAGAGAATAATTTACTGAGATTTACTTTGCTGAGAAAATCTTCATGACAAAACTGAGGATGTGCTTGCCGGAATTTGATCACCTCCGAGAAGAACCTGAAATGGCTTTTCCTTCTTGCATCCAACTGCACAGAACAAATTCAGTCCACCCATTAGTAACTTTGCCATAATCATGAAAAGTAAAACTGCAAGTGAAAACTCACCTGTGTCCATTGAAAATGGTTAAGAGAAGTATCATGTCCATAGCTGTTGTTATTTCCATAGCGTGAATGCCCATATTCATCTCCCATTAGCATCATTGGGACTCCCTGAATTCATTTACCAACACAAACATGAGAGGAGTAAATCTTTTTCCTATGCATTCCCAGTTCAAGACTGACAAACAAAAACAGAAAATGATCGACAGCAGTTGGCACAGGCATTATCCAAAATAAGACCTGTTCTTTTACCTTTTTATTACTTTTTTCTAATTTTTTCCCCCGAGATGAAACTTTATTGTCAAAAGACATTGCCAAGTGGATGCTAGATGTATATACCTGAGAAACTGTAAGTGCCAAATGAAAGTTTTTCATTTGTCTGGAACGCAAGGCCTTGACTTTTACATCATCGGTTTCCCCTATTAAAAGAAGAGCAGAAAATGCACCATACTTTATGAGAACTTTCCTGCAAGATTTTCTGCTTGCATTTAACATTCTAACAAAGCAATTTAGCAGAACACACAGCCAAGGCAACATCTACATAGCAATCATAAACATCATCACAAAGGAAAGAAAATTGTAAGCTTGAAGAATAACATGAGTTGATTTCCAAAAGACACCATCGCAAACTTCTCAACTTTTGATATCTCAAGCCTTCAAGCTTTGCAGTACAAATAGCCTGACAGTTTTGGGTGGCATATTAGGAAAAGAGGAAGCGAAAAATTTTATTTCTGGGTCTCACCTTCAAAACCACAGTTCCAACTGAAATTATCATTGCTTCCATCATTTCCACCTTCCCCATTTGCATCATTGTGCTGTAAAACCGCCGATTAATGGGAAACTGCTGCTTTGTGTGCAATTTGAAAATAAGCTCACATCTGTTTACCTTAAAGTTATATGATACGAGATCATACAGTGTAAATCCATCATGTGCAATGACAAAATTGACACTATGATAGGGCTTGCGCTTATTGACCTGCGGAAGATGGGAAAAGTCATACGAGGATCCATATTTGCTTTCAGCCCAAAATTAAGAATTGATGTGTACCTAGTAACAAAAATTCTCTTCATGCAATTCTCAGTTCTTTAACCGTTATGGTCTCCTTGTTCTATTTCCTACTGTCAGTTACTAAGCAGTTAAATTTTGTCCTTTTCTTTCTGCACTTGCACATATTTTATGTCGTAGATAGTTTGTTCAATCAGATGTTCTCATTCATCTAAAAGTACCTTTAGCTTCTTGCTACATCAATAATTACAGGAAAAAAATGGATGTTGAACACACATATATTACTCTTTGTTTCATGTTCTCTGGGGTCATGCATTGAAATCCATTTTTTGGAAGGAATTACTTCATCACATTTTAACTGAAAACCAAGCTGAAATTGAAAAAATGAAAAAATGAAAATCAAGCTGTGTTCAAGATAGTTGAGCATTAGACTAGCAGGTAAACCACAAACCCATTATCAGTGAATTAGGCATCTGTTTATCAACAAAGGAGAAACTGAAATATGAAGCATCCAGCATAAAAGAAGAACATGCCAAATATGATCAAGATTAGGATCATACTTTATATAAGTCAGCAGATCCAGCAAGTCGAGTAGCGAAACTCCCCTTCAAACCAGGGTCACCCTATATCAAACGAGTTTGGAAACAGAAACACAAATCTCAACATCCCCATTAAGTAAAATTTCAGGAGAACCAACAAGGTACGCACTATTCAGAAACAAAATATGCTCATGCATATTACCGACAAAGGCATTATAACTGGAAGAAACAGGAATGCATAAGAGAATGTTATAACCTCTGAAATTCTTTCAAAATTGGACCTTGGACATATAATAGTTCAAAGTACACAAGCCCAAACCCACACCCACCAGCCTCTCCATCCATGCACACGCAGAGAGGAAACAAAAAAATATCCAACTATCAAGAGTTACATCCACCAAAAATGTTCATTTTGTTCAGAAACCTTCCGTGCAAAATATCAATGTTAAAACACCAGTAGTATGCACAAAGAAAGCTAAGCCCAGTCTGCAATCTTCCTTAGGTGCTCATCTGACTTACATTTGTCTAAACAAGGAATGATATAGCGAACAGGCCCATATGAAGCTACAACAAACCATATTTGACCACATCTCATTCTGAAAGTCAAGCATGAAACTAACTGCAGCACTCTATTACTATTTGATGACAGCAATGAGTAGTTGTGCAACATTAATCCACTGCACTTTCTACATATTTTGGCAGTTTCTTCATTTTCGATTTCCTTTTTCCTCCCTGATGTACTCGAATATCAGAATCGGACCAATAAAGTTTCTTCTGCTTTCTCACCTTGATAAACCGTCTTATATCGTCACGATACTTTCCATTCCATTCAGCCCATCTGCATCAAAAACATCTCATGCATAAATGAAGCAAGATCTCTAGCTATTTGATACCACTTCTTTTTTCTCTCCCTGACTGAGCTTATTGCAGAATAGATGCTAGCATATAAATGTGCTCTAATCAAAGAAAACTACCATTGAGTAAAATGCTGACTAAATTTTAGCAGATGCAAATCTTTTGAGGGATGGCTACTACTTTAACAGTGAGAGAAGAAATGATCAATACCTGTCCCAGTTTGGGAACTTCCCAACAAGATAAAGGCCTCCACAATCCCATGGTTCAGCAATAATTTTACACCTTGACAACATAGCATCTTTTGCAATCGCCTAGATATTCAACAGTGATAAAATGAGAAACATCAACACATTCTCAATCCACACTCTAGTGAATCAATGACTAGGCAACATATCTCCTGCATTTTTACCTTCCCTTCTGTTCAAATAGATAAACTATAACTACATACAAAAAACGAAAAAAAAAAAAAAAAAAAAAAAAAAAAACGAATTAAAAAATGTTAAAAGTTGAGTGAACAGCCATTTGATTTTAAAAGCATAATTTCTTCAAAGAATATATGGTCTATATATTTAGGGCAAAGTACCAAAAACATACCATACTTTTCATACCAATACCAGAAACATACCTCTATTTTACAAACTACAAGTTTGCACCTTGTGACTTAACTGCAGTTTTAGCCTAACTGAATGGGGTTTTTAAAAGGCCATTCTGCGCTTATATCTTAAACTCATCTTTCTCTAATTATTCCATCTCTCTGACTTACAATTCTTTTTTTCACATAAACTCTCCATCAGTGACATGCTTGTTTCCGTGCCTCTCTTTTTGTGCTCTTGGTCTCACAAATAACCTCTCGCAGTCACCTTCCCACTTTATGATTTCAATGTCCATAGATTAAATTGAAGGCAAATAGAGGATGAAAACAGTCACCCTTTGGTAAGTTTTCATCCCCAACTTTGCAGCCTTAGGGCTCGCATAACAGCTTCTGTGTGAATTTGATGTTTGAATTGAGTGAATAGATGGATGAATAACTTGGATTAGGACAATGTGAATTTGATAAATTGGAAAGTGAAAAGATTATGCAAGTTAAAACATTCATTTTCCTCATACATGAAGTGGAAAAATCTCACGCAATTAAGTGACAAATAATGGTATGTGGCTGCATATTGGAATATAAGGAACAAAAGAAAAGGGTTACGTAAAAGGAATATGAATATTAGATGGCCAACATCTTTTTCAGAAGTCAAAAGTATGAAATTCACGAGCTTTGATTCGCAAACTTAAGGATGAAGCAATATTTTTGGAATAAAATCGGTAATTTGGTTAGTACCATGACTACATTAACCAGAGTTAACCACTATTACTTAACAGCAAGGTGCAAAGTGGAACCAAACAACAACAAAAAGGTGCAAACCAGTAATTTAAAAGTAGAGGTATGTTTTGGGTATTTTCCCTACATTTGAATACTCCAACATCTACGCTCCATGTTTTGACTCAGATAAGTTGTGAATTACCTATATAAACATCTGTTCTCGAATATATATAATCCTTCTTTAAACAGAGACTTGAACATAGATTATCCCTCCCAAACCCAAAGAAAATGTGCTGAAATGGGCATCCAAGTGCAAATATAAAAAAATTAAAGAAAATAACCTTATCTGACCAAGCATTGCCATAGGTACTTACCCTAATTAGCGGAGGTGCATTAAGGGGAGAACCATCAGTTCCTCGACAAAGGACACTTGCGAGATCAAATCGGAATCCATCCACATGATACTCGGTAACCCTGGATTTGATGTAAGACCACAAACAAAATCATTACAGGATTCCATGATACAAAGTCAAGCAACAAGACTTGCAGCATATGAAATTTAAAGGAGTCTATGTAATTAAATCAGCCATACTCGTGAGGATAGCAGGTGTATTAGTTTAGGACTTTACACCCAACCAAGGGTCAAACATCAGAGATTATAACAAATTTTAGATCTGTAGATATTTTGAAAAATATGAATGATAAAGTTAACTCTGCATAGGGAGGGACTACAGTAAGTAAATATCATTGATTAGACACAGTAACATTGATCCCTAAGTTTCTCAAGCTTTTAATATATATGTAGTTCATCATTGAGATGCATCACTGTCATTTCATATCAGCAGAAATATTTGAAAATTCATACAGCAAAGGATAATATTAAAACTAGAGCATATGTTGGCGCCTTTTCAAAGCCTGATTGAATATGTCCGTGGTATTGGGAAATTAAACTCACCAATGCCTCAGGCTATCAAGAATTAGTTCCATGACCATGGGATGATTGCAGTTTAACGTGTTTCCTGTGAATGACCAGAACTAATGCAACTGAGAACGATAAAATGACATTATGATAGGTACTAAAAGTCATCAAAAAAAGTATGAATAACCATTCAAGACAAAATTACAGTGCTTCATGCAGATCAGAAAGAAATGAGAGACAAATACAATGCTGATGTGTTATTCTGACAGCCATAGAATTTTTTTTTTTTGGTGACCCAGGAACCCCAGACAGCTGACAGCCGGCGAGCAAACCTGGGGGGACACGTAAGCAGGAGGATCCACCACCCCCAGCATCCCACTTAAGACATCACACAGCGCTTCAGCCTCCCTGCTTCGCAGGGGCTTCGAACCTTGTCCCTCAGGGATAAAGGACAAAGGCTCTACCATCCACGCTGCAACGGCCGGTGGTGCCAAAGACTTTGTTATCTCCAGGGAAGATTCAAACTTTGAATCCACAAAGATGTGCATAAAATATCACCCAAAAATCTAGTAGCAGTTTGGCATTAGATACAGTAGGGAAAAATGCTTTCCCAGCACAAAGAAAAGCTGTTGAAGAAAGAATATCCCCCCAAATTCACATTTCTTTCATGTACTTCCATTTTTATTGATGATTTCGTATTCAACCATCATTTATTCCAATAAACCAATTTTAAAAATTGTACTTAAGACTCACCTGCAAAGTTATAGCCGAAAAGAGAGTCGGCACATCTAAACAAAAAGCTAGACACAACCCCATTGATGAGCACCAATTTGCTCCAAAAAAGTAACAATGTCAACAAACTGCTGGGATTTCTTCACAACAAATTTTGTGCAAAGCTACTCCACATGTATGATCACAGCGAATAGAAAGCCCGTCTTTCAGAGACACAGACCAAGTCAACCACTGAGCACTCCCCAGGAGGAGCCACAACCAGCAGAGATGATTAAAAGCACCAAGGAGCTCTTAGTTATGAATCCCAGAAAATTAAGCTCACACCACCCTCTGCATTGTAGGTGTAAGAATTGGTGAGACCACAGCCAACTATTCTAAAAGCTTAAGCTGTAAAATGAAGACATGGTTCGATATTTAATTATTCTAACACTCCTCCTTATACTTAGTCTAGTCTTTTTGCCTAGTAGTAAACGTTTACATATTTAATTGGGGAGAAAAAGGGGGCTTGGAAAGATTTGAACTCAAGACCACCACACTCTGATACAATGTGAGAATTGGTGGAACCCCAATCAACTGTTTTAAAAGCTTAAACTATTAGATTAAGGCATGGTTTAACATTTAATTACTCCAACAGTAGGTAATCTCTAGTGGCCTGAACTAGCAAAGTGCGCTTCTTGGCTCTTAGAGATTCAAATTCTGTTTGGGATGGTATTTTGAATGCTACCCTGGACAGCAACAGGTTAAGTATTATTGGAAAAAAGCTACGTCAGATCATCCTGAAAAAAGGTGGCAGAAGAAAAGAACCAACCATTCTAAAGAATGTGAGGATCTGGAAATTCCATCATCAAATTAAAATATTTTTAAAAGGCACAGCGCACATACAGCCACTGAAAATGTGGAATTTCTTCTTAGACAACTGTTCAATCTGAAAAAGGTATCATGTAGAGTCTTTTTCTCCCTCTTTCTTGCTCAACAACAGAACTCTTTGAACCATTTTAAAGTTTGGATCTACTAGCAACTATGGGGAAATCGTGGAACACAAGCAGCAGTGCTGAAAAGTCAAATTTGCATTTGCAATGAACAGTTTGAAGCTAGAAATGCCATACACACAGACATAGAATTTAAGCAGGCAAGCAAGAGGGACATACTGCAAACACATGTCTCCCTAGTAACTGGACTGAAGCAACGCAATTAAAAGAAGAAATCAGTAAAGGCCAACAAATTACCACAGCCAGAGAAGTTCAGCAAATGGCCGTTTGAATCCAACATGTAATAAACCTGTCCACAAATAATGATAATTCTAAGGCACTGGGAAACATACGGTAGAAAACATTTCTATGATGCTTACAACTATACAGCAAAAGTATGATAAAAGGAAAAATGAATTGAACATCACAAATTAGGTCATCCTTAGAACAATAATTATGGGACTTGATGTGATCACCACTCCCATAGAACACCCATCATCCCGCTCTATCCTTGGCAATCAGTTGCAAAGAGCCTTGATGAAATTCAGATACATTTCTTTGAGAGAAATGTAAAAGATCGTTCATTGCCATCGCTAAATCTAAAGTTGATCCTGCCAAAGAGCCTCTTCCCAAAGCCTATCCTATGGAACAGTAAAGCTTCTGTGGCTTCAAACATTTTGGAAGAGATCACATGTAGAATTTTATGGTTTGCTTGAGTTATTTGCAAGCAAATTAGCACAGATCCACATGATGATATGTTAATTCCTTGGTAAAAGTTCAATGGGAGCTTTCCCAATAAGGTATAACTTAAGAATTTTTTTTTTTTTTCCATTTCAAACCCACCATCACCTTATTCAAGAAAATGTCCTACAACACCATGGGTGATCTTTTTCCATTTCAAACCCACCATCACCTTATTTTCTAGATTCAGTTGTTTGTAAATCATTTAACTGCTGGCAGATCATAAATAGCAAATGGCAGAGTATCAACCGTAACTGCAGCTGAAAAATTGCAATTATTGCACAGCCATGTAAAAGCTTCAAGAGAACATGCATAATAATGACCTTATTATCAATCCCACGAAAAGAAGTCGTATAAGGATTCTTATCATCAGCCTCATTAGTGTGATTGTACACAACATCCAGAATGACCTGCAAAGATGATAGCACAGATAGAAAGTCACTTAGACCTCCAAAAAGCAAACAGAAAGAACAAAGCAAACCATCAAGAACATGCAATTCCGTACTTAGGCAAAAGGAGTATCATTTACCTCAATGCCAGCACCATGCAAAGCTTTTATCATTTCCTTGAATTCCCGAGAAGCATTAATAGGTCCACCACCACCACTAGCATAACGACTCATGGGAGAGAAGAAATTTATGGTAGAGTATCCCCATGTATTAATCTTGGAAATTCATGCATCGTGAACCAGATCATTTAGTAAGTGACACAATTGGGATGTAAGAACACAACGTTTCACGGACACTGAAGCATAAGAGAACAGAAACTTTTGAAAGCAAAGGGAAACAATACATGGCAGCAAAATCTTGCGAACAGAAAAAATCCCACCCAGGTTATATGGCAGCAAAGGAAGTTTGCTTCTCTGTGCTATAACAAGCCTTGCTATCTAACATCTGAAATAAGACGGCCCAACAATGGGGAAGTAGTATTTCAAAGTTTTCTGGATGAAAAAGATCATTTTTCTCCTCAGGGTAAGGAGGTAGGAAATAATAATCCCAGTAACCTAGACAATTATCATGTCACCATACTTACAAAAAAATTTACCAATCACAGAAATATCAGGGAAGAAATAACAAAAAGTTTACATGGCCCTAGCAGATATATGATGTAGCACTTTATCTAATGCCACACATAACATTAATTTACCTGTAAAACCTCATTAGGCAAATGCATTCTATACAAATATGGGGATGGCAGTAGTAGTGAAGTAACAACAATTTAAGTATAATTATCATATACTTGAGATGCACATGACGTAGTTTACTCATCATATACAAGAAAGTTATACTGCAAGGATCAATTGATTATCATATTACCATGTGATCTCTTGGATTTCTTCGCCTTTGAAACTCAAATTCATCAAACTCAAAAACGGGCAACAACTCCACTGCATTTACTCCAAGCTCCAAAAGATGGGGTATCTGTAGACACCACGAAAATATGTAGTCAGAAAGATCATGGAAACATCACGATAATAGTTAAAAAGTTCACCATTTAAAGTTCATACAAAGATATTGCTCAGGATACTTATAGGAGAGTGGTGAGATGAGAAGGAAACCTCAAACTAACCATTAAAAATTTCCTTTGGGAAGAAAATAGAAGGCAGAAAGCCCAGAGTATTACCCATATCTTACTACACCAAATTGATAGCATGCAAAAGCATAAAAAACGTAGAAGCATCTAAAATTCCTTATTATAGTTTCAAATACATGCCAATTCCTTATAATTAATAGCAGACATGAGTGCAGTTGACAGCTCCAGCACGAATAACATATCTCGAGCTCCATGCATTCGCTTATTTTGCTAACAACAAAAACAACCACCACCAACGTGGCCACAATAACTAACATCTACAACATTTTCAGGCTGTCATAACTTAAAAGCAAAATACTGAAATTGGATCACAGTTTTCATCCCAGCACTTACCACTTCAAATTTGAACAACAAAAGAGCAGTTTGCTTCAGTATTTACCTTTTCAATAACTCCAAGATAGCTTCCTCGTATATCAGAATCGAGCCCACTAGACTCGTCAGCTGTAAATGCACGAACATTCATTTCATATATAACAAGATCTTTCTGCAAGAAAAAAGTATCAGAACCAAGATATTGAGATGTAAAGTGACAAAGCAAACAACTGATAAAAGTTTACTCCATCATCTATTATGATAAAATCTCCTACAGCTACATAGAGATGTGAGATGTTTTAAATCAGTTTGTGCTCATGAACCACAGGTTGTAAAGCAGGATAGACATAAGACAGAAGAAAGAAGAAATAGTGTGAAAAATAAACTTAAGGTGTCAGATGATTTATACTCACAACACCATACAAACAACCAACGTACCTCAGGTATATTAGGAAGCTTGTAGTCCTCTCCCCAATTGAAAGGCAAACTATCAAAGTCATAAGTTCCAAGAAATTTTGACAGCTTATGGTTGGTATCTCCGAAAAACCGACGACCTTCTATGAGTTTTGCATAAGGATCGATAAGCACAATATTGCGGTCAAATCGATGTCCTTCATTAAAACCTTGGGGACTATCCATGCGATAGCCATAAAGGACATTGCTACGAGGCACACCCTGTTTGGTAATGTCATCAGTTTGAAATTGTTCAGTATGGATAAAATAGAAAAAGCCTCCAGCAAACCTAAAAACTTATGCCCGTAAATTGTATTATATGTGAACACTGCACTTTTTCACCCAAGGAACAAAAATCCTTGGAAAGTTCATAGTTGTGCAGGTACCCCCTCCGTTCATCTTCAGTTAGAAACCCTAACAGAAGATGATGTGATGATGTGATGATGTGATGACGTGATGTAATCAGAAATAGACACATGATAGTTCCATTACAAAATCTTGATGTCCGCAAATGAATTGGCATACATATACAAATGACAAAGGAACTGAATTTCCAAAAGGGATGTCATATAAGTATGACATTACCAAGATTGAAAATGCTTAAATTTTAGTACAAAAAGTCCAATTACACAACCCCTAAGAACCCCATATTGGCGGAAGACAGAGACCAGAAGCTATTTACTCAAGTCAAGGTACTGTAAAGAAAGAAACTAGATAAAGTAGCATAGCAAGGACTACCTCAATGCATATATGCCAAATATCTCCAGTTTTGTTGTCGTGAGGATCCAAAGCTAGCTCAATAAGTTCCTGATCCACTCTGCCAGCCTTCCCACTGACAAGACCAGCCAGAAGCATTAAGTATGGCAAACCAATTATGACAGAATGAGAAATGATCATTCCTTAGGACATATTTCAGACAAATGGAAGATCCAGTCAGAAATTACAAAACTTGTGATTAGAGTTTCTTTCTTTCTTCCCTTTTGAAAGAAAAGGAGAAGTAACATAAGTCACCTCGCATCAAAACGAGACTGACTCTCTGAAGTTACATAGAAAACAAATTGTATACAAGATAATGAATCAGTCTATAAAGATAGATGAATTGGAAAGTTGAGGAGACTATATGCAACTTTCAAGTCTACCTATTGACAAAGAATATGCTAAGGCATTATGAGGCCTTACCCAGAGACAAAAGCAAAATTGAAGGAAAAAGTTACTGAAAGTTGTTGATAGATCATGAAATGGAATTATTTTTCCAGTGCTATATGTATACCTGAGGAAGCATATAATTATAGGAAATGTTCAATTGCATGGAGAAGACGCAAATGCCTTCTCACTCACCTCTGGGGAAGTGATAAGCAAAGTGTTACTGCAGTTGCATTCTGCGAAAATATAGCAAAGTTGATTCCATTATCAATTTCCGATACCCCTAATGGAAATGCCTGGCCTGGAAAAACTTTGAATGGCCTTTGGATCTCTGATACTTCTGGGACTTCTTCCTAAAAATCCAAGACCATGAATGTAGCAAATTAAAATAAGCCACAAGAGAATGCATATAGCCATAGCAACCTAACTCCGAAAAAATTATAAACTCAAGATGTCAAAAGCTGATGCGGCCAAAATCATGCAAGATGATATTTGTTCCAACATTGGCGTTTCTACAACGCATCAATTCACAAATCATATAAGAGCCCTAAAGGATTAGGATTCTTCTCATAGACCAAGTCGTAATATTATATTTACGATTTGATTCTTTTTTGGATTTTATCAAGTTTCCTGTTTCTATTATGTTTCTTGCTAAGAAGTTTCTTATTCCAACTAGGAGTAGAACTTTTACAGAGTCTTATTTTATAGTTGTAATTCTCTCTTCTCAATAGAGTTGATGATTATTGAATGTTGCAAGTATTTGCTTTGGGAGTGTGTGATGTAAGTTTTCGCTTAGGTGCGATGCTTAAGAAACTCTAGGTGTGATAAGAGCTTAGGGTGTGGATCCTAAAGATTCGCTCTTTGTTGGGGGACTCTTCACCCTACATCAGTTTTTGGTATTGGAACCAAAGTTTAGTTTTCACGAGGAGTTTGATCAGGAGTTTTTCTCAAAGCATGCTGTTATTGAACTTCTACAGGCACATGGGAAAAACTATGTGGATGAAGCTGATGAATTAAATTGTTCAACACTTCTAAACTCTAGGATGAGTTTTCTGCAACCAGGGGAGAATAATGCAGGCAACAAAATCAAGCGAGCTGATGTTTGTTCCACTGTTAACGTTTCTACCAAGTTGTGGGACAGATCAAACATTGCATTAATTCACAAATCAAATAAGAGTCCTAGGACAAGGATTCTTCCCATAAATAATTTAGTAGTGTTTAATTCTTATTTCCATTTTAACAATTTTTTATTTTCTTTTATGATTCTTGCTTAGAAGCTTCCTCCTATTGCAACTGAGAGTAGAACTTTTAGAGAGTCTATTTATGTGGTTGCAATTCTTTCTTTTCACTGGAGTTGATGATTATGTGCAATGCAATTCTTCTCTTAGGTGTGATGCTTGAGAAACGTTAGGTCCGATGCTTAGGAAGCTTTCAGCGTTAAGCCTAAAACTTTATTCTTTGTTGCGGTACTCGTCGTTGTACATCAAAAGCTCTCTTAAATGAAAATTAGTTCTACACCTTCTATTTGGGGTAAACTGAAGTTATTCATCTAAAAAGAATGAGTTCCAGATTAAAAGCTTAAATGATATTCAGCCAAAAGCATAGGAAAAAGACCACCCACAAGTCAGATTGCCTATGTGATTAGTACAATGTCTATCTATCCGATCCTTACAACAAAATAATGCAGCGGATATGTGGAGGGGTAATCATATTAAAACAACAATTAATTGCATGAGGCAGACATCAGAAATGAGTAAAGTGCAGCATGAGAATGAAGTTGCTATCCATAAAAAAGTCAAACTAACTTAATCAATAGGATGAAAGCTAAAGTAAGTACTTCAAATTTCAAAAGCTCTGCAATGTGGGAAGAAGTCCAGTGAATGTTGTTTCTTGAAGCTATTCATTGGTATTATATGTTTCCCTTAAGCTTTCAGTTATACTACACAGAATAGAGATATCATTCCAAAACAGAGCAACCTTTTGAAACGAGCAGGCTAAGTTTCGGAGTCTAGCCAAGGAAAAAAATTTTAAAAAAAAATAAATAACGGCACCTCCCACAATTTTCATTTACAAAATGCAGCAAACAGAGTAAAAGAACTTCAAGCAAGCTCTTACAAAATTCAAGGTATCAATATTCTTTTTCAGTAGCAGAACTCCATCAAATCCCAGGTAAGCTGAAAAATTACAAAGCCTCCCAACTTCTATGTTTATGTATATGTATCAACTTCAACAATAGCAACCTGGAAATGCAGGTGAAAGCTGCAGATTTGCATAATTCTAACGGGTAATCACCTCAAGCACACGTTCTTGAGCCTGACGCCCATAAACTTTAGCCTTTCCTCGATGTGCACCTTCCCCTGTCTGACCTATGCAAAATGTGCCAGTAAATACTTCTGAATGAAACATAGATCAGTAAATGTTACACCAGAAAATGAATCTTAATAGAAAGAGATGAAACTTCGATGTATGCCTTTCTGAAAATGCTTCCCCCGCTGCCCCCAGCTGAGCTTTTACTCAGTTTCAATCTGGTAAGACATCAATAAAAAATTAAGGACCGATCCAGCAATAGAATTGAGGTTAGCACTGCTCACATTTTAGAAAACTCACATGCGTCTGGGCCGATACTTTGTGAATATGTATGTACAGACCATCACAGGGCAATGTAAACATAGTGCAATCATGGGAAATCCGATCCTAACTCATTCTAACAACTGAGGAACCGCTGTTCACTTAACTTAATCCCATCAAACTGGACTACTTAAACAAACGGAAGAAAGAAGATTCACAAGCAAAAGGGGACTCATAATGCCGGAGTACCCATCAAGAACAAGTCCGAACGATCAAGAACAAGCAAAGTAAAACATGGAAAGAAAAGAGAAAGGGAGATGATGAATAATCACCCCATTACAGCAACGTGGGAAGCTCCAACCCCCGAGCAAGAAGACGAAGCCAGAGGAGCGAACTTGGTAGCAAAAGCAGAGTCGGAGTCGCAGGGAGGCGGGCGGTGTACTTTCAGCAGCTGCCGCGAATAAAGAAAAGTACCCATGAATGGAAAGAACGAGCGAGGACCGAATCCAACTGGAGGGTATCAAGAAAAAAGGAAAGAAACGAGGGAAGTGGAACGAAAAGGGCGATCTTTAATCTTTTTGTGAGGCTAAGCGAGGAAGCAGAGAGAACTGCGAAGTGGAGACTGCTTTTCGTCTGGGGGGGGGAGTCTTTCTGAAGTCTCATTTCTTTGAATTGGGATTCGAGAGACGCTTCGAAGTCCGACGCTTTCTGCTTCGACTTTGTCTGCCACGTGAACGGTGAAACACGTTTGCCTTTCTAGCCTTTCGATCTTTCTCGGATATCGCATGAATGGAATCTATCCAATCTGATATTTATTATCATCGCATGCATCGTTCCGCCTTCCGCGACGAGAGAAAAAATCCACGCAAAAAGGTCTCTCCTTTTTCCTCTTTAATTTTTTAGGCATTTTTCTTCTGTCGTTGAGTGCTGACGCGACCTTTCGCCGATCGAGCGCGTACCGTGCAGCGCCTCGTCGGTGGCGACCTGTGAACCTACAGATCGACGGCGAGGGGGAGGAATTGCCGGACCTCTGTAGCCGCTCCGGGGATGCGGGAATTTAATGATTTTTATCCGCCGACTCAATCAGCAAATGAACGATGTTCCACTCATCGGAGGTGGTCTACTGTTCAGTGCGGCCGATCGCTAAGGGGGCGACAACGAGGTGACAGCCGCCGGCCGTCCATGAGCATGGTGGCAAAAGGGGCGGGAGAGGATTCCAACCCTCATCAAATTTATCGAAGGGTGTTACCTTTCTCTATCTCTAATTCGGGTGGTCGATCCACATTAGATATTTTTTTCTTGTAAAATAAGATGAGGTGGTGATGCCGTTAGCAAAGTCATATATGATTAGTGATAGCTTGATCGCCCTTCTCTCTCTTACTCTCAATAGGATTTAGGCTCCATTTTTCTTGATGTCATGTTGTTGATTGATACAATCAGCACCTTGATGAGATGGTGAGTGGCTACAGGTCCAATAATTCATCTTTAATGGAAAAAGAACCATAATTTGAGATGAAGTTTAATCAAAATTCGCGGGCTAAATTGAACATGGGCCCGCAGTTCCTTTGTTCTTTTTTCTATCTTTGTGTTTCCTCTTCTGTGACTTTTTGCTAGTTGAGAAATGATTGGCTGCGTTGCATTCTGGCATCAGCGTTTGGCAGGGGTCAGACATGAGAACTATAACATCGGAGTGACGATACGGAGGAAGAGTGCAAGTATTCCATGACCAAAATTAGAGAGAGATAGTGCTCCTCGGGTCGTAGCTAATCTAACAGTATCTGCTGCCATTTAGTGGGAAGCACGCTTGGGTGATTATGGCATTCGAGGAGGAAGAATGTTGAGTTTGTGGGAGTTTTTGAAATAGATTTAAGCGGTTTTTTTTTTTTTGTCAAATTGATTAAGTAATTAAATGCTTCGTTTAGATGTATCCAATTACATGTTTAAATCAGACCAAATGTCTCCCATTCCCATTAACTTTGGGGGTCATTATTATCAATGTGGATGGAGTCCTATTCAATACTTAATGAATAAGGGGCTTTACGTGTATACGTGAAAATTGGTCAATAAAAAATGTTCAATTTTATGGTATCAATTTTGAAAATTATAAAGAAGAATGTAGGTTCTTAAGTGGACCTTGAATATCAGATAGATTTTATATTTTACCACCTCAACTGAAAAGCTTGAGCCTCTTCCACATTAAGAATTGCCTTACAGTTAAAGGTGTATGGTGATACAATTTTTTTTTGTTTCTTCTCATCTTGTATAACTTAAAATAATTATTCTTATTTGATGTGGAAAATGTTTAAACCTTTCAAAACACACCATATTTACTTAAAGTCACTGTATTTTTCAAAGAAAGATACCATCAAAAACCCTAACTTTTGTTCAAAGTGATAAATTTACTCTAAAAAATTTTTTGTAACATGAAAAAACCTCAACTTTACAAACTGTGACACATGTATCCTATCAAGGGCATTTTCGTCTTTTTGTTCCTTTTTCTCTTCTTTTTTTTTTTTTTTTTTTTTCTTCTCTCTTCCCTTAGTCGGCCATGGCCGAGCCGGTAGAGGGAAGCCGGCGTCTAGTGAGGGTCGCCCTTGCTAGCATCGAGCGAGGGCGGCCCTCGGTTGGGTCAGGCGAGGGCCTCCCTCGCCAGATCTGGCATCTTATTGAGAGAATACGAAGGTTCTTCTAGAAATGCTTATATGTGGTTATGAGCCAGATGCAGAACCCTTTCTATCAATGATGCTTCGAACTTTCTGTGCATCGAAGTTGCTTGACTTGCGTACCAAAGCAAGGATCTTTGTGCCAAATGGAAGATCAATGATGGGATGTTTGGATGAAACGAGGACTTTGGAATGTGGTCAGGTGTTTGTACAACTCTCTAGGGTCGGAAATTTGCAGATTGGAAGCAATACCATGCTAAAGTCGAGCAGAAGTGAGTCACCGCTCGACACCTTCATCTTTCAAGGAGAGTTGGTGGTTGCGAAAAACCCTTGCTTGCATGCTCGAGATGTCCGTGTCTTAAAGGCTGTTAATGTTCCATCTCTGCACCATATGGTTGATTGCATTGTTTTTCCTCAGAAAGGAAAGAGGTAAATTTTTTCCTTTTACTGCTGCCTGCTGGTACTCATTTTTTTACTATGTCAGTTCTTCTCATTCCAGAGTTGAATGTCTTATAGTTGTCATCTTTGACATTGACATTCCGTGCTTTTTGGCTCTTTAAATATATATATAGTCCTAAAATACAATATGTAGCACGGGATAAGCTATGTTCCGGTACTTCTGAATGGAGAGTTTCTATGTGCAACCATTAGTCAAGGAAACCAGTAGATGCACAAGTGTCGGACATCACTAGATCCCCTTGTAGTTTATGAAGGAATGAGATACATGAAGCTAGATCATATGGATGGCACTGCTTAATTCAATTTATTGGGGAACTTAGTTGGCAATGTTCGTTACAAAGCAGATATCTGAGCATCTACTCTGTTTTATTAGCATAGTGTAATTCTTGCTGCTCAGCATGTGAACCTTCTAGTTCTTTGACTTGTTAAAGAATGTGTCCTGTTCCGTTGGGTCTCTTCAAACTTTAATTGCAAAGTCTCTCATTTGACATTTCTATATTAGTTTCATGAGGAACTTCATTTGTTAGCATCTGCTGCTAATACATACCTTCTTAGTGGACAACTGATAAACTCATGCTAACCCAATTTAATGTTTTACCATCCAGGAAGTCATGGAGTACTTTGCAGATCACATGGTCGACGATAGTTTAGGAGTTATTGCAAACTCCCACACAGTGTTTGCAGATAAGGAGCCAAGGAAGGCGTGCAGCAAATCATGTACTGAGCTTGCAGAGTTATTTTCCATAGCAGTTGACTTCCCGAAGACTGGTGTTCCTGCTAAAATTCCGTGTCATCTGCGAGTTAGAGAATACCCAGACTTTATGGAAAAGTCTGATAAGTCCACCTATGAGTCTCAGCATGTGATTGGGAAGCTTTACAGAGAGGTCAAGGGAATTGCACCACACACTAATTCTATAAATTCCTTCACGAGGGAAGTTGCTCGGAGCTCACGATTGTAGAATGGAAATACGAGGCTTTGAGGACTACGTCATGGAAGCCTTTCAGTACAAACTTGAGTATGATTGCAAATTGAGGAGGTTGATGCATTATTATGACATCAAAACCAAGGCCGAAATGCTGAGTGGCAATATCCTGACAAAGTCGAAATATTTTGATAAAAGAAGAGACCTGGAAGGTATAAATTCTGCTGCGAGGTCCTTGAGAAAGGAAGCCAGGTCATGGTTCGATGATACAGAGTCAGGATAAGCTTCTGGTGGTGTTAACATTTATGCAAAGGCATCAGCTTGGTATCATGTGACCTACCACCCTAATATCTGGGGCTGCTATAAGGAGGAGGCTCATGAAGATCATTTCTTAAGTTTTCCGTGGTGTGTTTATGACAAGCTACTTTGTCGATGATCTTGCTTCCGAAGTGTTTGCTGATGATCCCCTCCAAGCCCGCTCTTAGGTGTATCACAATATCCTGTGCATGGACTCCACCTTCATACCTCGTTTGGGTGTTGAGCAGCTCCATCTTCTCTATGTGAAAACTACCGTCCATTTTGACTAGCCGTGCAATCTCCGCCGAAGACGCAGGATACAGTGGCATGTTGAAGCAATCCACTTGCTCTTCACTTATTATTCCCTGCAGTGAAAAGCTCGCCCATTTGTGGCTCTTTGTCAATTGAACGAAGTTAAAAGTTCATGCAGTCTAATGTTGATCTCTCTGATAGATGACTATCATGGGAGAAAATTTTAGTAGCCTAACAGATAAACTACCAAAAAAGCACATACTATATGAGGGTTCCTCTAGGCTATTTATGTTGCAACTGTGCATTATCTGTGCTTTTAGAGGGGCCTCCGGATTCATTCATCCCAAGATGTTGAAAAGAGTTTGATGACCCCTGTACAAGAAAATGACAAATATATTAATATTTAACTAAATAATATGCTTAGATAAATATGTCTCAAGTAATCCCACATCAATAAAAAGTAAATTGTACCCGACTCAAAATGGTTCCATGAGATCTATTACGGTACTCCAACATCTATCAAAAATAAACTACTAATAGTAAATATTACAATTGTCACAAAAAGTTGAAATGATACTAACAAATAAAATGATTCATAATAAATACCTGACTAGTTAATGGAGAAAATCCATTCAAATTGCTTGGCGGCATGATATATGATGATTGCATCTACATTTGAAAAAAAAAAAAGACCCTATTACCATAATGCAATTCAATTATCATAATGACTGTAACTTTTGAGAAAGTGTTTCAATACCTGATTAGGAAATTGGCAAAATCCATTCATAATCCCCGATGGCATGATGTATGGCGGTTGCTGCATCTATACAAATTTTTTTACCAAATTAGTAATATGTAAATAAAAATGGAAAGCTAAGAACAGCATACCTGATTATTAAAATTTACGGTAGGACCACCAATGTTGCTGGGATAAAAGATACTTTGAAACTGATTCGAATTACTCAAATGATTTGGAAAATGAGTTTCCTTATGTGTTGCTTGAAAAACCAACTCTACATTAGAAAACAACAAATATGTTAATTAGCATCATGCAACATAAATGGAAAATTTAACTGATCATATTAACCAAAATAATATGTTACCTCGATTGTCTATTTGCATCGAGGGTGTTCCTTTGATAGATTTTTTCTTCTTTTTCTCACTTGAACTTTTTAGTTTTCCATAACTTATTCCCTTTCCTTTCCTTCGAATGGGGTCTAAAACCGAGATATCGCACAAAAAATCCTCATTATCACTATCATCACCAGCATCATCAGTCACAACTATACTTGATTCGTATGATGAAATTTGACCCATCGCTTTTTTCATATTCTCCCTCACCATCTGCATAGTGTTTACATCTTTGGCTCCCAACATCATCAGCTCAAAAGATTCTTGCATTAGCGTGGAAAATCGATCAAACTTAGACGGACCAGGTGGCAAAGATTCATCATTCACACTCCCTTCTTTGGCACCCTTAGTCCATCTTTTCAAAATACAAGAAGATGGAATGCTCTTAACCACCGATATATTCTTATTCAACACGTGCAATGCATGGCGACACAACCACCCTTTTGATTCAAATAATTTGCATTCACAAGAAATTGATAACTCTTCAGGATTAAATCTGACAAGATGTTCACGTCGATTTCCCATACACCTTACGGTATATAAATATACCGATCCATCAAATGTAGTACCTGAAATATGTTCAGAGAGACATTCCAAAAATTCTTCATTAAACTTCTGAAAAATAGTACGGGTATAGACTGAAGCAGCATGTATCAAAATCCCATTATATGAAACCTGCAATTTGGGCTTCTCAAGAGAATTATAATCATCTTGAATTTCAGTTTCTCTCATGTGCTTCAACTGCTCTTCATAATAGTGGACAAATTGTACAAGGGACGATGTCTTCTTCGAAATATGCTGGAAGACATTATTAGTGCTCTCACTCCTTTGACTTGACCATATATCACACAAAAAAATATCACGACCAAAAGCTAAACTCCATTTCTGTCTAAGGCCGTATAATCTCTGAAGCCAATTGTTGTTCTGAGTACCCCACTCCTCTTCCATTTCCATCCAAGTAGATTCAAATTCGTCCTCCGATTTGCATCTATACATAAGTCTTAAAAAATACTTATCTCTAAAACCCGACTTATGGTAAAGCTGTGGAATGTTTTGATTGGCATTTTTTATGATGTGCCAAGTGCATAAACGATGCTGTGTATTCGGAAACACCCTTCTAATGGCTTTTGCCATGGCTTGATCTTGATCAGTGAATATGGTTTTAGGAGCCTTATTTCCCATAGACTCCAAAAACACATCAAATAACCAAATAAATGATTCTGCAGTCTCGTCAAACAAAAATGCACATCCAAACAGAGTATTTTTCCAATGGTGATTAATCCCAACAAAAGGTGCACAAATCAAATTATTTCTATTAGTTCGATATGTGGAATCAAACACCAGTACATCACCAAAACAATCGTAATCGAATTTGGACAAACTATCTCTCCAAAATAAATTTGTCAATCTACCATCTCGATCTACTTGTACAGCGTAGAAAAACATTGGGTTTTGCATTTGCATGCAATGGAAATGATTCAAAAGATTTTGATAATCTCCCCTATCTATACCCTTATTGCTTTCTGTCTGTAAAAAATTTTGACATAAACCCAAGTTTTTACTCCCTCCTCCTGCTTCATTTGCTAAGAACTTATGTGCCGTAGTCCCGCCAATGCCTGCTTTAATGATATCAACTACAACAGTATCGGATATCATCTTTCCACATCTAATCAAATGCTTTTGATCTTTCGATACAAATGCATGATTATGCTCAGAAACATACTCTATAACCTCATAAATACCATTATCAACCTTAAATTTGATATGAGCAAGACACCCACATCTAACTTCAAGCCTCTCAAATTTCTTTTCTTGATCAGATGGTGTGACAGAATGGCCCTCACAATTGCACAAAAAAGTTCGCCGGGTTATTTCTCCTTTTCTATTTTTAACAGTATGACCCTTCCTCACTCCAAATCCTTTGTCAATTGCATAAGCCATATACTTATGATATGCTTCAAGTTCATTAGAAAAAACCATCCCGATGGCAAACTCAAAATCATTTTCCATATCACGCATTACATGTGCAAGATGGGAAGTTTCATGCTGCAACCAAATGAATAATAAGTAATCAATAAGAAAAATAACATCAAAAGAAAACAAAATATATTTCACATTGTATGAGTAAAGAATTTACCTCCAATTCAGCCATTCGATAACTTTACACGTACAAATTAACTGAGGTGATGTCTTCAAAATAGAAATAATTCTTCAAGAGTTCCCTTCTAATGAAATACAAAACAAACATTTTTAAAACATAATTAGTCACACTTGTACATATCAACCAATTAATTCTAGGTTATGTTCAAACCTTGAATGCAAATGTCATTAACCAATTTTAGAATGTGATCAAAGATTTTTTTTTTTTTTTACACTCACTTATGCAATTCTTCTTGTAGTTTTAAAGCATGACAAAAGAAAAAAACTATTTATTTAAAAGCATTCGAAAGAACTCAAAGATAGTTTTGCACGACTTAAACATGTATCAATATGTAACTCTCATAAGAATGCACCTTTGTGATTTATAAGAAAATTTTTAATTTGTATAGGTTGATAATTATGGTGAAGTTAAACTTGCTTCCATCTATAACAACTTGCAAAATCATGAAAAACCAATTAATCTCCATCTCAAATGCTCCTTTCTCTATCCTCACTAAGAAAAAAGCCAAATATATGTAGTCTATTGCATACATGCTGCAAACTTATACCTACCGGCAATACCAAATGGTCGGCTATGAATCCAATATATTGAAGCTTAGGTACGGATACAGCATCATTGGGCTACAATAGAAATCTGGAAAATGTAGGTAGGTGGTCTTTGTCATTGATCATCGGCACATAAACGATAAAAAAAGACAATTGAGTACCGCCGCATAATATGATCAATAATCATCCAACAATTTTAAAGTTCTCTCTAACGCTAGTTAACCGGTCATTTCAATGCTCTAGACAATACTCATATCAGTAACATAAACTTGGTAAATATGGATATATTACCTGCTAAAGCATATCAAGGGAAGGATCCACACAAATGCACCAAGCCAACTCGATTCCTTATAAGCAACCCAAACCTGAAAGACCATGAGATCAAATAGAAATGAGTTACACAAGGTAAAACGAGACAAATGTCTCATCCCCAAACTGTAGCCATCAAACAAGAACTCCTAATTGTGGACGTCTAAAACCAAAGGTGCTGCTCTCAAATCTAATAGGCATGATTGCAGGCAATGGTTCCATAAGCTTATGAAGGATAAATTCTGAAGTTGATGAAACCATATGATATTGCTTCACAATCGTCCTATCCATTTCTAACAAACACAAAGAGTCCTTTTTATGCATGTCCTCTGTTCTATCAAATGAGTCAAAAAAATTGCATGCACCAAAGTTAGCCAACAGAAGCATTAGAGACATACAGAAAGAGCAACAACGTTGATGTAGAAGTCAATTAGCGTCAATGTCATCCACCTGCAAATTGATAGCACCATTTAGTACATTCATAGGACAGAGACTAATATGCTTACATGTTAAAAAACCGACTCAGATGCAAAAGAAGTAGGCCCCCCTCATATTTATATAAAAAAAAGAGTCCAGTCCTGGCATGGGGACCTGCTTAAATTGCATGATCTGATGATTGAAGAATAAAAGTACAGAAAGAAAAGCATAGAAACCTCCATACTTAGAAGGTCAATCTAATATCCCAAGGGAGAGTTTGGTTCTAGCAAGCGAAAATACTCCTATGACAATTATAATATATGGCATACGCAGGGCACAGCAGACCACAAAACAAAAAGAGAAGCAGGCAACATATTGCTAGGGTCAAAGGTACATTTTTAAATCAGTAAACTCTTCTTACTCACAACTCGCATATCTAATCCAAAACCCAACAATTATTTTCCATGAACAGTGATATTCTTCAAACCAGCATCCAAGACACGTCACTTTACTCTAGTACAGTTTGAGATGATTTATGCACCGTATATACGAGGGGAAAGAATGGCGGCTCTTAAGAAAACTAATGCAACAAAAGGTATTTAAACCAAATACTGCCAAGTCCATAACCATTTTTCGAGATACATGAATAGAAAAATATGCATGGGCACTTATAATAATCCTATTGAGTATTCCTCATAGTATACCATGACCAAGTAAAAAACAACCTATTTTAATACCTTCTCCAACATAACTCCAAATGTTACGGAACCAAATGACAAAGACCCATTGAAGACAGAACAATTAAGTTACGGAGTTAAAAGTTCTTTCCAGAAAGGGCTACCATTGGTGAAGATAGTGTAGAGAAGAGCCGCCAGCATCAAACAACCCAAAACAATGAAAGTGATTCTAGCAATTATAACAGGAAAATGCTGCTTCTTCTGTTCTACGCCATCCCTGAAGAAAGAAATTGCTCAGATAAAAAGGTATTCCAGCACACCCAAAATCATAGTTGGAAATGACAGAATTAGTACATCAAAACTTTCCATTTGTTGTTCTCCTCAAGAAAGAGACTGCAGCTCAAAATTGAAAGCATAATTTTGGAGTGGTTGGCCACATCAGTAACCCGTTATTAAAACTGAATATGTAGACCTAAACAATGTCTGAAAGACTCTTAAGATTTATAGCTCCAGAGCACAAAATTGTTCGTTTACTGTAGTCCAGTGAAACCATGAGCTCATAATGTCTCTGTAAAGTACTGTGTCCAGAATCCTATAGAAACAACAATGATATAATAAAATGGAGTGCAAACATACTAGCTAGAATGCTGCAGCAGAAAATGGTAGATGGGATCTTGTGAAGACTCTTGAGGTGAGAGCTTGAGAAATTGCCAAAGAATGTAGAAGCACGTTGTGACACTGAGATAAGAATCGCATCATAATGCACATAAATGTCAGCTGAGAAATCAATTGAAAGCATTTTTCCTGTTAAAACAACTTAAAGTGGCTTTTGTGCCACTTGCAACTACAAAATAAGAAGCCGAAATCCCGTTGAGAGAATTTAAGTCATACCTGCCTAGGCAGATAAGAAGCACTGTCCAAAGTAAAGCGCTAAAAAAGTTCGATTCCTTGTACCAAACCCAAGCCTGAAGACACATTAATTGTAAGCATGCGCCGCAAATTCTTCACAGAACTCCATATAAAAAAAGCTTCAACAACAAATGAAATATATCATCTTGCATTGACCGACGCAATTATTTATTCACTTCTATATTGTGACAAAATCACCACAGGGCGGACCTACAATATCTGCAGATGCTCAACAGCCAGAAAAATTGAGAAAAACAGCACCATTTGAAGGCAAGACGGCCTACAAATGGCCCAGAATACTTGCCGCAGACGCACGTACAAGAGATAAAGCAATACCTGCTGCAGATGTATCTATAAACTTAAACATTAACACCGTACCGAATTCTACTAAGTGGAATTTAAAAAAAAAAAAAAAACCCAACCTTCGGGCGTACGGGAGTCGCCAATGGGGTGCCTATCGGTGGGGCTTGGGAAGGCGACGGCGGGAGGCGACGGCGTCGGCGTCGGCGGCGTCCGCGTTCAGGAGCAGGGGGCGCTTCGCGGAGGAGAGAGAGAGAGAGCGAGCAGAGAGCGACCTTCGCTCGCGGAGAGGGAGGGCAAAACGCGAGCAGGGGTTCGTCGGCGTCGGGGTTGGCCAGCAAGGGCGCTCCGCAGAGGAAAGAGGGAGAGAGCGGAGGCGGAGGCGGAGCGGTTCACCGGAAGAGAGGCGCGACTTCGAGGAGGAAAGAGAGAGAGAGGGAACTGGAGGTCGCGAGAGGGAGGCAGGGGGCGTCGGCGTCGCGCTTCGCTGGAAGAGAGGCACGACTTCCGGAGTGGGGAGAGAGTCGCGAGAGGGAGGCGGAGGAGCGTCGGCAGCGTCGGCGTCAGGGTGGGGGGCGATGGAAGCAATCAGCGGAGGCAAAGGCGGAGGAGGGGCTCAACCTTTACTTTTTTTTCTCTGAACCCTCTGCGATTTTGTTCGCAGTTCTCACCGCAGCGGAACGGAGAACGGAGAGAGAGAGAGAGGAGAGGAGACGGTCCGTCCGGAGGAGAGCAGAGCAGAGGAGAGAGAGAGAGCGTCAGAGAGCGTGTGTGCAGAGAGGTGGGCCAGGTCTACAGGAGAGAGAGCAGAGCAGAGCAGAGCAGGGGTAGAGCAAATTTTGAATCGCTGAACGTCTGGGACCCAACCACTGGGGGTTCGCCCCAGTGGCCACCCTTCTAACATGGAAGGAGGAGGTGAGGGGTTCAAATCGAGTGGGTTGCGACTCCCACGCCCGGCAAAGAGGCGGGCGCGAGTCCGCAGTGAGTGTAGAGTAGGAATAGAGTAGGGAGACCGACCAAAAAAAAAAAAAAAAAACGTCTGGGACCCGATTTACACGTGAATTCCACGTGTCGACTTTGTATGGTTTTCCATTTTGCCTGCATTAGAGAACCTACCCAATATTTTCTCCACTCAATTGACACGGAGCCCACAGCTTCTGCTGTGTAACCAGAATGCGATGACTTCACCAGGAAGTTCATTTTTTAAAGTATGAAAAGGACCTTTCGCTTTCCTTTGACAGAGAGTTTTTTTTTTTTTTTTTTTTTTTTTTTTTGTCGGTCCTTTCAAAAAGTTGAAATAGAAACAAATTGATTATTTCAAAAATACAGTGACTTTAAGTAAATATAGTGCGTTTTGAAAGGTTTAAACATTTTCCACATCAAATAAGAATAATTATTTTAAGTTATAAGAAATGAGAAGAAACAAAAAAAAAAAAAAAAAAAAATTATCACCATACACCTTTAACTGTAAGGCAATTCTTAATGCGGATGAGGCTCAAGCTTTTCAGTTGAGGTGGTAAAATATAAAATCTATCTGATATTCAAGGTCCACTTAAGAACCTACATTCTTCTTTATAATTTTTCGCCTAGGTCGAGTGTTTAATCTATCCATGGTTGGGTCCATTGACTCACAGCCCGAAAAGTTCCTTCTTGCGGACTTATCCGCAGAACTTCAATTTTTCCTTTTTCTTCTTACCGTAAGATGCCATCAATGCTGAACAACCAAAAATCCCCTTCGTTTGTGTTTTATTTGCTTCTACATATTAATGGGGAAAGGAAATACAGCAGGGTTAAAATTACAAAGCAAACCAAACCAATCCATTGTGAGAGAGAGAGAGATTTTGCCAGCTTCATCTCAGAATTCACATAATCACATAAGCAAAGCCAAAACCCAAGCCAACTTTCCGTGTGTCCGGTACCTTCTCCAAAGCCAAAAGCAAGAGACACTTAAATTGACAGATTCCAAAACAGAAGACATAACAGCCACGTTTCAAACACGATTGTTCAATCATGTGAATCTTATGGGACGTTTTTCCTATGGGATTCTATCTTCCTCATTCGGGTGATTGTGCAGTCTGAGGCTCGAAATTCACAAAATGAGGAAATTTTTTGTCTCACAAGGGGAAAAATGCAAATTGAATCTTCCTTCCAGCTCGCAAAATATCACCAGAAGGACACTAGCGCCACCAGATATATACACGCTTAAAACCAAACCATTGCTGCGACCTGCATGAACAGACACAAGATACCATCAGAGCTACAGCTGAAAAGGTAGCCAAAAAATACGTTCAACTGTCGGCAGCAGCTTAGACGCAAGCAATTCGCCGACAGACATTTGAGATACTCCTGATTGATGAAATTTGAAAGGGAGGATGAATTAGACGGAAGAAAGGAGATCCCATTCCAGTCCACACTAAGCAGGGGGTCACTAAGAACTTCTCTGGGGAAGAAAATTTCATTGATTTGAAAGCATTTAATGAGCCCCAAAAGTCTTTCCCAAGTACAAAGCAAGTTTCGTTCAGACACCAATACTTCCAGATCTTTTTCAAGTCAGAAAAGTAGACTGCAAACTAATATCCTCATCCTCGACAGTGAAAAGTTTGCAACTTCCTTTGAAGCAATATTCGCTAGGCAAATTGAAAGGAGTACTTGAACATCAAAGCAAGGAATACGAACAGGATAGATAAGACGATCCATCTCATCCCTGACCATTTTTCTAAAGCTAAGGTGCAAACCCAGTCAAAACTAACAGACTCCAGATGATGGAAACAGTAAGGGTAATCACCTAACAATGCAAAAGCTGCATTATTCCGTGTGTATCATGTAAAGTACATAGAAAGAGACTTAGCAAATGAGATCAATTAGTAGAAGCTAAATGCATTAAATGAACTAGATTATTAACAATGAATATCTTCACCTTGCACTCTGTCAAGCTTAAAAGTAGATGGCCAGCCTCATAAAGAGCCAGAGTAACCGTAGCATGAGGGACATCAAAACCATATCTTCTGAGAATTTGGCACGATACTCTTCATCAATGTCATCCAAGCTAGAACACAGGAGAAAGCCTATTTAATTGCAAAAGCTGCAGAGGCGGCTGAGGCCTCTGCTATTAGTGATATTGGTTGGCGAGCTTGCAAGCAAGCACCAATATCAAAGGGGTGCAACTCAGAACCATCAAAAAGGAGATTTACACCAGGAAGTATCACTTCTCTGCCATCAGCTTCATCCGGTTCAACCTTCATCGCGGTTGTTGAACCCGCTTCTTCATCAGGCCTTATGGCTGCTTCATAGGCGGGGGCTAGAGCATATGATCTGGAGATTTATCCAAAATACTGACATTAGACATTGTCATATCCATCAAAGCAAAGCATGGTCACTCTTGCTTCTATGATTGCAAAAGCATACCAGCAAAAGCATACCAGCACGTGAATGGAGCAAATACAAATGTGAAATGATTCCATCCAAAAAATCATGCATTAACTTCTCTACACTTTGTTTGTAACACCTCCTGTTCCACATATAAGCACATAAAAAGAATCCTATAGAACATGTCTCTAGGTGCAAGCAATAGGTATGCCATCTGCAAAGAAAAATATAGTAATAGAAAAATATACGGATTTGATTTACACCTATTTTCCTGTTTCATCAAGAGATAATAATTTTAATCTTTAATCATGTAAGGCAATCGCATTCAACTTAAAACTTGTATCCAAGCAATAAAATACAAGTGCAGAAAGCACAGGCACTGTTTAAAAAGTACCTTCCCTATCAAATTCCATCATTTCCTGATCATCCAACATCCAACTCAGGGAAACGAACGTCTGGATGTTCTACATGTAAAGGAAAATTTCTACCCACAAAGCTCTAAAAACTCATCGTCCATTCCAATCACTAGGAACATCTTTTAAAGCAGCACAAGCCACATTCCCATTTCGCTTCTAGCTTAAGCAAACTTTCGAGGATTTTAGAACCCCTAATTTGAGGCTTTCAGCATCATATCTAAGCAAACAGCTCCAAGTTTACATTGCCAAAAGCAATCAGCCAATGCAATAAGCAACAACATTCTAGTGGTTAAAGATTCCTCCGGTATCATCATTAATAACCTCTCGCCCATAAGTTATTTCAAAACAGGTAGGATCTTATAATCATATGCATACAACCTCAACGAAACCATGTGGAATTTGCAGAAAATATTATACAGAGATATAATCAAATGGCATAAGATAATATACAGCCAACCACACGTTACGAACAAGGATTTGATAATATCCTTTCTATCGTTACTTATCTATTAAAAAAAGTGATGTTAATGTCAATAGCATCTTAGCTTCGCCGAAAGCTCTCAATTAACTCCATAGTGAGCAGAACATGCAAATCAGAATGAGAAAAAAAAGCAGAGGAGAATTCGAAGCACATTTTGTACAAGTTCCATCTATTAATCCTGAGCAAGAGTATCTGCAAGAATAACCCATGTAACTTCCTCAAGTTCAAAATACTTATCATTTAAATAGGAGAGTTGCCAAAAGATATTTGCAGTCCTTCATAAAATAGTATTTTCCTCCAATTGGAGGGAAAGTTTACATGTGTAGGCACTTATTCTTCCTATATATTACCTACGAAGATACTGAATTCAAATTAGTAATCACTACTAACACAGATATGATAATGGCCCAATCAAATTGATTGCCACAAAATATACACAAAAGTCCTCGCAGGCATCAAAGCGGGAATTTAAGCAACTCAAGGCTAGTAAGGAAGTCTAGAACACTAGAAGGCTTGATGGTTCAGCAGGCCAAACTGAGGATTCCCAAATATTTGGTCCCTTGCTTTCTTAAAACAGAAACTATCGATTCTATGGGAAGTAAATAGCTATTGAGATATCACACAGATAGCATTCCGATGCCGCAAGGAAACTTATGCAGTGATAAATTATTCAAAGAGAAAAGGAATTGATGCTGGAGGCTGACAGAACATATCAAAACATGTCTTGCATGTAGAGACTGTAAAGTACGGTTCACAAAGGCAGACCTAAGGATGCTGCCATCAAAGCTCAGGACTTCAGTGCGGCAACGTTGTCTGTTAGCAAGTTTCAATCTCTGACGCTCACTAGAGGCACCAGAAATTGGTGAAGAAGGATCCACTAGTGGATTCCACCTTCCACTAGCGTAGGTTATTAGTTGTCGAGATTTCTCCTTAGATTGCTCTTTCTGATAGAGAAGTTTAGCAGCAGGACCTGTTGCTTGGTACTCTGCACAAACAGCTCGCAGCTTTTTCCTTAATCCTTGCATTGCGTCATGATGCTCAGTAAGTGAATCTGTTTGAAGAACTTGAGATGAGACTACTCTTTTACATATAAGGTTGCATAGTTTTGGACTGAAAAGTGGAATGCCAAATTCCACACTCAAAGGGACCCATTCATACTTCTCGTCATCAGAAGAAAAGTAGTCTGAGTCTCTCTCTTTAAAAAGTCTTAACAAACGGATATAACCAATCATTCCCAACTCTATCTTGTTTGCGAGAACATTCAACAAAGAGTTCAATTTTGAACTCTCTCCTGCAGATAGCCCCAATTCTTCACCAATAAAAGCAACTGAACCATCAAAGTTTCTCAATGGCAAAGGGACATCCATAGTGATGACTCTACCAGATTCATCAAGGTCACACCTACTTAATGGTTGGACCAATACGGCCGAATACTTGAGAAGTGAATTCAAGCAGTGTAAAAGTACACTTCCTTTAACTAGATTTCCCTCAAACTTGCCTCCAAGACCTCCTACAGTAGAGCCATCCCAGGACCATATGAGTGCTTTCTCACAACCAGCCAGTGGTGCAGGAAGCAAGCGTAGACACTGTCCTTTCATCAGAACAATAGATAAAGGGCCACTAGCCACAGTTGAGTACAGCACCAATTTCATCCAAGGAGTCAATGATGAATAAGAGGGAGGACCAAAATGAATTGGACCTGATGGTCCAGGAAGAACTGAAGAAAATGGAAGAGGAACCATGGAGACAACAACATCATAGTCACGAAGAAACAGTCGATCCAAAGTGGCTGGTGCAAGAGAAGCCAAGCTTTCACAGCGCAGAATATCCACACGATACTTTTTTAACCTCTTTGAAGTGTTTCTTCCTGTGTCTAATGCTTCATCTGGTGTCAACTTGTCATCATTCTGGATGGTTGTCTCCAACGTAGCAACCTCGTTCTCATAATTACTGTCTTCTGATATATTGATGGATGACATATCTTCTAATATACTATTGGGCTCTACAATAGGCAAATGGTCCCGAGGGGTTTCAGATTTTGTGGAATCATCCAAATTTAGCCCATTTTCAATTGTGCATGCTTGCCCTGGATTGTCATTGGAAGAGATCTCAACCACAAGAGCATTAGCCACATCCTTGCTTGGACCAATATTGTCCATCTCACTGCAAACTTCATCCAGACTGACACCCCCTGATTGCAGACACTCAAGAACACAGCGAAGGCTGAAGGCATGATTTGCAAATTCCTGCAGTTCTCCCTCAAATTTAGTACCCTCCAAAGTACTTAGATCCTTGCAGAGATCAGCTATACTAGCATGACCCAACTTTCCCGCTTCATATAGTGTCACAGCATGAGATTTCAAACCTGAGCATACAATTCAATCAAGGACATGAGTATGAGAGAATGACAAACACAAGGACAACAAAAGAATATTCAACATGAGTAAAAGACTCCAAGAATTGGCAAGTGTAATTCATAATGGACTAAAAGACAAAAGTTGACCAAATAAGTCTAAGGGTGGGGCTATTTCCAACCCATATATGACTAAAGCCACTCCCCATTTTCACCAAAGAGAGATTTTCCCTTAATCATTCAATTCAAAAATAAAGTGATGGTAAATTAATTCACTTTCCTTTGTTATTCTTCTTCTTCTTTTTGAATTTTTTTTTTTTTTACGAGGGGGTACAATTGGCATAATTAAGAATAGCACATGCTTTCTTTATTTCTAATTTCTAAGTGGGTATAACCATGCATACATCAAACAAAGCAATTTTCAAGAAGCTTAGTTGTTTCCACATTGTCAAGCAAATTTATGGATATTGTCAACAAAAATCCAGAAAAATTTAGACACAAGCAACTAACACAATTATAGATTATAAACTTTTATTTTTGAAGTACATATCACTCACAAAAACTCTTTATTGTTGTTAGTTGTCTTTATAGATGCATAATGGGATTTCCTGATGAAACAACCAAAAAAGCCCTCTTTAAAGATTTGACAAAATGAAATCACAATTACATTTCCCAATGAGAAAGAGATGAAAATTTAAATCAAAGTTGTCCATGATATAAGAAAAGATTGTAAACTAATACTTAAATTCCATTCATTTTGGATTGATCATTAATGGAATATTTACAACAAAAGAAATCAAGATGCCTCAATGTGCATCACTTTTGAAAGTCATTGTTTTTGATGTATTTCTAGATGCTCATATAACTTCTAATGTTCCCTGTGTGAAAGGTTGTCATCGACAGTAGAAAATAAATCACCAAGTCTTTGATATTGTAAATAAAGACACTTAATTTTTTTTAGGACCAATTGAATAACAAATTCACCATAAAAGTGAGACAAGAATGGAGACATTGTGGTAAGAGCAATGATGAAGAAGATACTACTTTTTTATATTCTAAACAGCAATAAATTTAAATTTGAATGAAACCCATAATACGAAATAACTAAATTGAAGGATACTGTGCAAATATGGAAACCATCAGAGGTGATTTTGTCTCTCTAGTGCAAAAAGGAGGATTTAGTCATGTGGGGAGTGGAAATAGCCCCATTCTTTGTCTAATTGCCATTCTCTTGTCTGTGCTCCTAGAAATAAGACATTTGACTAAAAAGCTAATAATATTATATCCATGCACCCAAAAGGTACAACAATTAATAGCTAGAGTAAATTAAACGGCTTGACCAATCAAATTCATCATGTAGATTTCATGGATATAGTACACTATGAACTGCAAAAGTTCCTCTTTTTTCATTAGTGGACGTCGTGGCTAATTCAATTCCAGCAAGGTTGCATATTGATACTTTCCCATGTGCAAGTCTACTTCCGAGCATAGAAAAATTCTTTAATGAACGTCAGTTCAAGAAAATGCCAGCACCATGTAATCAGTAACAGTATTTCAAAGTAAATCAATGACAGTCAAGTACAAAGAGAATGTATTTGCAAAACCAGCTTATGGTTCATAAAAAGGTCGCACGGCTATATTTTTTTTCTTAAGCCATATATTTGGGTTAACAAAACAAGCTTTGCCTCAAGTTAGCTCAACCAGAAAAAACCTACCACAAAAAATTTAACTGAGCCTCTGCTTAGTGAATGATAGATTTGGTTTGGGTAATATGATGAGTCTTGATGTGAATGCTATCCTCAACCTACTGGACTCCTAACCTTGTAATGATTTAATGGGTCAGTACTCCGTGGGGCCTCCTATGAATAATATTCTACTGATAAGGAAAGTGTTTTGCTCCTGTCAATATGCATTCGATGCAGGGAGAACAAGTAGAGAGATGGGAGGAATTGTGCACTCAGCTGGACACTTTAAACTTCTCTAGAAACATGGCCCCTGCTTTTGCATAAGCTCATCAGGCTTTTATTGGCAAGCAACTTCTGTTTGGCCTCACAACGAACTAGTATTTGAAAGCAGTATTTCGAAATTGGCGCTATTAGAATTTGAGTAAAAGAGGAAACTTATATAGAAGAAATATATGCTGTGTATCTCATGGGCCTAAGAGAGAATCTGGGCAATTGCTTGCTACCATGTTATTTACATATGAAGCACAAAAGAGGGTGTCTGGGCAATTGCTACCACATCATCATTCACATTAAAGCACAGGTCCAGCACCACCCAAACCAAACTTTTAGCCTTTTACCTGTTTCTACTTTTTTTCTAGCTTTCAGGCCATAGTTAGCACTCTGTTGAGTAAGAAAACATAAGCCAAATGAAGGCCGGAGTCTTCTGCTCCTACTCAAGTAGTAACACAGGGAAAGCTAGTGTTTCGATTTGTTTCCACCACCAAAATCACTCTAAGATGTCATTTCAACCTCTTTAACTGACTGCTCCTTAAACATCAATTTTGGAGCTAAACGTGAATCAAGAGTACAAAGCAAAGAAATTTTACGTTCCTAGAAGATGGAAATTTTTAAGAATTAGAAGTTCAAAGATACCTGGTGAAACGGACCCCATCATGAGGTAAGAGGTGATGTTGGCATCAACCACAAAAGCCACACGAACATGGCCACTAGCCAGCCTATTGTTTTCTGACCCTGAGACATCACCATGTTGAGCAGCATCACTGTCTCCAAACATGTTTTCTGGGCCAATATTAGCATGAGAATCATCTTCTTCACTCAATATGTTTCTTGGAGTTCCTGGAACGCTTGCCTCCTGAAGAACAGAGGCTGGATCAATCACTTTTATTGCCCATCCCAATCGACAAGCAAAAGAAGCAGCAGCCTGAAGCTGGGAAAGGTCAGCCTGTAACGTTGTGGCCAGTTCAGCAACTGTGGCATTCTCACTTGAGACCACGAAAACAGCGTAAAGCAACCTAGCAGACATCAAGATGAGATCTCATTAAAACTATTAAATCAATAATTCAAGAAGGAACAAAGCCAAGAACTGCCAGCTTACTCCTCAATAGGGTCCTCATACGACTGCTCCCTGTTGGAAACAAACCCTTCAAGCCTGGCAACTGGCATGCTCATATGTTAACAACTTAAGGCACAGACATGATAAACAAACAGGCAACTTGAAAAGCAACAAAGAGCAATAAAGCCTCAAATGGAGTCACATTATAAGAGGTTATAAAAAATCACTGAGTTAGAAGCTTTAGGAAAATGTGTGAAGTCTATGCATGCCTTCCCAGGAAAGGTGAAACACAGGGATTTTTAGATAATTGCAATTCAATGATCCAGTATGGCAATAAATCATGGAATCAATTCTCTTAAGATATGATGGATAGACTGGCATTGAACACTGGAAGGAGAATAAAATGCAAATTACCTTTGAAACGGTCATCAGGGTAAACTGGGGCATCAAAGTAAACTAGTCCCCGCCTGTATAGACCCTTTATAATGTCAGGATCAAACAAAATATATGCATTTGCTTCTTCCTTGCAGATTTTATCGATCGTCGCCGCTTCTTCTTCTGAGAGTTTCTGAAGGGAAGTGTGTTCACAATTCAATCAGCTCAAGAGCAAGATACAGACCAAAAATAAATACAGGAACCGCAGCATGCACCATTCAGGCTAAGTAAGCAGAATATGCGTCCAATCCAAAGCAAAAACCGTCTTCAACCACTCTCATACTGAACAAACGAAAAAAGGAAGGATTACAAGATTTCACACCTTAAATTCCTCAAGGGTGAAGTTTACTAAACAAACTCCCCACCACGGTTCAATGGTAAAATCCACAGGTTGTGTAGGCAACATTTCTTTTGCAATGGACTTGTTCAGCTTCCACATAATTTTCTGGAAAGTTCAAAACAGACAAGTAATAACTAGAATATCCACTCAAGTTCATCATCAGAATATGTTTGTGCAACTTAGCGATAGCCAAAAGAGATGAGTTTTGAGAAAATCAGTGACTCTAAGGCCCCTTCAAAACAGCATATAAGAAGCCATCAGCAGCTAGAGAGCATAAGTTTTCCTGTGATCCAATCTATGCAGTAGTCCTTAAACAAACGAGACCTAGATATTGAATACGTGTCACATAAATGTAGCATACACAATTGGGTCCCTAATTGGAGCAGATGGTCGGGATTGAATTACACTGTACTACAGAAAGCTAATGCCAATACAAAGTAAGACTTGTGTAAAGTGAGATCTAGCAACGCATAAAATTTGTCCATAAAGAGGAAGAAAACATGCGACCTTATACTGAGACAAAAAGAAGTAAACAACAAAGAAAACACACAGATGTCATTATTTTCAAAGAGTGAGCAAAAATCTATACTATGAATTACAAATTTTGGAAAATCATATGTGAGTATTCTTATCTACTTCAAAGTTTCAGGTCATTCACTCCAATATTGTAAAAGGGCAGATTCCCAATTCTCTAAAAGGTCGGAATCCCGATAAGTTTCACTACCTTACATGCTTCAAGCTGAAGTAGTAAAATCATACATACATCATGGCCATACTTTTAATTCTTATAACATGGTGAGGCCGAACATGAGGAAGAATATTGTGGAAATAGGTCTTCAAGTATTTTCATATATTTTATTCCAACCAAGTACTCCAAAGAAATTACGCATGCAATCCAGTACCTTGGATCTGCACTTGTTCATAATATCTATGAATTCATTTCTCCCTATTCCTGTTAGTCGCAAGGCATCCGCAGCACTAAAATTTGGAATGCTGTCATAAGGTTGCTCTACAATTAAAATGAAAAAATAAAACATGTGTCAGTTCAGCATGTTTAGATAATCATATACAGAATCTTTTAGGAAAAACCAAATCATAAGATCATATCCATTACACTATCTGGTGGAGCAACAGCAACCCCTATCAGACAAATCCTCAGTCAATTACTGCTTTCGTGATCTTTTTATCACCAACCACAGAATTAGACATGACACCTGGCAGTTGTAAGTTCAAGGACATCCAATAGACATCATAGGCCTCAGCTTCTTAACCATAAAACTATACAAGCACAGAAAAAGTTTCAACTCCACATCCTTTGCTCCTCACTTCAGAATCTCAAAAAGTAAATAGAAAATTACCATTCTTCATGACCTCAAATAACATGTCGCAGTAATATCTGAAAGGTGATATCCTCATGACACGGCAAACATACTCTGCCAGATGGTAGGGAAACAGCTGCAAAGTATAAATTAACCAGGTAAATGGTGTTACTGCTGACTGTAAGTAAAAAAAGTGTATCGCCACAAAAGTGTCTCTGAGTCAAAAATGAGGTGTATCGATACTGTTAAAAAAAGTCCAATGTCAAATGCAAGGAAACCTCACCAATTAGAAAAGATTGTCATAATCAACGTCACTAGCAGACACATTATTGCTACGGTGAAAGGAGAAAATATTTATACATGCCAAGATACTTATAGTCATGTAAACTCCAAATCTATATCTAACAACAGTTCTTTTAACAATTTATGAAGCAAGAACATCCGATACCAGCCCAGCTCACAGTTCCTTTTAAGACCAAATAACAAGACCATGATATCTGAATTAAAGATATCCATAGAAATCCATAATGACACTCACTGCCAAGTTCCTTCGCAGGTACCGCATCATGTCTTCATAATACTCGCTTTCTTTGCAAACCTTACGAGCAAAGCAGGTATTCCACTGTAGCCTTTTCTTTATGCAATGTTCGATTATCCTACAAGAGCAAGAACATAGCAAAATGCGTGAATATGCTGGAAGGTTTATGTAAGCAACACACAAACTTCACATCATCGAGAAGGGATCAGACAATTGGAAGGGGAAGCGTTATTATCGCAAAACCAAACATTGATCAAATTGTTGCTCTTTCATAAAACCCTTTACAGTGGTTCAATCTGCTTCATTCACAAAACCAATTTTTTTTTCAGCAGCTTCATTTGCCCTTAGCCATTATGATCAGATCCCTCCAATAAGGATTAGAATGAATCAAGAAAGACGGGAAAAAAGAACTTTATTTTATCGACACTGACCTTCGGTGCCATTCTTCTTTGGAAGAAAGAGTGGCTTGGAGCCGCTTCGGGAGGCTTTCCCAGGGGCACTCCTCCTTGATCGCTTTCAGGATCAACTGCTCCTCGACGGTAGCGGGAGCTCGCTGCATCGTCACCACTTCCTGGGAAAATCAATCACAGGACCGTTCAAGAAGGTAACCTCATACCTACATCCCTACATCCACCGAACGCAGCAAATCGCGAACGAATCCAGGCAAAAAGAAACGGCGGCCGCATCTAGACGGCGTCGCTTTCGGACGGAGGCCAGAAACGCGAGCTCGCAATGCGCTAATGCAGCCGACATGCATCATCGCCCCGAGTCCATATCCTCAACCGGCGAGAATTGCTGGCGCAATTACCTGATCGGTGATGATGACGATCGACTACGGAGGAACGGCCGCTCGAATGCGGGAAGAAACCCGGAGACGGCGACGGAACTGGGACGCCCGCCGGAGAGCCGCCGCGTCCCGCCGGATCAAGGAAGGTTCGGACTGTGAAATCGTCGGACCGACTGCGGGAGATTTGAGATCTGGAGTGGAGGACGAGACGAAGAAGGAAGAGCTCGACGGAATTGTGAATTCAGTGCATGATCTCCTGCTCGTCGTTACAAAGCTTGCTAAGTTTCCGTACCTGTACGATCGTGGGATTAATTCGGTTCGAGCAAGCCCGTTAGCCCGGCCCGACCCGACCCGACCCGAGTTCAGGCCCTTCCCAAAAAAAAATTGGGTAAGAAGTTGAAGACCCATGGACTTGCCTCGTCCGACTGTCATTTTGCAGAGCCTTGAGGTGCTTCACGATGAAATTGAGACAAGAAAAAGGCTCAAAGTTACTTCGATTTTGCAATCTGACCTTTGCCATGACCTTTAGAGTTTTCTCTTTTCTCCTTTATAATGAAGTGCTCCCACCTACCGAGAGAAATCCAAACACAATGCCTTAAGTTTTTACATAACTTTAATTTCGTTATAAAGTAAGCATTAATCTTTAGGATGAGAACACTTGAAAGTATCGTAATATTTATACGACGCTCACTTGAGTATCATAATATTTTTTTTATTCACTTGAGTGCTATATTAATATAAAATTGTTCACTTCAGTGCCTATTTTGGCAATTCATCTTACATGACTTTTTAAATTATATTTTGAATCCGACATGGTTTTTTTATAGGAAAATGAACTCTTATGTGAAAAATTGTTCAGCCGCTCCTTCTTTGTCGTCCATTGTCGTTCTCTTCTTGGTCCCTGCGGTCTCTCTTGGAGCCCAAGATCCATTGGTGGGGGAAAATAAATAATTGGTGATGGGACTTTGAGAGTATGAGATAATCTTTTTTTGAGTTAGTATTATTCACGAACGAATGGCACTAACCCTCTCCTTCTCCGGCGCATGCTTTAAGAACCCCAATTTTGATTTTGACAAAATTTTGCCCCAGTTTCAATGTTAGAGTTCTTCACCAACTTCTTCAACTTGGACAGAATTTTGCCCCGATTCTTTAGATTAGATCAAGATACTTCAAATAGATCTGTAAACGACATTGTTTAAATTCTCACTTGCTATTTCATCTTTCTAGCTAGTAATGTCAAATATTATTTAAATTAAGACTGCGTGTATTCTCCAACAAAGTAAATCGTCCATGATACTCAAGTGTGCATTTTTTTAAAAGATGTTTAAGTTTTTATAGGGCAAAAGCAGATGCTTTGCCTAATTAATCACTTTAGGTCTTTACTCTGAACTCGAAAATTCTAATCTAAAGATGGTTCAACCACTAATACATATGAAATTATTGAAAGTCAATTTGTTTCAAACAAAAATTATCTTTGTTGTAGCTGCCTTTTGTCTGCCTCTCTAACACTTCAGTATTATTTTTACACACATGAATCATCGGATGCTTTAAAAGGAAAAAAAAAATAGAAAACTATTGCAAAGGAGAAGGCCTCGGAGATCTTATAATAAGAAAATGGAATATGGAGCAAGCACATGAATTTTCATAATTTGTTCTATATAGAACTAGAAAAATATATTTCCCTACTTTCATACATCATTTTCTCTATATAATTTTATGCATATCTTCTTTAAAAGAGATGCATACGCTTTATTTTCCAGATATTATATTTGAAGTGCATCAAAATGCTAAAAGTTTTAAACAGTACAATCAATCCATAATAAACGTTATAATTATGGCTTTTTCATTAAATACTTCTGGTGAGGAAAAATCTAACAGAAATCACAGGGCACAAGCGCAAAGGCCGACCTCTCGAAGGCTCATGGAACACTTTTTTAAGGTCATGTGAACCGATTAATTATCAATTATGAATGTGGGTTGGACTTAAAGAAAATTACATGAATGATCTTCGGTTGCCAAGTCGACCCAACCAATAGCGTCAGCCTTAAGGTTGTACATGGTTTATTTCGATTGTTCCTCTCTCCCATTGGCCTTCAGAGTTGACTTTGGTATTTATATTCGTACCAAGACAGCGTCGTCTCGGACCAGTAAATAGAGGAAGAAATCCCAAATCACGCCATCAATAAACATTTCAATTCGGCCCTTCAAAAGTCGGATTGATTATGCTCTGGTCAAATTCTCTTATCTTGATGCTCGACAGAAGAATTGGATGTGTATCCAGTGAAACCCTTTTCGTCTAAGGCCCCTTCCAATAGAAGATGGAGTAATTTTAAATTCCTACAAATCATGTGACAGATCACAGAATATTCTCATTTCTCGGTTGCCCCTGACAAGCACATCTCGTGCATGGACTTTCAAGTCTACGAGTTATAAATAAACAAATAGATAAATGAACGAAATGGTCTGTGAATAAACAAAAGCGATTCAAGTTAACGCGGTTTTGATGGACCTGGTCCTGCTCCTAAGAGTTGGGGTCCCAGGCTTGGCCTTAATGGTTCCAGGCCTGCGCACCGGGACCCGAGCTTGGCCTTTGTAGATTTAGGTCGAGTTGCTAGGGAGTCGAGCACGGGCGTTGAGTTCCAAGGCTCGATTTCAGTGGACCCATGATCAGTGCAGGTGCTCATGCTCAGGACTAGGGGATCTAGGCTTGAGACCCCGGTGTTCGTGTTGGGTTCTTTGGCTACGCATAGCTTAAGTCATTGACACCCAAATAATATATGTCTATTTGAGAAAATCACATGAGATTTTGCTAAACAAATAACAAGAGAGATTTTGCTTACCAAATAACAAAAGGTATTTTTCAATTCATTTTCATAGTCACATTTTCCTAGAAAAATTATTTCATGAGTAACATTTTCAAGAAATGTCACATTTTTTTGTAAAATAAATGGAGCTGTAATTTTACGTCTATCGAATAATACAAATAGTTTGCAATGAGGAACGACTATCATCGTGATAAGTTGAAGTTTTTATAGGGCAAAAACATATGCTTCACCTAGTTAATCACTTCAAGTCTTTATTCTGAAGTTGAAAAATCTATTATAAAGACAGTTGAACCACTAATACATCTATTATATTTACATTTTATCCGCCACTCTCTAACACTTCATAGAATTATTTTAAAATAAGTGCACTAAAAGTTTTAGAACTTTTTAAGAAGCATCCTAACTTTTATAAAAAAAAAAAAATACATATATATATATAAAATTAAGTCATACAATTTGTCAAAATAATGTCATTTTAGCCTTATGTTTCATTTTTAGTCACATAAGAGAGTAAAAATAATTTAAAAAGTCACATTTGCATTTTTCATTAGTTAAATTGGACGGAGTTAATAGAAAAACTCAATTGCATTAATTTGACAAGTTTTAAAACTTAATTACACTTTCTTTGTAAGTTTTAGAACTCAATTACCCTTTCATGACTAATTTTAGGATTTTCGGTGCACTTATCCTTATTATTTTCACGCATTTGAATCATAGGCTGCTTCAAAGGGGAAAAATTATAAGACTATAGCAAAGAAGAAGGCCTTGGGGATATTATAATTGTGGAAAGATTTCCAGAATTTTGCATGAATAAAAAAAATATTATGGAGCAAGCACTTGAGTTTCGAAGCATCCTTCATAAGTTGATCTATATTGAACTGGAAAAAAGATATTTCCTTGCTTTCGTAGATCATTTCTTTAGATATTTTTACGCACGTCTTCTTAAAAAGAGATGCATATGCTAGATTTTCAAGAATTTATATTTGAAATATGATAAAATGTTAAAGCTTCTAAATGGTACGATTAACTCTTAATACTCATTACAAATCATGGCTTTTTCCTTAGATCCTTCTCTTTTTTTCATTTTTTTTTTTTGGGGGGGAGGTGAGAAATCCAACACAGCCCTTTTCAATTATAATTGGGGCACAAACGCAAAGCTTAGCTTCTTGAAGGCCCATCAAACACCTTTTAAGGTTGCGTGAAACGGTTAAATACAAATTATATACGTAATTCAGACTTAGAAAAATTCACATAAGCAACCTCTCATTCTTGAATTAACTCAACCAATAGTATCCACCGCGCTTTTGTTTTATTGTTCCACTCTCCCATGGGCCTTTAGAATTGACTTTGGTATTCGAATGCACATCAAGACAAAGTTTTATAATGTTTAAATAGCGGAAGAAATCTAAAATCATACAAATCATGTAAGTATTTTGATTCAACCCTTAAAAAAATCGGATCAATTATTCTCTAATCGAATTTTCTATCTTGATGTGCGGCATCTGTAGGCATAATCATACAAATTCTATAAGCATTTCGATTCAACTCCTTAAAAAAATCGGATCGATTATTCTCTGGTCGAATTTTCTATCTCCATACTATACATCTTCAGGCATGTCGACAAACGGCAATGATAAAGATGAACTGAACAGTGAACACTACAAAAGAAAAAACCCGACAGAAGAATTGGATGTTTATCCAATGAAACCCTTTCTGTCCAAGGTTGCTTCCTGAAGAAGATGGAATGATTTTTAAATTCGTACGATCGAGGTGACAGATCACAGACACCTCGTGCAAGGACTTTCTTTCGGTTCAAGTCTATAGAATATAAATAAATAAATAAATAAAATAAAAAAGGATTTGTAAATAAACAAAAAGCGATTCCATTTGACCCGCGTGGAACGTACTTCCATAATGTCCTTTTTTAAATTAATTTTCAGGTTTGTAGTTATAATTTATAGTTAATTCACTCGTGATATTCAATTTTAGGATGTCAATACGAAAAGTGAAAGCTAAGATAACAGCTAAGCTTATAATAAAAAAAGATACATTTGTTCCTCTGTTATTTATTTATATATTTCCATTGAGCGACTATTCGTGTGAAAAGAATGTGGCACAGGTTAACTCAAGAAAATGAAGAAAAAAAGGAATACCGTCGGTGGTAATGCCAAAACAACGACTTTTGTATTTTTTAATTCCAGCAGCTGGATTTATTCCATCAGATTAAGTGAACTACCCACTTTCAGCATTACTTGCGTGAAATACTTGAATTGTACAAAAGATATAAAAACTAATTAACAAAATTATGTGTTGGGCCGATGCGTCATTAACAGACTCTCATCAAGCAATGAATATTAATAAATTTTTCTCAAAATATTTCTCATGGCACCACATCACGAGCAAACATTTTATAAATCGATTTTTCATAACCTGTCATTTTAATCTCTACGAGTATTCAATTGACTGCACCTCCTGATATTTAAAAAATGTGTTTGTCTTATGGATCGTACCACGATAAAGGTCATACTTATATCATATATTTAAATGTACATATGCTAGAAAAGGAAAAAAATATACATTGTGAAAACATTCCGAATAAAAAATTATTACGCGTTTACTTGTAAAGCTTTTCCTTTGCACCGCCTAAATAAATAAACACAAAAATATTTTATTCACAAGAAACACCGCCACTCTTGTGCATCATTAATAGACTCTCATTAGACAATGAATATTCATAAGTTCTTTAAAAAAAAAAAAAAATTCTCGTGGGAATATGTCACAAACAAACATTTTGTAGACCAATTTTTCAAAATCAATCATTTTAACCTTCGTGGCATTTAATTGACTACTTAACCTCGTGAAGTTAAGAAGACGGGTTTATGTATGTACCCTACCAAACGACCCGAGTCACGCTCCACCCAAATAAAAAATTATATCGAACATTCATACGTACGCATGCCAGAAAAGAAAGGATATATAACGAAAATATTCCGAATAAAAAATTATTTCCAAACAAATTACTCTCGAAAAATGCAAAAATTCCATGTGCTTACTTGTAAAGCTTTTCCTTTGCACCGCCTAAATAACTTAAAAAAAATACAAAAATATATCTTCACAAGACACACCGCCGCTCTCGTGCGTTTGATTTCGTCCACGGTGTCCACGCCCCATCCCGAGATTTTCCACGCCGCCCCTCCTCCGCAGAAAAGAAAGTTTCATGCTCCCCGTTCTACACTTCACCGTCTTTTTCCCCCGTGACCTCATCTCAGCCGTCCGATCCCGTTGCCCCGGGCCCCGCCCCAGGACCCGGACCCAATCGCGGCCGCACGTTTAGTCCACGGCCAACTTTTCAAACCTCCCTCTCCCCTCCTCCCTTTGGAACCCGTCAAAAAGGCAAATTTCGAAGAAGCGCCAAAGAAGCTCGCGTGAACTATCATGGAAGTAGCCCCGCGACCGCGAACGACAACCACCAACCTCCCCACCCCTTTATATCGCGGCACGCCGACTGGAAAAGAGGGTCTTAAGGCAATGGGCGGAGAAGGGAATGTGAAGATGGCGAACGGTAAAGCATCCAGATCCGCCGCCGCCTGGCGGTGCAGGAAGCACCCGAAGCACCGGCAGTCGGCCGGCGTGTGCTCGCTCTGCCTGAGCAAGCGGCTCTCCCAGCTCTCCAGCGGCAGTTACCTACGCGGCTCGACCAGCGCGAACAGAAGGCACTACTCCTGCTCCTCCTCGCCGTCGTCGTCCACCTCCCTGTCGTCCTACCCCTCCTCTTCCGAGGAGTCGTCCTCGTGCGCGAGCCCGATCCACCGCCACGGCCGGTTCGCCCACGAGGCGAGGTCCGGGCCGGTGTCGATGCTCTTCGGGGGCAGGGACGGGCTGAAGAAGAGCCGCTCCGTCGCCTGCGCGGCGCCGCCGCCGAAGACGAGGGCGGGCGGGGAGAAGAGCAAAGGCGGGTTTTGGTCCAAGCTGATCCCGGCCAGGAGGAAGAAAAACGGAGCGGAAGGTGGCGAGTTGACGAGCTTGAAGCACTCCTCGACGCTGAGGGAGAGGGTGGCCGTGTAATATTTTCGGTTCATCGATCGGTGCATGGAGCCTTGTCGTGATTTTTTTTTTTTTCCTCTTTCATTTTTTCTTCTTAGAAATTGATTAAATTTGTAGATCTACACGAGTAAAAAAGAGGAGAGATGGTTATACCAAAGGGGGGAAAACCAAATGCACAAGGTTTTCCACTGCTGATTGTAAATTAATTACTATGTATTGTTGCTGCTTAATAGGAAGGAATTTAATTAGCAGAAGGGCTTTGCCAGATTGCTTTGTGCTGGTTAAATTCGTTCTGGTGATTTTTTCAGGGTTCTGGTTTTATCAGTTTTGTTTGTTAAATAAGGAAGAAGATGTTTGATACGGGGATTCAAGGGATTTGATCAATCTGATTGAGCATTTGCTTTCCCTGTAATTATGGGCAAACTATTGTCAAATCTATCATAATTTTTTTAAGAAAATTGCAATCGACTAAGATCGATAATATCGTTCAATTCTCTTTACTCTTTGATTGCCATGATAATCTTACCGTGTGAACTATCAATAATTACATTTTATTAGATAGTAAATTTCCCTTAATAACATCGTAACATTAAATCATTTTGGTTCATAAACGGTTAGATCGCTCATATTTTATCAATTGTCTAAGATCTATTTCAAATTATTATAGCGTGACATGTACATTTAGATAATAGCCGACCAAGGCGAGGCTAGTGAGGGTTGCCGCCGCTCAACCTCTTGCTGCTTACCATAACTTTTCCTCAAATACATGCCACCATTTATAAGATTTCATATCGTATGTGTCACCTCAACTCCTCTTAGCCTAGGTATTGCAAATTTCTCTTATCTCTCCCAATACACACTACAATCTATAATTTCATATCATATATGTCACTCTGACTTATTTGAGCTTAGGCATTGCAAATTTCTCTTACTCCCTCAATACACACTACAATCTATAAGATTTCATATTATCCACGTCACTCTAGCTTCTTTGAGCTTAGGCATTGCCATTTTCTATCTATCCCCCTCCCCCAAAGTTAGGTTTTCGTGCTCTTTGGTAATTTTAGACGCCCGTCTTATATATTGCCTTATTGACCGACAACATAAGAGTGCTGTTAAGACGTAAGCTTCAAATCACAATGCCTTCATTAAGTAGCGGTCGTTAGCCAAAAAACCCATAAAAATTTGTTAATGAGGAAATGCTAGGATCTCTCAGGAGAATGCGGTAGGACGGCAGAAGGCATGGTTTGATGGAGAACAATATCCGACCGACGGGGACAAACCGTGGGCCGACAAGCTGGAAGCAGCTCGTAGCCAAGCTGGAGACGAGACGTCCACGACCCGTCCGAGAAACTTCTCGAGGTCATAGCATTCAAAGCCTCCGAGCTGCCCTCAGTGGGTAGATAGATCCCTTTCCATGTTTCGCGTTCTCGGTCGTGGCTCGTGCGGAGAGAAAGAGAGAGAGAGGGAGGGAGACTTTCTGGGGCAGTCGTCAACTCGGGGGATCGCATCAGTTCGCGGCAGTTTCCTGGTGGGCTTTCGTACTTCCCTGTGCAGTCTTCGGGGACAAATTGGATAGGAACTGTGACGACGATGATGTGTTCAAAGGTTGCCTGAGAACCAAGTATCCTTCATCATCGGCTATCATCATCTCGTGGCGAGACGTGCGCTCTTTTTAGGGAGGAGAAAAAAAAGGGCGGTGAAAAGTATTTCCTTTCCGCCGAAGGAAAATATGAAAGAAGGCTAAATGGAGTGGGAGTCCTTAGTAAAGGAAAAGTCAAACATGATCTCTTCTTGCTCAACTCATTTCGTGGAAGGTGGATAATTTTAAATATATTTATTTGATAAATAATCGCTTATATCACTTATAAAAAAATTAACAAAAAATATATTTTTATCGTCGACGAGAATGTTTAAATATGAATTGTTTGAAAATATTTTTCATTATCTAATCAATTTTTTGAAATTATTTTTTAAATCATTTATTTTCTAACTAAGCAAAGGCTTCAAAATCTAGGACGGAAAAAAATCGATTATATTACTTGTGGATGTGTTCTTAAATTATCTTCTCACGTATTTATTCTCATGTATAATATAAAATGTCAATTTTTTTTCAGGACGTTGTTGTAGATGATATTATCTTTTGAGTAAGAAGAAAACTAAATAAAGCGTTTACCAAGTTATTTATGAAAAGGGCAGTCTAAAGGCTAAACTCATCAACCGGATAAATAGATACATTAGAAAATTTAAAAAAAAAAAGAAGGGATTTTTGAATATTACTGGCTTCTTCGAACCTTCGATTCTATTTTTAGGTAATTGAACATTATAGTCTAAAAGCTCCACCCCCTCGAAAGTTGCTATCAAAAGGGCCTCCTTTTGTACGATAGATCCAATTTTTACCTTTTTCTCATGCTTTTTATCCAAAGTAAAATCATGTTAGATGCGATTATAGTAGCAGTGGCCTTCACAAATAGGAAGCTTTACAAAATTAATTTAATAATTTAACATTACTTTTTCGTCTCCTTATTTAACTCAAAAAAATAAAGATAAATTTATTAATCTAGATGATAATCGAGTAAAATCAAAGTAATTTATTCCATTTCCATACTTCTCGCTTTTTTTTAATTGAATTGTAAGTTTCTATATATCTTTTATTTATTTATTTTTAGTAAAATTTCATTGTAAAATCAAGGTATTTACAATATTTACTCCTTTTGTACATGTAAAATTAATGGACCTTGAGGCCCAATAAGATTCAATCTATGAGCATGGACCTCAAAAGGTGCACTTCATGCGTAAAAAATCACGTATCTAGGCTCGGAAAATACTTGGGTATGTTTGGTTCAACTTCTCTATAGGACTTTGGGCGTTTAAAAGCTCTTGTGACAAGCTGAGGTATATGGTGACATAATCCAAATATCTTTAAGGCAAATATAGCGAATCTAAAGTTCATTAATTCAACACAACTCCCACCTACTATTTGTATCCCAGCATTTACAAAATGCTATTAAAGGGGTCATGAATTTTATTTTCATCCAACTTTGTCCTCACTAATAAATTTGTCTTCTTGTCTTGCCTTCACTCTACCATTCATCGTCTCTCTCTTAATTAAATGCGCCCATTGTGATTCCAGATTCTAGTTGACATGAGCCTAGAGTTAATGGTCATCAAGACATGAGTATTACCGACTTTGTCCTCACTAATAAATTTGTCTTATTGTCTTGTCCTCACTTTACTGTTCATTGTCTTTCTCTTAATTAAATGCGCTTATTGTGACTCCAGATTCTGGTTGACATGAGCCTAGAGTTAATGGTCATCAAGGGATGAGTATTACCGAGGTTCAAGGGTCGATGGCCGCAAGTGTTTTGGGCAAGTTCTGGAGGGCTAGGACGTCATTGAGACCTAGCCGATCATTGTCTTGCCTGAAATTACGGGACTCTGGCGTCGCCTTGCCTAACCTCTTCATCGATTCAATTCTTGTCGGCTCCAGTTGATTCCGTCAAGTTTGCTTTCCACAAAGCTTCGACCCTCTCCATTCTCCATTTTGTCCTTTTTTATTATTAGTTTAGCTGTACGGAAAATCTATAAGTTTTAACTAAACACTTATTGCATTTATTTGAAAACCCTCGACGGTAAAATCCTCCGCGTTTATGGGAAGGTTTTGGACAAAAGCTCTCCCAAATGCACCCGGCACCGCGGAATAAATATGGGTTAGCGAACGAAACCTCAAAAAATAATCGTGTCGGTGATGGCGACTTCCCCAAATTTCGTGCTGACAGTTTCTTGAATGTTCTAGGAAATGGGCTGTTTACCCAAAAAAGAACAGAAAACAAAGCACTGATGGCAAAAAAAGTGGTGCGATAAATCACCGCCTCTCCTCCAACCAGAAAGAGTTGAGCAAAAGGACGGAAGAGAACATGCGCAATTCAATTTGTCTTTAAAAGTAATGAGACATGCCTTTACGAGTAAGGAATCTATTTCATCACACCAAAATGGGATTTTCCCATCATACATCATTGGTGGCATACTATTACAATCAAAAGACGCACCGCATATCTTAATCTAATAATTGTCGAACTGTTATATGGTAACAAAACTCGAAGTACAACGATTTTTTTTTTTGCTTTTATCATAATTCACCGGATTGTTACAAAACATCCTCATCTTCTGAATTAGAAGTTATCATACGATGCTTTCATCTCAAACATAATAAATCATTATGTGGGAATTATAAAAATTTTCAACCTATGATGATATGATGAAACGGTGTTCATGTCCATAATAATGCTTTGTAAACTTAGAGAACGTTTTACAATGACTCTGATTAGGTATGTGAAAATTCTAAATTAACAAAAAAGCCAGATTTATATAATACACAATAAATTATCTTATCTTAAAACATATTTTAATCCTTTATTTTATATGATTGGTGGACTAAACTCACTTATATTTGTGTGTATATATATGCGCTTATATATAAGATGAGATTATTGGATTAGAACTTAGTCGAGTTGATTAGTCTAAGTTAATTTGGGCATATTTTCGTTGCATCAGTAAAAAGCACATCAAATCTTCAATAGTCAATTTTACATTATGTGTTAATACTTGGCTAAAAATCAATGATAAAGCCCAACTCAGTACTACCCATCATAATCTTAAAGAGATTACTAGATGAATAATTTTTAATTTTGCAATGTAGTCCTTAGACTTTAATTTAATATAAAATATTGTCTATGGACTTTTACTTTATTCAATATGGTCTATAAATTTTTAATATATGTCTTGATGTTTAATTCTATCCTTTAATTAATTTAAGTTTTGATACAATGTCGAACATTTTCATACAATCATAGGAATAGATTGAACGTGCATCAAAAATCTATAGATCACATTGAATAAATTAAAAGTTTAGAAACGATATTATATATTGAATTAAAGTTTAGAAACCGAGTCGAACAAATTTAGAATTCGGACATCACAATTCAGTAACTGTACGTGTCATTTACTGGGTCTCGAATAAAAGGTCAAACATATGAATTTGACTGTTTAAGCCCATTCGCGGATGATAACAATATGTCATGGGTCCTCCATTGGATTAGACATTTACACATGGATCGATTTGATCTCTTCCAAATTGCCCGATTTGCAAAATGTCAAGTCTGCCTCAGCCTTCCACCACGCTCGTCACTCACTCCCACAACCAATCTCTCTCTCTCTCTCTCTCTCTCTGCTCTCTGCTCTCTCAGTAGCTCTAGCTCCACAGCAATGGCGAGTTAATCATCGCCTGCACCTCGGACCTCTCCACAGCTTCCCTCCCTCCGGTCTCTTTCTCCAGCTGCTACAAGGGAGGGAGGCGGGGGATGCAGAAGCTGAGGTGGAGGGCGCTGGTGGCGCTCCGCCGCCTGCTGTCCGCCGCCATCTGCGCGATCGCCCTCCTCGCCCTCCTCTCCGTCCACCTCCGCGCCTCCCGTTTCTCCGGCCTCCCCGGGGTCGCCGACCCCCGCAAGCTCCCCGCGGTAATGTCCCCGCCCGCGCGATTCTCTCTCCCTTCCGTTCGCCGCAGCTCGGCCCGCCGGTTTTCCGAGCTCGATGAGGATTTCGTACGGGTAGTTTCTAGTCGATTAGCCTTCAATTCTATAAATTGCTTCCTTCCCTAAGGAAAAAAAAAAAAAGAAGAAAAAAAAGTCTTTTGGGCTCGGGTTGTTTATTTTAAAGGATGTTGACTGGGGTTGGGATTAGGTTTGCGCGATTGTTGAGATTATGATGTCGATCGACTTGATTGGGAAAGTTCCGTACTGGGTTTTGGTAACTCTTTTTAAATTTGAGGTTGACTGTTATGAAGGTGTCATCTTGGGATGGCATTGTCTAATTTTGCTGCTGATCTCACCCTTTTTTTTTTTCACCCGAAACTTTCAGCAGTATGAGCTTAAATATCAGAGGCAGGGCACCGGGCAGAGCTGGACGCGAGAGCTCGCGCCGCCCCATTTTTGGAAACCTCCAGCTTCTTCTGCCAAGGTTCTTTCCCTTCCCGTATCGGAGCATATATATAGAAATGGGTTGATATTTATGGTGTAGGAAAGATTCGAGCATTAATGAGCTTATAACTTAATTTTGATTGTATTGAGTTGACGATTTAAAAATTTAAAAATTTCTATCTAGTTGTTCGGTCTGACAACTTTAGATCAGCAATGATGCAAAGCAGTCATGTGCCTTTCGTTATTCACTCCCTTAGACTTGACAGTTAGATGGCGCGAATGGGAGTTCGCATTCTGTCAAGCTTTGGAAACCTCCCTCGAATCGTGATTTTGTGCCGTGTACAGAACCCGGTCTAGACTATACACGTGAGTTGGTCTTCTTTAGTAATTTTTCGTTGTGGTAATGCACATTGCCAACACAATTAATTTCCTATTTTGTCTTGTTAGCTCCTCGAGGTTCGCAAGGTTATCTTCTGGTTAGTACGAATGGCGGACTTAACCAGATGCGAGCTGGGGTATGTCTTATCCTTCCCTTGCTTATCTTCTTTTAATTTATGTAAACTGAAGCTGTAATTATCTTTGGTGAATTATGAAAAGCAGATAATATGTGCGAGTGAATGTGATGTCTGGCAATGTCTGTTGATGCTAAACTTGAGATCTGTCACCATATCTCATGAGAAAAAGCAGGGATTACTCTACTTCCTACAGCTAGTTATCTACTACCCTTCATGTACAGAATGATTTTCCCCCTCAATCTACGTGCATTGATGGCTGTGGAGGCAACTTTAAAAGTTTTATAACTACCAATCTTCTTAGTTATTGGAACTTTGTCATTTTACCTTATCTGTTGGCTTGTGTTTTGGTGACAGTGACATGAAGTTCAAGTTCTTGTGTGCCTTTTGATCTATTAAATCGGATTTATATCAGTCTTACCCCTCCTTGTTATTCTTAGTGTAGAAGCATTGCATACACTGCAGCTTATAGGTCTAATTGATTGGAGTTGCTAAAAATTTCAATTGAGTGCCTTTTGATCTGTTACATCAGATTTTTTATTTATTTATTATTTTTTTTATAGGAGTCTTACTGCATCAACTATTCGTCGTTATTCTGAGAAACATTGCATACACCACAGGTTGTAGATCTACTTGACTGGAATTGCGAAAAACTGAATTGTTAATCTGGCAACACGGTCTTTTAATCAGCCATAATGTTCAAAGAATGGATTGTTATGACACTTGGTTCATGACCCTTTATCTAAACAGATGACCTTTTATCTAAAGAGTAGCTCATATTCATGGAATGCAGATATGTGACATGGTTGCTGTGGCCCGTATAATTAATGCCACTCTAGTGATTCCGGAACTTGATAAAAGGTCATTTTGGCAGGATACAAGGTAATTTTCTTTGTCTGAAAAAGATTCTAACTCTTTTCCTTCAGAAGTAACATTTAAACTCTTCAGGCAGCAAAAGAGATATCCCTAAGTTTGTTTTATGTTAATTGCAGCAACTTTTCTGATGTTTTTGATGAAGATCATTTCATAAATGCACTGGCTAATGACATAAGAGTTATAAGAAAGCTCCCTGAAGAACTAGCGACAGCGGCAAAGGCAGTCAAGTATTTCAAAAGCTGGTCTGGTATGGATTATTACCAGAATGAGATAGCTAGCATGTGGGACGAGCACAAAGTATGTTTTGCATAAAGATCATTGCATTTTTCTTTCTACATGTTTTCAATTAAGATCATTCCAATTTTCTTTGTTAGTCCAGATAAATTAGTTAGTTCAAAGGCTCTTATTCCTCACAACTTTAATAGGTTATTCGAGCGGCCAAATCTGATTCTCGTCTGGCAAATAACAATCTACCACCTGACATTCAAAAGCTGCGTTGCCGTGCTTGTTATGGTGCCCTTCGTTTTGCCCCTAAAATTGAAGCAATGGGTAAAGTAAGAAATGCATCTGCCTGCTGATATTGTTTCCAGAACTGCTACACCCTTATGTCTCTAATGACGATTATGAATGCTTTTACTCCCCCAGATGTTGGTTGATCGGATGAGAGCTCATGGTCCTTACATTGCTCTTCATTTACGTTATGAGAAGGACATGCTTGCGTTTAGTGGATGCACGCATGACTTATCTGAATCTGAAGCAGATGAGCTCAAGTTGATCAGGTCTGAAATCATATTCTAAAGTTTGACCCTTCCTCATCCAGCGACTCTTCTTCCAATGTCTCATTGTCTTTATCCTTACTCTCGAATGCTAATGGTTATGACAATTAACAGAGAGAATACTTCGCACTGGAAAGTGAAGGAGATTGATCCCATGGAGCAAAGATCCAAGGGATATTGCCCGCTTACTCCAAAGGAGGTTGGTATTTTTCTCGCTGCTCTGGGATATCCATCAAACACACCTATATATATAGCTGCTGGAGAGATATATGGAGGTGATTCTCGTATGGCTGGTCTGAGAGCTCGCTATCCCAAGTTATGGAGAAAGGTAATCACCTAGCTTAGCAATTTGATGCCTCTGCTTTTTCTTCCTTTTAGTTGACTCAATATTCTCTCGTTAATGTGGTTGTTACAGAAGAGAGAATATTGCTTCTCCAATAAAACACCACTTCTGGTCTACTTTGAGAATAGTACATTTTGCAATTTCTTGAAGAAGTTCAAAATGAACCAGTTGAAAACTAGAGCATGGTGATGAGCGCATTTGTAGTATTAGTATGGACCAGAAGCAGTGTAATCTATATCTAACTGTACAGACACACTTCAAAATCTCAACTCTGATTGCTTGCACACTCCATATAAACCACTGATCATTAGTTGGGAACTTGATCATATGTATGATACATTGAAAGAATTTCATCAAAAAAGGTAGTGTTAGTTCTCCTAGCATTGGAGTTCAAACTTATGCTCATTACTTTATATAGGTGTGGCAAGAATTACACTAAGAGTGCGTTTGGTAACCATTTTGTTCATGGAAATGATTTTTGCTCATAAATGATTTTTTTTTTTTTAATTCTGTTCCCTAGACGAGTTTTTGAGCATTGAAAGACGTTTGGTAATTGCACAAAATTTCTTTTCCTGGAATAAGAATGCGTTTGGTACAACCCTCAAATTTTTTTGTGACTTAGAATTTTTTTAAATTTTTAAATAATTTTATTACACTTTTCTCTTTTTTTCCTTCTCTCTTTTTTGTTCTCTTCTTCTTCGTCTTCTTCTTCATCTAGCGGGGAACAAAAGAATAAAAATAGTTACTATTTTGGCCGGTTACCATACAGGCCCTAAGCTGATTTTGGTTTTCATGGCAAGTGCACTGTCTTTGTTTTATTTCTGCTCTTTGTAGGATTGGGTTTTCCAACATTACTTGACGGTTCCCTCAAAGTTTTAGTATGGTTTTTTAATCAGTTATGGCTTCGATCACCCAAAAAGTCAGGAATTAGAAAACACCAGTGGGCATGCCAAAAGCTCGAATAGTCTACAGGCAACAATTGTTTAGCTGTGCTATGGCATGTAGTTGTTAGTGTATGATGGTTTCATGTGATTAGCTCAATGCCATATCTTGTCTAATTGTTTTATACTGATACTTTTATTGCTGCTTAAATGACATACCTTTCTTGATGACAATGCAGGAATTTTTGGCTTCAGTGGAGGAACTTCAGCCTTTTACAAATCATGCTTCTCAAATGGCTGCTCTTGATTATATTGTTTCAGTTGAGAGTGATGTTTTTATTCCATCATACTCTGGGAATATGGCAAGGGCAGTTGAAGGTCATCGTCGCTTTCTCGGACATAAGAAGACGATTTCTCCTGATAGGCAAGTTAGCTTGTTCTCTAATCACTTTTTTATTCTGATATTTGACTTGAGTAATTGATTGAAGTGCATTTTAGTGTGGGGTTTTCTGACTCATTTTTTTTGTGCATTAGGAAAACGCTTGTTCGTATCTTTGATAAAATTGACATCAGAACCTGGAAGGAAGGGAAAAAGTTATCAAACCGAATAATTGAACTGCATAAGAGAAGGTGAGCTTTGATTCTTTTCAACAAATGCTTTCGTATTGTTACTTGTTAGGCTTTTGACGTTGAATTTAAGATGCAAGATCGAGTCAATACATAAATTCTTAGAAGAGTTTCCTTCTGAAAAGTTGGCTTGTGGAGTATCAAAATCTTTTCTAGAGGTTCTTGTCTTCATCCCATACATGATCTCCCCTAAAGATGACTAAGAATTTACGTACAATATTCACGTAACGTATGCTTCATCCCTATTTGTATGCAGGTGTCTTGCCTGATTATTGTAGATTGATTTTTTATATATTTTTGTTGCTTTTACTGCAAAAGATTGATTTTAGGCTTTTAATAGAGTCAATTTGTTTTTCTAAATGAACTTAATGCCACTCACTACTCATAATCAACCTCTGTTGGGGCTGGTTGCTAGCGATTATGAATGGAAGATGTTTTATTGATTTCATGGACTTGCAAATATTAGAGAATGATTATTGATTTTATGGACTCACAAATGTTAGAGATCGATTTGTTAGTTTTTTAGCATGAACCATCACTAGTTCTGAGACTTTGCTGTAATGGATTTCTTCTCATCTGCTAAATTTGGGGTAGAATTAGACATGGTATTTTCTGCATGTTTCAGGCAAGGGTCTCCGAGGAAGAGGAAGGGGCCGATTGCTGGAACAAAGGGCACGGACAGGTTTCGGTCAGAAGAACCCTTTTACGTTAACCCTTTGCCCGATTGTTTATGTCATAGGGAATCACCAAGCTTGAATACCTCGCAAATCAGCTAACAACATAAGTTGCAGAAGAAAGGCATGCAAGAATAGTTCCCTTTCACGGTGGCACGTATCATTGGTTGCCGTATTTCAAGCCTAATGATATTGGTGCCTGAATAGGAGGGCCGCGGAGCATGTATATTTGAGTTTAGGATATGTCGCTGGGGCACTTCATCGGATGTACATATCATGGAAAGCATTTTGCTGGGTGAGGGGAGATGGGGAGATAGCAAAAAGAAAAGGGAGTGCATACCACGGACGATTTGGTTGATTAATTAGGATTGTAAGTAGGTTATTTTTTTTAGGAAAACAGCGTTGACTTACTCCTTTCAAATGTACGAGAAACATTTCGGATGTGTAGATTTTCAAATTAGGATGTAATGGAAGAGTGCCATATTTCCATCCAATCTTTCTTTCTTAAACTTTCCAGACATCGCGTGAGATCTTCTTTGCTTGAGGACATTCGAGTTCTCATGAAGCCGACATTAGCAAGGGATAGAGCAGCGTATGCATTGAATGACTCCCATTCCTCAAAGTTGCAAGATGGTTTCAAGGATTCCCACTTTTTGTGTTCCTTTGCACGCAAACAAGGTCATCCTCAACCATATGCCATTCACGTGCTACAAAGCTTTTATGCCTAAAATCAGTATTTGTCGCACGATCTTTTCCTTCTCCTTTGTCAAAATTTATGCCGCTTCTAAGGTCATCTAGTGTTCTTGCATGGGGAAAAGAATATTTACAACTGGGATGTTTTCCAATTCCTTCCAACTTGGACAAAAGCGTTGGTGTAATGAGATCACTTCAAACTTCTGAAGATGCTACATTGCTATCAAATAACAAAATCACCTCTTATGCAAGGAGGACCATCTAGTTTTCATATGAGAAATTCTTGTGACGCCATCTGGATCGACATACGGGCAAGCAACTACCTAATTTTAAACTGCATCATCAGTGAACAAGACTAACTTGCATTGCCAAAGAGAACCTCCCTGACCTGAAGCCTCGGCTAGTGAATGCTATGGGGACTGCCACTGACTTCAATTTGAATCAACAAACTCACACCACAGACACAGGTAATTCCAGGTTTAGAGAACAGTCAGCCGAATCAGCGACACTACAAAGGAAGATATAACTTGCACGACAGCAGCATGCCACCGACTAATTTGGTAACTCACCAGTATCTCTTTATTCAGCTGATGTAACAGCAAATCATTTTATCTCTCAATTCTTTAAATTGAATTGTCGCACGACAGGCAACCATACATCTTAAACTAACAAGCTCATCCTTTGGTGGTGATAAGCAATAGTTCCTTATGATTAACAAAATTCTTTGTTAGACTTTGGACCGGTTGCAACAGACATGAAAATTTATTAACTCATTTTTTTAACTCGAGAGTTCATCTCGCTCAACAAATCTGCCGTGGTCTTGCAGAAAACTAGGAGAGAACAACAGAGGCCATGGACTTTAATAATGTTGGCAACTTTCTGAGCGTGGCCCATCTACAGAGGGCCAGGAAAGGTGCCATTCTCCCTTTGCTCATTCCATCTATCAATCTGGAGGCCACGAAAAACAGATAGTAAGCTCTCAAGCAAAAAATAGAACAATTAAATCAGCAGTAGGAAATGCAATGACCGTTTCCTTGCAGTCAATCGCACCATTAGAAGTAACTAGCTCCTTAAGACAAGCATTGCAAGTAATTGAATAGTAATCAGACACCTAATCTACAACTCAACCAACTTTAAGCATCACAAAGAGTAGGAGTCCTCATGGGTCTACCAACGACTCAGGCATGAAACAAGATCTTCTAAGTGCCATACCAGTGGACATTTAGTGAGTATTCAGTAGAATGAGTTCTATGTACCATGTATCTGTGACAAAAGACTTATTTTATATAAAGCAGTATTGACAATTAAAGTCATGTAGAATTTTTTCATAGTTTTAACAATTAAGATAATTTTTATTTGGGACAAATTAACATAAGTAACACTTAATTCCTTTTCTTTTAAATTTTCCCCACATGCCACCTGAGCAAAACACAGCCATTCTAACAGAAAATCATCCAGTTTCCCCATAGGCTCCTACCTGTCACACAGGACACATTGAAATTTTAACTCAACTACTGCAAAGACAACTCAAACCTCCCACCAATAGATAGGCAGGTGAAAACAGCCTTTCAGTTGCCATAGGCAGTGTCTACTGACACTGTACTCAAGTGCAGATCGAGGGTGCATTTGGGAATGATTTCCAAAGCAGTTTTGAGCACCCAAAGATCTTGGATAAAAGTTTCAGTATTTGATAAAAAATCTTTAAAAAACTTTTGGGCTCAAAGCTGTCTTTAAGATGCTCAAAACTCAAACCAAGACTAAATCAGCATATTGCAGGCCTGGCTTCTGATGAAAGTGAAATCTACTTTCCCTATCTAACAAAATCATCCCTGCATGTTCAAAGCAATCTTTTTCACAATGGTATCAGCCTGGCCAGTTCAACAAATACCAGTCAACACCAGTCCGGTCAGCATCCTATGGAGATCAATACTGGTAAAGAACTGGGTTAAAATCCGGTTTAAACCTGTCGAACCAGCATAAGGTTTCGTTTTGATTGGCCTAAAAAATTAATTTCCCTCACTAGCAGTACAGAGGTTCAAGCCCTTGCTCTGGTGGACCATTGCCCGCATGCTTATCCATCAGAGCTGAAAGCAGTTCTTATAAAATGAGCAAACAAGTAATTTAATGCAAAACTATCATTACCGTCTCTAGTAATGAAGCTTAGGCAGAAAGACCCCAACATCTACCTCACATGCCCTTCAGGCAAGCTCTTGCCATCTCGGCTAAGTTTCTAATATGTCATCCATGGTTATTACTTTAAAAATATAATAACAAGTCAATTAAACTCAAATAGGATTCAACTGGTTGAAATACTTGAACTGCACACCAGTGAGCAATCCAATCTGGTTGCTAATACAGCTTTGAAAACATTGGTTTTAAGTGAAAGCAGGAGATAAGGAACCAAAAGTGACAAATGGGGATGCATTACTCCTTTGAAATTGGATACGAGACAGTCAAAACTCTAATATTACATAATTAGGGAACACATAATTACAGGGAAAAGAATTTGTGCTGAGCAAAGGCATTAAAATACATACCCATTCACCAGGGCAAAGAGATCGATAATACTTGGCGAACTTTTGACAGTCTTGAGCATCCTCACCTTTGGCAGCAATGCAGCTGAAATTTTCAAAATAAAATAGACCAGAGAAACTGGATATGAGGAAAAAAAAAAAAACAAAACAAAACAAATGTGAGAACCCCAGCAAGTCTCCCATACCGATGATACTCAACGTATCGGGTAAAGCAATGTCTTGTTTGATTTGTGGTTGGGAAACGGAAATCTGCAGGTGCAGTCTCAATCTGGAAAAATAAAAGAGAGATCAATAAGATAGTCTGACCCCATGCCACATGCTCACCAGCAAATAAAGTAACATATGATGGAGAGCTCACCTTTATCTCTGGCGCTTCTTCAGTGGCCTCCTCATTGCTTGAATTTTCCTCTTCAGCTGCTTCGTTGCTTTCCTCAGCAGCAGGAGCAGTTTCAGCACTAGCCACTGCAGAAACCTCTTCAGTTTTGTCTGCAGAAGCATCAGGAACAGTGGCACTGCTGGTTTCTTCAGTAACTGAAGTTTCAGCACCAGCAGCAGAATCGTCCTTCCCCTCAGCTTTCTCACTGACAGCTTCTTCAGAAGCAGCACTCACTGGTTTTTCAGGTTCGGGCACATTATCAGGTTTCGCAGCCACATCCAGCTTCTCTACTTTCTCCAATAAATATTGCTGCAAACAGTATCTAATTTGTAAGCTAAAGAAACAGTTGGAGAAAACCAACTAATCTAGCTGGTAATAGTTAACAGTCGGAGAAAACCATCCGGTCTAGCTATATCTACAAGGAACTATTTGTCGCCAAAATGCCAACTAAGATTCCAGAATCTCTTGGTACTATCACAAAAGGTAAAGAGCTTCAGAATTGCCTAGGATATTATTGAGCTATGATCTTGATAATACAATGATCTCCTTAGGATCAGTAAGACTAGAGTCTCATATAAATTGAATCCAGTTTAGTCTTGGTAGAAATATGTTTCAAGATTGTAAACTCGACTGCAAGGCATACTTATTGAATTCCATAAATCATATTTGTTTTACAAATCCTTCGTTGCAATTCTTAGGATCCTACAACGTGCAGTTCATGAAGTCCATATTCAGGGACACGGCAGGTCCACACAATTTAGCACCTAAACTAATCAGGAGACTAACAAAACTGCTTAAATCCTAGAATGCTTCGCTAACTGAACAAGCAAGCACACTCCAAACGCGTAAAACCCACAATGATCGACAATCGAAAAAACGCATTCTCATAAGCAGCCACGGAGGGCCTCGAAGAATCGCGGGTCCTTCCTCCCCAAGCTAAGCGATAACGACAATTTCTCCAGCCCAATGTCCTACCCTCGAATGATACGGACCAAATCTAGCAAACCCACCAAATAAAAATTCGAAATTTCATCCCATCCGATCGAGACAACCAAAACCCATATCGGGACCGGACCTCAGGAGGCACGAGTTCGATGCTTTTCGCCCATCATCACGTCTCTCGCATTCCAGTTCGATCAGATCGATCGCAGAGCCAAACAGAAGAGCTAGAATTCTAGCTTCAGAAGTCAAGCAAGATCCACGCTTTAGATTGATTAGTTACCTCAGCTAAGGTTGAGGCTTTCTCGCCCTGAGCTTCCGCCATTGCAGGAGAGAGAGAGAGAGAGAGAGAGAGAGAGATGTGTTCTCAGAGAGGCGGCCCCCAAAAATGTAGAAGAAACAGTGAATCGCGAGGAAGGGTGAACCAATGGTGGCTCCGATGAGAGGGGTTAGGTTTGGGAGGGCCTCCGGGTGCACGGTTTTGTCTGTGCTACCCACCACGGGTGGTCAAAAGGTTCGAGAGGGCTGACCCTACCGACCAATGGTGGGACGCCACGCGGCGGTTCCTGATTCGCCCGAGATCGGGACTCCCTATGACTATGACTATGACCCGTGCGGCGATGACGGTAGAGGAAGCTAGCGGTCGCTAGAATTGACTGGACGGGCGCATCGCGGAAGAAGAAATCGGCCCAACTTGGCCCACTTCTGTTGTTTTGGTAACTCCTTCATAGGAAAACATCCCCAAAAAAAAAAAAAATAAATAAAATTCCAAAATTGATACACTTATATCACATGCCTCAAAATAATTTTTGTATCATAAAAACCTTTGATTTGATACACTTGTGTTCTGTCCACCTCAAACTAGTTCACTCGTGTTCTATTTATCTCAAACTGGTATATTCATATTACATTCACTCCCAACAAAGCTCATATTAACATAATTTGGAATAAATATGACCCGTATATGTCAATATAAGGTAAATCTATTATAGGTTTATTGGTTTGAAAATTTTCACGACACAAAAATTAGTTCCAAGAAAATGTAGTGTGATTGTTCCAGGTGATGCAAAAATTAATTTTGAGTAAATGCGGCACGAATATATCATGTTGAGATTTTTGATGATATTAATACTTAGTTTTATTCATTGATTCCATGATTGACCTAATGCATTTGATCAATCACATCGTCTTTGTACTACCACTTTGACCCAATTTTCCCTCGTTTTCCGGCGAAGAAAAAACCTCTCTTATTTTGAATCTTGACACCAATCCATCAATTATCTCTTGGCCGACCAACAAGCGAGGCAAGAACAGAACCGGCAACTCCAAACAACGCCGGCGGCGAAGGAGGGAGAGATTTAGTCATAAGATTTTTGTGTGCACGACCTCTTCTTTTTTCCCGGAAATACGAAGGCAATTTGGTAAATTTTGGGTAAGCAACCGAACGCGACCATTCTTATTATTTGATCGTTGATGCGTCGACCATTACACGAGGCATGAATATGGCAACAAGAATCGAAATCGGATGCACGAATCGACATTTGTGTCATGTGTCGAAACGATGACATTCGACATCGCGGTAACGAAGGAAAGCGGCAAAACTATCTGTCCATCCATATGATGCAGCGGAGGCTCTTGCCTTGGAGCAGCAGATCGAAAGCCGTGTTGATGTCCTGGAAGCTCACCTCCTGCGTTATGAAGTCGTCCAAGTTGAGCTCCTGCTTCAGAAAACAGCCAAATGCCGTCGTGGCTCTGGTGAGATATCTCGGCAGGCATCCGAAAAAAACGGGGCGAAAAACCAAACGGATCGAGCGTTACGAAAGAACGTCACGACACGACGACGTGATTGAAAGCGAGGGATGAAACCTGGTCCAGGTACTTCTGAGCGAGGAGAGGGACGTCGGACTTGGGTTTCAGGCCGCCGAAGTAGGAGCCCACCACCGTCCTGCCTCTCAGGATCTCGTACGAGCCGAGGCTTAGCGGCGCTCCGCGCGACTCCACCCCGAGGATCACCGTCTTCCCTCCGCCCTGCTCGCCTCCGTAACCACAATTCATTAGCTACTCAAGCATCGCAGTCCTTGCACGTTTTTTACAAAATCAATGCACAACACTGTAGCTCTGGCCGCTGCTGCTCGTTTTTTCTAAAATATTGCAGCCGCTGCAGTTTCAGAGCATGAAATGTTGCGCGACACTTTTTCAACGTTGCAGCTCATGGGAATCTTTGGCCAACTTGGCACGGGCGACATGTTGCGAAAAAGTCACCGACGGGCATCGCTCAAATTGAGAGGCGCGTTCAATTATATGTTACTTCATGTCCTTGTCCTTGTGATAGCCATGTTAGATGTGAAAATCACACAAATGAATTTTATTCAATGTATAATGTGATCCCTAAATTTAAATTCAATATATAATGTTCTCAACGTGGTCCCTGGACTTTTATATGTTCAGGGATCTCATTGCACATTAAGTTAAAATTCATGAATTATATTGCACATTAAACTAAAATTTATGGATTATTTATGTTACTATTCCTATATTGAATATGGTTTTCATACTCTTTCTAAATCGTGATTCTATTCAACAAGCCATCCATAAAATCAGCCTATCCAATTATATTTTGGGATCTTAGAAAGAGAGAAAATGAGAGAAGAAGAAGAACCTCTCGGCTGCTATTGAAGGCATCCGCCATTGCTGAAGCCAATCCGACGCATTCAAAGCTGTAATCTGCACCCCCATCCAGTATTTCTTTAATCACCTGATCACGGCGAGCATTAGAATTTCAGGCACATCGATCTCGTTCATGTTCATTCTCCCTATGTATAAGAACAATGAAGGGCTCCAAAAATTGGCACCAACCTCACTGACTGGCCTCTCTCCACAAGCCTTGGGGTTGACGAAATCGGTGACCCCGAACTTCTTTCCTGCCGTTAACCCCCCCAAAAAATATCAATTGGGTATGTTCAATTTTCCTAAATTAATGCGTCGAGAGAGTAGATGAAGCCTCACATAACTGGAACTATTTTACCCTTTATAGATAAATCTCTAGGTATCACTAATAAAAAAGAGAAGCACTATCAAAAAGCTTGACCTATTTCGAACTTGTTAGGATTCAAGTCCACTCCAACGATCTTCGAAGCTCCTCTCAGCCTTGCGCCTTCTGCTACCTACAATGTTCAAGAATCCGTGAGATATGGCACTTGGCATGTTCTTTCGATAAACTCAATTAAGATTCACAAAATAAAATAGAAAGAACGAAAGAAATGTTGCCTCTATCACGAGCAAAAATGCTAGCTGTGGCAAACTGTTATTGGTTATTATATATGGATTGAGAAGGAAAAGATATGCAAGCAATGCCTGAATTTAGGAAAATACTGGTTACTCTATACGCAATATTGTCGTCACCATGATCATGACATGAAGTATCAACTTAGTTCTTGAACCATGTAACTCAGGACGCATGGAAATGGAAAAGGGACAAAAGGGACCCAATGTCATTGTCAATCCCCATGATCACAGCATGAATTATTGGCTTTGGAATTGATCCGTCTGACTTATAGGGCGCTTGGAAATGGACAAGGGACACAAAGGATGCAATATCATCATCAATCTCCATGATCATGACATTAAGTATCGAATTAGGTCTTGAGCCATATAAAAAAGGACGCAATATCATCATCAATCTCCATAATCATGGCATGAGGTATTGACTTAGGTCTTGAGCCACATAACCTAGGACACATGGAAATGGACAAGGGAGAAAAAGGACGCATCATCCTCGTCGATCTCCATGATCATATCGTGAAGTGTCAACTTAGTTCATGAGTCACATAACTTAGGGCGCACGGAAATGGACGATGGATGAAAAGGAAATGAGAGATTACCGCAAGTCCGACCACTCCGAGACCAAAGATGACGACGGAGGAGCCTCGCTCTATGTCGGCCACCTTCCATGCACCTCCAACTCCTGCAAATCGGTAATTCCACGGCGATCAATTCATCTCAAACGATTCCGAACTCGGGACATTGTACGGCCACATTAAACAAGCACGGCGAGGAAGAACTCACCGGTGGAGACACCACAGCTGAGGAGGCAGGCTCTGTCGACGGGGATGGGGGAGCTGATCTTGACAACGTGGACCACGTCCACCACCGTGTACTCGCAGAAGCTGGACACTCCCAAGAAGTGATGTATGGCCTCCCCATCCTTGGCCGCACTAAACCTGCTGGTCCACCACTTTCTTTAGTGATCCATAGGCCGCCACGTCCGCCCGCACGAAACCCGGGTCCGGCGGGACGGAGAGGAGAAGGAAGAACGAGAAGAAAACGGGAATCGAAACGGGAGAAGAGAGGGTGCGAGAGAAGAGGAGAAAGAAGACCTGGTGGTTCCGTCCCTCGGCATTCCTGGACCGGGAGGCCGGTCCGCGAAAACGGAGCAGTTGTTGCCTCTGGAGGACTCGCACTGTCTGCACTTCTCGCAGTTGGACCAGAACACAGGCAACACCGTGTCCCCTGCCTTCACCTCCTCCACCTCCTCCCCCACGCTCTCCACCACCCTTCAAAATCAAATGTTTTCAGCACTCAAATTCATCATGTACATCACACGAACCGGGCCGCCTTCATCTTTCTCCCCACCTTCGTTTCCAAGAAACCCGGTTGATTTCGATTGGGTTCGCTAAAATGTCGGCTATATCCTTGCTCTTTTTTCCTACTAATTTTAATGATCGATCGAAGTATCATTTTGCCGCTCGGACAAGAATATGTTAAAAACATTAATTTGGCACACCCGTTTAGGGAAAAAGGAAAGGATAATCTATCCACTTCGTATCAAATTCGCGATATGTGCTGTCTACAGCAACTTTAGAACGCATCCCGAATTTAATATAAGTTTCGTTGACGATTTCTTGTGATTAACCCATGTGACCAGCTAAGACATGTCCCCATATCATCTAATTAATGAAGTCAAGAGTTTACTCTCTCTCTCTCCCTCCCTCCCCCATCTCCCCCATGGAAAAAAAGAAAAAGCGACAGTCAAGTGCTAAAACAGAGGGGAAAAGGAAGGCAAACGTTTCTATGATTCTGATCGAGTTAACAAGGTGCAAACGGCCGGTGAAAACGCCAAGGGTTGACGCAAAGAAGGGAACAAATACGTACCCGACGGCTTCATGACCCAAGATCCTCGGGAAAACGGCGAATGGACCCTGAACAAAATAATGCAGCACGTTGTACCATCATCATCTTGAAGTTCATATCTTGTTACTACCTTCTAATCAAACAGAAACACAGTTTCTAACAAAAGATGGTGCGCATTACGGAGTCCATCTTCCAGAACGTGACGTCGGTGTGGCAGATGGAGGTGCAGACGATCTTGATGCGAACCTCCCACACCTTCGGCGGCTCCACCTGTATCTCCTCCATCACCAGCGGCTCTCCTGCTCTTCTGCACACTGCAGCTGCTCGTTTTTTTTTTCCCCCAGGACAAGATTTCAACTATTCCAGCACATCACCAGTACCACAATCGGAAGTAGAGATAGGAAAAAAGGAGGAGAAGGAAACATGTGCGTGAAGAGTGCGAACCTCTGCACTTGATGGGTTTTCCTGCGGTTCCTGATGCGTTGGTCTCCATGGACGATGGAGTTGTTCTGGTTGGCTGAAGTCCGGTCGAAGAGGAAGATGATGGGACGACACCCACTTCCCTCTGTTATAGGTCCCCAAGATATTTTAATCTTTTCTTGTTCTCAAATTATGCGCTGAATGGTTTGGTGCTTTAGTAGACGGAGAGCATTATTGTGGGGGAGAAAATGAGCGAAGTCACCGGTTGCAGGAGCCCAAAGACATTGGCCCACGGTCGGATCTCGGTGGCGGTCGATTTGATCCGTTGTCGTCTTGCTGCGGTCTCGGTCTCGTCCCCTCATCGCCATCCCCCCGTGCCTAGCTTTACGAACAATTTTCATCTTGACACCACCAACGACCACTAACTACTACCACAACTACTTGATGATAATAATAATAATAATAATAATATTAATAATAATAATAATAATACCAATGTGGCAATGAGAAGTGAGAACAACTACTGCATCTAAATTATGGGAAGTCCCTTTTTATTTTCGATAATAGTGGAAAGCAAGCGCGCCGATGCTTTTTCAAACTCTTTTCTAAACTTGATTATAATCATGAAACGATTCATTTGGATTTTTATCTGTTTATGATTTTGCAATTCACTTATTTTTTGTGTAAGGGTTAATACCACCAAAAAAATCTTAAATTAATATACCTATGATAAATTTACTTTTAATTAGTTTCTATTACTTTTACTATTAAATTGCTAAATTAGATGACAAGTGATAATTGACGTAATTACCAATTTTGAGTTTTACCTTCCGTTTGTCACAGGATACTAATTTTGTGATTTTTCACGGTATTAATCAAATTTAACGGAAATTAAGATTGGATAAATTTGTCGCAAATGTATTAATTTGAAGTTTTTGGTTGCAAAAAAAAAAAATTATGATAAATTTATCATGAGTGTATCAATTTTGGGTTTTTTCGTGGTATCGATCCTTTTTATAAATCATCTTTACACATTAGATTTCAAGTTGGATCTGTCATCAAGTAATATATGACTCGTGCTTCACGCTGGCATATCTTTTCCATAGCTTTGAATTGTTGAGATTAGTCAAAGTAGATGTGATAAGGAGCCGAGGTTATTGAACTGTAGCGTTCGTATCTTTATTGTAATGTTAGGAGGTCGAAGATTGATAAAAAGAAAGAAGAAAGTAAAAAATTTATGCTTCGCCAATCATAGAGATATATAGCAAAAGGTGAATTCCGAATGAAGTTTTCCTAAAAATAATATTAACCTAAGAAAGCAAAAATAAGTACAGAAAATTAAATTCCGGAACATTTGTGCAAATTGATAAAGGTCCAAGTTTACGTATCGCATATGTGATGGGGAAAAAATTTACTAAGTTATCATTCTTCAAGTTTCTGGAAACTTCGCAGAACATTTTAATGGGGGGAGAAGTACACTATCAATGCCATAAGTTGTGTACAGCATTCACTTTGGTATCAAAAGTTTTCATCGGATCACTTAAGTGCCAAATCGGAGGAAAAACGATTACTTTGGTGTCATCAGCAAGAGATTCTGGCCAAAATGATTACGTGGCTATTTAAAAAAAAAAAAAATCGACAAGGCTTTTAAACGACGTCGTTTTCCATCCTCCTTAAGAAAACGACGTCATTTTGCCATCCTAAGTGGATGGCCTCGAGAAAACGATGTCACACAACTCATTTGGTTTTTATTTTTATTTTTTTATTTGGGAATTGAAATTAGGGTTTTTTTATCTTATCCTCGCCCAACACCGGCCACCGTTGCTCGGCCGCCATCACTCGGCCTCCATCGCTCAACCTCCATTGCTCCGCCCCTGTCGCTCGGCCAAAGTCGCTTAGCCTCCGTCGCTCGGCCTCCGTCGTCGTAGCACCGTGTCCCAATCTCGGTAACATTTCACCAACTTCAACGTCCTCAAATTCTTCCAGTCGAGACCGCGTCCAGTAGCTCCGAGTGGGCGTGGAGGGCGAGCCTCTGGTGGCTCTGGCCTTCGATCGCAAGCCAATGGCGGCACACGAGGGAGCACCGACCCGGGTCGCCGAAGCCTAGGTATTGGAAGACCTAGGCCAAGCACTCGTCGGGGAGATTAGAGATGGAGAGGGAGAGATCGGGGGTGGCGCACTCGTCAGCGCCTCCTTAAGCACCGGCCAGATCACAGCCTTCAACTTGGGCATCGATTGGCCATCGTCGGGGTCGGGGATGGGGTCGGAGCCACGGCTGCCGAGCGCGGGGGTCGTCGAGGACGGCGACTGGCCGGAGATTTAGGGTTTTGAATTGGGAGAGACACACCAAATGACGTTGTTTTATTGTTTAAATGCTGATTGCACTTTCCGGCGAGCCACATCAGTTTTAAAAATTAATAAAAAGGTGCTATGTCGGATTTTCGCCCAACCAGATCGGAGTTGGCACTAAAATGATCGTTTTTCAAATTTTCTGGCACTTAAGTGATCCGACAGAAACTTTTGGCACCAAAGTGAGCGCCGTACACAACTTACGTGTACTTATCCCTTTTAATGGGTTCAAAAGGTTTTTTTGACTTATGAACATTTAGAACAACCACTAATTTTCTTGTCTATGTACCGATTTATTATGTATCTTGGTCATTAATCAACTATCTACTTTGGAACCACGTGGTTAAGTCATTTTCGACATTTTAATTTGACCACATCACCTCTATTTTTCACCATATGTTACTAATTCAAAGTCGTCGTTACTTTGATCTTGGTTGATTGTTCCTATCTTTTAACCATCGCGTAGTCTTCAAATAAATTCCCTTTGGCCACGTACTTTCATTTCCAGAAACGGGAAGTCTTCAACATTTATTCACGGTAGAGGTTAGGAATGCAATGTGGTAGGTGAGTGAAATGTGAGAATGGTGTTTGAAATCTAAGTTTCTTTAAATATTATCTCCAATTAGCACCCTCAATCAAGGTAGCTTCCCATGCAACCCTATAAAAGAATTGATTTGTGAGTCGCCAGTCCTGAACGCTGCAATGTTTTGGGATCGAGGGCCTTTGCTTAATCTCTTACGTCACACGGAACAAGATCCATTGGGCCCAGACACCTTTTTTTTACCTCGACCCAACCCGAAAAGCCCGTTTCGGGTCTAGTTTGATTTGATTGATGCATCGATTTGATCCTTCTTCTACTGTTAGTCCCAATTGGCAAGTGCATGCTCGAAGCCTCCTTCAATCATCAAAGAATTGGATTAAGATGACATATGTACAGCTTCAAGTTCTTATTTTGACAAGACGAAGGATGGGTCTTCTCTCAGAGCAAATTCATGTTTGGACAAGCGCTCGTTTCGCATGAATCGGATTAATCGTAACTACGAATAACACAAGCGATAGTTGTGATTGCATTCGGCCAAATCTCTACATTGAAAGCGGCTTCTCCCAACAATTATATGAATGTGACATGAGATGACTAGGGTTTTTCAAAGAGTTGTATCTACAAGATCATTAGGACTAGTATTGCTTGAATGCTCTTCATAGAGTAAAGGCTCAATACTTGTTTATTAGAACACTTGCATGATTGATTATACAATTTCAAATAATCAATTGTGCGTGTTGATTAATTTTTTCCCCATATGCTGCTCATTTCTAATTATTTATCGGTGTTATAAATGTGTGCATTTAATTTCTCCTCACCTAAGCTTCTTCGTATATCTTCCTTATATCTACAGGATCATCAGGACTAGTATTGCTTGAAATGCTCTTCGTAGAGTAAAGGCTCAATACTTGTTTATTAGAACACTTGCACGATTGATTATACAATTTCAAATAATCAATTGCACGTGTTGATTAATTATTTCCCCATATGCTGCTCATTTCTAATTTTTTATCAGTGTTATTAATGTGTGCATTTATTGTCTCTTCTCACTTAAGCTTCTTCGTGTATCTTCATGTATCTTCCTTACCTCCCATATATGATCAATTAATTAAAAATGTCGGTAACATGCATGCTAACATTAACCACCTTCTTGGACTTGAGGGATCCACTCAACATGCTTCCATTTATCCCGAACTAATTTTTATGTTATAAGAAATTCAAATCGGTATATCCATGCTACATTTATCGAAACAAATCTCATATTAACATAATTTGGGATAACTATGGCCTGGATACATCAATTTAAGGTAAATCTATTATTGGTTTATTGGTTTGAAATTTTTGGCGACACAAAAATTAGTTTGAAGAAAATGTGGCGTGAGTATTCTGGGTGATGCAAAAATTAGTTTTGAATAAGGGTCCGTTCGTTTTACGGAAAATATCATGTTTCCAAAAAATATTTTCTAGGAAATCATTTTCATGGAAAATGACTATATTTTCCGGTATTCGGTTGAAACTTGAACTTTGAGTGGAAAATATTTTTTACCATTCGTTAGCTAATTTAATTGTTTCGAAAATTATCAAAAATTGAATTTTAATATTTTTAATTGACCAAAAAAATATTTTTATTTTTTATATTTTCTTAAAAAGGTATTTTTAATTATTTTTATTTTAAAAAATCGAAATTTTTATTATTTTTCTTTCTCTTTCTCTTTCTTTTTTCCTTTTTCTTTTCCTTCCTCCTTCCTCCTCTTTCCTCCGCCGTCGCATGCCCGACGATGGCCGGCCGCCCGCGACCGACCAAGACCCGATCGTCAAATCTAGTGAGCTTGAGGCTTGACCGATCTTGCCCGAGCTCGCTAGAGTTTCGCCGGGCTCTAGCGAGCTGCGAACTCGCCGGATTTGGCGGCTCGCCCGAGCCCGACGAACCTCGGCGAGCTTGGGCGAGGCCCATGCCCCACCTAGCTCGCTGGATCTGGCGAGGCTCGAGCTCCAGCTTGGGGCGAGGCTCGAGCTGGCTCGTGGCCGATCATTGGTTGCCGCCGTGGCCAGCGACTGGCCAAGGCCAAAGAAGAAGATGAAAAGGAAAGAAAAAAAAAAGAAAAGGAAAAAAAATAACTAGATTAAAAAAAAGAAAAGAAAAAGAAAGCGTAAAAATAAAATGAAAATGTATTGGTGAAAAGAAGCAAGATGGAAGAAGTTATGGAAAATGTTTTTCACTTTTGAGAAGTGGAAAATATTTTCCTCACTTTTAAAGGTTATTTTTTCCAATAATGGAAAACATTTTCCTTGACTAGTTCATTTTCCGTGAAACGAACGTTGGAAAATCCAGAAAACGTTTTCTTGAAAGTCATTTTCTGTGAAATGAACGGAGCCTAAATGTGTTGCAAATGTGTTGTGTTGAGGTTTTTGGTGATATTAATCCTTAGTTTTATTCATCGATTGCATGATCTTTTTTTTTTTTTTGGTTGAAAGTGGTGCGTTCATTCATTCATCAAAACGAGAATTACATGAAAACGACATATGGAAATCTGAACACAAAATACTCCAAAGGAATTGTGGGGGATCGTGCTTCCATGTTGGGGGAAGGATTTTTAGTCGAAATGCTTTTGCAATCCAGTTCGCGGCTTGATTCGCTTCTCTCGAGCAATGGACGATACTTACATGGGCCAGCTGGGCTAAAATCTGTTTGCACTCCCAAATTAAGTCATTCACGGCCCATAAATCTTCTTCACGGCCCAAAATGCACTCCACTAGCGGAAGACAATCACTCTCGCATATTAGATTCAGTCTCTGCTCTTGTACTTCACCCACGTGAAGGTCTTCTCTCTGCTTTAGCAGTTACAGTCCTTGAAGCAAAGCTAGGGTTTCCACCTGCAGGGATGAGGAGGCATGGATCTCTTTGACAAATCCATCGACTATCACTCCGTTGGAGTTTCGCAGGAGCCCGGCGATCGAGCTAGATGAGGCGCCATCCACCCACGAGCAATCGATGTTTAGCTTCAAGGCGTGGTTTTCCAGCGCTGTCTAGCTCACAGGTAGAGTGGATGTTTCGGTCCTTCCTTCTTTTGAGCTTCGGTTCCATCGTCTAAAGCTTCTGCTATGTGCTTGGGCAGCCTCGATTATGGCTTCTGGTTGTAGCTCCCTGTCACGGAAGACCTGGTTGTCCTTGCTTTTCCAGATCTGCCATAACATTTTAGCCACTAGCCCTTCATTCGATGAGTGCTGTTTTGCTTCTAAAAATTCTACCAACCATTTATCCATTCTAGTGGCTACTCTTGTTTTGTTGTTGAGGTTAAGGTGAGGGTTTGACCATATGTTCTTGGTTTTTTTACAAAAAAAAAAAAAAAAAAAAAAAAAAACAAATGCTCAATTGTCTCGGGATGTTTGGAACATAGAGGGCATAGCGGGTCGGGTAAGATTTTTCTCTAAAACAGGTTTTCCTTTGTCGGTATAGCATCTTGACATAAGCTCCATAAAAAAAAAAAAAAAAAACACTTCAATTTGGGGGGGGTCGATAGGTGCCATATTCTTGTCCATAGCGTCCGGGTGGTTGATATGATGTCGATGCCCTGTCATAGTCTTGTTGTGTGGATTTGGCGTGCACTCTGTTATATCCGCTTTTAATCGTGTAAGTCCCCATCTTGTTTCCTGTCCAAATCAATTTATCTTCTTTTGACTGCAAACCAATGGGTATGGACAAGATTTCGTTCACAATTCTCCCTTCGAAAAGATGGTGTAGCAAAGGTTCATTCCACTCCTTCCTTTCCTCATCGATCAATTCAGCCACTATTTGGGGGTCTTCCTTGTTTGCGGGGCCTCCTAACACTCCATGTGGTAGCCAGTGATCTTGACGTATATTAATTACTTTCCCATCTCCCACCATCCATTGTAATTCTGGTTCTATGGCTTCCCGTCCCATTAGAATTCTCTGTCAGCCCCAAGATGGTCGTTGACCTCTTTTTGCTTTCCATAAGTCGCCATTTGGGAAATAAATATCTCTGAATATCTTACTCCATAGAGCTGAAGGTGATTGGGATAATCGCCACGCTTGTTTTCCCAACAAGGCTTTGTTGAAACTTATCAAATCTTTAAAGCCTAGCCCTCCTCTGTTCTTTCTAGACTTGAGAATCTCCCATCTCTTCCAGTGCATGCCTTTTTTGGATTTAGTTTGTTTCCACCAAAACGCTGTGATTCTTTATTCGATGGCTCTACAAATTGAAATTGGTATCTTGAACATTGACATCGCATATTGTGGCAACACTTGCACTACAGTTTTTATTAAGACTTCTTTTCCAGCTTTTGATAAAAACTTCTCTTTCCATCCCTCTAGCTTCATGTTTACTCTTGCAAGTATCCACGCAAACATCTCTTTCTTTGTTTGACCCCATTTGGATGGAATTCCAAGGTACTTCCCTGTTTTCTTAATGCTTGGCACACGCATTTCTTGGGCCATATTCCTCTTCAAATTCGGTGGACAGCCATTGCTAAAGAATATTCCTGACTTACTTAGGTTTATCGCTTGGCCCGTAGCATAACAATATTGATTTAGAACAGCCGCCAAACTTTGACATTCTCTAACAGTCCCATCCATAAAAAAATATGGCATCATCAACAAACAATAAGCGGGAAAGAGTAGGGTAGTACGTGTTCAATGTTATTCCTTTGATACTTCCATCCTCTATGGCCCTGTGCATCATCCAAGAAAGTACATTGGCTGTTAAGATGAAAAGATAAGGGGATAATGGATCTCATTGTCTAATTCCCCGTGTGGGTGCGAAGTACTCCGTTGGTTCTCCATTGACTTTCACATTAAAGGAAACTGTCGTCACACATTGCATTATTAAATCAACCCACCGATCACCAAATCCCATTTGTAGCATACTCATTTGAAGGAAATCCCATTCCACTCTATCATATGCTTTCTGCATGTCTAGTTTCAAGATTGCCCGGAATTTCTTTTTCCTCTTTTATATCCTCATTTGATGCAACACTTCTTGAACAATAAGGATATTGTCTTGGATTTGTCGGCCATGGACAAAAGCACTTTGCTCATTGGCAATAATCTGTGGAAGCCAAGGTTTTAATCTGTTTGCCAACACATTCGATATAATTTTGTAGCTGAAGTTGCACAGGCTGATTGGTCGAAATGGGCTTATATTTTATGGGTTTTTGATTTTTGGTATAAGGGAGATGTGTGTCTTGTTGAGGAGGGGTCAAGATTACCTGACTCGAAGAATTTCTAAACTAAGAGCATCACATCCATTTTTATATCTTCTCAAAAATGCTGGTAAAATTGTCCATTCAGTCCGTTTGGTACTGGCGCCTTTAAGGAGCCTAGTTGGAAGACAGCCTCTTTCACTTCCTCCAAAGATATAGCAGCCATCAAATGCTCATTCATCTCTGTAGTAACTACATTTTGGCATTGATCTAATATGAGTTGAAAGTTCCTTGGTCCCACCGACCCGTAAAGGGATCGCTAGTAGTCCACAATGTGTTGTTTGAGCATCTTAGAATCCCTGCTCCAATTTTGTTCATCCACCTTTAGCATGGTAATTTTATTTCGTTGTCTCATTTGTATTGTTATAGCATGAAAATACTTTGTGTTTTTATCTTCCTACTGAAGCCAATTTATCCGGGACCTTAGTCCCCAATACATCTCTTCCTATGTCCATAGCTGATCAATATTCTCCTTTAGCTGCTGAATTTCTTGCTTGCTGGAATCTTGAGTATTGCTGTTGGTTATTTCTGTTAGTCTCTTTTTAATCCCTTGATTTGATATGATGCGTTAGAGAACTTCTTTCTGCTCCAATCAGCTAATTCCTCTGCGACTTGGTGGATTTTCTGTGAAAAACTTCTATGAGCCTAATAATCCTCATCCCATATACCCTTAATCACATCCCTGCATTCTTTATCTTCTAGCCAATACACTTCAAATCTGAAAGCTCTTTTCCTTTTTCCATGAATTGGATATATTGAGAGAAGAAGGGGGCTATGGTTCGACCCTACCGTTGGTAGAGCCAAAACTTCTGCATTTGGGAAAGTGACTCGCCATTCCATTGTACATACAGCCCTATCTAATCTCTTTTTCACCAAGTCTCCTCCTCCTCTATTGTTGGCCCACATATACATACATCCTTTACTATCTATATCCATCAAGGAGCAGTCATTTAGCATATCTTGAAAGGCTGTAATTCGATGGTGATCTGTCTCCCTTTTTCCTTCCTTCTCCCAACTATACAAAATATCATTGAAATCACCCATACAAATCCATGGCATTCTGTTAAATGTATGAAAACATCTAAGCTGTTGCCAAAGTTGTAGCCTCTCGTGGAAGTTTGTTGATGCATGAATAAATGTAATTCTCATATGATGGTCACTAGTGGGATCTTCACACTCCATGTCAATGAAATGATTTGAGCTCGAATGCACCCGTACTTGAACCTCTTCACTCCACATGAGTGCCAATCCCCCCGACAATTCCTATTGGCTGCACCAAGAATGAATGCTGATATTTAAGTCTCATTCGTACCCTTTCCACCATCGTTTCCTTGTTTTTAGTTTCCATCAAGAAAACCACATTAAGCCTTTCAAGAGCCACTAAGGCTCGAAGCTCCTGGAACATCAGGGAGTTGCCCAGCCCCTGACAGGACGTAGTGTATTCAATCAATCGGATTGTCCTTGTACTACCACTCCAACCCAATTTTCCCTCTTTTTCCGGCAAAGAAAAAACCTCTCTTATTTTGAATCTTGACAGCAATCCACCAATTATCTCTTGGCCGACTTATTGACGTGGTATAGATACGTGGTATAATCGACTGACAAGCGAGGTGAGAACAGAACCGGCAACTCCAAACCGCGCTGGCGATGGAGGAGGGAGAGATTTAGCCATAAGATTTTTGTGCACACGACTTCTTTTTTCCCGGAAATACGAGGCAATTCGGTAAATGATTTGGGTAAGCAACCTAACGGGAACATTCTTATTATTTGATCGTTGATGCGTCGACCATTACACTAGGTGTGAATATGGCAACAAGAATCGAAATCAAATGCACGAATCGACATTTGTGTTATGTGTCGAAACGATAACATTCGACATCGCGGTAACGAAGGAAAGCGGCAAAACTATCTGTCCATCCATATGATGCAGCGGAGGCTCTTTCCTTGGAGCAGCAGATCGAAAGCCGTGTTGATGTCCTGGAAGCTCACCTCCTGCGTTATGAAGTCGTCCAGGTTGAGCTCCTGCTTCAGAAAACAGCCAATGCCGTCGTGGCTCTGGTGAGATATCTCGGCAAGCATCCGAAAAAACGGGGCGAAAAACCAAACGGATCGAGCGTTACGGAAGAACGTCATGACACGACGAAAGCGAGGGATGAAACCTGATCCAGGTACTTCTGAGCGAGGAGAGGGACGTCGGACTTGGGTTTCAGGCCGCCGAAGAAGGAGCCCACCACCGTCCTGCCTCTCAAGATCTCGTAGGAGCCGAGGCTCAGCGGCGCCCCCCGCGACTCCACCCCGAGGATCACCATCTTCCCCCCGCCCTGCTCGCCTCCATAACCACAATTCATTAGCTACTCAAGCATCGCAGTCCTTGCACGTTTTTTACAAAATCAATGCACAACACTGTAGCTTTAGCTGCTGCTGCTCGTTTTTTTAATAAAATTGTAGCCGCTGCAGTTTCAGAGCATGAAATGCTGCGCGACACTTTTTCAACGTTGCAGCTCATGGGAATCTTTGGCCAACTTGGCACGGGTAACATGTTTCGAAAAAATCAACGATGGGCATCGCTCAAATTGAGAGGCGCGTTCAATTAATAATTATATTACTTCATGTCCTTGTCCTTGTGATTTAAACTGAATTTTACACAAATGAATTTTATCTAATATATAATGTGATCTCTAAATTTTAACTTAATATATAATGTTGCACATAAACTTTTAATGTACTCAATGTAGTCCTTGGATTTTCGTAAGTTCAGGAATCTCATTGCATATCAAATTAAAATTTATGAATCACATTACACATTAGGTTAAAGATCATGGATTATTTGTGTTATTATTCTTATATTAAATATGGTTGTCATAGTCTTTCTAAATCTCGATTCTATTCAACAAGCCATCCATAAAATGAGCCTATCCAATTATATTTCGGGATCTTAGAAAGAGAGAAAATGAGAGAAGAAGAAGAACCTCTCGGCTGCTATTGAAGGCATCCGCCATCACTGAAGCCAATCCGACGCATTCGAAGCTGTAATCTGCACCCCCATCCGTTATTTCTTTAATCACCTGATCACGGCGAGCATTAGAATTTCAAGCACATCGATCTCGCTCATGTTCATCCTCTATATGTATAAGAACAATGAAGGACTCCAAAAATTGGCACCAACCTCATTGACTGGCCTCTCTCCACAAGCCTCGGGGTTGACGAAATCGGTGACCCCGAACTTCTTTCCTGCCATTAAACCCCCCAAAAAATATCAATTGGGTATGTTCAATTTTCCTAAATTAATGAGTCATGAGAGTAGATGAAGCCTGACATAACCGGAACTATTTTACCCTTTATAGATTAATCTCTAGGTATCACTAATAATAGAGAGAAGCACTATCAAAAAGCTTGACCTATTTCGAACTTGTCAGGATTCAAGTCCACTCCAACGATCTTCGAAGCTCCTCTCAGCCTCGCGCCTTCTGCTACCTACAGTGTTCAAGAATCCGTGAGATATGGCACTTGGCATGTTCTTTCGATAAACCCAATTGAGATTCACAAAATAAAATAGAAAGAATGAAAGAAATGTTGCCTCTATCACGAGCAAAAATGCTAGCTGTGGCAAACCGTTATTGGGTATTATATACGGATCGAGAAGGAAAATATATGCACGCAATGCCTGAATTTAGGAAAATACTGGTTACTCTATACGCAATATTGTCGTCTCCATGATCATGACATGAAGTATCAACTTAGGTCTTGAGCCATATAATCTAGGGCGTGTGAAAATGGACGAGGGAGAAAAAGGACGCATTATCCTCGTCAATCTCCATGATCATGTCATGAAGTGTCAACTTAGGTCATGAGCCACATAACTTAGGGCGCATGGAAATGGACGATGGACGAAAAGGAAATGAGAGATTACCGCAAGTCCGACCACTCCGAGACCAAAGATGACGACGAAGGAGCCTCGCTCTATGTTGGCCACCTTCCATGCACCTCCAACTCCTGCAAATCAGTAATTCCACGGCGATCAATTCATCTCAAACGATTCCGAACTCGGGACATTATACGGCCACATTAAACAAGCACGGCGAGGAAGAACTCACCGGTGGAGACACCACAGCTGAGGAGGCAGGCTCTGTCGACGGGGATAGGGGAGCTGATCTTGACAACGTGGACCACGTCCACCACCGTGTACTCGCAGAAGCTGGACACTCCCAAGAAGTGATGTATGGCCTCCCCATCCTTGGCCGCACTAAACCTGCTGGTCCACCACTTTCTTTAATGATCCATAGGCCGCTACGTCCGCCCGCACGAGACCCGGGTCGGGCGGGACGGAGAGGAAAAGGAAGAACGAGAAGAAACGGGAATCGAAACGGGAGAAGAGGAGAAAGAAGACCTGGTGGTTCCGTCCCTCGGCATTCCTGGACTGGGAGGCCGGTCCGCGAAAACGGAGCAGTTGTTGCCTCTGGAGGACTCGCAATGTCTGCACTTCTCGCAGTTGGACCAGAACACAGGCAACACCGTGTCCCCTGCCTTCACCTCCTCCACCTCCTCCCCCACGCTCTCCACCACCCTTCAAAATCAAATGTTTTCAGCACTCAAATTCATCATGTACATCACACGAACCGGGCCGCCTTCATCTTTCTCCCCACCTTTGTTTCCAAGAAACCCGGTTGATTTCGATTGGGTTCGCTAAAATGTCGGCTATATCCTTGCTCTTTTTTCCTACTAATTTTAATGATCGATCGAAGTATCATTTTGCCGCTCGGACAAGAATATGTAAAAAAACATTAATTTGGCACACCCGTTTAGGGAAAAATTAAAGGATACTTATCTACTTCGTATCAAATTCGCGATATGTGCTGTCTACAGCAACTTTAGAACGCATCCCGAATTTAATATAAGTTTCGTTGACGATTTCTTGTGATTAACCCATGTGAACAGCTAAGACATGTCTCCCCAAATCATCTAATTAATGAACTCAAGAGTTTACTCTCTCTCTCTCCCTCCCTCCCCCATCTCCCCCATGGAAAAAAAGAAAAAGCGACAGTCAAGTGCTAAAACAGAGGGGAAAAGGAAGGCAAACGTTTCTATGATTCTGATCGAGTTAACAAGGTGCAAACGGCCGGTGAAAACGCCAAGGGTTGACGCAAAGAAGGGAACAAATACGTACCCGACGGCTTCATGACCCAAGATCCTCGGGAAAACGGCGAATGGACCCTGAACAAAATAATGCAGCACGTTGTACCATCATCATCTTGAAGTTCATATCTTGTTAATACCTTCTAATCAAACAGAAACGCAGTTTCCAACAAAAGATGGTGCACATTACGGAGTCCATCTTCCAGAACGTGACGTCGGTGTGGCAGATGGAGGTGCAGACGATCTTGATGCGAACCTCCCACGCCTTCGGCGGCTCCACCTGTATCTCCTCCATCACCAGCGGCTCTCCTGCTCTTCTGCACACTGCAGCTGCTCGTTTTTTTTTCCCCCCAGGACAAGATTTCAACTATTCCAGCACATCACCAGTACCATAATCGGAAGTAGAGAGAGGGAAAAAAGGAGGAGAAGGAAACATGTGCGTGAAGAGTGCGAACCTCTGCACTTGATGGGTTTTCCTGCGGTTCCTGATGCGTTGGCCTCCATGGACGATGGTGTTGTTCTGGTTGGTTGAAGTCCGGTCGAGGAGGAAGATGATGGGACGACACTCACTTCCCTTTTGTTATAGGTCCCCAAGATACTTTAAATCTTTTCTTGTTCTCAAATTATGCGCTGATTGGTTTGGTACTTTAGTAGACGGAGAGCATTATTTGGGGGAGCCAAAGTCCTCTTGCTGCCGCGTTGGTCTGCTCCCGTCATCGCCATCCCCCCGCGCCTAGCTTTACGAACAATTTTCATCTTGAAACCACCAACGACCATTAACTACTCCCACAACTACTTGATGATGATGATGATGATAATAATAATAATAATAATAATAATAATAATAATAATAATAATAATAATAATAATAATAATAATAATAATAATAATAATAATAATAATAATAATAATAATAATAATAATAATAATAATAATAATAATAATAATAATAATAATAATAATAATAATAATAATAATAATAATAATAATAATAATAATAATAATAATAATAATAATAATAATAATAATAATAATAATAATAATAATAATAATACCAATAAGACCAATTTGGCAATGAGAACAACCACCGCATCTAAATTATGGGAAGTCCCTTTTTATTTTCGATAATAGTGGAAAGCAAGCTAGCCGATGCTTTTTCGAACTCTTTTCTTTTTCTTTTTTTTTTTGGTAAAGTTCGAACTCTTTTCTTAACTTGATTATAATTATGAAATGATTCATCTGGATTTTTATCTGTCTATCATTTTGCAATTCACTTTTTTTTTGTAAGGATTAATACCACAAAAAAAAACTTAAATTAATATATCTATGATAAATTTACCCTTCATTAGTTTCTGTTATTTTTACCATTAATTTGCTAAATTAAATGACACGTGACAGTTGACGTAACTACCAAATTTGAGTTTTACCTTCTGTTTGTCACAAGATACTAATTTTGTGGTTTTTCGTAGTATTAATCAAATTTAACAGAAATTAAGATCAGATAAATTTGTACCAAATATATTGATTTGGAGTTTTTGGTTGCAAAAAAAATAATTAATTTGAGATAAATTTATCATAAGTGACCAATTTGGGGTTTTTCGTGATATTGATCCCTTTTTATAAATCATCTTTACACATTAGATTTCGAGTTGGATTTGTCATCAAGTAATATACGACTTGTGCTTCACACGAGCATATCTTTTCCATAGCTTTGAATTGTTGAGAATGTTAGTCAAAGGAGACGTGATAAGGAGCCGAGTTTATTGAACTGTAGCGTTCGTATCTTTATTGTAATGTTAGGAGGTCGAAGATTGATAAAGGGAAAGAAGAAAGTAAAAAAATTATGCTTCGTAAATCATAGAGATATATAGCAAAAGGTGAATTCCGAATGAAGTTTTCCTAAAAATAATATTAACCTAAGAAAGCGAAAATAAGTATAGAAAATTAAATTCTGTAACATTTGTGCAGATTGATAAAGGTCCAAGTTTACGTATCGAATATGTGATGGGGAAAAAATTTACTAAGTTGTCATTCTCCAAATTTTTGGAAACTTTGCGGAGCATTTTAATGGGTTCAAAATGTTTTTTTGACTTATGAACATTTAGAACAAACGCTAATTTTCTTGTCTATGTACCAATTTATTATATATCTTGGTCATTAATCAACTATCTACTTTGGAACCGTGTGGTTAAGCCATTCGTGACATTTTAATTTGACCACATCATCTCTATTTTTCACCATATGTTACTAATTCAAAGTTGCCATTACTTTGATCTTGGTTGATTACTCCTATCTTTTAACCATCGAGTAGTCTTCAAATAAATTCCCTTTGGCCACGTACTTTCTCATTTCCAGAAACGGGAAGTCTTCAACATTTATTCGCGTTAGAGGTTAGGAATGCAATGTGGTAGGTGAGTGAAATGTGAGAATGGTGTTTGAAATCTTAGTTTCTTTAAATATTATCTCCAATTAGCACCCTCAATCAAGGTAGCTTCCCATGCAACCCTATAAAAGAATTGATTTGTGGGTCGCCACTCCCGAACGCTCTGCACTGTTTTGGGATCGAGGGCCTTTGCTTAATCTCTTACGTCACACGGAACAAGATCCATTTGGCCCAGACACCTTTTTTTTTTTTTACCTCGACCCAACCCGAAAAGCCCGTTTCGGGTCTAGTTTGATTTGATTCATGCATCGATTTGATCCTTCTTCTACTGTTAGTCCCAATTGGCAAGTTTATGCGAGCATGCATGCTCGAAGCCTCCTTCAATCATCAAAGAATTGGATTCAGATGACATATATGTACAGCTTCGAGTTCTTATTTCGACAAGACGAAAGGTGGGTCTTCTCTTAGAGCAAACTCATGTCTGGACAAACACTTGTTTCGTATGAATCGGATTAATCGTAACTACAAATACCACGAGCAATAGTTGTGATTGCATTTGGCCAAATCTCTACTTTGAAAGCGGCTTTGAACATGACATGAGATGACTAGGGTTTTTCAAAGAGCCATATCTACATGATCATCGGGACTAGTATTGCTTGAAACGCTCTTCATAGAGTAAAGGCTCAATACTTGTTTATTAGAACACTTGCATGATTGATTATACAATTTCAAATAATCAAATTGCGCATATGCCAATTAATTATTTCCCCATATGCTGCTCATTTCTAATTATTTATCGGTGTAATAAATGTGTGCATTTTTTTTCTCGTCTCACCTAAGCTTCTTCGTATATCTTCCTTATATCTATAGGATCATCAGGACTAGTATTGCTTGAAACGCTCTTCATAGAGTAAAGGCTCAATACTTGTTTATTAGAACACTTGCAGAATTGATTATACAATTTCAAATAATTAATTGCGCGTGTCGATTAATTATTTCCCCATATGATGCTCACTTCTAATTTTTTATCAGTGTTATTAATGTGTGCATTTATTTTCTCTTCGCACTTAAGCTTCTTCATGTATCTTTGTGTATCTTCCTTACCTATCCCAGATATGATTAATTAATTAAAAATGTCGGTAACGCGCACGCTAACATTAACCACCTTCTTGGACTTGAGGGATCCACTCAACATGCTTGCATAGACGTATCCTGATATCTCGACATAATTAGTTCGAGGTGTTATCTGCTTTAATTTATTCATTATCGGATCTCACGATTTTTGTTCTCTTTGATGTAAGTGCGACCGCGATTAGACAAACACTTTCTTGAAAAGTCGACCGTCCTCACAATGCTTTCATTTGAGTACACGTTTGATACCAGAGTTCTTATGGTTATTTCAATATCATATATTTAATCCGTTGACTCTCCTCTTCTTCTTCTTGATGTATGGCTTGCTTTATCCGTCGATAACTGCGCCTTACTCGCATAGTCTTGACAAGTGTGTTGGGAAGATATGCGGTGATTGCTCGTGATATTTGACAGAAGATTTGATCTGATTACGATTGTACACAAATCAATTAAAGATTAGACTTAGATTTAGATTGATTCTTAAAATCCTTTACTTCCATTCATTATGTACATCTTGTATTATATCTACAAGGGAATGTACATTAGAAACTATTGAAGAGAGAATACAAAAATCTTCCAAAATTCTTCGTCTTCAGTCTCGATTCCTTTGCTTTCTTTAGTTTCTTTCAAAGTGCTTCAAGATTTTTCTCTTAGTTGTTGAATTTCTCCTTGATCAATTAATGGGTATATTTCGAATCCCCATTACTGACTTGTCTATCGACTTTTTCATTGTCTCCTGGAAAACCCAAACTCGGTCTTGAATAAGATCAATAACTCATAATTGCCATATTCACACAAGTGATTAGTGATAGGGTTGGATTGGACTTCAAACAACTCAATTTAAAATTTTCATGTCGAATGGTAAGGTCTGCTCATTTTTATACCAATTAACTATCTCGTTAACTCATGAAAATTATAAGCCGATAAAAGTTTTTGTTTTCCCCAATGAATATCGAGTCAAGGTATCATGCATGAATATTCTAGTAGGTCACTTTCAAAGACGCGGCATTGTGAGTTTGGATAGTTACTCGACGTGCACGAAACGGGAACTACACCATTAAACAGCAATGATGTGGAGAACCAAGGATCCCCTATCGACCAAAAAGATTAACAGGCCCCATCGTGCAGTCAAAACACTATTGCGGTCAACATGTGTTTTACCAAATGCTTTTTCCTTGCTAGGATTGTAAGAAACATGCTTTGCTAAGTTCTGTCACGTCGTTCGAGCCTGAAAAACGTCTCCAAGAAGGCTGACTTTTTCGTAGGTTCTAGCCAACGGCATTGTTGACTGGACTAGGGAACTCCAATTCTTGTGTCATGATTGCCCATTTTGGCGATGAACAGTCGCCAGGATGCATTAAATAGAGTTCTTAAAAAAAAAGAAAAAAGGAAAAAAAAGACAGAAACTCCAAGAATCTGAGGGCTGCATTGATTTTCTCCTTTGATACTTTCTACGGTTATTCTTCTAGGAGCACTTGACGTGGCCGCTGACACACGTTGGCAAGATCAAACGATGATGTTTCTTGCCAGTAAAGGACGACCCCCTACGCAGAAAACTCGATGGGAAAAAAAATTCTGACTTTAAATCTATTATACTTATATCAATTCAATTTTAAATATTTCGATTTTACCAATTAGACCCTTTTTGGTAAATTTTTTTTCTGTTCTCCGAAACAATTATTTCTGTTCTTTTATTCTAGGAAACAAAAAAAGAATACACACCTGTTTGGTAAAAATTTTGTTATCAGGAATAGATTTAGAACATAAATAAGAAATAGAAAAAAATAACTTATTGTTCCCAAAAACAATTTCTAGAATCTATTTTTTTCTCCCTTCTTCTCTTTCTTTTCTTCTTTTTCTTCCTCATTTTGGCCAGTCGTCGACCTTGGTTATGGCCGATGCCGGCAACTGGCCAAATGAGGGCCAGCGACCTCGCTGGAGCGTCACTGGCCCCTAAAGACGATGAGCTATACTGAGGCTTGGCCTCGCCCTGATCTAGTAAGGTCGAGGCTCGCCATGGCCAGGCTGGCTTTCAGTGAGCTCGGCCTTGCCCAGTCGGTCGCCGGCCACGACAAAGAAAAAAAGGAAAAAAAGAAGAAAATATAATAAAAGAATTGAAAAAGTAAAAGAAAAAAAAATCTAAGAATCCTACCAAACGTTTTTCTATCTCGAAAATAGAATTTTGGGAAGTTATTAGACGAGTTCTTTTGTTCGGAAATTGTTCCCGAGAACAGAATAAAAAAAAAAACATTTTTGATAAAAAATTGCTCCCTATAACAGAATTATTACCAAATGCGCTCTTAAGTTCTAAATCATTTGACAATTTACTAATTGAATTCATTGGCCAATGGAGTCTTAGTCCTCTTAACAATTTGCCAATTGAATCCATATGACCAAATTACCTTGAAAAATGCTTAGGTGGATATTGGTCAAGATCGGCAGTCCTACATGGCCGGACAAGCAAATGGCCAGCGCTAACGTAGATGCCGAATGTCAAAACAACATTGTTTTCATCAATTAAATGAAGAAGAAGAAGAAGCTATAGTCGTTCTACGTTGTCTCTTCTCTCCTTTCTTGCCCCAAATCGTCGAACACTCGACCATTCAAGAACTTTAACTAAGATTAGTGAGATCTTGCTCAAAATTGTTTAGTCTCAACATAAATCAAACGATTTCGCTCAAGCTGACTCGCGCTTTCGTCAAATCGGCTCCCCCATTCATCTAGACGCATTCATCCATTCAAATCCCACATTCACCTATCCAAATTGCAAACCTGATTCACCCACACCCATTTGTGACTCAATTCGACCTCAAGATTCTATAGCAAACACAACAAAGTGTGTAGGCCCAATTTGCTTGTGTAAGGTATGCTTCCGTTTGGACTCTCCCACTTTGCAATGCATTTTGTTTCAGCTCTTATATACACAAGTAGAGCCCGAGATCTATAGTTTTGTTTGTGTGAAAATCAATCACAAATGAGGTTGCTTTAATAAATTGAGCTTGTGTTATTCCGAATTGTGATACTTTGAACTGAAGAATCTCTCTAGTATCACATATAGGATCATTATTTGAGTAAAACTGAAGCTGTTCGATAAAATGCCTAAGTGATGTCAGAAAGCATGTCTATTAGAGAAAGCAATTTTGGGCTTGTTTGGCAAATTTTGTTTCTGTTTCCCGGAACAAAATTTTCTGTTCTTTTGTTCCGGGGAATAAAAGAAGAACAAAAACACATTTGGTAAAACTTTTATTTCCGAGAACAAAAAAATCTATTTTTTTGTTCCCTTAATGTATTTGGAATGTAAACAAAGAAATATAAAAAGTTGTTTATTGTTCCCGATAATAATTTCAAGAAACAATTTTTCTCTCTCCTTTTTTTTCTTCACTTTCTTTTCCTCTTCTTCTTTTTGGCCGGTCACTGGCCTTGGCCATGACCGGCGCTGGCCATCGGCTAGACGAGAGCTGGCGACCTTGCTGAAGTGTCGTCGACCCCTGGAGACGCTAAGCCACGACGAGGCTCATTGGCCCGAGGTTGGCTCGCCATTGAGGCCACCGGTGAGGCTCGGCCTTGCCCCGGATCCGGCGAGGCCGAGCCTTGTGGTGGCCTGGCGAGGCTCCGGCAAGCTCACCAAAGCTCGCCCAGTTGGTCGCCGCCGCCGCCGTGGTTGGCGACTAACCACAAAGAGAAAGAAGGAAAAAAAAAAAAAAAGAAAGAAGAAAGAATGAAAAAAAGAAAAAAAAAAGAAGAAAAAAAGGAAAATATAATAAAAATATTGAAAAATTAAAAGAAATAACAAAATTATACAAGTTTACCAAACGCATTTCTATTCCTAGAGTAGAAATTTTTTGCAATTACCAAGCGTGTTATTATATTCAGAAATTGTTCACGGGAACAGAAACAAAAAAAAAGTTATTTTTGTTTGAAAATTGTTCCGCGAAACAGAAACGTTACCAAATACGTCATTAAAGGGAAGTATCATTCAATGTTAAACTTCACATGATCATATTAGTGTCATTTTTGGTGTTCGCGTTTTCCATTCATGCTTCATCCAAGAGCTATTGGCACATCAAAATTAGAACTTGGCCTGTAGAAGTCTGTCGTGCTTGATTTAATTCATTATATAGATACAATCTGTCATAGCTTGTGGGTCGCTAGGAATAGAATCGACCAATCAAGTTGTTGTTAATGTATCCATTTTTGTTGCGCATTATCATTGTTTTGTTACGTTTTTGCTTTTGTATTCTATATTGCCACTAAGTTGAGCGTGAATAGATACATCAAATTATTGGAATAGGATGTCCTTCTCAGTATACAGCAATAACATGAATGATCTGGTTGAGAATAAGAATGATGAAGAGGATCAAAGGGTTTACTTGATCCATCATGTCTGTTCCTACTGGAAGCGTACATGTGATAGCATCTATTAATTTATTCATGTTCAATGTTACATTAAATATTTTTGTACAATATAGGGACTAAATGGAACATGTATAAAAAGTCCAAAGCCCGCATTAAACATATTAAAAATTTATAAATGATATTGCATATTGGGTTGAAGTGTTATATCAAACATTTTCATACAGAACATATACCAAATGTCCAAAGCCCACATTTTAAAAATTTAGGGATGATATTACATATTTGGCTAAAGTGTTATATCAAACATTTTCATACATAACATATATCAAAGGTCCAAATACCACATTAAATAAATTAAAAATTAAGGGACAATATTACATATTTGGTTAAAGTTCAGAGACTACATTGCATATTGGATTAAATTTCAAGAACTATTTATATCATTTATCCATTTTGTAAATAGCACTAGAACAACAGGTGATGTTGCAATCGGAAATGAAATCACAAAAGCGATGATGCAAATTGCAAAAGAAGTGTGTGGAAGGTAATTTTTGAATTTCCCTCCACAATGTTCTTCTCACGTTCTCTTCATTTCCCAATTCATTCATAGAAAAGTATGAATGCCCTGCCATATTCAATGGATTAACCTACCAAAAAATGCCATATGCAAAACTAATACGTGCAAGAAGCACCGCATGAAGCAATTAAGTTAAATACACCCCCATAGCAAAAAGTATTTCGAGTAACCAAAGCAAATCCGAAGGCCCCTTTTGGTATCCAAGAATTTTCCAGATTTCCTTTCTATTTTCGATCGCATTTGCCGAGCATTTTTCAGCCGAAAATGGAGAAACCATTTCGTGACGTTCGAAGGAGCAAATGGGCCTACTTCGGAAACGACCAAAAGAGAAACCGACGGCCATGGTGTCCGTTGAGACTTCGAGGGTGAAAAAGATCAAAAAGAGTTTAATGCCTTTGACTGGTCAAACGTTCACTAATCATTGTGGGTGCATCCGTGGGGCCAGGCTGCCGTGAACAGCCATTTTCCCCAGAAGAGGACAAAGCATTTTTTTTTAACGTTGGTGTTAAACGTAAAATCGTCACAAGATCAACGTTGTCCTTCTTCGGGGTCCGCGTGCGTGATGGCCGGGACGACGGATGGCGCTCTCTCTTCTTCTCTTCTCTTCCGTATGGATAAAGACGTGTTCCTTCTTTTCCCTTCCAAGATGGTGATTGCAGTCCTCCATCCAGAAACCCTCCTTCCGTAGATAAAGCTCATTCAACCCTATCCCTTTATTCCCGAGCTTTTGAATGTTATTTTGTTATCATTGCTGCTGTCATCGTCTTCGTGCTCATCTCCCTTTGACTGTCATCTCTGTCATCTGCCACATCTCGAGGATATCTACGAATATGAAAAGGAAGCCATGACTTGAACTTCCCCCTCAACGTCACGGGGAAAGAGAGATAGAGGGTGTCATCCTTTTCTTGTTTTCATCTTCTTTTGGATGACATATCTGATCACTGAGATCTAGAGAGAGAGAGAGAGAGAGAGATCCACGAAAGATGGACAAAAGCTGCCACTCGTCCAGTGACTCCACCACCAGTAGCAGCTCCTCCGCAATCACCACCACTGCCGCCACGAACATAAGCGACGGTTATCTGAAGCACCTCAACAGACTGTCCCACAAGATCTCCAAACCCACCGCCAAAAGGTCCTCCTTTGACCACAGCCTCGACCACCCTCCTCCTCCGCCGCCCCAGCAGCCGCAGCCGCCGGTGTACAACATCAGCAAGAGCGAGTTCCGGGAGGTCGTCCAGAAGCTCACCGGCTCCCCCGCCTACGACAGGCTGTCCTCGCCGCCGCCTATCCAGCATCCGAAGCCCCCGAGCTCCCGCCTCCAGAGAATCCGCCCTCCGCCCCTGCCCCACCTCGGCAGCCGCCCGCCACCGCCGCTTCTCAACGGCGTTGTCCCAGAGAAGTTGCCTGCGGTGAACCCGGACACCCGTATTGCCGCCTCTGCCGTAGGCGCAAATCCTGGGGCGGATGGTGGGTTCAATCCGATGGCGCGGTTGGTATCGCCGCCGTCGCCACTGCCACCGTTTCCATCTGTCAACTTGCCTGCTGAATCGCCGGTCTCCGCCTATATGCGGAGCCTCCAGAGGTCGGCGTTGGGTGCCGGCTCGCAACCTGACCAGTTCTCTGGATTCTTGCCTTTATCACCACTTGTTTCGCCATGGTGGAGTAGCTTAGCTCCGTCACCGTCTCAGCCGCAGCCGCAGCCGCCACCACAGCAGATTGTGTCAGCACAGCAGGGTATCCTACCTCCTCCGTCCATGTCGCCTCAGCAGCCGCTGTTTCAGCTTCCGTCGTCACCCCTGGCTTTCGGGTGCTTAAACTCGCCGCGGTCGCCGCACCCCCTACTTTCGCCAGGCCTGCTGTTTTCGCCTATGTCGGGACAATTGGGGTGTCCTCAGTTCCCGCTCTCGCCAGCGCCGGTGCAGAGCCCCAAACACAGAGGGCTTTAATTGAGAGGTATATTTTTTCGCTGGTAAGTTTTAAGGACAAAAGAGGATTTCTGTGTTGGTGTAGTTTTAGTGTTTGTGGTTCTTGTACATTTTTTGAGGATACAAAGGTGGTTCAGATCAATGGTGGGGGAGTGCAAAGTCTTTCACTGTCCAATCGATAAGTAAATGAATGCCAAAAGACAATTTGGTCTGGCTAAATATCATTATACATGATATGTTCTTTGTAGTTGTCAGATTTGTCCATGTTAATGATCAATTATTCTTCCGGATTGAACTCACTCGTGCTTGACTATGTTCGGTCTGATTTGCACCTTTGCCTCTTGCGCTACAACAGCGTGCGGCTGGATATGAAGGGCTCTATTAACTAGATGTGACAATACATCGTGGACTTCCAGATATTATTAGGTTTCAGGAAGGCTGAGTTGTTGCTGTCTATGGAGGATTATGGACTTTAGTTCATGTTAGCCTTTCTAATGTTGCAACTGCTCTTATATGCTTGCATGCACTTGGATATTATCCTAATAAGGCACATTTGAGGGGCAGGTCCTTCAGAATGTTGCAGAACCGTAAGGAAATTAGCGAAATGCAAAGCCTCAGGAACTCAGTTTTTATATCCATCTGCGTATTGTGCTCTTGGTCTAAATTGCCGCCACAAATTCACGTAAAACCATTTATGCTATGAAGCTCCTGGCTTTGCCAGCACCCAACAATGCAGCGCTCAATCGCAGACGCCAGTTCAGTGTAATGTCTCTTGTCATAAAACTCGAATCTCTTTGCATCATCTCAATTCCTTGAACTTCAAGTATGAAATTATATCTTCTTTGCTGAGTGTTGTTCTATAATGAAAGTGTCCTTTCACCTTTCTTGGTTCCTGTCAACATCTTCTTAGGTCTACCTTACCCTTTGAACCGGCTCTACCTACCCCCAAAATTTTTCTTTTCTCCATTATGAGTTAAGCTCACTTTCAAACTAATAACAATTAACACGTAAGAAGAGCCGTTGATTGGGTGTGTTTAGGACCAAGTATATCACACAGCCAGTGATCTTGGTCGGGAGACAAACGGACCTTGAGCCCTGCCACAGCTGAGGTCACTCCACTCGCCGACCTGGTCTAGACAAGAATTTGCCGGGAATGCAAGATCGGTTTTACAGGAACTTGTTCGCGTGATGATGCGGCAAATACTAAATGGCCACTCAAGAGTGAGATTTTTGTAAACATCCTCTGCAGATTTTGCTGTAACTTGACTCTCTCTGACTAATCTTTAATACCAAGGCCACCATCCTGGTTGTTTGAGCAATGCAGTCTTGTCCAATCGAATGCTTGTACAAGTTCGATTGTTTAACATCTTGTTAAGATCGCATAAAGTAGGTAAAGATCATGAGAGTTCACCAACTTTACCTGTCGTTGGTTTTCAACGCATGAACAAGAGTCAGAGACGGATACATGCACAGCATGAAACCTTAGAAACCGTGAGGTTTACGCTAACCCCTTTGTCAACAATAAGCCAAGTTTGGCTGAAAGCGTAGCTGAAGTTAAAGGTAAGAGTTACGGCCAGGAAGGCACCTCATGACTTGCGAGAAGCTTCGAAATAGTTAGAAAGCTAGATAACCCAATATTAGATGTTTTGTAGATTGTCCATGGGATAAGAGATAAAGATTTTGATCGATAAACTCAGCCTTTCCCTAATTTTTTATGTTGTAAGCTTTATGAGAAATGTCTTTGGTGGGTCTTCACTATGCCTATTCTATGCTTCAAGCCAAATGACGCTAGGGAAAGATTTATGCTGGCTCTTTTCCGGTAATCGATCTTCTGAGCATATGTATCTTGACTCGGACACAGAGTTGAGACTTGATTTTTCCGTGACACCACGGACGTTAGCATCGATTTTTGTACGTCTAATGCATCGGCGGATTTGGGAGAGGACATCAAAAGTCCTAAATTGGATTCATCGATTCTAGAGTCTGCACGCATTTGGCGACATCAAAAGTCCCAAATTGGATTCATCGACTCTTGAGTCAGCACGCATTTGGCGAATATCGACGTTCAATTTATGACCCTGTCAGCTCCAGACACATAAACACGAGTCTTCAATTTTAGCGACTAGGCCTTTCCTCGATTCTCTTTGGAAGTCATTGCACAGCTTTCTTACCGAACGATAAGATCATCTGTCTTGACTGAAATCTCGATATATTGTTCACTGATCATATTGGAATTACCAATTCTTTGACTTTAAACACTCCTCTACTCATACGTTATCAAAGCAGTAACGATTTCCTAAGTCCTAACTACGTACCTGTCCATCTCCCTAAAACCATTCATCACGACATCATTTCACCAGGGATGGCAGGCAAGAAATCATCCGAGACAACAGATAATTGAGCCCTTGATGTCATATCTCGAGATCAAGGAAGGGGCAGCACGGCCTCCTCTCCCGAGCGCAGGTAAATATCTACAGCAAAATGCTGGGAACCAAAGCAATCTCACTTCACGCATTAATTCATTTGTCTGGTCGTAAAATCAAACGATTATCCCCTGGTGTCAACCTTCACAGAAAATCTATAGCCAAATATACCCTTCTAACACAACTGAAAATAACGACCAGACCAGATAAATCAGTCAAGCCCATCGGCTGAGACAGCATAGGCCATCATGAAAGTAGGCAACGATCTGCATAGACATGGAGGCCTTTTATCGTGTTCAATTGAGATATTGAAGCATTAAGAATCCAAGAGAAATAAGAGTTGATTCGGAAATACATAAGACTTCGATAAGACAAGCAACACCAGAATTCTGTTATAGAGACAACGACCCTAAAACCCAGAATTGCACATGAATCAGTAGCCAGCAATCTTCCCCAGTTAAAAAACAGATAAGAGGGTAGCTTCTATACGGATATTGATGAGCAGCTGAGACATCACTATTGCTCATCAGCCTTGGCTGTTTCTTTGATCTCATCGGCTCCATCATCCTGAGAAATAAACAGAGATTGTCATATACAAACAGTTGAACCATTGAAAAAAGCCGTGCATATCTCATATCCCACATGTAAATTGTATCACATTCATCAAAGGTCATAGATGAGCACCTGCATGTCGGATGTCCACAAGGTCAGGTTATCTCTGAGAAGCTGCATGATCAAAGTGCTGTCCTTGTAGGATTCCTCGCCAAGAGTGTCCAACTCAGCAATTGCTTCATCAAAGGCCTGCAAAAGAGAGAGGATTTATGCATAAACAAAAGGGACATCATACATGAATTGGAACCGTTCCTTTAGGCTAGGCTAGGCTTGAGCAGAATTAAAGCATCATAATATCTGGTTAAACTCCATCACTCCATCTTTGTAATTTACATAGGTTTCAAGATAAGAAACTTCACAACAGAGCACAAGGGTTTAAAAAATAAAATGAATCAGCACTTAAAAGACTTAAGACAGTGCAAAGAATACAAACATAGATCGCAATTTCTTACTTGTTTAGCGAGACCACAAGCACGGTCGGGAGAGTTTAGAATCTCATAGTAGAAAACAGAGAAGTTCAAAGCCAGCCCAAGCCGAATTGGGTGAGTAGGAGCCAGTTCAGAGTTGGCAATATCCTGCAAACAAGCCATAGCGTTACGCCAAGCATGACATGAAAGATAACCGACAACAGATCCTATTGATGGGCAGCAAATTGGGTCAGGGATTGTTTGAACTTGAGAAGTTTGTAAGTTAGTTCATATCGTGAGCAGGCTAACTGGCATTCATTTTGCTAGTTATGCAACCTGTAATTCGTATAAACAGGTAACTGCACTCTCTCTGTGAGAAACTGCAGTTGGCTTTCTCTATATTTCCATGTCCATCGAATGAAATGTGCGCAACTATTAAAAACAGAACAAAACAGGGGGAATAATCATTCCTTGCTTTATCACACAGAAGAACGAACGCAATGCCCTCCTTCCGAATTAGATGCATAGGCACCAGTTCCATCAAAGGTAGTTAGAAGAATCAGAATCAGGATCTAAAAAAGACAACCGCGAAGCAAAACCGATATCTCGCACAAAATACAGAGACAGCGGAAAGTTCCAATAGCTATAATTCGAAGCAGCAACCCACATTTTTCCCAACAACAAATCATCTCGCAGAAGGCAAGACGCAATCAACTGAACATCGCACGTAATTCGCACCCCACACAAGCCAATCAGGTCCAAGCGCCTCACGCCTACCAGATCCAGAATAGCACATTCAAATCTGAGCCCCGAGTTTTCGACAAAATAAAAAAAATTAATAATAAAATAAAAAATAAAAATGCATCATCATCGACAGCGCGAAGGAATGCCCAAGGTGGGGGGACAAACCTGAGCGGCTTTGTAGGCGGTGAGGGTGCTCTCGGCGGCTTCCTTGCGCTCGGTGCCGGTCTTGAACTCGGCCAAGTAGCGGTGGTAATCCCCCTTCATCTTGAGGTAGAAGACCTTGGAGTCGCCGACGGAGGCGGCGGGGATGAGGCGGTTGTCGAGGAGGCCGAGGATGCCGTCGCAGATCTTGGAGAGCTCGGCCTCGATCTTGGCGCGGTAGTCGCGGATCGCGGCCACGTGGTCCTCGTTGCCGCGGCTCTCCTCCTTCTGCTCGATGGAGGAGATGATGCGCCAGGAGGCGCGGCGGGCGCCGATCACGTTCTTGTAGGCGACCGACAGCAGGTTGCGCTCCTCGACGGTGAGCTCCTCGGCGTCGGCGGCGGCGGCCGACACCTTCTCCATGAACTCCACCATCTCCTCGTAGCGCTCCGCCTGCTCGGCCAGCTTCGCCATGTACACGTACTCCTCGCGCGGCGAGGACGGCGGCGGCGGAGCGGCGGCGGCGGCGGCGGGGGCGGCCATGGGAGAGGGTTGTCGGGGGAGGTCGGATTCGAAATTTGCGTCGGGTTTAGAGAGAGAGAGTGAGGGAGGGAGAGAGAGAGGGATGGAGGGGGAGAGTTAAAGGAAGGGAGTGGGGGGGCGATAATTACGTGGTGGAGAGAGAGAGGACGGAAGGAGAGCCGTCGGATTCGGGGCGGGGGGCTTGGGTGGGGGAGTGGGGCGGAAGGAGAGCCGTCGGATCTTGGGGGAGTTTGTTTTGTTCGGCAGGTGGGGGAGGCGGTGCTGAGCTGGCCAGCACGGGGGGAGATGAAACAGAAAAAGGAAGAGAGAGAGAGAGAGAGAAGGGGGGGCGTGTTGCCGTTGGTTTGTTTTGACTTTGAAAATTCGAAAGGTTTTCTTTTTTTTTTTTTTTTTCGGGCTTTTTCCCTTTTTTTTTTTTTCTTTTTCGAGGGCATTTTTGGGATTTCGGGATTGGACGATTTTTTTGCAAATTTTCTTTTTTTTTTTTACGAACGTGAATAATGGACCGGGGGGCGCTTGGGTTTCAGTGGGGCCCAAGAGAGGGGACCCCACACGCGACACCGTATTAATCGCTGGTTCTTTTTTTGGGGTCAAAAAGTCTTAAATTTCGCTACCGGGGGAAACAGCACGGCCGGTGCCTGATGTTTGGTCCGATTTGTGACGTCAACTTTGAATATTTAATTTATCAAAATATGATCATTGAAGTTTGGTTCGACATTAGATTCTTAATGCAGTTTGTTCTAATCTTCAATGTGAGCTCTTAACTTTTAAATATTTTCATGTATTTTAAAAATTACATTAAATATTTATCAATAATACAGAGACCAATTTGAACAAATTCAAAAATTTAGGGATTTGTAAATTAAAAGGTCATGAACAATATAGGTCATTTATGCTATTATCACTTTGCTAAATATACATATCCTTCAAGTTTACACTATAACAATTTTGTTAGAGCAATTAAATTTTTTCGCGATTCATCGTTGCTCATGCTTGAAAAAGAACTTTGATGCGTCCATAAATACAGGTGTTGAGGGCATCGCCTTGTCGCCTCCACCTAACGGTTGAAGAAATAAGAGAAAATATAAATGACGGTCGAAGTGTGTCGAAATCGAAGAGTCAATGACGGTACAACAAAGAACAACGATAACTCAAGCGTGGCGGAGGGAGAGAAATGGATAATGGATATCCTTACTCGAGGGAAGGAGAAGGTGAAAAAAGGGGGAGAAACGGAATGTCAATTATGGAATATGCTAATCTCAATTTGAATTTTCTTCTTTGTACCGTAGTTTATGTGGATGCACATTGGAGCTACCGCTCAGGCGTTACTACTGGAGCGAAGGACATCACAATCCCCAAGACGGCTTTAAATCAAATTGGAAACTTAAAAAAGAATTAGTGAACCTAATTCCGAGTGCTAGAAGGAACATAAAAAGGCAAAATTTAAGTTGACTGCAAGGCAAGTTGGGTAAGCATGCTTTGGAGCTTTTGATGGTGGGCAAAATTTATTCCTTAGGAACAAAGAGGCGCACGCTGCCGGGTCCCAAAAGTCAAGAGGTTTTCGTCAATTATCAAATGCAATTTATTAAAAGACGGAGAAGAAATGATGACCCACCGAACGAACCGAACCCCTTTTGCTAGCCACTTTATTCGTACTTATCCGACACATCGGTTAGTACTCATCGGTTAGAACTGATCGATACCATTGTTCGTAAAAACCTACGATGTTGAATCATAGCATTGGCATGAACCCTGCGAGAACGAACGATCTGCGATGCGCCGGAGGTCTTGCCGATGCACTGATTCTTCCGGCACGAGGGACGCACAACACGGGCTAGGTCGAGGCCGGAAGGGGAGGAGATCGAGAGACGGGGGCGGTCGGAGAGGCCGAGAGGAGTCGAGGTAGCCGCCGGCGAGGCCGAGGAGGATCTTGGAAGGCCTGTGTTCTCTCTCTCTCTCTCTCGTCCTCGTTTTTAGCTCTTTCGTGGCTGTATTTGTTTGGTCTATGTTCTGTCATGGGGGGAAGTGATGTTCTTGATGGTTTGGGCTCTTTTTTTAATGAAATAAACGTTTGATTTGACATAAAATCTGGCAACAGCATTCGTTGGAAAGCCACAAAAAAAGATTAAGAAAAAAAAAAAAAAGAAAAGTCGCCCTTTCCCTTTCGGACTGTGAAAAAAGGGAACTCGACAAATTGAGGATGGTCGGAAGGGTGCGAAGGAAATTTGATCATGGAACGTAACGCGCACTTGCCCGAAAATGATTGAGGGGTCTCCACTTTTTGGTAGCGGTCCTTCGTGCGTTTGACCGAAAAGTGTCTTGTTGATTATTGACCGCTCTTCTTTAATGGGGAACATGTTCATGTCCCGTACCGGCCAGGAAAAGAAGATTTACATATAAATATTCAACACGTCGCCTTCTTCTGCCTTGGATTATACGTTGATACACCTCGACAGATGACCAATACAGGACAGAGGCCAGAGTAGCTTCTTTTGATTTTGAGGGCTAGGGCTGATGATCAGGAGTCCGAAAGCCATGACAAAGTAGAGGACCTCGGCTTCGCGCGACGCAAGCGATGATGGAGGTGCTAGTGTCGCATATGAGCTTTTAAATCATGCACGAAACTCATTAGAATCATCTATCGAGATGCTGTCGAATGCAAATGCATCCAGTAACATCCTTTGAAATCCTTCGTTTGTCTCTCACTCTAGTATAGGCAACTCTATGCACATCAAACAGCAGAAATCTCGAGTGGTAACTGTCGTGATTGGAAATGCCGTAAATGTTTTGAATTGTATGTTGGGCTAGGATTATTTAGAGCTGTAGGCCTAACTGTAAACCGACTCCTCAACACCTAAAGAACTGCAATATCTTCTATTGAAGACCTTAAGACAGGTTCTCTCCAGACTTCTTGCCAGCGTCAAAGGCAAGACAGCACGAATACAATTTCCTTTTGGCATGACAGTGGCTCGAACGCTGAAGGTACTAAATTCGAGTTATTCAAAGTCGAGTTATTCAATCATTGGCCTCGAAAGGAAGGGGGTTTGCGTGTCAAAAGCTTCGATTTTGTGTGTCCAAGACAGCACGGCTTGTATGATTGTACCATGAAGTTTTTTTTTTCACTTATAGAAAGCTCGATTCCAATTGCCTAGCCTGGTGTTCTTTTCGTCGGTTCTTGCCTAATAAAGTTCTTTTCTTGGGCCACTCTGCTATAGTGCTCTTTTGTCTTCAAGACTCCTACTACTAGTGCTTTTTCTCTGGTACATGGATTCATATTTTCAAGAAACAGGGAAGAGTATCTTGGCACCGGTTGGTCCGACCTAATCACTTGTATGCCAAAGCGGTACTTTCTTGCTTAGCTTTGTGTTGTTAATCGGCTTTGCGAATAAAGACTGGTAGGTCAGATGGACGCTTCATGTTTTTAGCTTTAGAGTAGTCGTCTGATAATATAACAAAGATTGCTGTATACTCTTTCGATGTTGTTTGGGCCACTAATATAAAAGAAAGAATGTGCGTGCACTTTGTCCAGGTCCGTTGGTATTTGGCTTTCCGAGTTGGACTAGGAAATTCGCCACCGTCCATACGTCATGCGAGATGAGCGTCGCACGAGTTTCTTGTTCAATTAGAACAGTCATGAAGAAAGAGACCTTCTGCAGAAAATCAAAATCGCCTTAGCACGCGAAACAAAGAAATTTTGGAAGATGGATTTTAAGGTCGTCTTGATCTCTCTACTCAAGCCTCTTGCCGACACGAACTTAAAACTCCACGCCACGAGCATAAAAAAGTTTAACCCCTGGAACTTCTTACAAGATTGCATATGCTGTGGTTGTAACTTGTGAGATGAGCCTCAGGGAGCCATAGACAGCAGACTGTTTCCCATCTTTTGGAAGAGATGTCGTCAGAAACATGCGATTTCCGGGAAGATACAGACAGATATAACTTTATTTCAACAAAAAAAAGTGAAGGAGATTGTAGATAGGTGACCTCTATCACCCACGGCTAAGGCCATGTTTGGTAACCGGCCAAATAATAAAAATTTATATTCTTTTGTTTATGAGAATAGTTTTGGAATATAATCGTGTTTGGTAAAAATTTTATTGTCAAGAATAAATTTCTATTTTTTTTTGTTTCCTAAGTAAATTTGGAAGAATAAAAAAAAAAAAATTAATTCTTATTCCCTAAACAATTTTAGAATCAAGCCCATATTTTCTCTTTTTATTTTCTTTTTTCTTGTGCTTCTTCCCTTTTCTTCTTCTTCATCTATTGCCACCGCCGCGGTGGTTGTCTGCCGCCCACCACCGCCGGTCACCGACAACCAATCTGGTGAGCTCATCGGAGGCTCACTAGGCCAAGGTGAGGTCCAGCGAGTTCGCCGGAGGCAAGCCTAGCCACTGATAAGATTCGGCCAGCCTCGCCGAAGCTCGGCCAACGAGGGCCAACCTCGACGAGGGCTGACAACACTCTGGTGAGATTGCGCGGCCCTCATTTGGTCGGTCGCTGATCATCCCAAGGCCGGCAACCAGCCACTTGAAGAAGAAGAGTAGGAGAAAGAAAGGAAAAAAAGAAAAAAAGTAATAAAATTATTTAAAAATTAAAAGAAAATGATTTGGAGTAGAAATTTTGAAAGACGATACCAAATATAATTCTATTCTAGGAATTGAAATTTTGGACAGTTACCGAACGACTTAAAATACTTAGAAATTGTTCATAGGAACAGAATAAAAAATAATTATTTTTCATCAGAAATTATTCCGGGAACAAAAACGTTACCAAATACACCCTAAAAGTTAAGGCAGTAGTGGTGGTCAAGTCAGGAGACATGTAAAAGAAATATGCTCATCAGCCGATACTCTTTTGTAATCAAACTAAAGAAAGTCAGCAGTTTTTGCTGTCAAGTCCTTTCTCCAGTTTGTAGTTGAGTATGAAATTGTCCAGTATGCTAAGCAATTCCTCAAGTTTTCTCATCATCAACCTTGCAGGGAAAGGGGAATTTATAAAGTCCAAACGATATTATTAACCTTCTCGACAATTTCTCGAAAATCCATGGAATACCCAACAGTGACACTGATCAAAGCAATTCATGGGTGTTGGGGAATCAAGTTGCAACTTTCAAATTACCATGCATCCAAATTCTTGATTGCCCCCCACCCAAAATCTACTCGAGAAAGGTAAGAGAAAAAATGCCGGGCTTGGCTAATCTTCCTATCAATAATTGTACTTGCATTTCGATTTTGAAACAGTGCGCCTCGGGAATTACTTGCCCGGATCCGGATCCAACGGACCACCGACACGGAATCGCGAGCAGGCCCCGCCCGGGACATGCTTTTCGATATTTTGGCAATTTGAACTGCGCATGTGATTTTAATTCACTCGACCTGTTTCTTTCCCTCCCCCCCCTGCTGGTACTACGAGTGCATCGCCAGGAGGCATGGGTGTTTCTTGTTTGTTCTTGGGTATAGAGGGGGACCATCCATTGACTTCTTGAATAACATGTGAAGGCAAAAAGCAGAAAAGTTCAATTGAGTTCACGATCTCCATATTTTCGAAACAGCATATCTGATAATGATGTAGTTTTGTAGCAGCAGAAGATAATATGTATTATGTATTGTGTTTGGAACTGAACAAGATGCATACTGTTCTGAGTAGCTTGAATACTAAACTGAGTTGATGTCGAGCCTGATAGTATCTGAACGCGCAGCTCGAGCTGCTCACAAGCCTTGTTAATAATGTTTCGCTTTGGGCGTTTGCGTTGGAGCCACTTGAGCTCATCATCCTAACGAGTAACGACGGTGGCTAGGTCGGTCATGCTGAAAATTATTGAGTGATGACAGCAGCTACGGTCGTTTAGTGGCTAGTTTAGTGATCATAGATTGCAGCATTGTTGGATCAACAATATGAGGGTCGTCAGGCCGGGATTGATTTTATAGAAGAAAATCTACCGTCCTTCGTGATGGCGGGTAGCTAGATATTGACAATGGCGACGATTTATTGCTCAATACATACTTGGACAACTTCAATGTCCTTCTAATCTCTGTAAATCCCAAACTACTGTAGGTGCATCCACCGGTTCAAGCGAAAAGTTGACAAAAGCAGACAAGGTATGGTACTCCATCAATCACACCGTCACGGCAAAGAAATCCAAGAACCGATGATGCGAGTCCTTTCCTCCTTTTTTTCTTGTAGTTTTCTATGCTGGGATCAAGCAGAGCACGTGCCGCACCAGGTTCAAGATCGGATTTATCTATCTCTTGAGCGGCCAAACACAAAATCTCGTCTTAACATGCTTTGTGAATTGCAAGATTGCAGGATCCAAAGTCATTATCGCATGTGATCATGTGACTTCAGAGTCAAGTTGGGTATACAGTAAATCAAAAGAAAAAGAGGACACTGCTGCTCATCAACTATGAACAGGAAATACCTTAAAAAGAACAAGATCTGCGAATATTCAGGTTGCTAGAGACAAGAGATTGTCCCAACTCCTCTCTGTCTCAGCTCAAGCATATGGCCAATCATCTGCTCTGGTAACAACTGGATGGGATCTAGTCCCAAATCTCAGCCATATACATGCGTACTTGAGAAATGGAACACCTGTGCTCTTAAGTTTTCACATTCAAATGAATAATCAACAGCTTGGTAAGCTCCTGAACTTAAAGAGGACAGATCCAGCACCGGAGGGATGCACATCCACATTATGAGTTCAGCATAATAGTCGCACCGATTAAGACATTAGCGGAAGGACTCGATGTGCTTGTCTAGTCCCTCAGCAACCTATGCTATTGAGTCATATCACAAAGTTCAGCAAATATATGGTTGGCACGCCATGGAATACACATACCATAAACCATTCTCATGCTCAATGAACCATTTGAGAGTAGTGAATTGATGGAGAGGGCGAGAAATATGGGTGCAGCAGTTATGTGGAAAATGGACACGTAAAGATAAATCCATTCTGTGTTTAAAAGGATCGAGAGTCTAAATGTTGTTTCAGACTTGTTAAATACGAATACAAAACTACAAATAGCATCTTGGACAATGGTCATAGTAAACACAGTGACTTGATAAATACACTAAGCACACCATCAGCTGCTCACCGACGGAAATGGGGCACTACAAAAGCTTGCCCACTGAAACAAATATCCTAATTGAAATCAATGTCTCCATGGAGCATAGACTTAAAAACCACTCAGCCAAATATACGGGAATGATTTTCAAACTACTTCTGCTCTTGCAGGCTGAGTCGAGACATTGAACCCTTCTGACATTGGACAAAGACTAGGCATTCATTCCTATTTCATATTCATTCCAGAAGGAAACACATACCAGTTTGCAGAAGCATGTACATACATCATAGATGGATCATGTAGCAGTGCTAACAGCATATTGATAATGCAGGAAACAGCAAATACGAAAAAAGAGTTCGTGCATACAAACATAAGCTCAAGGAGATGGGGCCCAACCATGAAGTCCAGCATCTTCGATTCCTTCGTAGAACCTCAGCTCAAGGTCTTCCAACCTCACTTCATCATCCCACATCTCATCCAAGCTCTCGTTATCGTAGTAATCTCCAACTTCTCCGGCCACAAATTCCCATGCCAAATACTCAGAGAAATCAGAAAAATCGGAGTACTCCTCCCACTCATTCCTCTCGTACTCGTCCACAACATCAGGCCCCAGAACCTTCAATTTAGGATACCTTTCTTTGAGGAACTTCTCATCAAGTTCCACATGGTGGCAACCCCGTAAATCTAGAAATTCTAGCTCAGGACAACTATATATAATCTCGAGAACGCTCTGGGTGCTCACAAGGTGGTAAGACATCTCGAGGCGTCGGAGCCTGGACATGCTCAAGGCAATGGCATGAGCCTCGTCATCCAATGAAGACTTCCCTGCAGTATTTACTGGATGCATGTTCCGGCACAAACCAAGAAGCATTTTGCAGTTCTTCCCAATGGCTTCGAGGGCATGAGCACCAATCCTGTTGCAGTAGCTTAGGTCCAAGAAACTCAGAGTGGAAAGCCTTCCTGCTATGCTTTCTACTATTGGATCTGTTATTTCACTACGAGGCAATCGCAATGTGTGGACTGAACCAGCACTAGCAACAACAACAAGGAAAAGAAAGGACACATTACAATTCACGAACTCTAGCCATTGATCATAAGCTCTTTAAAATAAGTTCATCCTGATTTTCTTATCATCCAAGCGGACATAAAAAATGCTTCCTTCAGGAATGTTTGACGTGAGATTTACTTTAAAATCATCTAAATCACCAAATTGCATCATTTAGTACAACTTCAACAGTAGAGTTTGATGTAGGACTTAAGATAATGGAAGTATGCTATAAATTAGGATTAAGTGTTGCCGAAGTTTTCCCTATGTAGAACAACAACCCATCTGTTCCTAGAACTTCTTTTCACGTACTAGTAAAGTCTGAATGTCACAATTCTAAGGATGATTCATAGACTATAGAATAAAAGAATGGTTTCGCTTACTGATCGGCGATAAAAGAGAAAATTCCATCATCATATTGACCAGTGCCCGACACACTGAGCTTTCGGAGCGATCCTGCACTTCTCGTGATCAGCATCCGGAGCATACGATCGATGTGGTCGGGACAGCCACGTTCCTTACTCCAATCCTCAATGTCTATCTCCTGCCAGCAATAAGGTCCACCCACCGCCTTTCCCCAAGACTTGCACACTCTAGGAATTACGGTCAGTATCTCATAAAGAGACAGATTCTTAAAGATTAATCCCAAAGCATCGGGTATCAATTCGTCCCATCGCCGATAATCACTTCCCTCCTCCATCTATCCTGGACCCTCCGACAAAAACAGAATGAAAGAAGCACCTCAAAATCAAGTCTTTCACAACGTTACACGAAAATGCACACAAAAAGTTCAAGCTTCAAATTCAAGAAATGGCAACAAATGGGCAGAAGCAAATGAACAGCAAACAGATTCCATAACTTCGCTCATTCATCAGAAGGGAATAGGAGAAAACAGGACATAGACAAAGTCTAATAGACAAAAAATTAAAAAGAAGTGAACAATTCCAACAAAAATTTCTTAAAAAGAGATTTCACTCACTCAAATCACATCTAAAACAGCTAAAGAAGAACAAGCATGTACGTCTCAGTAAAATTCTTGACCGAATGACAGGAAAAATAATGGAGCTTGAGAAGTTGAGCGACAACCAGATGAAATCAGGAACTTGAAAAAAAAAAAGTCGAGCTTTGCATAATTGAAACAAGTAATTAGACAAAATTAGCATTTATCGAGATACAGAACTTGACAAGCAAGCTAATTGTCTGTAACGCAGCAAGAAATGAGGACCTACTGCAAGAGACGAAGGAAACAAAATACCCCATAACACCTCTCCCGGGATCTTCTTGCTTTTAGAGGCCACAGAGAGAGAGAGAGAGAACAAGAACAAGAAGAAGAAGAAGAAGAAGAAGAGAGAGAGCCAAGAGAGTACCAAAAAAAAAAAAAAAAAAAAAAAATCAAGACTTTGCATTCTCAGCTGAGAAATCAAGAAGCTGGAAGTCACACTTCAGCTGAGAGCTCAAATTTCCCAGTGCAAGAAAACGTCCGTGCTCGACAAACCGAACCCAGATGAAAACTATCAACATTTTTCTTTTGCTCTGCCCAAGGTTACTCAGCGAGCAGAGCACGAACACAGAGAGGGAAGGGACAAAGGAAGCATTAAAAAAAAGGGACTTTACACAAGCATGCGAAAAGATAAAGATTGTACCCAAGAAGGAGTGAGATCTCCCTTCGAATTGCCTGAGCTTTTTTTTTTCTTTTTTCTCTGGGTTGCTGCTAAAAGCCCGCCGGTATATCCGCCACAGAAGGAGAGGAAGAGGAGAGGAGAGAGAGAGAGAGAGAGAGAGAGAGAGAGAGGGGGGACGGGGACGGGGTTATTTGGCTACCTACCGAAAAAGCTCTCACCACAACCACCAGCAAACAAGCGGAAGGGCAAGAGTAAAAACAAGAAGACCGAGGGAACAGAAAAGTAGAGAAGGAGAGAGAGAGAGAGAGAGAGAGAGAGAGAGAGAGAGAGATCAAAAGGACTTTCGTAAAAGGTGTGGATGGATTGGGAGGAGTGGGGAAGGGGTGGAAGATGTTGTACCCCTCGCGAACAAAAGAGGAGGACAAAAATGGACAGTCCTATTATGGCGATAGACAAGAACTGTCAAACCTGGTATTTAAGACAGCTTTAAATGCTAGTTGGTGGCGTGCAAGATTAGCTAGAGAAAGAGAGAGGGAGAAAGGGAGGGAGGGGAGAGGAGGGAGGTCAAACTCAAAATCCAGGTTTCAAGAATAAAAGAATCTTAGGAAAAGGAAAGGGGGGGGGGAGAGCACAGAAAATTTGAGGGGAGCTTTGAATTCAAGGATTAATAAATTACCTCGGAGAAGGAGACCTACCCCAACCCTGGCTAATGGGGAAGGTCATTATTCTTCATCGCTCGACTCTGGCCGAAGACATTGCCAGCTCTCATTTGGTGCCCCCACTCTCTCTTTTTCCTTCTCTTTTCGGCGTAATTTGTGAAGATCTTACAGGAGTATGAAAGCCTGCATTCGTGGATCGGGAATGAACCGGGTTTTCGATGGGGATCGATCGTTCTTCACCCGAAAAAGGGAAGCAAGTTTCGATGCGACGGTACGTGTGTGCGTGTGGACGGGGGATTGAAACACGGGGACCGAGTAACGCAAACGCCGTCCCCAAGTCACGAGACCAGGTTCTCAAAGGGGAAAAAAACAGCAAAGTGCCTCAGTGTCACGGTCCCCCTTCTTTCTTCCCATGTGCGCCCCTTCCACGTTTTTGGTTTTTTGAGTACAGACATTTTCATGGGTCATGGGTAATCTCTCATTATATATAATTTAATATATATGGGTCATAGTAAATCTCTCATATTATATATATATATATATATAAACACGTATGCGTGTTTTCTTTTGTAAGCACAATGCGTGTTCAATCACGGAGTGATTGCGTGTTGGGGATTATTGACTACAGGGAAGAGGTGATCTATAAAAAAAAATATGATTTCATTTTTGGACCGTGAGGAACACGTAACTTGTGCGATAGGCGACATAATATATAGCCCTTAGGTTCTTGCCACGAGCTCTTTCAAACCTTCCAATTGAGGCCTCTCTTCAACGTGATAATAATTGCTAGTACTAGGCGGTTGTGCGGAGGCTATGCTTACAATTGGCAAGCAATGTCTCCCTTCTCAATGGATGCGAACTCCTTTCATGGGATTTGAGGTTCCTCTTATGTATCAGCATGTGATTATGACTTGAGTGTCGAAACTGGTGCTGTCATATTTCACTTATCAGATGGGAATCATATCGGAGAAGACCATGTTTTCCTCCAACCAGTCCTTTGATTGGCAGGTTGATGTCAATAATGTATAATGCACCAATCAGAGGAATGTTCGACTTCTAAAGTCCATCATGAGGCTAAACTTGATCTATTTTTCCGGCTATCTCTCCAGGATGGGGAAAAGTATAACACTATCAGATTCGCATCGTGGCAACCAAATGCTCTCCCTCCCTAAAAAGGACCTTAGCATCGCGCTATTGTACACAAGCAAACATCGACTTCGAGAGAAAAATATCAGCAATTTGGGAATTCTCTTTATCTCAAATCACACTGTCCAAATTTTGATAACCTTAACATCCAGTTTATGAACACAAAGCATACTAGAAAGTCTAGCATTGGGACCAACCGCGGAGTCACAGATTTCCTTGGCTATCATATTGTCAAGGACTACTGGTGGAGCTGGCACCTCAAACTCAACTACCTGCCTTCACACGTACACTTAGCAACTACTTTCCCCTCAGCTGCAAAAGACAAACTGCCATTGCCAATCATATCATAAGAATTGCTGTCCATCTACTCTGTCATCAAGTCACAGATTCAAAATTTAATTCGATGAACAACTTAGTTGACATAAACGAACTGTGCATATGATTAAGCAACTAGCTGTAAAGAGAACAAAAGTAGGAACAGCTCAACCGAACTACCAGACAATTTTTACACGTTGCTGCTCAGTGGGTTTGTATCTTAGAATCATATCTTCAGATTATGGAACAGCAGGCAGCACCAGCAGACAAGCATCATCTACTCCCTGGGAAAAAAGAAACCAAAAACAGTTAAAAAGCTCCTGTTGACATTCTTCAGTCTTAAGCATATGAAAAATCCCACGCCTACTGACATAACCAACAGAACATAATTACAATAGTTTGCTGTTAGTATGTAGATCATATAAGCACTTAAGGACACTACGAAAATCAACACTTTTTTAGGTACCAACAGAAAAGCACTCTCATTTCAATAAAATCATCAAACTAGAGAATTGCCTTGTTACTCAAAGTCAAGGAAATTAGGAATCCACGCATGCAAAGGAAAAGCATGCTCAAGACAAATCAATGCATCTTTTCAACTACCCTCTTCAAGTTGCCATGCTAGGTTCTACATCTACTTATTCATTACCAGTGTCAATTAAATTGAACTAGCAAGAGAAACAAAAAATTGAGTGCACGGTTTCTTCATCAGTAGCAAAGAGCTGGATACCATTACATCTACAGAAACCATTCTGAAAGCAGCATAGGGGTCATATAAGCGGCACGGCTACACATGAATGTTGGAATTGATACTTCACCATGGGCTTTTTGGTGCTCTTGTCTCATAATCAGGTGTTTAAATGAAAGGAAGCAGCTTAACATAAAGGGACACTTAACTGAAAACTAGATGAGACACTAGCAAGCAAAAAAAACTCAAAGAAATTGTGCACCACCCAAAGTAAAAGACAATCTTTAAAATCCAAAATTGGCTGTAGCTAAATTAAAGACTTATACCAATTAGATTTCGATTTCTGAAAGACACTACATTAAAATCCTAACTCCAAGTAAGACCCTGATGGTTCGCACTTACTAGATTCTCTGTCTAAGAATCTCAACAACCACATGGGTTTTAATTCGAATTAATATGGTAAACTCATGTGTTCACATTGGTCAGCTATTTGGATAAAGACCAGTTACGATCATATCTCAAAAAGGTTAACAGCTATTTCAAACCACGGCAGAAACCATGAACATGGAACAGGGCTTAGAAATCATTAATACATGTGATGAATTGTTATAGAAAGCCAAAAAGAAATAACCAACGGTCAGATACAAAGTCTGCTTCATGTTAAAGTAAAGAATGCTCAACAAATATATAATCCTCCTGAAATGAATGCAATTGCATTGTGCATATCTTATCTATTCAACTTATATATCCATAACTTAAAAACAGAATGAGATAGCAAAATATTTCGCGCCAGACTCTGTACTAATGGGACAATAGTATCTATAAAGCCACATAAATCGGATCCTTCTAGTAAAAGTACAGTCGTACAGGTAAATAATAGTTAGTTTAGGAAGAAGGCAAGTAAAGCAAGTGAGAAGTGCAGGTTTTCAACAAAACATTGTCGAGAAACCCTTCATGAGAGATCCCAACATACACATGGATACAGGATAGTATTTCAACTTTAATCACATATCACAAGGCCAAAAATCGAATCATTTTTGCGGCATTTTGCACTTTTATCTTCAATACCAGAATAGAAATAAAAAATAACTTAGTCTCATGTAATCAGGTGAAGCAGCAACGGTAACAAAGTAAAGCGCTGCACAGTAGATGGTAAAGTCCAATACCCAATATAATTAGCTTATGCTATGACTCGAGTAGCACACGACTCAAGGATTCTCATGTGAATGCACTACTACGGTGCACAACAGTGACTAACACTTCAACAGCATCAATTGCCATTGCTGCATACCAAAAAAGTCACAAATCACCATTTTAATCCAGAAAATACCTAGCACTTGTTAAATGATGTTTACAGATGGCAAGCAAACTTTTATGAGATCTGCAGTAATTATGCTTTGTTCAAATGGTGAACAGATTTGTCACCTATGCATATCAAATGATTATTGTAACATGGTAATATGTAGACCAGCTAGAACATCACAAAATACCAACACCACATCCTCCAATAGAAGTACAAACTTTCAACCAAGATCATTCTCCTATCATACAAATACCCATGTAATAATTTCACCAAGAGTATATCACCATAGAATGGAACAGGGACTAAATCAGTACCACTTAATGAGCCAGCCAAACAGAAAATGCTGCATAATGGGGACCTTTTCCAAGACCTCTGCCTTGTACATCTTCAGCAACCCACTATTCACCTTGTTCCAATTAGGCACTCCGCTGATATCATCCAGCAGCGGCGAATGCTCAGCAAACAGTCCCTTCTTCACCTTCCTAATAAAAGCAATGCACGAGAAATACATATACTCATTGGAGAAGTTCTCCAATATGTCTTCATTGTGAATCGATTTGGGCTTCATATACTTGTGGCCAATCAACTGTGATGACCCAAAAATGAAAGGCAAGAAATGATAATCATCAAGACCCCAAACCCCATGTGAACCAGCAGGCTCCAAAGAATACACCAACTGCAATTTTCTCATCAACTCTAGATACTTCACGAAAACCCTACCCACTACAGCTTGGTAATCTTCTTCCTTTATGACTCCCATCCTAGCTAAGCAATACAACCACGCAGCGAAATTAGTCTCATGCCCGGTGCCATAATCAATACGGCTCGAATTACCAAAACTATCAGTAAAATAAGGTACAATCTCAACCGTCGCAGATCGCAGATCGTCAGGAAGAAATGTGAGCATCAAGGACTCGCTAGTTTCTACCAAACGCTCGTGCCAGCTCCTGTACGAGACGTTACCGTAACGCGCGGCTTGCTGGACCGGAGGAATCTCCTCGATCCAACGAGCCAGAGTCTCGAGAATCGACACGATCGCGGACGCGGTGGACGACTCGTGGCACGAGTCCGAAATCTTACGGCCCCGAATCGACTCGGAGAGAGCGACGACGAAGCCAAGGAAGTTCTTGGAGACGTCGGAGTCGTGGAACCGGCGGATGTCCTCCGGCGAATGGATTCTCTTGACGGGGACTTGGAACTGATGAGGGGGGCAGACGATCGGGACCTTCTGCGACTGAGGCACCGGCGCGAGAATGATGGCTTGCTGCTGGGAGTACAGAGATTCCGACGACACGTTGACGGCGGGGGCGCGGATGGGGCGGTAGGCAGGCGGCGGGGAGACGTCGGAGAAGGAAGGCGGGGGGGTAGGGTAAGCGGTGGGGCCGCCGCATCTAGCGCAGGTGGCGCTGGAGTGCCCGGAGCCGGAGCCGGAGCCGGAGCCGGCGCCGGCGGCGGTGCAGCTGGCGGCGTCGGACGTCTGGGGGAGGTCGGGGAGTGGCAGTCGCCGTGGGATTCCATCGAAGGCGGCGGAGGCGGAAACGGGAGGCGGAAACGGGAGGCGGACGCGGTGGGTTATTTCCGATCTCGAAGATGGAGGTGGTACGAGTATTCGGAGGCCTTCGACGAGAGAATCGGAAGTCGGCGACGTGAACGGTGGGGATTCGCCAGCGTGAATATCTGTGAGCGTGAACGACGATGATTAGAAAGCGGGGGAACGGATCGGAGGCGTTGGATGGTTTTACTTTTGGTCGATTAGTTCCGACTAAGCGACGGTGGTGATGCTCGCTTCTGCTTGGGCCTAACTAGTGATATAAGACGAAGCCCAACAGGAGATTTTCCTGGGCTTCATTTCGAGGCCCATTGATACTGGTTTGTGATTTAGTATTTTAAAATATAGGTATTATTGTCCGCTTTTATCCTTCGTCCTTGAACCTTCGCATATTTCTAATGACGTCATTAAATGTTTAATTTTTCTAATCAAGCCCTTGAAATTGAAAATCAATTTTCTCTAGAATTGCTTAATTGGAGCTAAGGTATCTTAGACTTGGAACCTAGAATTTACCTTTTGAATTGGCAACCAACCTGGTTGACCCTAAAGTTGGCCTGGAACCAAATCGACCGATTCAAGGCTGAAACTATGCCTAGCCAAAGCTTTTCTTTTTCTTTTTTCATTTGTGCACTTTATTATATCTATATATCCATGTATCAAATGTGAATAAATTCCTTATACTTGAGAATAATATGTCAAATATATTCAATTTCAAAGAATATTTTCTATTTTATAGAAGAGGAAAAGAACTCACTTAGAGTTAGGGGTAAGCCAATTCAAAATCCATTCAGTCCCAAGTTCTACCATAACGATATTCCAAGTTCTAAGTTCTTAGGTAGAGCCAACCAATTCGAGGTATGAAACTGGGAATTGAATTGATTAGAGTGGTTCCCAATTTATGAAATTGGGAATCAAATAGGTTCCTTTGTGAACAAACTCAGTCGCTCACCCCTAGCATCAGATGATAGCCTAGATTCTAGAAAAAAGAAAAAAAAAAAAAAAAACCACGTTTCTTGTGAGCTTTGAGGGATAATTTAGCTCTAACTAACTAGATTATGAGTCTGAAAAATTTAACTATAAAAGCTATGTAAGTTCATGGCCTTGATTAAAGCACATTAAATGTTGAACACCTTGCTTGGAAAAACCATGCTAGTTTAAAGAATAACAGATGATATCAGAGCAATTTACCAATGCGAAATCTATCATACCTGCTTGGTGTGTGTTTGTCAAGCTCTATAGGTCCAGCCAACGAGAACATCAAAATTACAAGCAAGAGACTTTGTGACACCTCAAAATCTCATGGAGTGGGAAAAGGATTTTTCTCTCTCTCTCTCTCTCTCTCCCTCCCTCCTCTACACTTGGTTTGCGACCCAAACAAAGGTTGCCGGTTATCGTTGAGTGCGATCACGGTTGATCTAGGGTTGCGACCTTTGATTAGAGAGAGAGTTTTTTAAGGTTTTGGGTGAAACTTTCGTACGAGGTAAAGGTACTTTTAGCCGATTTGGAGTAATTGGGCATGTGATTCATATCATTGGTCCAACGGGAAGTAGTGCTTGGCACGACTTGGAAGAATGTACAAGGAAACGAGTCGACGGTACGTGGTGCGCGATGCTGCACATTTCTTTCTTTCTTGGACATCCCGAGCAGCCAACGAGATCTCACCAGTCCTCTGCACGTCCAAACTTCGCCATGTAGAGACTCCAAGAGCCTCCACGTTTCCGAATCACCATCTTTTTCTTTATTCTACGAAAAACCTCATTAGCACCGAACTTTCCCGACAATAGGTAGGAGAATCATGCAAAGATTCCGGCACAACTCCAGTCATAGTTAAACGAGTCTCGGAAGAGAAACGAGAGAGATGTTCGACATGCATTGACGGCGTTCGATTGTTCCAATGAAACCACATTATTCAGGTTCGAAGTAATCCACAAATTCCGAAAATATTGTATTCAACACCATAAATTTAAAGCCCCCCCGAAAAGAAAACAAGACGTATAATTGTAAGCATCACGTGTGCGCTATAGGCGTATGAAATCGAGGTAACCCTTGTTATGTGTATGTGTTTTGCTTGGTTGCTGCCCTAGACGGGCGTCTTGCAAGTGGACGTCTTGGGGTCCCACATCGCCGGCAGCAGGTACTTCCGTCCGCCCAAGCCGATCGCGTTGTAGCTCGCTCCCGTCGTCTTGTCCCCCAGGACGACGCCAGGATAGCCCGGGAACGCGCCCTTCCCGAACATCCCCGTGCATGCGCTCACGGCCTCGAGGGGCGCGTCGTCGGGGCCCTGGAAGTATCCCTTGTCGAACGGGTTCGTGACGGTGCCGGCCAGGACTGTGGCCAAGCTGATGACCATCCCGTCGACCCCGATGTCCCCGTTCGGGGCCACCAGGGGAGGTATCTGAGGCCCGTAGATCGGCTGGTAAAAGGGCCACGCGCACTGGCCGGGGCACTGCTTCACCGGGTTGCCGACCCACGCGTACGCGAACTTGGCTCCCTTGCCGCCCGGAGCAGTGGTCGACCACCCGTGGGACCCGCAGCGGCTCATGCAGAACCCCTCGACGCCAACATCCGACGAGGTCAGCACGAAGTTGATGGAGTTACCGCCACTAGCCTTGGCCCTAGCGAGCCTGGAGGCCAAGCTCACGATGTCCTGGTTCTTCAGCGATTTGCCGAGGGAATACTTGCTGTCGACGAGCTGCCTCCCGAAGACGACGTTGGCCGGGCCACCGGCGTACGCGGCGGTGGTGGACCACCAGGAGGCGACGGAGGGGGAGGGGCGGGCGGGGGCGCCGAGGGAGCGGAAGAAGTCGGCGATGACGGAGAGCTGGGCGCGGGAGAAGCGGCCGTACCAGAGGAGGTTGACGGTGACGTTGCCCTTGAGGAGCTGGCCCTTGTGGTACGTGAGGACGAGGGGCTTGGTCTTGACGAGGGACAGCATCCTCGGGACGGCGGCCGAGGACGGGGCGGCGAAGCGGGACAGGACGAGGAGGAGGGCGATAAGGACGTAAGAAGCAGACGGAGGAGAAGCAGCCATGGTTTTTAGCTTTAGGAAATGGAAGAGGTTCGCGTTGGCGAGTGAAGGATGAAGATTGAAGAGGGTCCGGTGCGTATTTATGCCGGAGGGTTTCGTGCGTTCTGCGGAACAGGCAAGGAGGGAGAAAGGAGTGACCAGCATGTCTTCGATAGATAGAGGGATAGAGAGAGAAAGATGGAGACGCGGGCGCAGATTTGATTGACCAAGATGGGGTCAAAATCGGGAAACATTATCAGAAGAACCCGGAGCACGTGAGCCTGGATCGCATCGGCCGTCGGTCGAGATGAACTTCGCATGGGATTCGTATAATCTCTCGGTTCACGCGAGCGAGTGCACGTGTTCCGGGACCAGGTTATAGTTTCTCCAAAATGAGGGGCAGGGGCGAACCTAGAATTTGGCTGCGCTCGTCGCGACAAACGCTGGGCGAAAACCTGTTGGGAGGTTCGCCTGGGGATGAGAGACATTACATGTCCTGATTTTTTTTTTTGCTGATTTGTTGGATCGGAAAAAATTATAAAACAGATAGGCAGGAACTTGGTTGGATGGTCATCCTGAGACTTAATTAAGAAATTACTTAAGTAAAATCTTATTTGAACTTCACTGGAATTTATAAAAATCTAAGTCACGAAGCTTTGATTTCAATTTTAATTTGTCAATGCATTAAGCTTTTAAGTTTTTGTAATCAAAGCACTTCAATTGAAATCTACACAACTTCCATACCATATATTGATGTATATATACCTCATGTGGAAGTAACATGGTGCCATGTATGAAAAAATTAGCCACCTATACTTTGAAAGGACCACGTCATCCATACTTTGAACCATTCAGAAGTTGACAGCTATCCACACAGGTTCACATGTCAGCGCAGTTCAAACCCAACGCGCTAACGGAGGGCAAAGCAATCTCTCTCCTCTCTATCTCGTCTATCATCCTCCTCCTCCAACCCTCCCCTCTCTCTCTCTCTCTCTCTCTCTCTCTCCGGACAACCTCTCTCTACTCAATGGCCTCATCCTCTGGATAGCATTCTCTCGACACACTCCCACGATCTCTCTCTTCCCAAATCGTACTCTCTTCCGAAGACCAATTTCATTCGGCTCTCTCTGTCCCTCCCAACTCTCGACCGAGAAGAAATCGCTCTACTCTCTCGTCTAATCTTTCATTGACGACTTGATTTCTGCTCTATCCAAAGCTGTCCCCCGAGAAGCTCTAAATCTGCAACCGTAAGTCCCTCTTTTTGAGTTCAATTTTTTTTTACCATGTATTATTCATGTTCGCATCTTTGTTTTGGGGGAAAAAGTACTTAGAAGCTCACTGGGGCCGTTCTTGCAGAATTGAGAAGCAATCGCTCTACCCTCCATTCTCCGCTCGGCTCGAAGTCATTTAAGCGTGCTCACGAGCCTTCCTTTAGAGGGTACGGATTGACATTTTTTTTCCGAGCTGGGGCAAGATTACAAAAATATCGAATGATTTTATTCATTTATCATTGATCTCCTCTTCGGGCCTTGGACGGTCATCCATTCATACAGTGAAAGCAGAGCACGATCTCCATTTCCTCCATTTATGTTTTAGGACCGTGTGTGTCATATTTGCAACACCTAAGATAGAAAATGCTTTTTGCAGAAAATACTTTTTGAATTCTACAGACTCATCACCTTAATTCGGCTTGAATTTTGTAGATTGAAGAGCTCAAGCACAACCCGCTAGCTGAGGTAATCATTATTTGAGGGGTGTAATGCTATGTGATAATATTTTCGGGAGCTTTTAGATATAATTGATGGGATCTTAAGGTTTTTGTTGTCTCCTTACATATAAGTGATGGGATTTTAAGCTAACTTGCTTAGGTATAATTGATGGGATTTAGATATAAGTTGGAGCTATTTGGGAAGCGTCGGTGTGTCAAGGAAGAGTGTAGAGTGAGAGGAGAGCGTTGAAGGAGGAGGAAGAGAGAGGAGATAAAGAGGAGAGAGACCGCTTTGCCATCTGCCTACGCGCTGGGTTTGAATTGGACTGACATGTGGGCTTACACGAATAGCTGTCAATTTCTGAATGGTTCAAAATATGAATGACACGGTTCTTTTTAAGTACCTAACATTTTCTCACAAAGATGATAAAAACTTAGTACATGACCGGTTGAAAATCGAAGTATGGTCATTTGACGATTTTGAAATTCCACCGAAGATATAGCAAATTACACACAAAGAACAATTATTAGCGACATAATTTAGGATTACATGAACTTGTCTTAATATGGCTAGATTTTTATTCCATCTTTTTGCTTTTTTTGTTAATTTTTTTTTTTTAGGTTTATAATATTATATGGGAGCGCGGCTGAAAATGAAGAGGATTATAGGCAACCAATGTATGAGTCCGAGGACGTGGTTTTTGTCTTTGGGTCGGTTTTGAGAAAAGCTAACTGTTTCTGATCAAGTCAGGTCAGACTATTAATAATTGAGTTCTTAACTGTACTGACCAATGTGCAGTGCGATTAGTGGGATATGATGAATTTAATAATTGAGGCAAAAAAATAATTAGGAAACAAAGCAACCAATCATACTTCTACTCTGTATATCTTGAAATTTCAGTTTTAGTTACCGATAAAATGCTATTTTTGTTCATGAATTGGTAACTTTTACTCTTCATTTTTTTTCTAGAGTCGATCCTTGATTGTCATGTTAAGGTTCTAATTGTTTCGCAGAAAATATTTTCCAATATTTAGATCGCTTAGGAAAATGAGTTAATAGAAAATGTTCTCCTAATTAATGAAAAATATTTTCATGTTGAAGTATAAATTTAAGAAAATAATTTTCTTTTTAAAAAAATGAAATTCCTTTTCCAAAATATGACAAGGTATCGACACTTAGAGCAAAAATCCCTTAGACACAAAAACTTAAATGTTCTTTCCCAAGCCCTTGGCAACAAGGTCGGGTCTCCAGCGCCCAGGCCCAGATCCATCTAGGTTGTGCTTGACCTCAGTCACCACGGTCGAATCCATCAAGGCCAACCTAGGACTCCCGTACCTCTTGCCTAGATACCTTGTACCTGCACCCTAGTTTATTGATGCTAGGCCTAGCCAAGGTGCTAAGCCCTGATGGACTTAAGCATGGGCGCCAAGGTCCCACGCTTGATCTCGATAAGCTCAGGTTTGAGCACCAAGGAATGTGTCTCGAGCCCAATCTCAATTGACCCATGCTTGGACATCAAGGTCCTAGTCCTTGTCCCAAGCACTGAGGTTCAAGGCTTAGCCTTAATAGATTAAGGCCCTAGTGCTTGGAACATAGCTCTAGCCTTTATTGACCTAAGCCGGGTGCTGAGGAGTGGGGCTCAATTTCTATAGACCCAAGACTAGTGACCGTGCTTGTGTCTAGGAGTTGGGGATTCGGGCTTGAAACCCTAGAGTCCACGTTGGGTTCCTTAACTGCCCATGCGTAGGCCACTAGCGCCCAATAATGTATATCTATTTAGGAACGATTTCCTTTACTAAATAATGGAAAATATTTTTATCACTTGATTTTCAGGTCTCAACTAATACTAAAAAATATTATCATTTTTGTAGAGAATGACTTTCCGAAAAAAAATTTCCAGAAAATATCGCATTTTCGATGTAATAAACGGAACCTAAGTTCTAAACTACATAGTAGGCTCCAAGTTTTGAAAATGTCGGAGTTTGGCCATCGCTAGTGATGAGAAGAGTATATGCGACCTGTTGTCGATTAAAATAAGGATATAATCCAATGCAAGAACGGCGTCCTAGGATATCATATATCGAGATAAACCAAATAGAAAAGATTCCCCGTATTACACAGGGTATAGCTAAAAACACGGCGAGCACGCAATGGTCCTTGTCTTATATTCAGAGATGGATGGCTGTGCGGGGGCTGAAATCCTGTAATTTGCAGTGCGGGAACAAGAGAAAGGCCGATTTGGACTGGACGGACAAAGAAGATCATCAGCCTGTGCAACGATCATGGTGAGCTCCATAAGTTGACTTTGGGAAACTTCTCCGTTGTTCTAAGTCAAATAAATATTTGGTACATATGTTTAGACAATGTCCGCCCTCCCCCTGGCCCGCGCGGGCGCGTGCTGCGAATAAACATAACGACTTAACGCAATAAGAGTCATCTAGAGTCTAGATGGGATAAGTTTCAATACTGAAATTTTTTAGACGTGTATAGTGCATGATCTTGATGACAATTAACGTTGCTGATAGCACCAATTTGCCTCTAATTTGGAAATTGAGGCTAAATTGGTTCTCAAAGTATTCTTACATCGACCCTCATTGAAAATTGGGGGAATGACTCGATAAAGGACTTGCGTTTCACTAAAAACAAGAGTGGCCCTAAGTAATGAAAATTCTTTTAGGGGCTGTTTGTTTACTTTCCGTTCCCCGGAACAAAAATTTCCGTTCTTTTGTTCCGAAGAACAAAAAAAGAACAGAAACGCATTTATTTACACTTTTGTTCCTAACAAATTTGGAATATAAACAAAAAACAAAAAAAACTTGTTTTTGTTCCCTAACAATTTCGAGAAACACTTCTTTTCTCCTTTTTCTTTTCTTTTTTCTTCTTCTTTTTTTTCTTTGGCTGGTTGTCGGCCTCGGCCATGGCCGGCGATTGACCGTCGAGGGTTGGCAATTGGCCACCGAGGGCTCACGACCTCGCCGGAGTGTCACCAACCCCTGGCCCTCGTCAGTCGCTCGTCAGCCATGGCTGAGGCCAGTGACCGACTAAAAGGGAGAAAAAAAATTTTAAAAAAGGAAAAAATATTAAAAGAAACAAAAAAATTATACAAGTTTACCAAACGTGTTTCTGTTTTTTTTTTCTATTCCATGAACAGAAATTTTGTACAGTTACCAAACACGTTCTTCTGTTCAAAAATTGTTCCCCGGAACAGAAATAGTTTTTTTTTTTATTTCTGTTCCCTGGAATAATTTTTGAACAGAAACGTTACCAAACGTAGTCTTATTGGAAACAAAAACCGAACTGGTTTGCAATTTCTAGTTTCAGGGATTGGACTAGAGGTCTGGTGGAACTAATAAGTTCAGAATAGATAATATCTCAAACTCCATGAAAGGTGAAGGAGACATAGAGAAAGGAAAAGACCAAAAGAGTAAAGTAGATGTGAGCATTGTGGGGCGAAAGAGAAAGACCTAAAGAGGAGAGGAGGTGTATATGAGACATTTAAATAAAACAAAAGTGGTCTAGGCGATCCAATTCAATTAGGTCCCCTCAGACACTGGTTCCACTTTTAGAAACCGAAAACCAGACCAACATTCTATGGACTAACTGGCCAATTTGATCCAGTCTAAGTGATTTTTGATTTGGTTGATTAGTCTTGCTCACCCTTAGGCGTAGTGACGAATAAGTATAATGACTTTGAAGGTAAAAAGACTATAAAGCCGTGTTTAGCGAATCACGATAAAATTTAAGATATGATAAAATTTATCATATTCTATGTTTGGTGCCTACTCAAGATATGATAAAATCTGATATAAATCAGATAAAATTATCCCATGAGAGAGGTGAATAAAAGTTGATAGGATTTCTAATATCCATATTAAGAAAATTATTTTTCTCAAATAATAAATTTCTTAAATTGAGAAAATTAAAAATTATTCGACTAAAAAAATTAAAAAAAATTAAAAAAATATTTTGATATATAAATAATATTTGAATCCTAATATAAGAAATTCAAAATAAAAAATAAAAAATAGTTATTTGAATTTAATCTTATTTTTGGTTTATATATTCAAATTTAATTCTATTTTAGAATATAGATTCAATTATTTATTACATATTTGATGTATTTTATTATTTTTTTGTATATTAGTATAGTTTAAAATTTAATAAAATTTTATTAGAGAGTGGTGGAAGGGGAAGAAGAAATAACAAAGAAATTAATTAAAAAAAGAGAGGAATATAAAATAATAAAAAAAAAATATGCAAAAGTGTCATGAGAAACTTTTACCATCTCCGTTTGTAAAATTTTTGGTTTATTTATATAAATATGTCGTTTATCATGACATGATGTGAATATATATTTAACTAAAATCACCAAATAATTAATAAGATACAGTAAAATCCTTGAATTTCATATCATATTCTATTTAGTCCTATCTGATTAGAGATCCGAATAACCAAACATAGCTTACATGATGAAAATCAAAAAGGCATTAATACTAATAAATTAATAAAAATACATTGGAAATATGTGTCCTTCCGTCCCAAAGTAATTACACACCACCACATATATTATCCCTACTTATAATCGCTCATTAGCAATTATTATGCTAAGTACAGTCGTAACTACACTTTTGAGATTTCGAACTTCCAATCCGCATACCGATCTTATCCACAAGTGATGACAACTCTCAAGGTCGCTATGTTACCTAATTGTTGTTCGGTAACTTTGTCTGTGATTGATATCTTCACTCCGTCTCCTTTATTTTCTTCCCCTATCCATTACTTAGCCAAAACTTTCTTAACTCACCGTCTACTTATTGTTAACAAAACAAGATTAACCAATTTCTATCATGCATTGATAATTGTATCTCATAATCATCGATGATCATTATTCATAGCCACTAATAAATTTTTCCATTATTGACGACTACGTCATGTCCCTATCAACGACCGTCATATAATTTGCCATTAATCGTAGCGAGTCTCATCATCAGGCGCTATATTCGTAAAAGGACATTAGAAAAAGCTCCAATAATAAGATAAACGGACATGAACGCGGAGAAAAATGAATGAATTATTTTTTATCAAAGAGAGAGATAAAAGAAAAGGAAAGGAAAGGAAAGGAAGACAAAAAAAAAAAATGAAAATAATAAATCAGGTGTTGATTAGTCTTTCTTCTGTCCTCCTCCCACATCTTGCGAGGTCGGATCCTGTGGCGACGAGATCTCTCTCTATCTTCGCACAGCGTCAGCGATCTTCCCCACCTGCTGCGTTCTGTTCTAGGCCCAGGGGGTAAAAGAACAGGAAGCGAAAACGTACGCAAAATGTCTTCTTTAGGAGGAACGATGGAGGAACATGGATCGTCGCAAGCGACTCTGTCGATGCTCGAATGACGTCTTCCTTAGGTTGTCGGAGCTTGAGAAGCGGCAACCCCTGATGGCGATGAGGATGATGTTTCTGCATTAGTCGATGCTTGTGGGTTGTTGTGCGTATCTGTCACCATGTATAAAACACCTCGTGAGAGAAAGAAAAGGGGTAGTTAGTTCTATCTAGTGCTCAACACATAAGATCTAATCCCGCAGAGAAGTTAACTGCAGATCCGGCGGGATCCTAGCACTCCACACGAAACCCATTTTCAACATCGGATTTTTCGCGTTCCCTGTAGTGCAATTTGCGCTTCAAGCGACAAGAAGCACAGAAGGATGGAGACCCGACTGCATTCCTCGGGGTCGACCGCAGGGATGATGTGGAAAACACAGTGCGAATGCAAGATCCACATTGAAGATCTTCTCCCCTTCCACGCCCCACCCCCTGTCGTGCATTCCCGAATTGACCCGAAATCATGTGATGGGTCATACTCACGAACGTTTTGACAGCTGTCCTTCACATGGCCTTTTGCGGGTTGCCTACCTGGCCTCGATTACTTGCGCACTCCCGTACTTATTCTAATTGCCACAAAATATCTTTTCCAACGTGATTTCGGCCGGTCATAAAGAAAAATGGAAGAAAATTTCGAACCATGTTCTGAACAGTTCACCGAAATAAACATGGAAAAGAAAATTATGACCCGAGAAAAAAGATGAGATTTTGATTACCTGCTGTGGGAGAAGTGAAGGGGAGCCGGAGAGGCTGGAGGGTTGGAGGGGGAGGAGGCTGGAAGGGGGAGGGCGGGCCCTCCGCGTGCGCAGGATAGTAGAGGTAGGAGGGTCCCGGGATACGGTGCGCCTGGGGCGAGGAGTAGGCTCCCCTCCCGGCAGCTTGCAGCGAGTAGCCGTAGTAGTACGGGGAGACACCCCCCATGGCGGATGTCGAGGCAGACGACCCCCCGTACATCTGCTGATAGTACTGCTGCTGCTGCTGCTGCTGCTGAATCGGGTTGTACATTGCCTGGTCCTCCGCAAGTACATTTAATCAATTTGATCAGCACGTGTTTTGACCCGTAATCCTTTCACTAATCCAATTTAATAAACATTGAGATTGAGAGAGATAAGAGAGAGAGAGAGAGAGAGAGAGAGAGAGAGAGAGAGAGAGACTCACTTGGTGGTATCCATATTCAGGAGGGTAAGTCGAGTACCTGAAAGCATCACAATTCATGGCGATTAAACGACTAATCAGGAAAAGAGATTAATCTCTGCGATGATAAAACATGGCACACGAGACAACTTTGGCTCTTGCAGCCTCTGTTGGAGTTGGGTCGTACCATGTTTGAAAGAACTGTTTCAGTGCGAAAGATAGCAACTTTCAAGAGACAAAGGGACAATGATGATGCACAGAGATGATGATGGAAGCGAGAGTTCAATGAAACTGTCGAGAACGCCATTCGACCGCCCATTGGTGCTCCAGGAGCACCAGAGCTTGTGATCGGAAGTTCACAGGGAAAAAGAGCACAGTACTTTTTCCGGACGGGTTGTCCTAGGCCACGCTGAACCAGCACTCATGTTGTCATGTTCCGAGACCAGGAAGTCCTGCAACGCGGTACTCAGCCGTTTGCCCTTGTACAATGGAAGTGGGATTACGTCTGTGGAAAAGCAGACGCACTTGGAAAGGTCGAGAAAGTTTTCGCTCAAAGTCATGGCCACCAAGGATTCAAACTCGTCTTGAAAAGTAGTGATTGAGAGGGTTTTGTTAATGAGTGCCTCTGGATATTTATGAAGCCTCTGTGGAATAAATGCTGAGGTTGTGTTGCATCTCTTGTGTCATGTGTAAGTACCACATTATAATGCGATATTTCAAAACTTAATAGTACTCTAAAATCACATGATAATATCTAACAAAGTAGTATTTTCTTTCTTTTAGGGCATTGATTGTGTATGACATGAGAAGATAGTGCTTTCTAAATGACAAACTTTATTCTTTTCGGATGTTTAACAAATGCCCTCATAACATCATTGACAAAATTCTTCCGAATCAATTATGTTGATCTAATACTCCAGAGAGACTCCACTAACATGACCTTTTTGGGCAATTCTTTGCACCGGATGAAAATGCTCAACCGGTCGGCCATTCCGACCATCTGAACATTCAGACTTCCAAATGTCTCTTTCCTGGTTTTTAATTAGTTCGCAAGCTTATTGCAGGTTACGGCAAGGTTTTTAGTTGTCCCTAACTCTAACTCATCCTATCAATACTAAGTCAATCCAAACATGAAAGAACTTCAGTAAAATCCAGGCAGCACCACAACCGGTTTTTAAGCTGGTATCAATATGTATGTGTTCTGCCATGGTTATCGGTAACTTGCTGGTGCATTGATGACAAGCCATCCCACACAAAAGTAACTAAGGGAAATACTTTCTCTAATTCAACTTCTACGACAAAAATAACATGTAAATTTCTTACGACATACATGGTAGTTAGAATCAATCATACTCTCGAACTTTGGATAGAAACATATTTTGTATGCTTCAGGGACTAGGGATTTTTCTTCTCACGACATTACTTTGTTAATTAATCTCTTAACCCCAATCTTAACTCACCCCAAGCATAACCAAAAAAGAAAAAAGAAAGGAAGGAGTAAATACTAATTAATAAACTCTCTAGTGGCAGGAACTAACGAGGGATGCACATGTGAATCTTTATGCTGGTCAGAGAGAGAGAGAGAGAGAGAGAGAGAGCACTGTCAATCTCTACCCTCTCCCCTCTCAGTTACAATTTCAATACCCGGTCAACTCTGATCGATTGTTTCAATGCTGACAACAACCGTACACTGCGAATGTAATGTAGTGTTCATCACATCCCACGTTAAAAATCACAAAAAAGAAAGTAGACATATGGACGACGCACACGCGAAACGGGGCATTGAGAACAGTGAAGATGTCTGGCGCCGTGCTATGTAGCATGGACCATTTTCTCTCTCAGGGATACACGGCCAACCGCTCGCATGATGACGAGTGAGTACCCCAGAAAAAGCAAACGACCCTTCTTTTAAACCACGAAAACATAATAGATGCATGTGCGCGGATGGATAAATGTGCAGATGGAGAGGGATTGATCAAGAGGGCTGACCCGTAAGGCGGATAAACGAACGGCGGCGGCGGCGGCGGCGGGGGCTGCAGCGACGTCGCTCCTCCGCTGTAAGGTATGGCGCTGCCGGGCGCCGGCGGTGCTCCACCTTGGTAGGGGTAGTTCCCACCTTGTGCTCTCCCTACAGTGGTCCACAAACATGTTGAGCTTCTTGATAAAGGATAGACAATTAAGGCATTCTTAATCGCAGGCATCACATGTTTATCATTCGATGCTCGCAATCTGCGGGACTCTTTTAAGAAATCTCGCAGAGTTTCGATATCAAAACGACAAGCGATTGAGGCACTGTAATGGTTAAATTAATAATAAACCTCGCGGCGGCGAAGGTCGAGGTCTGCCCATGGAAGCAATGTTGCAGTTTGCTCTTCTTCCATCTATGACCGGGTTCGGTTCGACACAAGCCCTTCTCGCTGATTCCGGGTCACGAAACGTCACCTTAAATTATGTTTTTCCCGTGCGGAAGGAAAAGGCACGAAAGTATTCCCATCAGTTTCTACGGACAGATGGTCGGATGACAAAGGAAAAAAGGACCAGTAACTTACAAATCCGTAGCCTTTCGACTTGCCGGTGTTCTTGTCAGTGATGATGACGGCCTCGAGGATCTCCCCGAACTGCTCGAAGTAGCGGCGCATGTCCTCGGTCGGGGTCTCCCACGCCAGGCCTCCGACGAAAACCTTGGTCAGCGTGGTGTCCCCGAACTGCGATCGGTGGTAGTGCGGTGGGTAGGCCATCGTGGTGGCGCGAATGTCATCAAAGAGGAGGAGCTTCAGCTTCAGCTTCAAACTAGGGATGCGGGCGCGCGTGTTTCTTTCTTCTTTCTTCTTTCTCTTCAGTCGCGGTATCTTCTCTTCCACCTCATCTCGCCCCACGACGTCTCATCGCCCGCGCACGCCTTGAACTCCGCCGCCGTCCCCTCCTCCATTCAGCTCATTCAGGAATCGTTCTGTTGATGTTAGGGTCTGCGATCGTCGCCGTTCTTGAAACTAGACGCGAGTAGGTCAATTAAAAGAACAAAGAGCACCCGCTGTGGATGTGAGAGAGAGAGAGAGACAGAGAGAGAGAGAGAGAGAGAGAGACAGAGAGAGACGGAGAGAGAGAGAGATCCGACAGGCGCAAGCGCTAATTTGCTGGCCGAGCTGAGGGAAGAGGGAGAGGGTGGGGTTTGTATATGTGGGAATGACAGCTGCTCGAGTGAGGCACTTTTGAGAGAGAGAAGAGAAGAGAAGAGAGAGAGAGAGAGAGAGAGATAGAGGCCTCACTGGCTGATGTATTAATTTACGCACCCCATCCTCCAATCAATCAAGGTTCAGTTTTTTCTCTCTAATGTTTTGACCCTCTCTGGGCTGGTCTCTCGTGTTGTTTCTCTCTGTTATCTTCTGGGTTTTGCCCCCCTTCACTCCTCCTGCTTTATCTTTTAGCAAATTAAGTACTTTAATCAACCCTTTTCTCTTGCCATGTCACATGGCTTCCTTTTCATCTTTTATTTTTCTTGCATAGGTGGTGGAAATTCTCACTTATTGACTGTCGGTAAATTGGATCTACCGCCAGACTTGACAAGACTTCCGATATGAATTTCCAAAGTTGGATCAATTCTATCCGATACATTGGTAATATAAAAATTTCATACAAGATTTCTTGTCAAACATCATTCTATTGTTATAACTCAACATTCAATGAGAAAACATGGTACCCCTTTTTTTCTTTCCAAAAGAGCTCGTAATTTTTGTTCAAGCTTGATCGACCATAGTGGTCATTACTGGCTAGTGCACGAATAACACGCGTCAACGTACGATGATGCTTGTGAATTGATGATCATACACATGCTAAGACCATACGGCGATACCGAAAGACACTGATTTACCCTCTCTTTTTAACTCAATCAGACAAACAACATTGCTCATGGGTTAACTTTTATGCTTTTTAATCTTCCATCTCTAACCAACGAACTCGCCTCCCTCTCTCCGCGGGACCCGGTTACAGATCAATATGCCATGGATCCTAGAGATCAATCATCATGAATTTGTGCGGGGAGGTTTTTGCCATTGCTCGACAACCAATAATTGATCTTCATTTCCTGTGTAGTGCGTGATTGGGTACGTCCTTATGAACTCGACGGAGGAGGAGAGCATCGACGGATTACTGCTCAAGGAGGGCCTGCCGGAACGTTCTTCTTGCGGTCAAGGTCAAATGATTGATCGTTTCTCTCTCGATCGCATCGAGGGATAGATAGATAGGAGACGAAGACGATGCTGTCCCCCTGCGCGTAAAGGCGTCTGTGGCTGTCAGCCGTGATGCAAGGGGTTTCTTGTCCCCCTTCAAATTGATTAATCCCTCGTCCAACGACGATGACGACAGTTCACATTCAATCATGGTTTCTTTCGCGTCGCGTTTAGGGGCATCCTTGATGAAACTCTCGCTCGCGTCGCCCCCCTCGAGCTGTCACATAATTGCAAAAGCGAACTTAAATATGCGTAGGTATGGTAGGAAAGTTAATGACCTCATCAAAGGGTTTGCCTTGAATATATATATATGTAGCTCCCCCTCATTGAATCATTAATCCAGTTTCGGAAGGATATGTGGGTGCCACGTTGGCTTCGATCTCATCTCTTATACTAGTTAGGGAAATGTAGTTAAGGTGAAATTTTTGTTCATAAGATCATCTTAGGAAAATCACACCCTTAATTGTGAATTTCCATCCTTCATGATATATTTGCGTTACATGATTAGGACATTTCGAGAATAAGAAGAAGTGGTCGCCTAGAAAAATGAATCCTTACTTTCATTCTTTTTCACTATGTACATACACATACGCACGGGATATCGACAATTTTACTACTAAGGCATAAGATAAGACCGTTTGAGGCACAATTTAGGTGAAGAGACTATGACATGATTCCAATGAATGCTCCCCTCCTTCATCTTAACATGTCCCTCGCTTTTTTTTGCCTTTCTCCCTGTCATTGCCTTGGAACAGCTTAGGCGCACAACAACGCACAGCTCAGCTCATCTCAGAGCATATTCCGATGCTTCTTTGACCCTGATATTTACTCCTAGTTTTGACCGGTCTTGTGTGTTTTTATTATTATTATTCTAGGGTTCATAGGCGGGCAAGACATCCGCCGACCTTCCTCAGGCCCAAATCCAACATTCCCACATGACCCCATGTTATTACCGGCGCTTTCGAAGTTACAACATGGGTAAGCTGTTATCCGCCAACTTCCAAACGACAAATGGAGATCGAATAGGACAGTTTGAGATGTCCTCTAGAAAAAAACTAGATTATCCTATGCAAAGAAACGAAACCCTAGAAAAGGTGATGGGAGATCCATGTGACATGGGCGGTTTGCGATGGAAACAAGATTACCGAACCGGGAGAAAAATCATTCCTCGGTCAAAACCCAGAAGGAGAAAAAGCTGTTTCTTAGGTAAGCACACTGTGTTATCGCATTATTATTATTATTATTATTATTATTATTATTAGATTATGTACTGATGGCTGACCACTATGTTGTCCATTAGCCATCAGGTAAGGCTTGGAATCAGTACTCGGCCACGCATTCTTAACTGGAAAATGCATGCTTTGTCAGAGTTTCCTCCATCCTGGGCCCCCATTGGTCATTCATCATCCCGTCGTCACCACCATGTGAAGCTTACCTCAAGAAAGGCGCAAAACCCGGAACGAAAGTCAACTTCGGTACGACGGGACCAGACTCAAGACGGTCGACGAGCGAGTCAGATCCTTGGAACTTGGGCTGCGGGCGACGATGGGCGACCCTCGAAGGAAATTTGAGGAGATGAATAGCAAGGGGGAGGCTCTGATGCAGGATTCGAGCTCCTCCTCGTGGTTGGGTGAGGAGATGCCAAAGGTATTCCCAGTTGTGCCGAGTCCTCGACCATGAAAGAGTAGAGATGGCCGCAATGTATTGAGAGGAAAAAGCAGACGCCCGGTTTCGGCAATTGTCAGCTCAACCATCTCGAAGTATCTTGGTTCAAATTTAGTGAGGAAACGTGCCGTCGATTTGGAGAGACGAAGTACATCTGATGCGATAAGCTCTAACAACATATTTCAATGTGGTTAGGACGTCTTGTATAGTTCATCTAATTGGAATACGCAGGTCTACTTTTCTCGATACGTGGCCTTTGCAATTTCTTCTTTTCCAATGATTGATAGTAAAAGTCGGTCTATCTAGAGATCCTAAGAACAGAAAAGGTTTGGAAATGGAGTTCTTTCGATGCAACTAGTAGGGCCAGCACCATAGTACATAATCATGTCACGTTTGATGTGCAGAGCTTGATGGCAATGGTTTACAATTGAATCGGGTATTGAAGTACACATCCTAATACACTTTCCCTGTACATTGTATTTTGCTTCCCGGTCATGTTATAGACGAACAGCGTCTAACATGATCAAACTCTATTCATGAGAAAAAGCACATGAAGTAACGACATTTGATATGAATGGGCAGTGAACAAAAATATTGAATAATAGTTGTAAGTTCATAGTCCTTGTTGATTCCACTATTGTAGTGCTTTCGTACTTGAAACTCATGTCCCTAGGTAAAATATTGAATAGATCTTGTTCTAGTTACGCTGTCATTACTACAATATATTTTGTGTAAATTCTCAAATCGCGAGCAAAATAAAGTAGCATGGATAATAAATTCTCCGAGTACTCTCTCTTTGAAATTTTGTACGGACATATGCAACTCGACTTGTCGTCCACACTCAAATATCTTGGCCTAAATGCTTATCTTTACTTTACGTACTGGATTTTGTTAAGAAATCCTCCGTGACACTTGTCATATGACAAATCAAAGTAGTTTTATTATATTAATACCGAAGGAAGCGGACGTCCAGATTCTTGTACTTGATTTGCTTTCTCAACGTGGCTTAGCTCGAAATTATCATTCGAGCAAATAATCTCTTGAGCTCGTACAATTATGATCAAGCTCTTCCATCACTAATTCTAGCATCGACATCGCATGGTCTACAAATCATGTCGATCAAATATGTTAAAGTCATCATGACGTGCGCCCCACATGATTAGCGGTTCATATAGGCTTTGGTCTACATAATCTATAAAACGTGCAACAACTTGTACAGCTTCTCATCCATTCGAGCGGAGACGAGCTCTATGGGCTCGAGTCTACTATGATTACAGCGCAAGAGGGAGATAACTCGCTCGCGCTATATCAGCTGCCAGCTTTAGGGACGAAGACAGCTATTAAGGACGACTCCCTCCCCCTGTCTCCGTCCTTCTCTCTCTCTCTCTCTCGTATAGTTTTCAAGGGCAATGTGCGAGTCCCGTGAAGTGGCAGAAGATTCAGTCCTCTTCCACGTGGGGTCGCATCGCTTGCCTCTCGATGTACATGAGCTGTCTTTCCATCTTCCTTTTTCCCTCCAACGCACACTCGCCTTCCCAACCATAACCTAAACCTAAACATAAACATAAACATAAACATTACATCTCTCTCTCTCTCTCTCTCTCTCTCTCTCTCTCTCTCTCTCTCTCTCTCTCGCTATCCATGTTTTTGGCAGGGCACTACTAGACTGACCAACCCCACTATCCCTTATCATCCACCGCCACTCCTGCAAGAACCCACCAATCAAAATGGCCACGCCAGTGTGCGTGCGCGCTTTCCCCTCTCTCTTTTTCCCCCCATTTTTAAAAGCTGCCGTGCTTGCCAAAAGAAAAGGGAGAAAAGGAGAGAGAAAAGAGAGGGAGAAAGACCTTCTGCTAGTTGCGTCAACTTGCGCTTTTTCCCCCCCCTACGTATACAGAAAGGAGATATGATCTCTCTTCTGTCGCTCCTCTGACTCCTCCCACTTACGGTAGTCGAATGCCTCGTGCGTGCTTCCCCCCCTCCCCCTCTTTCTTCTTTCCCTTCCTTTCTTTTTTTTATAATCCTTCTTCTTTCTTTTCTTTCTCGTGAAGAAGATCATGATATCTGTTGACGCGATTATCAGAGCTTTAGCTTTCACTTTCTCGCACTTTCCCTTGTGCTCGCTGCCCCAGTCGCCTTTGATCACTCCCCAAAGGCCAGACACGAGTCGCTTTCTACCGAGCCATCTTTCGTGCATGAAACCAAGAAAAGATCTTGGGTGCTGATTCGCTTCATCCACGACTCGATCTGCGCGATGATCTGTACTTTTAAAGCGAGATATACACCTCGGCGTGCATTTCGCCCATCTTTCCTACGCGATTCACTTAGATCGGTATAACGAATTCGGGTAGTGCGTATTTGGAGCGGAAACGAGTGGCCACTTTTGGGGAACACGAGGGCCATCGGGACTTCGCCACACATTCTGTGCCGGCAGCTGAACTTTGTCCATTGGATTAGTAAAGTTGATAGCAAGACGGGAAAGAATTCTTTTTTTTTTTTTTTATCAGTCATATTCTATTTTTACTCTATACTCACTTTCAGACTTTTGCCTTCTTCTTGCAGGGCGTGGGAGTCGAAATCCACTCCTGAAACTTACGCGTCTCCTCCCCATCCCCCCTACAAAGGTGGGGATTTGAACCCCTCATCTCCCCTTTCTATGTTGGAAGGATGGCCACTGGAGCGAATCCCAGTGGATCGAGAAAGAATTCAATGGCTTATAACTCTTAACTCTAATCCACCTAATGACAACGTGCCTTCCACTACAATGAATGACTCATTTGTACTTTTTTTCTTCAATTTATTTAAGGACCACATGCTCGAGCCCTTGAAATGGAAAAGGAAACGGGTGCCTTAAAGTCTCACTTTCATGCCATGCATATAGTGTTGGAAAAATATGGCTTCGAATTGGGTGGAACAATGAAGACGGATATTCAGAGTACTCAAGTCGGATTTTGAGGCGTGATATCACTTTTTTTAAGGGTTTATTTGCCCCACAAAGTTGTTAATGGTCACCAACAAAAATCCTCTAGGATACAATAAAGTCTCTAATGAGAATACTAGATAACCATTCTAATATTTCTCCATGATCTCTTTAGGAAACAATCGAAAAATTGTCTGTAGTTTTTTTAGAAAGAAGACTCGAAAATGACCACCTTTTTTCCTTTCGAAAATTGACAAGTATATATATGAAATAGTCTTGCAACTCTTCGTGAAAATTGCCAAAGAATGAACAAACACGTCCTTTAGAAAATTGTTCAGATAAACAAATGCGACTTTTCGGAAAAAATTGAAAACTGAACAATTACAACCCTTCGAGAAAAGTTGCAAACCGAATAAGTACTTTTCCAAAGGTTGTCTTGAAAAAACACAAACAAAATTCGAAATAATCATTTTTAATTTTTTTAAATAAATAAAATTTCGAATTTTCATTTTATATTTCATTTCCAAAAATTCTCAAAATAAAAAGCAACCTTTGTATTGATTAAAAAATTAATAACGTAAAAAAATAACAAAGGGATTAATGCTAATTAAACTGCGGGCGAGCGTACTAAGTGCACCAAAAAATCGGGCATATGATGGGATCTAGCCCCACCCAATCATTCCTTTAAGTACATAAAGGAAATCCCACACTTTTAAATTGGCCCACTTCCTCCCACTCTTCCTATGTGGGATAAGGAAAAAACACTCAGTTTGTTTTGACAAACAAACCTCAAACATTTAGCTTTTCCAGCATCGAGTCTTTGAAATTATAGTTCTGCAAGTGTTCACGAGAATGATACCGCTTATAGACCTGAGAAGATGATGGAATAGGAGATGACCTTGACTCCGCACAGGATGAGATCTCCTACCTCCGCCGGCGTCCAATGCACCTTGGGAAATCTTAACCTGATCATTGATGCATTTATGGTGAAACCCGCGGTTTAGATGGAAGGGGCATCAAGTCACCTTATTTGCTAATTTTGCAAATAGCCATGTCATCACGACGCAAGAGTCACGTAAGCCTGACGTGGTCAAGGAATTGGGCTCTCTGCAACATACAACATTGCTCGATATATTGTCTGAAAGTGTCCGCTTAGTGTGCATGTCTGTTTTCGTGCGCGAATGCGTGGAGAGAGAGAAAGAGAGGACTACTTCTAGTCCTTATTAGAAAGAATAAAACGCTTCAATTTATTTCCTCCCGACTAATTATTGCACACGTCGAAAGAGGAACATGTGAAGACTTATTTTCATTGAAGACGAACTGCTCGTTGGTTTATTAGTAGATTTCCGATCGAATTATTAAATCAGTTAGAGGAGGAGGGGACACCAACGGGGTGGTGGCGCAGTTGGCTAGCGCGTAGGTCTCATAGCTTTCTGAGTAATCCTGAGGTCGAGAGTTCGAGCCTCTCTCACCCCATTCCCCTCCTTTTTTTCCCGGTTCAGTAGGGAAGAAGAAGAAGAAGTTCCTTGACAATTTTGCCTCCTTCCTTTTTTGTTCCCGGTTCAGTAGGGGAGAAGAAGAAGTTCCTTGACAATTTTGCCTCCTTCCTTTTTTGTTCCGCTGTGATTCGAGCCATAAAACATAATTTAACAGAGGCATTGATTGAATTTCGACTGGACCCCATTTTACTCCATTCTAGTTTCAATTCCCGTGATCAAGGTTTGGATTGATTGCTCGTCTATGACTTCAAGATTTCACCATGGTGCCGAGTTTGCATCGTAACTTAAAGGCTTTCTTACTCAAGATTTTTCGTTACCACCTTCGGTGCTTGTCCTGTTTATGGAGCTACATCGCTCGCTTGGGTTGTTGTGGTAATTTCAAGTTGTACTTTTTTTTTTCTTTTTTTTTTTCAATTTCAAGTTGTACTTGAGTATATAGAAATATTGTGAGGTTCAATCAGCAAAATCCGACCTTAGCTCAGTTGGTAGAGCGGAGGACTGTAGTGTGACCCACAGCTTATCCTTAGGTCGCTGGTTCGAATCCGGCAGGTCGGATTCTTTTTTCCCTCTTTTTAATTTTTGGTTTTTATTTTTGAGCCTCTTGTGATTCAATTTCGGATATGGGCGCTAGATGTCCCACGTTTATATATATTATTAGGTTGATTCCCTTCTCTTTTTTTTTTGGTCGGAGGTTGATTCCCTTCAAATATATGATCATGCTAGTCTTTGAATGACTCCCTCAAATACCGGTATTTCTAGGCTAGAATCGGCTCTCATTGCCCTTGCACCTAGACCTGTGAAAAAAATTTCACGGTCCATTTTCTAACCCATATTTGATGAGTTAAGTTATTAGATAGATCTATTATATTTAGTAAATATGTCATAAATAGATTTATAATAGTAAAACTCAAAACAATACGTGTGGTAGATGGATTCACAATTTTACTTAAACCCAATCCATCTATAGGAAATGACGCTCACTTTCTCATTTCATGCTCTCACTTTAGTTTGGATACGAATTCTCTAGATTAGATTAAATATGAAACTATTTTAATAATATAACTCAGATCAAGTATGGATTGAGTTAGATATGGATTACTTGATTTGCCTGGCATGAAAACAGGTTAAATAGATTAATTTGAATCAAACCATGTTTTACTTGGCCCGACCTGCCCAGCCCATTTGATGAATCTACCTGTACTTGGCTGAAGATAAGTGTGGATGGGAATGGACGAAATGAAAGAATCTTGTCTGGCCACCTTGGATCTTAAAGAACCAGTCTGGAAAATAACAATCATCCTTTCTTTGTCCTCTTATCTTTTGGTGGACAGAGTCGCTTGGACACATACCGGGCTCGACAAGCCCCGACATTGCAACGAGATTAGGCCCCAGGGCCCTTCAATCCGGCAAGAAATGTTCCTGCACTTCTGGCTGCAGTTCAAAAATACTTTCTGCAGAACCACATAACCCATGTTGGCATCTTCAGCAATAACGCTACAGGTCACATCTAGTAAAATCATGTTCTGTAAACCGAGCAATGCATACAAAAATTGGCATATCAAACATGGTAAGCCGGGCATTCTACATAAGTTCAACGGCGTCTGCACACTCGTTATGCTGATTATGTAAAAACAACTTTAACATAACCGGCTGTATATTCTTCCGAACCTGGTATTATTCTCAACGCAAGGACGTAGAGGATACATTTGACATTCGAAAGTACTCGGGATAAACATCAATCACCATAAACATAAAGACAGAGAAATCAATCTCCAACGATGACCAAAGGAGATGAAACAGACAGCAAGGCTAGCCAGAGCGAGTTTTTCCTGAACCAAACTTGACATCCTGGCGAAGTAATCTTCTACAAGGCAGCATTTTGAGAACATGGTGACCTTGAAAACTCATTTCAGGAGACAAAAGTCATCTACCTCAGAAAGGCAAACCATCCATGTGCGGTTGAAACAAGTGCAGATTATGCATTTTTGCGAGCCGAATGGTGGTGGGAATGGCTCTTTGACTTGTTCTTGCTCTTATGCCCAACACTGGTGCTGCTCTTGTTGAGTCTGGAGGAGAGCGACCCACCTTGGCTCGATCTCTTTGTTGCTTTTCTATATGGACCCCGGCTACTGCTCCCCAGTGCGGCTTTTGCTACACTATCAGTGAGTACATCTCGCGCCCTCTGTTGCTTAATGGGCTGCTTGTTGAGATAGACGAGCTTCGGAAGGAGACTGCAAACTGCCTTGCGGAGTTGATCATTGCTGATGTTGCTATGAATTGGATTTCCCAAGAGGTTCAGAGCTTGCAATGAATTGTAGTTAGCCACAAGCTGACCGAGAGCTTTTGTGGTTGCTATTTTGTTGAAACTGAGGTCCAAGACTGTTAACTTCAACAGCCTATGAAGACCCTCGACATCACTGATCTTGTTCCCGGCGAGGTAGAGCTCCTTGATAAGCGTACAGTTCGAGAGCCCTAGCACCAGTGGAAATTTAGAGTCCAATCAGAGTCATGTTAACCAAGCATTGTCATAAAGAGTTCTAAAAAATTGGAGACGGTACAACTTTTCTGTTGTATCACATAAGCAAAAGGAAAAGCTATTTACCATGTCCGATTCGAGAGATGCGGTTGTAGCTGAGGTCAAGTATATGCAATCTGGTAAGTTCCCTAAGCCCTTCAATGGCATTGATTTGGTTTCTTGATAAGTTGAGTACATGAAGCCCCTTCGGCAGCGAACCCGGAGAAATGCGAACTGCAAAAGAGATAATCATTGGATCAGCACATAGAAGCTACTATTGGTAATATTTATGGAAAAAAAGTTGTTCTTAATGGACATCTTACCTATGCAATTGCCTGATAAGTTGACGGATTTGAGACTAGAGAAAAGAGACATGGTGGGAATAACTTTCAACCCCATTGCAGATATGTGAGCCACAGTGGAGGAAGAATTGAGAGTCTGGATGACGCTATTAGCATGCAGCATCTCTTCTGAGAGATTAATATCCTGACGCCTATGCAATTGCACGGCACTCCTTGTCAGAGATCTGATGGTCTCAGGCGAAGGCGGGTAAATGACAGCCTCATCACTGTTCTCAGCATCATCAACTGCAATGGAGGGCTCAGTGCATAGATCATTCACCCACTCATCTACTCTTTTGAATGATGAAGATTCTGCAGGGAAGGCAACCCACTGGTTCTGAGGCCATAGGCCAGAAGAGCCTCTGAAACCATCCCAGGCCTTTTTCTCATTCTTATCATCATATTCAACTTGATTTATGGATTCACCTGTGAATGATCCAGGTGATTCCATCTTGCCAAACTTGAATGCCCTATTAGGCTCAATAGTGTCAGAAGAGTAACCTCCTTGCTGGTTGATAGCAGCCAATGCAGAAATTGGCTTTGATTTTGTATTCTGAGGCTTTTGCAGGTTTCTGTGGCTCCAGAGGAACAACTTCCACCACAATCTCCTACTTCTCGAAGGAAGAACCTGGCTAGACGAATGCTTCTTTAACATTACTTTATCAGCACTGAAACGTGTCATCACTGATGCTGGGCTCCCTGGATTAATATCCTTCCTCATGCTTCGCGACAAATCCTTCAGCTCTTCGAATGACTGAGATTTAGATGGAGGCATTTGATCTGCTAGCGTCCTCATCACCTCCCTTGTTTCTAGATCAGAACAAGAGCGCTTAAGCTTTGGTGAATCCCAGAACTCTGCCTTCCTCATCCCCGGATCACTAAGATGTCCACCTTGAATCATGTCATTATCCCTTTCCACAAAAATTTCAGATTTAACCTCTGGTGTATCCACATCGGTGTAAAAAAGATCACCAGATTTCATCTTTCCCTTACTTGAATGAGATTCTTCTCCGACCAAAATATTAGCTTCATGCGATTGAAGATCAAAATCAGATAAGTCCCTCTTAATGGAGACGTGCTCTTCATGCTCGTCTTCCCCCTCATATGCTACCTCAGCTGAATCAACCACAGCTGGCCTCTCATCACTCACAATCTTAACATTGTATTGAGAATTTTCGTCGACACCGAAAGGAACTGGCATACTGAAAGTTGTCAATTTCAACTCATCAGTCTTGTTAGGTTTCGCTGGATGTTCGAGAGTCACTTGTACTGCTTTATCATCCTTATCAAGGGTCTTTTCCTCATCAACCTATATACAAGGGATCAAAAGGGTAAAGTCAGCAAATATCTTAGAAAGGCAAAAGAAACCTCAGAGACCAAATCAATTTTCAATGAACAATTAGCCAAAATCTCACCTTCTTCTTCCTCCCCACGAACAAGGAAAAGCAGTTGAACTTAGCCATCACCCGATATTACGAACAGTATCTTGAAGGTACGACCGAGCTAAAAAGAGAAGCTAGTGAAGCTATGTTAGCTAATATATATTTCTCTTACTCCCTCTCCAAACCGAATGATATTGGAACTCTTTCCTCTATCCAAATGATGGTCACATCTCCGCCGACTTTCGTCGACGGAACTCTTTCGATCAGATGCTCTTATGTCGAGATCACATCAGAGACAAGATCAAATTCAAGCGTTAACCATAATCAATGGGGAGGCACCACACCAGAAAGCGAGCGAAATCGATATAGGACTGAAGCCCAGAAAGCGAAGGACTGACGCCTGCTCTGGCTCCAGAAAGTGCCACTACAGCGTAGGCCAGAGTTGTAATCGCAGCAGCTTCTCTCCAGAAGCTTCACTGAACGGTTCCTCCAAACCCTCCCTGCTTAGGCACCATTAACGACAGACGAAAAAGCATAAGGACATAATCCTACAACCCAGCGAACAAAATTCAAAAGAATAGACCGCGCAAGAAAAAAAAAAGATCGAGTTTAGCGGATTCCGCCACAATTGAGCTAAAACCCATCTTTCCCATAACAACATAGCTCCCAGAAAAGAAGCCGACCCAGAATTCTCGAGGCTACACATAAGCAATTTTGCCTCTCAACCGACAAGAACTGGCCACAAGTTCGGTTCTTGTCGACGAATGCCAGGCCGAATTTTCAAGAAAGAGCAAAGACGTTCCCTCCCCCCTAAAAAAACCGAAACATACCCACGATTCCGCAACACTCGTCTCGAATTCGAGGAGCAAAAGATCGGACGCCGGCCGAAAGAAACCGTACCTGGAGAAGCTGAAGTTTGCCAGATTGCGATGAACACCGATCCTCCGAGAAGAGTCCTCGCTCCGGAAGCAACCAATTGGACAGAGCTCACCGCCGTAATCGCGCAGATCACGCGGAAGGTACCCACGTCCGATATATATAGGGAGAGAGAGAGAGAGAGAGAGAGAGAGAGAGAGAGAGAGAGAGAGAGAGGGAGAGAGAGAGAATGTGGTGGTGGTGGTGGTGGTGGTGGTGGTGGTGGTGGTGATGGTGAAGGTGGAGGTGGTGGAGGGAGAGGGGAGCTGGAAGATGGTAGAAATAACTTAGGCTTATTCTGTAAAAGACGTACGCGCATGCCACCCGGTCTCCCCTACCCTCTTCATATTATATATAAATATATATACACAATACAGATAGGAAAAATAATATAATAATGGCAAGTTCATTATAGGAAATATTATATTATTTACCTTCCTGTTCAAAAAAAAAAAATTATTTACCTTCCAATATTCTAGACATGTCCCGAAGATTTGCTAAACGCCCCCATCAGAAGAGAATATCGGCCCCCGGGGTCGTTTGCCACCCGTGGCTGCCGTCCGAAAATCGAAATTAAAAAAATATATTGGGGTTACGTCTAAATAAACCGATTTTCCTCTTTTTTTTTGTGTGTGGAATTCCTTTGGATAAAATACTTGCCCACGCGCGTATAAAATACTTTTGTGAAATCTGGGGATGTTGACGGACGCATATATAATTATAGAGAAATTCGAAGGAAAGTCATATAGATGATATTGAGAGATTTGTTTTTCAAAGTCGTGTTTAAATATGTGGTCAAAATAAAATATAGTGTCCGAATTTTTACAAAAAAAAAAATTAGGTATATATATGAGATGATTTTAACTTTAAATGCCGCTCAATATGTTTCTTCGATAATGTTAAAGAGTGGCGTATTTAACTTAAGAGGTAACTAGATAGCCTGCTAATAAAAAAGAAAAATTGTTCTCAAACTAGCATGTTCGTGTACATTTATCTCAAATTAATTTTTTAAGAATTTTTTAACAACACCAAAATTTGTTTGGAGAAAATGTGTTGCGGGCATGCCGATTTGAAAATTTTTGTGATAAGAAAAGTAATTTAGGGTAATTGTGGCACGGACGTACAAATTTAGAATGTATGATATTTTTGTGTTATTAACTCAAGAAATTAATATGGAAAAAAATCAACTTTACATAGGATTTGGAGAGCAAAGGGAAATAAAAGTACGGCCCGTATAAGGTTGCGTTATTTAAACGCATAAGAAAAGAATTTGACCCTGAAAGACAAAGATAGAAGAGAGAACAAAAGAAAGAAAAAAGAGAACAAGAATCGTGGAATAAACCAGCCAAATTATAAAGTTTCAAAAAAATAATAATAAATAAAAACAGCAAGCGCGCATCTCGAATGACCAGCTAATTATTGGGTTAGGTGCGTCAACGTTAATTATTTGGTTACATTTGGTGTGTTTATGGCATTGAATGGTGGGCCAATAGGAGAACGCCACGTACTGCGCTTGTTGTGCAAATCGCTCGCGCTCGTGACCTCTTTTATGAAATAATTATGGGGGACCATTTGCAAATGTAGGCCCTGAATCAAGAGAAATTGTTCATTTCGACCCCTTAAATTACTGGAGAGTGTTGATGTATTTCAAATAGCATAAAAATTTCATTCATAATCACAATATCAATCAAAGTCAATTGCAATCCACAAAACCGATCGAGAGATACCACTTTACATTTAGATTATCAAATTAGGGATATGTTTGTTGACATATATGCTTGAGATTCAGGACATTTGTTTGGATTATAATTAATACACTTAATTGGGATTGTGATTAATTAAATCAATTTAGGATAAGATTTGATACACCTAGATTAGGGAACATATTTTTTCATTTTCATTAATCATCCTTTGTATTATATATTTGTATTCTTGTACAAACAAAAGTTGCATCAAGTAGAAGTGCATAGTACACGACATTCATCTCCTACTCCCTTCTTCTCTTCGTGCCCTCCTTTTCCCTTTCAAGTTGTGACATGGTATTGCTTTCTCTACATAGCTTCCACACCTTTTCTGATTGCCCTCTAGATAATATTGCATCCTTTGTTGTTGTAGAAACACTAGCTTGCAAAACAAGGTTAGCACTCTAGTGTAGGAATTAGTATCTAAATACTCAAAAAAAATAAAAAATCACTCCCTTACCAACACCACGACTAAAGACTATTCATCAACTTTAAAGGACTAGTCTCTAGAAGATTTAACCCTACAAGGAGATTCATTAATCCAAGCCTACCTTGGATTTGCTTATTAAAATTGTGAACCGGGAGCAACGGATTTAGGCCCGGCCCCATTAGGGACAACCTATTTCGGGCCAGCCCATTTTTGGGCAATCTATTGCAAGCCAGCTCGTTGTAGGCCAGTCCATCCAGTGACTGCCTATCCACATGGGAACCAGCCCGTGGTTCTATGGGCTAGCACAAATAGGCCTAACAAGCCAAAATCAGGGAGAGCAACCTAGTGGAGGCCCACCAACCTCATTCGAGGCAAGCCCAGCCACCGGGTCAAATTTGTACAATGCAAGTCATACATCCCGGTTGGGTACAAGTGGTATGGGAACAGATCCCTACCTGTTTCCTTCCACACTAGATCGTCACTGCTAGCGGCTAGCTAGAGCTCGATGACCTGTTTTACATGTCGAGCACCGATAAACTGATCTGAAACTCATCACCTAGCAATTGTCCGGTCGCAATGACTACTCGACTTGGTCAAGGGAATTCCAACATGTGTTGGTTACCAAGGATAAAGATGGATTTCTTGACGGAACGGTTCTGATCCCATCATACAAGCATTTGGTGTGGCTTTGGAGGAAATGCAACCAACTTATCCAAACGTGGATCAGCAATTGCATCACCCCTAAAGTTGTGGTCAAACTTCCCCAGAACTCTAAGGAGAAAGGTAAATTATATTGCGATTATTGCAAACGACCGCATCATACGATTGATAATTGTTGCAAATTGCATGGCAAACTTGTAGAAAAAAGGAAAAAAAAGGGAATTTTTGACTGCTTTACAAGTCACTGGTGATCGAAATGACAAGTCAATTACCCATGAGCAATATTAGAAGCTGGTGAAAGCCTTGAGAAAATTGGACACTTTTGATAAAGCTGGGAGTTTCACACGTGTTTCTTATTGCTCGAATAATTTAATTTCCAAGGATGCATGGATAGTTAATTCAGGTTCTAGTGACCACGTTGTCTGTAATAAAATTCTCTTTTCCAATATTAAAAAATTAGCCTTTCCTATCTCATTACAACTTCCAAATGAAAATATTACACATGTCTCGATAATTAGAATAGTGAATCTCAATTCCCTTATCACACTCCGAAACATGCTCTTTGTTCTTGATTTCCATTTCAATCTTATTTTCGTTTCTCAAGCTTGTGAGGAAAATTCCTTTTGCATTATATTCAATTCTGGTAATTGTTTCTTTCAGGCCCTTTTGATTGGCAAACTAATGAGCTTAGGTAGAATCTCTCAAGGGCTATATTTTTGGATGGATTTTCCAAACAATTTCGAATTATCTTGTACTGAGTTGAATAAATAGTCATTATCTACCACTTTTACCAATAATAAGAATTTCCTTAATCATCAAAGATTTGAGATCACCCAAATATTTCCTTGGAATTGCAATAGCTTGTTTAGACCAATGGATCTCTCTTAGCCAATGAAAATTTATGCTTGAAATCATATCAGAAGCAGGTTTACCAAAGTACAAAGCAGCTATTATTCCCACTGAACAAAATGCAAAATTGACTATAGTCGATTATGATGTCGATTATGATGCTGGTCTGTTATCTCCAAACAATGATATACTACTCAAAGATCTATCAAGCTATTAGAGACTCGTCGGAAAGTTGATTTTTTTTATCACCATGACCAAGTCGGACATTTGTTATGCAGTACGGATTTTCAGTCAATTCATGCACAATCAAAAACAATCTCATATAAATGCTCGCTTTGAAGGTAGTGAAGTACTTGAAGAAATGCCTAGGTCTAGGGATACTCCCTTCTCGAAAGTGCAACATGGAAGTAACAACTTATTATGATGCGGATCATGTGACTTGCTTTATGAGTAGGAGGTCCATCACTTGTTTCTACATCAAATTTGGGGAATCGTTGCTTTCATGGAAGACGAATAAACAGTCTACGATATCCCCGTCATCAACTAATACCGAGTATCGATCTATGGCCAAAACTATTTGTGAAATAGTATGGCTATGAGGCCTACTTCTAGATCTTGGAGTACAATTTAAATGACCAACCTTGCTAATTTGCGACAATGATTTGGCACTCAAGCTTGCGGCAAATCTCATAGTACATGAAAGAACAAAACACATATAAGTTGATTGCCATTTTACTCGATAAAAGATCAAGAAGAGGTTATTGCAACAAGAGGAATCAGAATCACAGAGTAGCCCGCGGATATGTTTACTAAACCTCTTTGCCAAATGCAACATACATATGTGTTAAGCAAGCTGAGCATCTTGGACATATACAAGCCACCAACTTAAGGGGTAGTGTTGGAAGATATGCTTGAGATTCAGGAGATTTGTTCGAATTGTAATTGATACACTTAATCGGATTGTGATTAGTTAAATCAATTTAGGATAAGATTTGATATAGCTAAATTAGAGAATATATTTTTCCCTTTTCATTAATCATCCTTTGTATTATATATTTGTATTCTTGTACAATCAGAAGTTGTATCAATTGGAAGTGCACAATACACGAAATTCATCCCCTGCTCCCTTCTTCTCTTCATGCCCTTCTTTTCCCTTTCAATTTGTGACAAATTCATTACTAACTATATTTGGTTACACACAAAATAATTAAACTGTTACATCGTTTGAATTTGAATATATTTAGAATGATTTGGTCATATAACTTTTACCAAATCGGCCTAGCTAAGGCAATGGTCGCATTCTTATTCGAAATCACCTAAATTACAAAAACAAGCAAATGATGAAGCGAGGTAGCAACCTCACGTTTTCCCATTTCTCCTTCTCTCATATTTTAAGGTTATGTTTAGTAGTCTGAATTTGAACTTGAATAAAATAACAAAATATCATATTCAATATTTGGTGATATCTTCTAAACTAGATAAATCCGGATATACGTGGATAAAATGCCAAATAAGAAATCTGGGCTAGGAAGTGGGATAGATTTAGATTGGTTTAAAAAGTTCAAAAAAAAAAAAATTACAATTCCCTTCTAATAATGGAGTGATAGAGTTTGGCAAATGTCGATCACTGTGCAAGGACCATTATAGCAGCCTATCACTCCCGACCACCATGCAATCACCATCATCTTCAACTAATGCCAATCGTCATCACCATCTATCCGATTGTTATTTGACAACTGTCGAATCGAATTGGCTATTGATGATGAATGACCGAAATTGATGGATCGACCCGAAAACTCATATTTGAAAAAAAAGAAGAAAAAAACCAAAATGCATGAAATTTTGGGAATTCATAAATTGATCCTACATGATGGTCACCTGATTTTGCCGTAATGTTTCGATGTCTGATCTTGTACTCTACTCATATTTGAGACTCTATGTTGATAATAGGAGGGTTTCGAAAGAGGAGGAGTGGGAGGAGCTTCAACAAAGATGGTAATGCTAAAAAAATGGTTCTAGTTTCGGGCGTGTGAGATTGCATCAGCAAGGTGCTGCTTAGATTTGGAAGTTTCATCTGTGTGAGCAAGTGAGATTTTCAAAGATTTTGAATCCTCTCTTATATTGCACCAAATATGAGAAATGATTTTTTACAATTTGAAGGATATTTAAAATTTCTAACCTTATCTTATCATATCTCATCATAATCCAATTCTAGACGGCTAAAACCGCATAAGTACTTCCATTTTTCTGCCATCATAGTGTGGATTACACGTCACATTCCCATGCCATAATACAAAAAACTAAATTGTCAATGGTTATTATTAACGGCATGCTTGGTTCACTCAATTCGAACGAGCCAAAATAGTCGCGATTACGAAAAGGGAGAGCAGGTGATCAAATTCTATAAATAGCAATAATTTAGAGGACCGAAATAGAAAATTCCGAACCCCCAAAAAAATGATTCCGGCGATAGTGAAAGGGGCAATAGAAAGCTTGGTAAACTACGTACAGCCGTTGGATTGATTTGACGGTTCTTTGAGTGGCGTCCAGTTGTATACCCAAATGGCTCCCACGTGTCTAATACGGAATCAAAGCACGCGGCTCCGTCTCACCCGGTCGCCGTACTAGCGGTCGTGTGTGGATCAATTTATACGAATAAATTAAATTAATGATCTACCAGGAAAATATATTAAAAAAAAAATCTTCGGGTTCATTATTATTTTGAAATTAAAATTTCCTGTGGCTATAACTCACTTGAGCAAAAAAAATTGAAAAAAATTGTTTGATTAAATGTCAACTTGCCCCCTTCTAATCCACTATCGGAGATTATTCATTTGGCACTTTCTAAAAAATTTGAGAGTCAAGGAAATTTCAAATTTTGGAAAGAAAAATAAAATGACAAAAAGAAAAATTCCTGCCGTTTTCATGTCTATGTTCAGGAATAAAACAAAATTAAATACTATACAAAAATAAAAAGAAAATCTATTTTGCAAACATAATACACTTAAGTCAGTTTGCGAATTTACTTGTTAGTAGGTGGTAATTGCCCTCTCTGTTTATTTTAGTTATAGCTTTGTCCTCGGCAAAACAGATCCCGACACCATTTGATTTCTAATCAATTAAGTACTCGATCCTCCTATATGAATCGATTATTGCAGATTTCTCTAGCAAGTTAAAAGTCAAGAAATCCCTAGAGAAAGCACAAGCGGATTGAGCATTCTCACCTGACAACTCGAATTTGCCACCTTGTAAAAGATGGTGCGGCTAACTTGTCGTTGGATTATCTCTCTCGATGATAGTTAAAAGTACTCCTCAAGGCAAAACTCAGAAAAAAGGGGCAGGGTAGGTGGGGCGGCAGGTGTTCTGCTCAAGAGAGAAAATAATAAGTTTCTTAGATCGAGAAGCGAAGGAATTTTCCTCCGTCTAGCTCGGGGCATATTAAATTTCAATCAAATGACGAAAGATTCGGCATTTCTAAACCACTCAATCACTGGGGGAAATGTCCCGCGTCTAGCTCGGGGGCCGGGGCATATTAAATTTCAATATAACGAGGAAAGTTTGGGCATTTCTAAGCCAATCAATCGCCGGGGACATGTCTATTGTCCATGGTATTTATGCCACGTCCTTTTCGGTGGGTGGTAGATGCCGAAGGATGCACAAGCTATTCAGCCTTTCAGAAGGAACAAGCAACGTCGGGGGCGGGAGTGCATGTCGTACGCACCGCCGCGCCTGTCAGTTTCCCAATCAACTCCCCACTCCTTCCTGACTGACGTCGCTGCCATCGTGACGTCACCCATGACGTCACCCGCCCCGTTTCCCCGTACTTCCTTTTTCACGCCTCATCGGAAAAATATAAAATGAAAAGAAATTGATGATAGGTAGGGAACAGATCACAGATCTCCAAGAGGGGTCGCAGGACTTTTCCGTTTCATAAAATATAACTTTCAAAAAAATATTTTTCAAATATTTTTATATTTATTTCATAAAAAATAAATTAGTTGAAAAAGATATTATGTTTTCCACTTTAGAAAAAAAGAAAAATAATTTCCCCACTCACTTTCTCTTATCTTATACCTATGTTAATCAATTCCATCTTTCCTTTTCTTTTATTTTTTAAAAAATTCAGATTTATATTTTTTTAGTTATGTCTTGAATGGTCGCCAACTATGATGGCAATTGACAGCTAGCGACTAGCTACAGGCGAGCTCGAGCTCACCGCTCTCACGCACCAACCTCGCGCAAGCATGAGGCTCACCGCTCACCTGATCAACAATGAGCTAGGACTCCAGGCTCATCGATTTGGCTCATCGCTTGCTAGGCTCTCCGCTCTAGTAAGCAACGAGCTCGAGACCTTAGCAAGCCAGCTCGTCGCTCGCTAGATTAGTGAGCTAGGCAAGCAATGAGCTTGAGCTTGCCTTCAGTTGGTTGCTGGGTCGTCATCATATCCAGCGATCAGCCAAAGAAGAAAAGACAAAAAGAAAGAAAAGAAAAATATAAAATAATTTAAAATTTGACTTTTAAAATATAAAAATAAAAAAAATTATATATTTAATAAAATAATAAAATAATTTATTAAAAAAGAGTGCATGGAGGAAAAGATTTTTATTATTGAACAGTGAAAAGTATTTTCCATTTCTTTTCATATTTCAATCGAACACTCCGAAAATAATTACATTTCTTTAAAAATAATTTTATGGAAAATGTTTTTTAGAAACATTATATTTTCTGCGAAACAAATGGAGTTGTAGAGAATCAATTTCCTTCTTATCAGAAGAAAAAGACATTTACTTTTTTATCCGAGCCTTTTATATTCTGTTCATAGAGAAATGCCTTTCATTAATATTCCGATCTTCTGCCGCCCGAAAATCCTGAAAAAATATTTCCTCGAAAATGGTTTTCCGCCCAAAAAAACCGACCGATGAGTGGCAATTCGTGTCGTGAATCAGGGTCTTTGGCGAAAGGGACGGTCACGTGGACAGAACATGCCACCGTCTCCACGAGGTCATCGTGTGCCTTTATTCCCCCCCTCCGGCGCTGGGCCCGACAGACATCATCGTATCTTTTCCTAAAGATCGCCAATCCGCTTTAGCGAAGGGATCATGCGAAAAGAGACCTCACTTTAAATCTTATTGATCTCCGCAATTATTGAGTGCGCGACAGCCACTAGGCCCCTTTAATCCCCCATGCAGTCGAGATTAGGTTTGTGTGGTCTGCTCCGGAAGGGTGGATTTGTTTGGACAGGAATTCTCCATGAATTGTCCAGTGATCATCGATGCTCGCTATCTCCACCAACGCATGATTGAACTACATAGTATAAAGTAAGGATTGATATCATGAAAAATCCAACATTAATATATATAGAGAGTATGTGGCGGTGGTGGAGGTGGCGGTGGTGGAGGGAGAACGGAGATGGAAGATGGTAGGAATAGCTTAGGTTTATTTGGTAAAAGATGTACGCACATATATACACGGTCTACTTTACATTATACTATATTTATATATACACAATACACGTTGAACTTCATTTAATTCGAAAAATAGCTAGGAAAAATAATATCATAATGGCAAGTTTATTATAGGAAATATTACTTTATTTACATTCCAATATTTTCGACATGTCCCGAAGATTCGGCTAATACCCATATCAGAAGAAAATATTGCGCCTCCATTTGCAACCCGTGGCTGCCGTCCAAAAATCGAAATTAAAGATAATGGAGTTACGTCTAACATATTTTCTTTTTTGGTCAAATTCCTTTGGATATTGGTCAATTAATAATTGCCCACATGAGCGAGCCTGCGAGTTAATCAAATATTTTTGTGGGCGAAAACATATATTTTCGTGGGATTCTTTTGGGCTTTCATTATTTAATAATTGCCCACGCAAGCAAGCGCGCGAGTTAAAAAAATACTTTTGTGGATTTTAGGGGCGTTAACCGAGACATATATAATTGTGGAGAAACTCAAAAGGGTTGTCATACGGATGGTGTCGAGAGATTCGCTTTTCACAGTTGCATTTAAATATCTAGTCAAAATAAATATGGCTTAAAAATTTACAAAAAAAAAAAATCGAGGATACATATGAGATGATTTTAAGTGCTGCTTAATATGTTTCTCCAATAATGCTAAAAAGTGGCTATGTAACTTAAAAAGTAATTAGCCAATTTGCTAAATAGAAAAGGTAAACTGTTCTCAAACTATCACATATGTGCACATTAACTTTGAATAAATTTCTTTTAAGGAAATTTTTAGCAACACGAAAGTTGGTTGGAGAAAATGTGTCATGAGGTGCCAAATTTAGGGTAATTGTAGCACATGCGCACCAATTTAGAATGTATGATCTTTTTGTGGTGTTAAGTTAACCCAAGAAATTACTGTGGAAAAATATCAACTTAACATAGGGTCTGCAAAGTAAAGGGAAATAAAAGCACTGACACGTATAAGGATGTGTTATTATTATTATTATTATTATTTTTTGAACAGAAGGATGCGTTATTTAAACGCATACGGAAAGAATTTGACCCCTAAAGACGAAGATAGAAGAGAGAACAAAAAAAAAAAAAAAAAAAAAAAGAGAAGCAGAATCGAGGAATAAACCAGCCAAGTTAGAAAGTTTCAAACTAGAAAAAAATATAAATAAAAACACAAAGCGTGCATCTCGGCTTGACCAACTAATTATTGGATTGGGTGCCTATACGTTAATTATTTGGTTACATGTGGTGGGTTGTTGACATTGAATGATGGGCCAATAGGAGGACGCCACGGACGCCGCTTGTTGCGTAAATCGCTGGCGCTCGTCACCTCTTTTATGAAATAGTTTTTTGGGACCATTTGCGATTGTAGGCCCCGAGTTAAGAGAAATTGTTCATTTCGACCCCCTTAAATTATTGGAGAGTGTTGACTCGTCCTTCACCCCATTTTCCACGTTTGTGTCCAATTGTCTTCTCGATCGATTGCGTCCAATCGTCCTTCACCTGGACAATTGATGTATTTTGCTAAGAGGGGGAAAAATCACGCGATTTATTTATTCTCTTTCGAATGTTTAAGTGGTGTATTTAAAATAGCGCAAAAATTTCATTCATAATCATAATATCGACCAAAGTCAATTACAATTGACAAATTGATGGAGAGATATCACTTCGTATTTGGATTATCAAATTAGGGATAAGTCATTACTAACCATATTTGGTTACACACAAAATAATTGAAGCGTTCCATCATATGAATTTAAATATATTCAGTATGATTTGGTCTTATAACTTTTACAAATTCAGCCTAGCCAAGGTAATGGTCACGTTCTCATCAAAATCACTTCAATTGCAAAGATGAGCAAATGATAGAGCGAGGTAGCGATCTTGCCTTTTCCCATTTTTTCCTTCTTATATATTATAAGGCTGTGTTTGGTAATTCAGATTCAAGCCTTAATAGGATAATAAAATATTATATCCAGTGTTTGGCGACTTATTCTAAACTAGATAAACGTGGATAAAATGCCAGATAGCCAAGCGAGGGGTTAGATATACCTGGATTGGATAAATTTTAAAAAAAAAAAATAACAATTTTCTTCCAACAATGGAGTGATGAAATCTGGGCTTTGCCAACCACCGCACAGGAACCACTGCCATAATAGCTTATCACTCCTGACCATTGTGTATTCTCATCTAACAACTGTCGAATTGAATCAGCTATCATTGATGAATGACTGAAATTGATGGATCAATCTTTGGGTGGCGTCTAGTCATGCACCCGGTCTCCCCTCCACGTGTCTCATGTGGAATCAAGCACACAGCGCCATCTCGCCCGGTCACCATCCTAGCGGTCGTGTATGGAGGATGGACCACTTTATACGAATGAATTAAGTTAATGATTTACCAGAAAATTATATAAAGAAAATCTTTGAAAATTTAAATTTCCTGTGGCTATAACTCACTTATGCTAAAAAATTGAAAAAATTGAAAAAAAATGTTTGATTTTTGTTTATTCCCTCTAAATGTCAACATGCCCCCTTGAAGGCCTCTTTGACGAACCTTCTAATCCATTATTGGAGGTTTTTTATTTAGTACTTTCTTGTAAAGGCGAGCATGATTTAGGGTGGAACTGGCAATTAAAGAATTGGATAAGTAGAAACCTTTTTGAGTCTAGGTTTCAAGATATGTAGAGTAAATTTTAGGTTTCATATATTGAAAAATTTGTTTCGACGAGAATATTCTAGGATCTCAGATGTGAAACTTAGAACCTGAAATAAGTTTTTGCGTTTTTCTGTTCATTTTTGTATTATCCTATAGTGTTCAATGATGTCCTATGATAATTGTATAATTTTGAACCATTAGTTTGAGTTTCTAGTTTATTACTGAGACTTTTTATTTTGTTAATGTTTCATATTCTTTGTATGGTCAAATATAAGTTGTGATTAGTAATGGTCATAAAATGTGACGATTCACTCTAATTTTTCATTTGATAATATAGGTAGAACTTGGGTTAACCTTGGAACTTGCTCGATAGGGTAAGTTCTAAGTTATGGTAGGTTTTAGGTTTCAAAATTAAAGAACTTGTTCCAACAAATAAATTCTAAATTTTACGTGGAATTTGTACGGAACTCGGAATTGTTTATCCTTAATTTCTCATAAATTTGCGAATCAAGGAAATTTTAAGTTTTGGAAAGAGAAGTTATAAAAATGACCCCCTCAAAAAAAAAAAAAAAAAAAAAAAAAAAAAAAAAACCAACGTTTCTATGTCTGTGTTTAGGAATAAAACAAAATTAAATACTATACAAAAAAAAAAAATCTATTTTGAGGACATAATACACTTAAGCAAGTTTGCAAATTTTTTTGTTGGTGGGTGGTGATTGCCCCCTCAACATTTTTGTTCTAGCTTCGTCCCTGGCGGCAATAATCCCAACATGTTCATTATTTTGAGCCATTAAGCACTCAATCCTCCTATAAATGTATGAACCCATTGCTAGGGGTGTCAACAACCGAATTGAAATATTCGATTTTTTCAGTTCGGTTTTCATTTTATTCGGTTCTCATTAAAAATCGAAATTTTTGTTATCGGTTCGGTTTTTATTGGTTAACCGAACCGAACCAAATCAACAAACCGATAAAATCTTATTTATTGGAAATGAAAAATATATACAACAGAAAAAAAATGAAAAGAAAAACAAATGCAAAAAGTTGAAAACCAAAACCGAAAAACCGAACCGAACCAAAATTTCGGTTCGGTTCATATTCGCCGTCCTCATTCGGTTTAATTTGGAAGTTTTTTCTAACGATTCAGCTTGATTCGGTTTTTCAAAAAAATCGAACCGAACCGTTGACACTCCTACCCATTACTATAGATTTCTTTAGAGCATTTGAAGTCAAGAAGTCCCTACCAAGTTACCAATGAGATAGCAAGAAGGCATGGGCGGATTAGACATTCCCTTAAAAATAGCATTGGCTCTTCTATTGTCGAATTATCTCTCTCTTGATAATAGCGAATAATACTCTTTGAAACAAAACACGTTGAAAGAGGGATCGGGTGGGGGTTTGTTTTGCTCAAGAAAGAAAACAATAAATTTCTTAGATCTAGCTTGGAATATTAAAATTCAATCTAACGATGGAAGATTCGGCGTATCTTAACCAATCAACCACCGGGGACATATACCTATTATCTATGTATTTTTCCCACGTCCTTTTCTTCGGGTAGCAGACGCCAAAGGAGGCATAAGTTATTGAGCTTTTCAAAAGATACGAGAAGCGTCAAGGGTGTCGTACGCACGGCCGTGCACGTCAGTCTCCCAATCCCATCCACGCTTTCCCGACACCGCTGCCAGCGTGACGTCACCCGTGACATCACCCACCTTCATCCACGCCTTCCCGTAATTCCTTTTCCCGCCTTACCAAAAAAAAGAAAAAAGAAAAATGAAGGGGAGAAGAAAATTGACGAGAGAGATATGGGGAACGCGCATAGAGCGACCTGTCGCTCGAACTCGACGTGCAGTAAAAAGTTAAAAAAAGTCGAGAAAACTCGCTTCCTTCTTATCGAATGGGGGAAGTAGCCTTTCTGATTTTTGTCCCTATCGAGAATTTTTCTGGAAAGGAATTCCCGAGAACGAATTCTCATCGAAAGAACAGATCCATGAAATGGCAATTCATGTCTGAATCAGGGCCTTTCGTGAAAGAGACGGTCACATGCAACTGCACAGAACACGCCGCCGTCTCCACGATGCCCATCATGTGCCTTTTATTATTCCCACCTCCTCGAGCGGGCCCCGACCGGCGACATCATCGTATCTTTCTTTCCTCGAGAGCGCTAATCCGCTGAAGCGAATGATCATGCGAAAAAGGGAACCTTGCTTTTACCCCCTCATTCGTCTCCGCAAATTATTGGGTGCGCGACCGCCGCTAGGCGCCTTTAAATCTCATGCTGTCGCGATTAGGTTTGTGTGGTCTGCTTCCGAAAGGACATGGGGGACGGGTTGGGGCGCCACCATCTCAGTGCGGATTTGCGTGGACAGGAGTTCTCCAATGACCATCTATGCTCACCATCTCCACCAACGCATTGATTAAACAACATTATCACAAAAAATCCCAAATCGATAAATACGCGACAAAAATTATCTTAGACTTATCCAAAACTAATATATTTTTTTGATAAATTTAACTATGTTAATATTCGTTAAATCTTACTATTAAATTGCTGAGTTGAATGATAGTTGACAGTTGATAGATATACCGACTTAAGGTTTAATAATTTGTGATTTTTTGTAATATTAATCAAATTCAACGAAAATTAATGAAAGACAAATTTGTCACAGATAATACTAATTTGGAGTTTTTGATGATCAAAAAATTAATTTAGAGTAAATTTATTAAATGCATATCAATTCAGGGAATTTTGATAGTTAAAAAAATAATTTTGAGTAAATTTGTCATAGATATACTGCTTTGAGATTTTTTGTGATATTAACCCTATTTGTAATTTATGCAGGCTCGAATTTCGAATTTTTTTATTTAGGATGACTTGATTTTATTTTCCTTGCAAGATGATTGGCTTATAAAGAAATCGTGAAAGTTGAGATTTTTCGGCCAAACTGATTTGTAATTAAAGCATATCGTATCTTTTTGTGTCATGCTTATTCGAATATTTTTATGTTTCCATGCGGGTCATCTTGAGATCGTGCCGAGATAAATATTGGTAGTTGGACATTAATGCGACAAAAACTTTGTTAGGGGCCAGGCCACTTGCCTTTATGTTTCGATGACAAATAATAGACGAGATTAATGTGGAAAAGGATAGGGCTTGACATGATTTGAGTGAAGACGAATCTTAGCGTAATGCGCGCAACACCCTTCTTTTAGGCATTTCGATGTGAATCATTGTCATGCCAAAATATTTATCGCTCGATTGATTTAAGAGGCCACTTTTTGTTCCTATGCTCTTTAAATCGATTTTCATTGGCAACTTATAAATATGAACATTACTTACATATCTCTCGGTTGGGGAAAAAAGTCTTTAATCGCGTCTTTGAGTGATGGGTACAAGTTAGATGCATCATCCACGCACAAACCAAATCAAATATAAGTGTGGGCATCATTCATATGCCCCAAAAAAAAAAAAAAAAAAAAAAAAAAGATTAGACTAAGTTCCCTCCAATTAAGAAGGGTGAAAATTCGAATTCCTTTTACATAAGAACAGAATTTCTGCGAAGGACAGTGCATGGCGCATGGGCAAATTTCATAAATCATTTGTAAATTGATAATTTATATTTTAGCTTGGCCACAAAGAATCCCAATTTTTTCCACAATGACATCTCCTTAAATAATTGAGAAATTCACATGAATCATCCTCGAGTTTCTTTGTATTACCCTATGCATCATCTGGTTTCATATCATGTAGACTTCGCTTTTCTAAATTTCAAAGACTCTACACCGTAATTTGCATCCTCTAGTACTCAAGTAACAACATGAAAGCCATGCGTTGATCTCCAACACTGAATCGATATTTAGACCGCGAAATTAGTTCAGGGACTACATCTTTCGGCGATGACAAACCTGATTCTTGGGAGACATTAGATAAATGACTACTTGAATCGGGATTTTTTGACATAAAGAGTCTATTGATCTATTAAAAGAGTCCGGACCCTTGCATGTATTTTCCCCTAAATCTGAGAAGAGCCAAGTTTACCAAATGTCCCGTCCAAGCCAAAATACTTACGGTGAGTAGTTTTGATAGATAACGATTGAGATAAGATTCGGCATTCTTGAACTTCAAAAGACTCAATTTACATATTCTACGACCAAAGTTGAATATGGATGGTGACACAGAGTCCACTCTCACAATCTTCCCCCTTTTTTATTCATTCCTAATGGCCCGCCAAATATACGAGAATGTACATCACAACAACTTTGTTATACCTTAATATTCTATCGTCATGTGAACGATTATGCTTGGCGCAATTGTTAAGCATATTCAATTTAGAATGGTTCAACTTTTAAAGCATGAATTATACTCAATAGGAGGTCAATCAGTGCATTAAAAGCTATACAGACGTCTCAGGCAATTTCTTAAAGAAGTGGCCATGAGATTCTGTTGTAGTTTTAGCAAAATGAATGGCACTCTAGCATGAATGGACGTTTCATCTCATCAAGCAAAGATGGGCCTGACATGTGTAGTGATCTGCGTACTAATGGATCTAAGGAATTGGACTTGTACTTATTATTGGGCTAAATCAATTGAACCATTTCATTGCAGCCAACATGGATAATTATGTAATGCGACAGCTTCATCCAGCTTGTAAAGCTAGAGATAATTAATACAACATATACTAAATGGGTTTACTAAATCTCGTGGCAAATTGTAAACGGTTATTTAAGTTAATTATTCCCTATTATATATCCGATTCTGTGTTGCGATCTGATATGTATTCGACCCTAACCAATCTGTGGCGGTGGAAGTGATTGGTTCATATGGACCATTCAAAATGATATTAACAGGTGGAAGAAGTGAAAAGATAATAACAAAGAGATTAAGAAGAGATCCCTATTGATTGCAAATCCTTGGATTTGCCAGCTTTCAGATTGGACAATGTCGGTGACGATATCGCTTTTGAAGATCAACTTTCATGTGGCTAGATAACATGGGAAGTGTCAGAAGCATATGGGGTGCGGATTAGATTTGAGGTAGATAAACTGGAAATTTCAACAACAAGCATTTTAAGCATTTATATGTTGATAATTCATGGATTTTTCCGGACTTTGAGATTAGATGGTGTTAATGACGATATCGCTTTCGGAGATCAACTTTCCAGTCACTAGGTAACATGGAAAGTGTCGGAAAGCAAATGGTGTGCGGATTGGATTTAAAGTAGATAATGTGGAAATTTCAACAAGAAGCACTTTAAGCATTTATATATTTGGTCGACGCTGCAAAATTGCAATACCACCTTGTAATGACTAGGCCTATTCCTGTGGGCCAAGCCTTCGGAGAGAAGTACTATGGCTAATTTCATAAGGTGATCACTGTTTGAGGTTGGACTTTCCTTATATATAAAGTGATCACTTTGATTCTTATTAGCTTTGGCTTATATTGCCCATTGATCTCCTCTTATTTGACGCATGCTCCAACCGATTCATGTTTCTTTTGCATTGTAAAAGCTTGGTAGGTTTCCCAATCTAGCTTTTGCTCATATTGTCCAATGATACTCCCTCTATGTGGAGAAAATATTCCATAGTATCACCGCGCCATGTCATCCATTAACGTGGTGCGCATGTGCTACTTAGATATTGACACGTATCCTATGAGTGGAACCTGTTGGAATATAGAAGAGTTTTGTTTTCTTCTTTCCTCCAGTTGGTTCTCGGCTGGTTAGCTCGGCTTGGTGGCAGAAAAAAGGATAGAGCAATAAATGCCAAACTCCAATTTAAAAATTTCTCTCTCCTCACTTCAATTTTTAGGGTTTTTTTTTTTTTTTTTTTTTTTTTTTTTTAGAGAAGAACGCCCCAACCGCCTTTGTTTCTTTCTTTGCGCGTCCCATTGCCTCTACCTTCGGCTCCCCAAAAGCCTCGCCAGTCATTTGCCTTTGGCACATCGCCTCCACCGAGAGCCTTGCTGATCGCAGCTGGGTCTCAAGCCCCCTCCACCTTCCCAGTCGCATCTAGGTCTTAAGCCCCCTCTATCTCCACCTCCAATTGTCTTTAACGCAGAGATTAATTGCTCCCTCTGACGAATTCTCCGTCATACCTTGCCCTATCCACAATTCTCTCAATCATCTCTCCGAGGAGCCTTGCCTCACGTCCTTGTCTTCCCACAGCTTTGAAATGTTGGTCCCTCTATCTATCTGTCTGTTTCCCTTTCTCTCTCTCTCTCTCTCTATACACACACACACACACACATGAAACCTCATCAAATTTGAGGAATAATCACTCCATTTTGTTGAAAGATTGTGTTTTGATGGATTGAAATGATAGCGGAATCGAATTTTCCTTTACATCGTCGGGATTCCTTTCATCAAGAAATCGAATTATTGCCCCGTGAGACTATTAATTTGTAGCAAGAGATACTCCATTTCAACCAATAAGTATTGACAAATATGTGGTTCATGTACTGAATTCCTAGGTCTGCTGAATTTGTTGGAAGTAGGAATTGATGAATAGATAGATTACTTGTGCAATCACGGTTGTCTTGCTTTGGCTAGTAAAGTTTGGAGGGAAGTTACCATTAAATTGGTTGTAGTAGCTTAGTCAAAAGATATTTTAGTGATTTAGTCATTTGTTGTAGAATTTAATAGAATTTGATAACGTATGCACGTATCTTGATCTGAACATTTTTGTGGGAATGAAAAGTATGGATTATATTGGTTATTGACATTGCACATCATCTTTGGTTGATTTTATAGTCTTCCTCGTGTGGGCTTCATTTTGTTGGAAGAATCGAACTATTCTTCCAGATCATGAAATTGTAAATTACTAATCTAAACCAAAGTTGATTCATTTTTTAGCTGATTTAGTGATGATGATTATGTTGTTAAGATTACTCGTTTTGTTGAATGGGATGTGATAGGGATGATAATTACATTACTTGTTATGATGTATTATTTATTAGTTTGGTAGTCATTTTACCTTGGCTAGTGATTTGCATGTGGAAGAAAGCGTGGCCAAGTGGAGTAATTTAGTTGGAAGAATAAGTCATCAAGTATTTTGTTTTTAGAATATAATGACATTTTTATATATCTTAAACCTAGTCGAATAATTATTTGGAAAGAAAAATCATGGATTGCTTGCCAACATTACACTAAGTTTTTTGCCTGATTATACGATATTTCTAATTGAATGGCTATCATAAATGTTGTGTTTGCATACTTATGTTGTTTTTACTGAAGTGAAAAAGAAGGGAACATATGTATGAGTGATGCATGAGGTTTCCAAGTATCAAGTTCAGCCTTTCTATTGATTACTGTTTATGATTCATAATGGAAATCTTAATCGTGACATTTTCTTTCAATTTTTGGTATGGGTTTTTGTCTTTTTTCATTGGGCGCATGTAGACCATAGGACATGGAAGGGCGAATAACACGTTTAGGCGTGACTTTGAAGAGTGATGGAAATAGTTAATTGGTAACTAGATTTTTAAGAAAAGAAGATGATTATGTTAGTTGTGAAGATTAATATGCACTTGACTCTATATGTATGCACGTATGTCATGGAAGAGGTCAATGCCTCGTTTTACTCAATTCTGTTGTTATTTACGAGAGCTTGTGCTATATTCTAGGCAATGATTATCTTACAAGATGTTCTTCCAATAAGTATTGAACGGTGATCAGCATTTTTGGAATATGAATATGGTAATTTGTCCCTCCTAATTTGTCATGCTTGATTTACAATTTGTGTTATTATGTTCATGTAATGCATTTTCTGTTTATTATTGATCTTCCAAGTATTACAAGGTACATTTTTGAATCAATAGATCTTGCTCTATATGCCTAGCATCTTATATTTCTTTTTGGTTGGTATTGGCTATTTTAACGCATTTTGATTTAATGAATCTCGTTTTATTTCAGTTGCTTTTACAAAAACTTCCATTTAACCAACCAGCTTTTATTTGCAAATGGCTATGTGCAATTTCTTGTAGGCACTTTAGAGAGACAAGATTGAGAATGCTGCGTTGGCATTAAGATTATTAATAGGTTATTATGCTATTGCAAGGTATGAGAAAATGTTAGAATATGAGTGTATTTTCATGGATTGCATATTAAGCTTGGCAGAAAACAAGTATCGGAAAAGATCTAATTCTTAATTTTATTATAATTTAATCTCATATGATGACGAAAAATATGTGTTTGCACACTAAATCTATGTTATAGTTACTTTCTTGTACAGATGTCTCGTGTAGTGATTTATATTGGTAGTTGAGGGATGATACATGTGAAAGTGAAAAATACCGATATTCAATTTCTATAATTATTGATTGATTGGGGTAGAACAATTAATCATGTATATAGTTTTCATTCATATGATTTAATTGTTGAAGTGCTTAAATGGCATTTTGAGCCATAGAAATGAATAAAAAGCTACTTTTTTTCTCTCATTTATCTAATGTCTTTATTTAGTGTCTAGTCGATATATTTTATTAAAATTATCACTTAATGAATTTGAGAATATTTGATCTATTTATATCGTTTTTGTTTTGGGAGATTTGAACCTAGAATTTAAGAAGACCCAAAAATGCTTATTTCTTTAAGTTACTTTGTTATATGCCTTATCTCTGTGGAAATAAGTAGTGGATGACGGTGATGTTATTACTTTAAATCTAAACTGATTTTTGATGATTTTGGTTGTTATTGTTGTTGATATATAAGTTTCGAATGAGAAAAACTTGGAGCTTTTGTGTTTACCTTTGTTCTTAAAATTCACTCAACATGTTCGACAATTTAGTTTCTATGTTGCCATGTTTTTGGTAAGACCGAGTAGTGCTCCTACTGTTAGCAATCTAGATTAATAATCATTACTTCTATCGTTATTTTGTTTTCAATTTTAGTTATTATTTGCTAATAGGTAATTGTTGTTTATATTATCATAATATGTTGGCTAGAAGGTTTTGGATGGTGTGAATGATTATGATGTTGTAATTATGAAAAGCCCAATATCAATGGACACCAAAACTTGTGTATGAGAATTAAATTTGTATTTACTTCATTTTTCTTCTTTAAATAATTAGATATTTTTCTCAAATTGTAGAGATTTCAAAAGATATTATCATCGTGCATAATGTAAATGAAGACTTTGAATTTAGAATTGGTATGGTGTTTGCTAATGAGACAATGCATATGCAATTTGTAAATGATTTGAAGTATGAAAATGACAAAAAATGAATAATAGTAAATGAGTATTGCAAAGATGTACTTTGTATGTAATTATGAAAGACATTCTCCTACCAATCTCACCTCATGAATAAAGATATATTGTGAAGAGAATCGAATGTCAAACTTGCATTAAATTTAAAATTGAAGATAAAGTCTAGGAAGTTACTAAGTTTGAATATATTAATGAAAAACAAGAACATCTTATATGATCATATCAACACATTATGGATATTAATAGATGTATTTTGATTTCTATGTCCAAGACCGATATAAGGACTACAAAAGCATATTCTTATCTCTATAATGAAGCGGGTGGACTAAATAACATTAGCTTTATATTACGTGATTGTCAAAATTTCATACAGTGAAAAAAAAAGAATTTGATTAGTGCAGGTAATTGTCAAAACCTCATTTACTATTTTAATTGCTCACAATCAAATTAAAACAATTTTTATTATACATTTCAATTGGATGAGGAATAGAGCCCAACCAATACTTTTTGGTTTGATGGTGTATCCAAGTTAGACTATGAGAGTTTTGGAGATGTGGTAGTATTTGATATTACTTACCGTTGTGTGTGTTTATTATTGACTTGAATTATCATTAGATAAATATTTTATTTGGTTGTGCATTTATGATGAATGAAGCTATTATTTCTTTTGTTTTGGTATTTCGATCATTTTTAGATGTAATGGATAATGAAGTACCAAAGACTATTTTCATTGATCAAGATCATGCTATGGTAAATATCACTACAATTGTTTTTCTGAATTCTAATAATCGTTTTTATGTATGGAATATTGGGAAAAATGTTACGCATCATATTGCATATCTTCTTGAAAAGTTAGGTTTTCACAATAAATATTGGCATAAGTTTCTATACCATTGTGAAATTGAAATTGAAATTGAGAGTATTTGAAAAATTATACGTTAGGAGTGGAGCTTAGGTGATAACAAGTTGTTAGATAATATGTATTGTTTACGATATATGTTATAGATATTGCCTTGCATTTTACCGTTATTTTTTCTTTGCGGGAATTATATCTACATATAAGTGAGATCACAAGTACTGTATCTCAAGATATGACATATAAGACCATGACTTTATTTAAATTTGTTGGTTATTATAAGAAGCAAGCTAAAAAAATGCGCAACATTGAAATTGTTGATGATTTTGAGAATGTAGAGAAATGTAGGAAAACATCTATGATATATGTGATATATATTATCCAATCACAAAGAAGTGAGATCACAAATAATATATTTCAAGATATGTCATGTAAGACTATGGATTTATTTGAATTTGTCAGTCATTTCGATAAAAAAACTGAAAAAATGCATAACACTAGAGTTATTGATGATTTTGATTGTGCTCAAGAAAAGCTACATATTATGGTTGAAAATAATGGAATTTTGTAACAGGTTGCAAAAATATATACTCATGTCATTTTCAGAAATTTTCAGATCGAGTTCTTGCATGTTTTATTTGAACATATTTTTCTATTAGAAATTGATTAACTGTTGCACACTTTTATAATGAGAATCGAAAGTAATGAACGGAAGTATATTGTGCATTTTAATTTGAAAAATTCTACCATTTCATACATTGGGAAGTTATTTGAATTGTAAAGATGGTTATGTAGGTATATTCTATGTGTCTTGCAAAATGTTGCAAATGTTACAAGTATTCAATTATAATATATTTTAAAGAGTTAGACGAAAGTTGCAAAACAATGAACTTATTGTGAAGATATCGCACATAGCTCTCATAATGCAGTTGAATAAAAAACATTGCATTTGAAGAGGTTGATGTGGTTAGTTTCAGTTTTATGAATGATAGTGCTAATCATGATGTTAGAAAAAAATGGATAAGTGCAATAGAAGTCCTAAAACTTGTTACGGAAATGCAATTAAGTAAAAAAACTTACAAAAACTTGTTACGGAAATGCAATCAAGTTTTAAAACTTGTCAAATTCGTTTAATTGAGTTCTAAAGTTAACACCAATAAACTTACTAACGGAAAATACTGATGTGACATTTTAAATGATTTTTTTACTTTTCATGAGGCTTTTTAAAATTATTTTTATTCAAAATTAGATTTAAAAACTAAAAAGAAAAGATAAAATTTATTTTAAAAACTGTTAAAAAAAAGAGAGAAAATGGCAACTCCTTCGCTGTCGCCGCCCCATCGCCAAAGGGGCTGGCGATGGGCGATGGCAGTGAAGGAGCCGCCATTTTCTTTTTCTGTTTTAATAGTTTTTTTAAAAGTAAATTTATTTTTTAAATATAATTTTAAAAAATAAAAAATAATTTTAAAAAAATAAAAAATAATTTTAAAAAGTCACGTGAAAAGTAAAAAAATCATTTAAAATGCCACGTCCACGCCACATTAACATTTTCCGTTAGTCCGACGGTGTTAACTTTAGGACTCAATTGAATCAATTTAACAAGTTTTAGGACTTGATTGCAGATTTTGCAAGTTTTATGACTCAATTGCATTTTTGTAACAAGTTTTAAAACTTCTAGTGCATTTATCCTAAAAAAAAAAGCTTGCAACTAACCTTATGGTGCCTTTGTTTTCAAATCTTAAACAAAATGTAATCTTTAACAGGTAAAGATTATGTTGATTTCTCGATGGAAGGTGATGAATCTAAATATGCAGAAATTCATGGAATTCAAGTACTTAATCTCCTTTAGAGAATGCCAAAATATGTATCAAATACTTAGATCAAGGGTGCCACGAAGAAGGGATAGAAAAAAACGTAGGAAGGCTCTACCGTGGGGATTTATAGAAATGAATATAGAACTTTTATAAATGGGTTTGTAAAGAACATCTGCAACCCTTCTACGTTCGTAACAAAAACCCTAGTGATAAGAGAAGCTTTGTCGTGGATAAAGTAATGCCGTGAGTTGAGATTTATAGAAACACTTTGAATTGATCTACATGTGGAGCTTGTATTTGATAGCTTATTAATAGTTAATTACATTTTCGGCTAGACAAATACTCCTTGGGCTTCCTGAATCATTATATAGGATTGTGGCGTATTATTAACCCAACTAGGAGGAATTAGGTGGCCTTTAAGTTGGAATCCTTCCACCTAATTGGGTTGCCTGTCCCTTTCATTTCCTTTGGTTAATTTTATATCTTGAATTTGTAATGGTTGTAATTCATCTTTGAGTTAGTAATCAAATAAGTAATTTTTGACAAAAAAAATGTGGCCAAATGATTCCATCAATTATTTTAGTTTATAATTGCATGAAGTAATTCTAACACTCTTATTATTATTTTTTTTTGCAAGATTGACCTTAATGATAGTTTGCAGTAATTAGTGTTGATTTTTCTCAAGGTACAAGCAGCATATGCATTATCTCAATTTCTTCTTAATTTGCTATTTAAAGTAAATCAAGTAGAATTTATAGGGGAACTTTGTTAAAACTTAATCCATCATTCATGATAGTATTAAGATTATGAGAAAGGGCTTTTGCTAGTTCATAAATACTAATTTTGATGGACTTTATTAGACTATGATCACAGGATTGGTGTAATCTCTGCCATAAGGTAATTTAAGTTACCTACATAGTCTTGAATGACCATTTTTTTCTTAGGTTTCTATATTGTGATGTTGTCATTGTTTAGACTATTTTATTTTCACTTTGGTTATGCTAGTGAACATGTTTGACTTGTTTGAGATTAAATTCGTCATTTTGGAGCATGATTTTAACTTCAAAATTGTAAGTTGAAGTAATGATAAGAAATATTTGCAACATGTTTAGCTTGAGGGCATTTTGTACAATTGATTGCCATGAGAAGCCGATTGTCATTGACAAGTTGATAGAAAAAAAGTTTGTGTAATCAAAGAAAGTTGGAGGAAGGCACACGGCAAAATGAGTAAGATGAAATATAGCTTTTGACTTTGAAATGATGAGATAGGTTCTCCGGAAAGTGTAGGTAGTTAATTAACTTTAGTCAGTGCAGCTTTTAGGTTTTTTTTTTGCCATGAGCATGCATTTCTACATGGGTAGGATTGATGTGCAACTTTTTAATATTTTTTTTTTCTATAGGATATGATTGATGTGTGGCTTTTGGGTCTTTTTATTATGAGTATGCACTTCTGCATAGGCTAGGATCGATATGCACTTTTGAGTCTTTTTGCTATGAGCATGCACTTCTATATAGGGTATAATCGATTTGCAAACAATTTTTGGTATTTGTACAGTTCACTGCTCCTGCTAGAATGAAGAATTCCATATTTTGATGTTGAATGCATACATCTACTTTTGGGTATAAGTGATTATTTGTGAAATTACATCACGAGTATTATACCTATTGAGCTACTATTGACACATTCTAATATAACTAAATATTCATATTTGGATGTGTTCAGGATTTAGTGTGGTGATTTTTTTTTTTTTTTAATTTCCATTTCTATGGCAAATTGACCAAGCAAATTTTTATGTGTAAATTGCACTTTAACATTCATTACTATGGACTTAACTGGGGAGAACATGGCAAAGTATAGCTATTTTATAAATCTGTACCAAGAATAGTCATTGCCAACAATAGCAGCCAAAACGAAAAAGAAGAAAGGCATTAAATAGTTATTAGTTACGACCTCATGGGTTAAAGATGAGCATTGAAGGACTAAAACTTAACTTGAAATAAGACATGACTGTCAATTTTTTCTATGAAAAATGCATGTTTTCCACTTGTTTTTGAATTATTACCATGTTCGCATCATGCATAACTAGCATTAAATAGTTTGAGATGTTTTTATGACATCGGATATTTAGTCAAATTATTCTGATCATAACAGCCAATACTTCCTATAATGTCGTGCTTAGAGATTGCTTCATGCCGACATCTCTAGATGTAGTAGGTATGCAAATCTTTGAAGAATGCCAATATATCTTGACCGTGTATGGCAATGTGCTTCTCACACTAGTCCCGCTCTTTTGAATCATGAGTAATATCATCGGCAGAAGAACAACCCAAGTGCTATAACTTGGCATGGGAGGACACTTAAGTGCTATAACTTCAAAATGGTACACTTGAGTGCCAGTTTCGAAGTTAAATGGAACACTTAAGTGCCACTTTAGCGAAACTCCGGCTAAATGGCTTACGTGGCAACTTTCCGGCGAGTTTGGTCCAAAACGGCGTCATTTTGCATGCGACGTGGCGGAGAAAATGCAAAAACGATGCCATTTTCGTGTCGACGTGTAAATAATAATATAAAAATTAATTAAATTAGATTTAAACTTAATTTTATTTAAAATATTCAAAAATTTAAAAATTAAGAAAATTAAAAAATTTTAAGAAAAAAAAAAGGGGGAGGGGGAGGTCGAACGGGCGGGCCGAGGGCGAGCCCTTGCTGTTGCCGCCTCCCGCCGTCGCCGGGAAGGGCCGGCGACGGAGGGGGAGGGTTGGCCGACCGACAGTGAGGGCCGCGAGCCCTCGCCGGATCGCGGCAAGGGCCGCGACCCTCGCCCCTGCATCTGGGCGAGCGCTCGCAGCCCTCACCACCGGTTGGCTGGCCTTGCCGGCCCTTGGCTAGGGCCCGGCGACCCTGGCTAGCCCTCCCCACTCCGTCGCCGGCCCTTTCCGGCGGCGGCAGGGAGGCGACGAGGGCCCGCGAGCCCTTCTTGGACCCGGGCGAGGGCCGCGACCCTCGCCCCGGATCTGGGGAGGGTTTGCGTGGGGCGAGGGTCGCGGGCCCTCGCCGCCTCCCCGCCGTCATCGGGAAGGGCCGGCGACGGAGTGGGGAGGGTCGGCCGGGGTCGCCGGGCCCGGCTAGGGGCCGGCGAGGCCCCCGTGGGGCCCTCGCCTAGATCTAGGGAGAGGGTCGCGGCCCTCGCCGTCGGTCGGCCGACCCTCCCCCTCCGTCACCGGCCCTTCCCGGCGACGGCGGGGAGGCGGCGGCGGTGAGGGCTCGGCCCTCGCCGCCTCGTTTGATCTCCCCCACCCTCCCCCTTTTTTTTTTTTTTAAATTTTAAATTTTAAATTTTTCTTAATTTTTTAAAGTTTTTAAAGTTTTCTTAATTTTTTTAAATTTTTTTGAATATTTTAAATAAAATTAAGTTTAAATCTAATTTAATTAATTTTATATTATTATTTATACGTCGGATATGAAATGGCGTCGTTTTTGCATTTTCTCCGTCACGTCGTCAAAACAAACGTCGTCGTTTGTTTTTTGGACCAAACTCACCGGAAAATTGCCACGTCAGCCATTTGGCCGGATTTTCGCCGGAGTGACACTTAAGTGTTCCATTTTACTCCGATATTGGCATTTAAGTGTACCATTTCAAAGTTATGGCACTTAAGTGTCCCTCCGTGCCAAGTTATGGCACTCTAGGTGTCCCAACCTCAATATCATCTTATCAGCTAATATTATTATATTGTAAAGTGCTAGAGGGCTAGAGTTGGTATTTTTCTTCAATTTTTTCATGCATGGATGTTATAGTGACAGACTTGCCATTTTTCGAAAGAGAAAATGATTTTGAATGGAATGCCAACTTAATGCTGGCAATGATGAGGAAGCGAGATGCTTCAACTGGTTGGATTTTAACTAATCAACTTTGGTTTGGAGGATAAGGCACTTTTTGTGGCATTTTCTTGTGTCGATATCGTGTCTATACAAGCTTTTTGACCAATTGTTATAGCACAAACGCTCTTAAAGTTTCGATAGAAGACCCTTGCATTCGGCCTCTTCTGTATTACATTAGGAAACTGTTATCCAGGGGTGATAAGCAACACCATCCATTTTGTTGTATCACGATACAACTCGTCATAACTTGCTTTGAGTGATAAAGTATCTTGCGATTTATTGTTCGATGTTGCAATGAACTAGAACCACATCAAATCCAAGGAAATGTCGCTGTAAAATCATTTCATGATGTATCATCATCATCATCATATGTACTCCGCATCATTCATGTTAAGAAAACTAATGGATTACGTCAATCTGAACTACATATTAATATATGAGGTTGAGAAAAATTATAAATCAATATAACATTCTCAAAATTGAATGAAAAATTCATTTGTTAGACTATCTAGATTACAACTTGTGCGGTAAATTGCAATTCCGCCTCAACAGGTTATTCCCACGACAATCTCTAAGGAAACCAAAATACAAGCATCTCCATTGTAACTCCAAAACGGCAAGCAACATGCCGGTTATGACCAGTGTAATTAAAATATAAACATGTTTACTGCAACTCAACAGTGGCAAACAACAAGCTAGTTATTTGCACTTGCCATATGTTGTCACAAGAAAGTAGATAATAAGCAACCTCATCACTAACTCATAACATCTATGACACAAAGAGAAAGCAAAAGCGGGGACGACATAGAGCAAACATCAAAATCTAACCTACATTGAAGAATTTGGACATGATAGATTGCTATATTCATAATTTCCTTTTCAGATAACCATATTTTGAACACGATATCTCATTTGTTTGTGTAAAACCTAGCCAAAAGTCAGTCTTTTCTTCTTTCCCCACCTCAGAATACACGATTAAAAGAAGAGAGCTCAAGTGTTGGGAAATTATTCGAATGAATGCTCATGGTCCATTTGCACAAGAAATAACCCTACAAGATGATGATCATTGCACTTGTCGCACTTTTAAAAGCATATCCAGTAGTTAATGCAACAATTTTCTATTGTGAAACCTTGAAAATTTGATCTATCTATGTAAACAAGTGTGCTAAATCAGGATCAACAAAGCTTACATCCAGCCACTTGTTCTAAGCACATGTACTTGATGTAGCAATCTTGCGGCCTCATGGCATGGGGTTTCCTTGGAGTGAAGTCACAGATCCTTTCTAGATCCCTTGCAAGCCACCAGACATATGCATGATCAAGAGGGGGTATGACCTTCATGAGAATCTCTTCCCTTTCTTGTTTCACAAGCTTGTTTCCTATGCTTTGAGAACCTGTTCAATGGTAAATGAGTATCATCAAGTATATATGGAAACCAAAGTCAGATTATAAACTACAAAAAACTTTAAACATTTCCTAGAAGGGCTCAAATGGCAACTCTAAAATCCATTTATCCAAATATATTCTAGTTGAACTTTGAAAGAAGGAGTCCATCATAAATGACTCATTCGGTCGTATCGAAAGGTTGGATTATGAAGCAGAGAGACAAAATTTACCTAACGTATTCAAGAAAAAGTGTACCTTATAATGCTCGGAGGACCAATAATAAGCAGGAAACGCATTACATGAACATAATAACATCAATTGCAAATCAAACATGACAAACCAGGAGGGGTTAGCTGCCATATTCATATTTTGAAAATTCATATTTCAAAAGTGTTGATCGGGATTCAATAGTTGTTGGAAGAATATCTTGTAAAGTAGTCGTTGCCTAGACTAGAGTACGGACACTTGTAAATAATAATGGAATTGAGTAAAATGAGGCATTGGCTTCTTTTATGACATATATGTAGAGTTAGTGCATGTTAATTTTCACGACCAACATAATCATCTTCTTTTTTTAAAAGTCTAGTTACTAGCTTACTATTTTCACTACTCTTCAAAATTACGCCTAAATATGCTATCCGCCCTTCCATGTCCTATGGTTTGCATCCACCAAATCAAGAAAGACAAAAACTCATACCAAAGATTAAAAAGAAAATGTCACAATTAAGATATTCATTATGAATCCTGAACGAGAATCAATAGAAGTTTGGGACTTGATAATTAGAAACCTCATGCATCGCTCATAAGTGTATCTCATACTTTTCTCACTTCATTGAAAACAACTTAAGTATGCAAACACAACATTTATAATATTCATTCAACTTGAAACATCGTATAATCAGGCAAAAGGCTATAGTGCAATGTTAGCAAACAATCCATGCTTTTTCTTCCCAAATAATTGTTCAACCAGGTTTAAGATATATGAAAATATCATTAGATTCTAAAAGCAAAATGCCTAATGACTTATTCTCCCAACTAAACTACTTCAACTTTGCCACGCTTTCTTCCATCTGCAAATCACTAGTCAAGGTAAGATGACTATGATTGTCAAACTAATAAACATTACATCATAACAAGGCATGTAATTATCATCCCTGTCCCATCCCATTCAACAGAACATGTGGTCTCTACAACACAATCGTTATCACTAAATCAGCTAAAAAAGGAATCATCTTCGGTCTAGGCCAGCAATTCATAGTTTCATGATGTGTAAGAATAGTTCGATTTCTCCAGCAAAAGGAGGCCCCCATAGAGAAGACCACATAATCAGTAAAAGGTGATAGCGTAATGTCTGTAACCAATCTAGTCCATGCTTTTTCTCCCCACAAAAATTTTCTGATCAAGATACATGCATACACTATGAAATTCTATAGTAAAGGACCGGATCACTAAATTGTTTTCTAACTAAGCTATTTCAACTAGTTTATGGCAACTTCCTTCTAACTTTACTAGTCAAACTAAGACAACTGTGATTGCACAAATAATTTATTTATTCATCGATTCCTATTTCCAACAAATTCAACATATTTTAGGAATTCGGTTCACGAATTGCGCATTTGTCAATACTTGTTGGCTGAAAAGGACTATATCTTTCTACAGATTGGTAGTCTCATGAGGCAATAGTTTGATTTCTTGTGGAAAGGAATCTTGATGACATGAAAAAAAATTCGATATCGCTATCATTTCAATCCATCAAAACGTAATCTTTTAGCATAATAGAGCAAGTATCTCTCAAATTTGAGAGGTTGGGACACCTGGAGTGCCATAACTTGGCACGGAGGGACATTTAAGTGCCATAACTTTAAAATGGTACAATTAAGTGCCAATATTGGAGTAAAATTGGACACTTAAGTGCCACTCTAGCGAAAATCCGGCCAAATGGCTGACGTGGCCATTTTCAGGCGAGTTTGGTCCAAAATGGCGTCGTTTTGCACGCTGACGTGACGGAGAAAATGCAAAAACGATGCCGTTTCGTGTCTACGTGTAAATAATAATATAAAAATTAATTAAATTAGATTTAAAATTAATTTTATTTAAAATATTCAAAAAAATTAAAAAAATAAGAAAAATTTAAAAATTTAGAAAAATTAAAAAAAAAGGGGGGTCGAACGGGCGGCCGAGCCCTTGCCGCCGCCGCCTCCCCCGCCGTCGTCGGGAAGGGCCGGCGACGGAGGGGGAGGGTCGGCCGGGGTCGCGCCCCCGGCCGACCGACGGTGAGGGTTGCGAGCCCTCGCCGGATCGCGGCGAGGGCCGCGACCCGCGCCCGGATCGGGCAAGGGCTTGCGGGCCCTCGCCGCCGGTCGGCCGGCCTCGCCGCCGACCCTCCCCCCACTCCGTTGGCGGCCCTTCCCGGCGGCGGCGGGGAGGGCTCGCGAGCCCTCGCCGCCTCCCCACCGCCGTCGGGAAGGGCGGCGACGGCAGGGAGGCGATGGCGGCGAGGGCTCAGCCCTTAGCCGCCCGTTCAACCCCCTTTTTTTTTCTTAATTTTTAAAATTTTTTTAAAATTTTCTTAATTTTTTTATTTTTTTATTTTAAATAAAATTAATTTTTTTAATTTTTATATTATTATTTATACGTGTAGACACGAAACGGCTGTTTTGCATTTTCTCCGCCACGTTAGCGTCTGCAAAACGACACCGTTGGGACCAAACTCGCCGAAAGCCGCCACGTCGCCCATTTCACGGATTTTCACGGAGCAAGACTTAAGTGTCACATTTAACTTCAAAACCTGACTGTGCACCATTTTTTAAAGTTATGCACTTAAGTCATCCTTTCACAATTATGGACTTATGGCACTTGTCTTTGCTCAAATTTGATGAGGTTTTATATATATATAGAGAGAGAGAGAGAGAGAGAGAGAGAGAGAGAGAGACCAACCTTTTGAAACTATAAGAAGACGAGGGTGTGAGGCGGGGCTCTAAGGAGAGATGATCAAGAGAATTGTGGATGGGGGGAGGTGTGACGTCGAGTTTGTTGGAGGGACGTAATCGATCTCCGCATTGGAGACTATTGGAGGTGGAGGTAGAGGGGGCTTGAGACCCAACTACTATCGGGGAGGTGGAGGGGCCTCAGGACCTAGCTACGACTGATAGGGGTCTAGGGGAGGCGATGTGCTAGAGGTAGATTATTGACGGGGCTTTTGGAGAGGCGGAGGTGGTGGGACTCATGGAGAAAGAAAAAGAGGAAGTGTCGTCTAGGTTGGTCGTTCTTCTCTGAGAGAGAAAAAGAAAAAAGCCTTGAAAATTGAAGTGAGGAGAGAGAAATTTTTAAGTAGAAGCTTGGCATTTGTTGCCTTGTCCTTTTTCTGTCATTGAGCCGGGCTAGCTAGCTAAGAACTAGCTGGAGGAAAGAGAAAAACAAAGCCTTTTTATTCTCCGGCGGGTCCTACTCATAGGACATGTGTTAACGAATGATGTGCCGTGCTGATATTATGGAATATTTTCTCCTCTATGCAATGTGTGGTTTGGTCAATTCATGCCTCCACCATCTTAGAAGTCTCTTTAGGAGCTGCACCTTCTCCAAGTCCTCCCACCCCAATAGTCATTCCACGCCCCTTGGTTTTTTCTATAGATCTAGTCCATCCATAAATCATATGCTTGCTAAAGAGGGGTCTTGCTCTGAGACTTTTTGTAACAATCTGGCTCTCCATATGGGCCTAGCCCCCTAAAGGATTAATTTGAGTAATCACACAAGATTTGCCTGTTCGATATGGACTTAGATATGGTGACTGTCATTTGATGTGGGACATTCTTTGCTATCTTTCGTGATGTACATCCCACCATTTCTCATCACAACTTGCTACTGTAGTTCTTTGGAATTTTGTTTTGTTGCTTTAGAGAACATTTTCCTAATTCATTCGTTGGCATCCTATAACAGTCAACCTGGGGAGATTAGTTTTGGGAGTTCATCGCTTATGTGTTTCTCTGAGCTCGATTCAATTTCGAGACACAATGCACCTCACGACCTTCTCCCCGCAAAGTTCTCCGTGCAAAATGTCTTCTCACAGGTGTCTCTAGCTTTACGAAAGTATCACGACCTTTCTCTATGAAAAGTGGTCCATGGTGGCCATCTACCCACGAAGCACTACACTCGTTCTTCCTCAAGTCTTGTCGTGTAAATTACTGAACATGAAACTCTATAATCAATGACAGAACTTGATTCTATGCGCATGATTGAGCGGATCCTGACCTATGCACGATTTAATCTGGGCATTGGATGAAGCGTGGTCTTCAAAACAAGGGCGCTGACCCTGAGATTTGTCACATATAAACCACACTGCAAGGCCCCTTCCATGACTCGGTTAACTTTAGATTAGCGACAATATCCTAAACCCTCGTTTATAGGGATGTTGTAGGTAGTTTTCGGAGTATGGATTGTTAGGAAATGTCTGGCTAGATCTACCCTCTGATCCTTTCTGCAGGGCTTGATGCTGGCTTGCGTCCATGACAAGTGCCACTTATCTTGACCCACATGTCTCCACGACAAACGGCGGCATACAGTCTGTTGATTCGAAACCCACATTGCTGCAGAGGCCGCTTCGAAGGCGACTGTTCTCCCCTCTCAGAAACACCACACTCTGGCACTCCTCACCTAGCACCGGGGACTTGAGCTCCCTAGTAGTTTCTGCTCCTCATTGCATGCACTCTGTCTAGCACAAGGGTGAACTTGATGTGATATGGCAAGCTTAGCGCTTGCGTGCGACCTTGCTGCGAGGTCTTGAGCTAAATGCACGAGCGCGAGCTCATTGGGAGCTGGCAAGCTCGCTGTCGCAGCAGCTATTTGTTCGACAAATAGAAAGCACGAATGCTTGGTGTTGGGGTTGGAGGGTTTGCTTCTTCTCATAAGGGTCATGGAGTGTCTAGATCAGTTCTCATGGGAAGAGCAGGTGCTTATCATTGATAGCAGTGATTTGTTGGACCAATTTCTAGATTTGCATCTAGCACACTGCGGTAGAGAGGCCAATGAAATAACGAACTGAGCAGCTATATTTCAAAGGAAAAAAAATGCCATTTCATCAGATTGGGTGTACCATCCCCTCAAGCTTTCTGGGATTTGTTTTGTTTTTTGAAGCCCTTTTGCAAGCTGTCATGTTTAAGTCTTGAAGGAGTGAATAACATTCTTCCTTTGGCCAAAAAAAAGAAAAAGAATTTAGATTGCAAGTTGCCTTCTTCAATTCAAATAACTCAATAATGAGCCAATCATCAGTAGATATAATATGTAAGCGACTTAATATTAGCACATTTATCATATCAAATGAACAATAAGAGTGAGCATAGATTCATGGTAGAATTGGATGTCGGACCAAACTAAAAAACCAATAAACTTAACCCAAGTTAATCCTAAATTTTCTTTTTACTCTTGCAACCTTTGTTGTTACGATGCTCACACTTCAAAGCAACCTGAAATGAATGAACCACAAAGCCATAAAATATGATGTCTCTGAGACATAGCAAGGAGAAAAAAGGTATACATTTGGTGTCTTGCCATGCCTCTACTGCATCTGGTCTTGTTCCATCAGTTCCACCACTTAACCTTCTGCCAACATACACTTGGCCAGAGCCACCTTTTCCCAATCTCCTTTCCGTCTTATAAACAGGAGAGTCACCCATTCGTGTCTCCATCAAATGAGAACAGACTATTGCATTGAGATTCCTCAGGATAAAATGACACGGACAAGAAAAGACCACCGTCAGGATTATACATGATAAATTGAGAACAATGCTCAATAAACTTTGACATCGAGAAACTTATTGAAAGCTAATTATTTAGAAGGAAACTGCTAAATCATAAGCGAGATACGAGAACTTTGGAATAAGTAATTTCCCAAAAAAGCTCACGCAACAAAAGAAAAATTATGAATGTTGATTACCAATAATTAGGAATTCTAAAGATCGAAGTGGACTTCTTTTTTACATTTGTCCTTTTCCTTTTACTCTGCATTGTCTACGTTGCAGTCAAGATTCCCAGTAGCACTACGATATAGGCTTGAAGAACTAGTTACTGTCTAAATTCATATATGCATGGTCAACTAGGGGTGCTCAAACGTCAAGATTTGCACATACTCAGAATTAAAGCTGTTGATGATAACTTCGTCTGTACACATATTCACATCTTGAAAAATTGTCTCCCTCAGACAAGAAAGCAATGGTTTTTATTTTAGTTCAGAGCAAAAGTGGGTTGCTTGTGCTCTGTACGTTGAATCTGGGTTGGGTTGGGTTTGTTTCGGCCTTTGTATCTTGCCATCTTTCAAGAAGATACTTAGCTGTCCAAGCACATAGGATCAAGAAATCCGCGGAGCTTGCTCGCCCAGTGTAAGAGATCATAAGAAGATGGAGCAATTGGATAAGGCTATATGTAACGTGTTCTGGAACAATTTTTCCATGGATGATTGGGAAATGGAGTTCTATAATTTAGATTTTCTATTACATGTTTTGAATTTTTTATTGTTTATTTTATTTTACATGTTTATCTTTTATGGATTATTACAATTGAAAAATATGAATTTTTATTATCAGGTTCACCTACATTTTGTTTAATTAAAAAGGGGAAAAAAAAAAGAAAAAATATATTGGTTGGTTTTCGAGTAGATCTTGAAAACGACCGTAGAACTAATTAACATGGTAGGTTTTAAGTTTTAAAGCATATGAGATAAATTTCCAATTGCAAAAATTAGAAAACCGGTCTTGATAGAGTAGGTTACAAGCTCCAAATGGAACTTGGATTAGTTATGTTATCACTCACCCTCAGTGAGCAAGATATTAGCAGGAACACTAGAGCGTGCTAGATTGCTTCCATGGAGTTATCGAGATCAAAGTAATTGGGATGTTTTGCAAATTGTTTTGAAACTAAAACCATCAACATGACTTCATAGACTTGACAATTCGTAGTGTCCATTAGAATGATTTATACCTACTTTATCAATCAATTTCATTCTTCATTCATGCTAGGCAAATGAACATACCCATTGCTGTGGAAAAGGTAAAAAAAAAAAAAAAAAAAAAAAGAAGAGCAAAGAACTACCTTCCTAGTTTGAAAAATTGAATCATCCAAAAAGAGTCGGATGTTATAAATTTATAACTTAGTACTCTATGCACTCAGCTAAAGAAAAGTTGAATTATCCAAAAGAGTCTATGTTACAGATTTGTAACTTAGCGTTCTATGCACTTAGCTAAAGAAAAGTTGTAATTACCAATGCAGTACTTCTTACTTAGTACGCTATTATATAAATATAAGATCATACATTACTAAGACCCAATTCATAATTAAATTCAATAATAGATATGAGATTTTTCATAGACTCTAATCCAAGAGCTAGATCCTCAATTAAAACATTCACGAAATTAGATTTACCATACTAATGTAGGAATCAATCAAAAAGGGATTAACATGGCGAGACGAATTTCCAATTAAGAAAATGTCTAATCGGCGAATCGCAATTCGAGCCTTTTTTGAAGTTTCACAAAGTTTATAAATAGGCCACGCAATCAAAAATCACATCCCCTCCTCCGCACCGCATCGCAACCGCCCCGAAAAAAATCCCCAAATCCCTCGTCGCCATGGACTCCGCCGCCGCATCCTCCTCCTCCGCCGCCGCCGCCGCCGCCGCCGCCGCCGACCCCGCCCGTCCCCGCCTCCACTCCGACTCCCTCCCCCTCATCGACCTCCGCCTCCTGAGCCAATCCGAGCTCTACTCCCTCTCCCTCTCCTCCTCCTCCTCCTCCGCCTCCTCCGCCCTCGACGACGGCGTCCTCACCCCCAAGATCGACCGCTCCGTCTTCAACGAGTCCGCCGGCAGCCGCAAGCAGACTTTCTCCCGCCTCCGCCTCGTCCCCCGCGGCACCGCCGCCGCCGCCGCCGCCTCCTCCTCCTCCTCCTCCTCCCTTTCCCGCCAAAAGAAGCCGCCGCCGCCGCCCGACGAGCCGCTCGACGAGGACAACTCCCGCATCATCTCGCTCCTGCAGCACCTCTTCGCCAAGGACGACGGCGGCGTCCCCTCGATCGATCCGGCCGCCGGGGCCGGTCTCCCCCTCATTGCGGCCGCCGGTCAGCGTGGCGACGCTGACCTAATTCAGGTTCGGATCGAATACGACGAATGCGTCGCCGATTGTTCCAAGACGGCGGTGCAGAGCGTGCCGATCGAGGTCGTGGACCTCGGGCCGATGAAGCGGAAGCGCGGCCGGCCAAGAAAATGCAAGACCGTGTTTTGCGAGAACGACGGCGAGGAAGACGCGGGGATGGCGACGGAGACGAACTGGAGTGAAGATTCGATTCGAATGGAGGACTCCATGAAGGTCGTGTAGATGTAGTTACAGGACAAAATTGAAAAAATTTGTTCCCAATTTCTTTTTTTTTCTTTTTTCTTTTTCTTTTGGGTCTTTTGTTTTTTCAGGAAATATTCGATTTTGGGTGGGGGGTCCTTTTTGATGATTAAGATTGCATCAGAAACGATCATGTTTTGTAGCTCAAATTGAAATTAGTATTTGGTACTTCTTCAGTGGAAAGTCGCCACCAAAATCTGGGTTGTGTACTGCTTTGGTTGACATTTCGATCAAGGTGCACTTGCAGCAGCAGCAGCAGCCGCCGCGATTTATCAATGTGTGAAGTTTTAATGGCTTGCTCTTTCTTGCTTTTCTTCATCCTTGCAAACGCTCTCTGTTTAGCGTGTCTTTTGCTCCTAGATCAAATGTTATTTGTAGCTCCTTGTTTCCCCACCTTGATGAGTTCAGGATGTCAAATTAAACAAAGCCAAGCATTACCAGCAGGCAATAGGCCTCCATGCTGGTGATGGAATAAGAATTCGATGTGCCAAGATTTACTTCTGCTACCCCAGTCATGGTGATTGGCAGGCCATTGTGACCCCAGGGGGACGGGAGGGGAATATGGATAAAAGGGTCTTAGTTGGTCCGCTGGTCCAATCGATCCATAATTTAAATCACTTCAAAGCTCTACTTGATTACATGCCCGCTTACTTTACTAAGCTTGATGTGCCAAGATTTACTCAAAAAACCCTTTTCAAGAGAAACGAGAAGAAACGACGGGACAAAATTGGAATCTATGATTAACGTTATTTAGAGTACAAATGATTCCCGTAATGAGTATCTCGAAAAAGACACAAGCCCTCTGTATAGGTTGCGAACTAGAATGGATTGTTAATGATATACACCGAGTGAATTATAGTCTAAAGTTTGAATATGACAGAATCTTGTTAGGTACATGCAGAAAATATTCACAGATATTTTTTCTCGTGTGTTGGTGTTACTGTAACTCCCAAGACAGGCATCTATACGAAATTCCGACAGCAGGAAACATTACGGTCATGGACGACTAGACATATTCCGCAAATTAAGATTACAGGACCCCTCATTCATTTCACAATCAACTCAAAAACAGTTTGCCTGTTTTTCTCAACAAACATGACATGCTGTGGGATTCATTGTTCGATCAGGAGGTCATTGTCATGCAACTGAAAAGAATACGCTTCCATGAAAGACGGTTCTCATTGGTGATTGTCAATTTCGCAGCATCAGTTGCTCAATCCTATGCAAATTATTTCCACTTTTATATCTACCTTCCATTTTTTTTCCTTTAAGATACAGCCTTGAGGAAGTTCAGAGGAAAGCCTTTTCCCCTCTAGTATGAGCAGTACATCAAAATGCAAACAAAGTACATGGCTTCGCTTTCCAAATGATCTGAATGTACATACAATGTCAATGTAGTGGTTACGTTTCTCTTAAAATGGGTAAAATATCAATGAAATAGACGATGTCGATAAGGACCCAGTAGTGAGCAGACAAGGGAAATTGGAGAAAATTATTATCAGTTCCGAGTGGGAAGAAGAGGGCGACATGTGTTGATGTGAAATTCGATGTTTCTGATATGATAGACCAAGATTTTTGAGGAATCGCGGTTTTACCTGCTGAACTATATACTTGTGTTTTGATCAACTGAGTGTTGGTCGAGTCTTGTTGGGATGATCAATTTGGAAAATCAAGAAAATGCAAACTAGGTGATAATCCAACGATGAGAATGTCCCGAGTAGAACTCAAACCAGCTAAAGTAACAAGTCTTAAATTTCGGCCCAGACTTATTCAGTTTGGGTCCTGCATAAATCTAATTCAAACATTTTTCCTGAAGCATTAATTCCCTCAAGAGGTACCAAATATTTCCTCATTTTTGTCTGCTGATAACCACTGGTTAGCTACTTAGCATAAATGGAGAGAAGAAAAATAGGAAAGGCCATTCAGAGATGCACCATTAATAAGATGTTTGGCCATGAGAACTCAAAAGTCTCTTCTTGTTTACTTTACTGAGTTGACAAGAGTTACTTTATTGAGTTGCCGGCATTGGATCTTTCAACATGAGCATCTCACTTCAACTCACTACCACGTTGAAGGTCATGCAGATACAGTATTAGATGATGACTACACGTCGTCTATTGCAATTTTTGGATTTCCTCTGTCGTTTCAGAAATGTCTTCTCATCTGGAAATCTATTTTTCACAGTAAGTTCTGTTCTCCACAAGAAGTATTTTCCCTATTGATCAACCGAGAAGCTGAGACTTGCTTGAATTTAATGGTTCTCCAAATCTTGGGAGGATTTGAACTGTAGAGTCCATGCGGTGGTTGGAAGACAATTTCGATATCTTTCCATTGGCGCGACAATCTTTTATACTACTTGTGAAATGCTAAAATTCTTCACTTGACTTGATCCATCATGGACTCGGTCGAGTCCATCGTGGAAACACTCTTCGAGATTTATGGAGTTCATATAGGGATTCACTCAAATTTGGACTCTTGGGTTCTTCACAGGACAGAATTGGAAAAAAATTGTTCCCATTTCATTTCTTTTTTTGCCTTCCTTTTTCAGGATATAAATTCGATTTTTGGGGTTCCTTTGTGATGATTAAGATTTGGAATCAGAAACTCACATTGAAATTAGTATTTGCTACTCGAGTTGTATTGCTTTGATATATGACATTTTGATCTCTTGACTTTATGATGTTGACGACAACGAGGAGTTAGGTGCTTTTACAGCAGCGACATAGTCAGTGAAGAAGGATCACATGATCGGAGATAGTGAATTGCTTATTTAGGCATATATGTCAAGCCAGTTAGCGTGTGATCCATGCAAGGCTTCCTGCTAAATCAAGCCCTGAACGTTTGCTCTTTTTTCGTTTTCTCTTCGACCTTCATAACACTCTCTGTTAAGCCTGTCTTGCTCTAAATCAATGATATTTCTAGCTTTTCGTTTCTAACCTTGATGAGTTCACGATGTCAACTAACAAAGCCAAACATTAGCAGCATCAAAGGAATTCAACGCCAGTTTCGCGCCAAGATTTACTTTTGGTCCCCCAGTTGCTTCTCAACTTGATGAGAGCACCTGATGTGACTATGGACGAAAGGGCTTTAGCCAATCCACTGGTCCTGTGGATCAACAATTTCATCACGTTGATGTCCCACTAAGTAACGAGCACACATTACTGAACTCGGTATGCTAAGATTCGCTTGAAAAGCTCTTTTCAAGGAAACGAGAAGAAATAACTGCACAAAACTAGAGCCGATAATCAAGGTAATCCAGAGGACAAGTGATTCACCGTGCCGAGTAACTCTGAAAAATCAAAAGCCTTCCATATAGGTTGCAAACTACAGCGTATCAATCCCAATATACATGAAGTGGATTAAAGTCTAAATTATAGATATAATACAATCTCGGTAGGTATGTGCAGAAAATTTCCATAGATCTAATTCTCAGGCGCGTTGTACTATGTGTTGTGTTATTCTAGCAAACAAGACTGAGATTTATAAGAAACTACAACATCAGAAACATTACTAAGGTCATGGACAACCAGACATACACTGCCAATTAATATTGCAAGACCTCATTTTTTTTTTTTTTAATTTCATAGTTGACTCGAAAGCAGTTTGCTTGTCTTTCTTAACATGGCATTTTGTGGATATATATCGTTCGATCAGGAGGTCATGTCATGCAACTGAAAGCATCCTGTTCCATGAAAGCCGGATCTTGTTGGTGGCTGTCAATTCACAGTACCAGTAATTCGTTTCAATGCAAGTTGCTTTTTACTTCGATCACATGTCCCAGCCACACCCTTGAGAAGGTTCGAAGGAAAGCTTTCCCTCCTAAAATGAGAAGCACATCGATCCCCATTAACAGAGGAAAAAGTACCTGATTTCGCTTTCCAAAATGATCCAAAAGTAGAAACAATGCCTACCTAGTGTCTACTTTTGCCTTAAAAGGTACAATATTCATAAAATAGACAATGTCGATAAGGATTCAGGAATGAATATATAAAAGGAAACCAGAGAAAATTGATATGAGCTCCATGTGGAAAGAAATGTTTGCCTTGTTGAGATTTGAAATCTGATGCTTATGATATGATATATTAAAATTTCCGACAAAAGGTGGTTTTGGCAGCTAAACTGATGCATTTTATTTATTTATTTATCAACCGAATATTAGAAGAGACCTGGTGGGATTATCACTGTGGAAAACCAAGAGGATGTGAACTAACCATGTTTCCCGACATTTGCATGAGTAGAACTCAAAACCGGCTAAAGACATCAATTGTAAGTTTCAGTTCAAATCTATTCTATTCAATTCCTGCATAAATCCAGTCCATACATCTTTTGAGAATCACTAATCACCTCACGAGGTACCAAGTATTCCTCATCTTTGTCTGCTGATAAATGCTAGTTAGTTACTTGGCATAAATGGAGAACAGAAAAATTGAAAGGCACTACCGTTCATAAGATCTTCGGCCATAAAAACGTCAAAGTCTCCTCTTGATTACTTTGTAACGAGAATTATCCCTCGCAACCAGCATATTTCTAGCATTTGGATCTATTAACTGGAGCATGAATATATATATTTACCCCTCTTACACTTAATAACTCATGCAATCTTCACTAAGGCTATCGCCATCGGTTGTTGGGATCGAATTGACACAAGGCTTGTCTCGTAAATCTAATTCATACATTTTTCTGGAAGCATCAATTGCCTCAACAGGTACCAAGTATTCCCTCATCTTTGTCTGCTGATAGCCACTTGTTTATCTACTTAGCATAAATGGAGAGAAGAGAAATAGAAAGGCTAACAGAGATAGGCCGTTCATAAGAACTCAAAAGTATCGTCTTGTTTACTTTATTGAGTTGACAAGATTACTGTCTAGTGACTGGTATCATTCCTCGCAACCAGCATTGGATCTTTCGACATGAGCATCTCACTTCAACACAATACGATGTTAAAGGTTATGTAGATATAGTAGTAGATGAGGACGACCACCTCGTCTCTTGCAATTTCTGGATTTCCTCTGTCGTTTTAGAATGTCTTCTCACCTGGAAATCTATTTTTAACAGTAAGTTCTTTTCTCCACAAGAAATATTTTCCCTACTTATCAACCGAGAAGCTGAGACTTGCTTGAATTTAATGGTTCTCCAAATCATGGGAGGATTTGAACTGTAGAGTCCATGTGGGGTTGGAAGACAAGTTCGATATATTTTCGTTAGCATGAGAATCTTTATCCTACTTGTGAAATGGTAAATTCTTGACTAGACTTGATCCATCATGGATTCGGTCGAGTCCATCATAAGAACAATCTTCAAGATTTATTGATATGAAGTTACTTCAGTTCATATAGGGATTCACTCAATTTTGGATTCTGGGGTTCTTCACAGGACAAGTTTGGAAAAATTGTTCCTAGTTAATTTCTTCTTATGCCTTCTGTTTTCAGGATGTAAATTCGATTTTTGGGGGCCTTCGCATTGGTTAAGATTTGGAATCAGAAAATATCATGTTCTGTAGCTCACATTGTAATTAGTATTTGCTACTCGAGTTGTACTGCTTTGATATATGACATTTTGATTGCTTGACTTTGCGATGTTGACGACAATGATGAGTTAGGTGCTTTTATGGCAGCGACATAGTGAAAAATGATCACATGATTAAAGAGAGTGAGTTGCTTATTTAGGCATATATGTCAAGCCAACTGGTGTGTGATCTACGCAAGGCTTCCTGCTAAATCAAGCTTGTGTGTTTGCTCTTTTTCTGTATGTTTTTCTTCATCCTTTGAAACGCCCTCTGTTAAGCCTGCCTTTCTCTAAATCAATGATATTTCTAGCTTTTCGTTTCTCACCTTGATGAGTTCAGGACGTCAATTAGCAAAGCCAAACATTAGCAGCAACAATGGAATTCAACACCAGCTTTGCATCAAGATTTACTTTTGTTACCCCAGTCGTCGTGGCATGGGAAAGGGTTCCCTGTTAACTTGGGCGCACCCAACGTGAGTATGGATTTAAGAGCCTTAACATCCCACTAGGTTACAAGCACACGTTACTGAACTCGGCATGCCAAGATTTGCTTGGAAAGCTCTTATTTAGGAGAAACTAGAAGAAATAATGAACAAAACTATAATCCATAATCAAGATAATTCAGAGCACAAGTGATTCTCTGTGCCAAGTAACTCTGAAAATCAAAAACCCTCTATATAGGTCGCAAACTACAGCGGAATGATCCCAATACGTATGAAGTGGATCGAAGTCTAAATTATGGAAGTAATACAATCTCAGCACGTATATGCAGAAATTTTTCAGAGATCTAATTCTCATGTGCGTTGTACTATGTGTTGTTTTATTCTACTAACCAAGATTGACATCAATAAGAAAATCCAGCAGCAGAAACAATACTAAGGTCATGGACGACCAGACATGTTCAGCCGACTAATATTGCAAGACCTCATTTATTTCATAGTTAACTCGAAACAGTTTGTCTTTCTTGACATGATGGCATTTTGTGGATGCATAATGTTCCATCATGAAGTCTTGTCATTCTGAAAGCATCCAGTTCCATGAAAGCCGGATCTTGATAGTGGCTGTCAATTCATAGTATCAGTACCTCATTTCCATGCAAGTTATTTCCACATTTATATCGATCACGGCTCCCTCACACCCTTGAGGAAGTTCAAAGGAAAGCTTTCCCCCCAAAAATGAGCAGGACGCGGATCCCCATTAACAGAACAAAAAGTACTTGTTTTCGCTTTCCAAAATGATCCAAAAGTACAAAAATGCCTACCTAGTAGCAACTTTTACATAAAAATAGGTAAAATGTTCATAAAATAGACGGTGTCGATAAGGACTCAGGAGTGAGTAGATAAAAGAAAACCATAATAAATTAATATTAGCTCCACATAAAAAGAAATGTTTGACTTGTTGAAATTTGAAATTTGATGTTTATGATATAATAGTTGAAAATTTCCAATGGACAATGGTTTTACCCAGCTAAATTGATGTATTTTTTTTTTTTTTTATCAACTGAATATTATAAGAGACCGGGTGGGATTATCATTGTGGAAAACCAAGAAAATGTGAACTAATCACGTTGCCCAATAATGAGAATTGCCCAAGCTGAACTTGAAGCTGGCTAAAGCAATCATCGTAAGTTTCAGTTCAAATCTATTCAATTCAATTCCTGCATAAATCCAATCCATTCATCTTTTGGGAATCACTAATCTCCTCACGAGGTACCAAGTATTTCTCATCTTTGTCTGCTGATAACCACTCGTTGACTACTTAGCGTAAATGGAGAATAGAAAAATTGAAAGGCCTTTTACACTTTACAGGTCGACCGTTCTCAAGATCTTTGGCCACAAGAGCGTCATAGTCTCCTCTTGATTACTTTGTAACCAGTATTATCCCTCGCAACAAGCATATTTTTCGTATTTGGATCTTTTAACGGGAGCACGATTATGTTTACCCCGCTTACACTTGGTAACTCAGGTGATCTTCACTTAGGCTATCGCCATCGGTTGTTGGGATAGAACTAGTGTTCTTATTATACACAAGGCTTGCCTCACAAGCGTGTTCACATGCGAAATCACTACAGTTAGCTAGGAAAGTTTTAACCCTCTAAGTATCCGAAATCTGAGTCTTAAGATGAGCTATTCGTTAAGTGAAAGTTTCATGAATGTATCAATTTCTCTTCTGGCCATTCTCGTAATACTGTCGAGAACTCGTGTGGAATATACATCCATCCGCTCTCATCAGCCACTAACCTTTTTATCTTCACAATTTTGTAACGGGAGGGCACTAACCATATCATGCGAACTGCATCTTACTTTTAGCACACTACCAAGTTCAAGATGGTAAAGTTACAGTAGATGATGATGATGACTACACGTCGTCTCCTGCAATTTCTGGATTTCCTCTGTCGTTTGAGGATGTCTTCTCAGTTAGAAACCTTTCTTTTTATAAAGTCCATGTAGGACTATTTCGATATATGTATTTATTAGCGTAACAATTTGAAATACTTCTTGTAAAATGATTAATTCTTAACTAGACTCAATTAATATGTGATCCATTCGAAGAGATCATCTGACCTCTCTTAATGGTGAAAGCAACTCCCAGTATTGTGAAAATTTGAAACAGAAAAAAAGAAGATTGAGGAATGTAAAGGATTAGAACCAGAAGTGGAAGGATTCCCAGACGACAATGAATCTTTTTTTATGGGCTTCAGAGAAGTATTTATTGAATTCCATGCAGGTGATAAACTAACAATTCAACGCGAATGGCGTGCCAAGATATACTTTTGGTAGCCAAGTCACGGTGATCGGCGGTCTCTTTTAACACGAGGATCAAAAGTATGGAAGGTGAGTACAGCCTAAAGGGCCTTGGTCGATCTGATGAGTTAAAAGTCCATGTCGGAGCTTGGCGCTCTAAGTTTGCTTGGAAAGCACTTCTAAGAGTAACGAGAAGAAAGAGCTGGACGAAACTAGAATCTATAATCAATGTAATTCAGAGCACAGGTGATTCAATGTACTAGTCGGAATAAACACAAGTCCTCTATACAGGCTGCCAACTCCAGTGGTTCGACCACTATTTACATGAAGTGGATTGAAGTAAAAATTTTGAGCACAACACAATCTTGGTGCGTATATGTAGAAAATTTTCATAAGTCTTAATTCTCACGTGCGATATACTATCTGTGGTGTAATTCTAACTCCCAAGACTGCCATCAATAAGAAACTCCAACAGCAGAAACATCATAAGGTCATGGAAGTCCAGACATATTCTGTCAATTATAATTAAAAGACCTCATTTATTTTCTACTTAACTCAAAACAGTTTGCCTATATTTCTAAACAACATGGCATTCTGTGGCTGTACTCTTCGATCGGGAGGTCACGTCATGCAACTGAAAGCATACAGTTTAATGAAAGCCAGATCTTGTTAGTGACTGATGTCAGTAGCTTATTTCAATGCAGATTATTTCCACATTTATGCCGACCATTTTTTCTTTCTTTTTTATCAATGGCAATAATTTCCATGAACCTGCGGCTATGGGCAGTGCATCGATCCCAATTAACATAACACAGCAGACATGATTTCGCTTTCCAAATGATCCAAAATTACACACGACATCTATGTAGTTGCTACTTTTACCACAAAATGAGTAAATATTCATAAAATAGACAATAGCGATGAGGACTGAGTAGTGAGTAAACAAAAAGAAACCAGATAGAATTGCCATCGGCTCCTTGTGAGAAGAAGGGGTTGGCTTGTCATGATTTTAAATTCAATGTTTATGATATGATGGATGAAAATCCTTGATGAATGGCGGTTTTGCCGGCTAAACTATTTAACTTGGTTTTGATCAACCGAGCATTAGTAGAGGTCTGATGGGATGATCAATTTGAAAAACTAAGAAAAAGTAAACTAACACATAAACCAACAATGAGAATGGCCCGAGCAGAATTCAAACGGGCTAAAGTAAAAAATTTTAAGTTTGAGTTCGAGTATATTCAGTTCAATTCCTGCATCAATCCAATTCTTTCATTTTTCTGTGAAGCCTTAATTGCTTCAACCGAAGATTTAATTTTGTAGCTCCCATTGAAATTAGTATTTGCTGCTTCAGTTGTGAATCACCCCAAATCTGTTTTCTACTGATTTGATACATAAACTTTTGATCACTCAACTTTGTGGCGTTGGCGATAATGACGACTTTGGTGCTTTTACAGCAGCGACATAGTAAGATCACAATATTAGAGAGAGTGAGTTGCTTGTCCAAGCATATGTCCAGCCAATTAATGTATGATCTACGCGAGGCTTCCTGCTAAATCAAGCTTTGATGGATTGCTCGTTTTGGCTTTTCTTCATCTTTCAAAACTCCTTTCTGTTAAGCCTGTCTTGCTCTAGATCAATGCTATTTGTAGCTTTCTATTTCTCACCTTGATGAGTTCAGGATGTCAATTAACAAAGACAAACGTTAGCAGCACTTATAGACCTCCGTACAGGTGATAAAATAAAGAGTTCAACACAAGTGATGCACTGCTATGTACATTTGCTATCCCAGTGGGATCCTTGTTAACCCGGGAATCAGAAGGACGCAAGGCGAGCATGGATTAAAGGGCCTTAGCCGATGCACTGGTCCAACTGGTCCATAATTCTCTCACTTTAAAGTCCCACGGTTGCATGTGCACTTTACTAAGCTCGGTGCCAAGATTTACTTGGAAAGCTCTTCTCAAGTGAAAAGAGACGAAACAACTGGAATAAACTAGAATTTTTGTTCGCTGTATTTCAGAGCACAAGCGATTCACCTTACCGAGTACATTGGAAATAACACATGCCCTATGTACAGGTTGCAAACTAGAGTAAATACAATAGAAACATGGATACGATCTTGGTACGTATACGTAGAAAACTTTCATAGTTCTTTTGTCTTGTTATACTACGTGTTGTCGTTACCCCCTAACTCCCAAGACTGACATCACTAGAAACTCCAACAGCAGAAACATTATAAGGTCATGGACGTTCAGACATATTCCACCTATTAAAATTACTAGACCTCATTTATTTCATAATTTACTCAAAACAGTTTGCCTGTTGTTCTTGACAACATTGCATTTTGTGGATATGTTGTTCGACCAGGGGGTTATGTCATGCAACTGAAAGAATACAGTCTATTGTAATCGGATCTTGTTAGTGATTGTCAATTCCCAGCATCAATAATTCATTTCAATGCAAATTATTTCCACAAATATATCAGCCTTTTATTTATTTCTTATCAAGGGCAATAATGTCCATGAACTGTGAATAAATTGAGAATTAACCGGTAAAATTTGACGGATCTCACCTCCAAGATACACCCTTGAGGAAGTTCAAAAGCTAACCCCCTGATATGGGCGGTACGTGGATCCCAATTAATAAAGTACCAAGGACATGATTTCAATTTCCAAATGATCCTGAAGTTCATCAATGTCTGTTTTATGGTTACTTTCACCCTAAAATGTGTTATATACTCGTAAAGAAGATGACGTTGACAAGGAGTTGGTAGTGAGTAGATAAGGAGAAACAAGAGAATATTACTATCAGCGCTATGTGGGAAATGTTGGCTTGTCGAGATTTGAAATTCAATGTATATGAAAAGATAGATGAAAATCCCCAACGAACGCCAGTTGTGCCAGTCGAATTATACCAATTTATTTTGATCAACTGAGTACCGGTTTATGCAGGAATTGAACTAACCAATAACCTAACAATCAGAATTGTCTGAGCAGAACTTGAACCGGTTAAAGTAACAAATTGGAAGTTTCAGTTTGAATCTATTCAGTTCATTTCCTGCATAAACCCGATTCGTACATCTTCTGGGAAGCATTAATCGCCTCCAGAGGTGCCAAGTAATCCCCCATCTTGATCTGCTGATACCACTTGTTAGCTACTCAGCATAAAATGGAGAAAAGAAAAATTGAAAGGCTATTTAGAGATGCACCGTTCATGAGATCTTTGGGCCATAAGAACTTAAAGGTCTCGTCTTGGTGAATTGAGTTAACAAGAGTTCATTACTAGAATTTGGATCTTTTAACTTGAGCATGAATATATTTAGCCTGCTTACACTACATGAGTCACAGTGATCCTTACTAAGGCTGTCGCCTCGGACGTCAGAATCCAATCAGTGCTCTTATTATTCACCAGGCTTGCCATTCACACTTCCAAAAATCACTACAATGCTGGGAAATTTGAGTTTCCATATGAGCTATTTTGTTATCTGATAGTTTCATGAATGTATCAATTTCTCTTCCAGCCATTCCCATGCTACTGCTGAGAACTAGTGCTGAAAATATGTATTGCTCCCCTCTCTTCTGCCACTAAGCCTTTGCTGTTTCCTTTACAAATTTGTGAAGGGAGGGCACTACCCACATCATGTGAACTACATGTTACTTCAACGGAATACCATGTTGAACTTCATGTTAGATACGGTAGATGATGACTAGACGTCGTCTCTTGCAATTTCTGGATTTCCTCTGTCAATTCAGAACGAAGTATTTCCCTGTTTATCAACGAGAAGTGGGATTTGCTTGAATTTTAAGGGTTCTTCTGATCCTGGGAATTTAAACTCTAGAGTCCGTGACCATACATGCCCATATTTTGGCGGTTTCAGAAAATTGTTTATTGAATTCCCTTTTTAAATTTTGAACGTGAAGAAAATCTTTAACCTTAGTACTCATATATAATCTTAAATGACCATACATGCCCATATTTTGGTGCGACTAATCACGAAATTTTCTTTCGCCACCATAATAATGTCTAAGCTTTCTTTTTGTTTAATTGAGTTATTAAACTATATTTTTTTTGTTGATGTTATTTCTTATATTAAGAATTATAAATGAAAATGATTATTTGATTTGATTTTTTGTGATGTGCTTCTTTCATGAAAAAGAATAATTTAGAAAATAATTTCTTAAAAATAAGGGTTGATATTATGAAGAACCCTGGATCGGTACATTCGTGACAAATTTGAAATTTACTTTAAACTAATTTTTTCGTCACAAAAAACCCAAAATTAGTACATTTGTGACTAATTTATCCTTAATTAGTTTCGATTAAATTGTATTAATATCACAAATCATGAATTAGTACACTCTAAAGTGGTACACCCGTTAATTATTACATGTCATTGAATTCGATAATTTGATAGTAAAATTTAATTAAAACTAATGGAGGGGTGTACCGGTTTGGGGTTTTTTGTAGTGTCAACCCCAAAAATAATAACTTATATTGTTTACAAAAATGATATTTTTTATCAACTAACTATTTCAAGCAATATAATGAATTATTTTTAAGAAAGTGTTTTTCAAAACATTTTATTTTTCGCGCAACAAATAGAGCTATAAACTGAACGTGTTAGTTTGTGCTAAGAAACGAAATGGCCTTATTGTTTGGTGCCTTGTATTCTCTTCATTTGTAAGTTTGCTTTCATGTCTTACCCTATTGAAAGCCCTAAATGTCATTTCTCTGAAAATTGTATAGAAATTTTAATCGATTGTTTCGAAAATTTGGATGAGATTTAGAGGCCATAGTTGAAACAAAATACAAAATTTGGTTTGGTAGAATTGAGAAATGATTAAAAATATCAGCTCATTATGAAAATTGGCCAAAGTCCAAGGTAGGGGAGCATCGCAATTGATTTTGAGATTTTAGGGTGGAAATTGCAAAAAAATAAAAAAGTCGAGGGACCACTTATGACTGGTGCCAAAACTTAGAGGACAAAATTGCAATTCATTTTTTTGTTGGACAGATTTGCTGTCTGTAAAAGGAGCTAATTAGTCACGCGACAAGCACGCGGCTAGAGATTATGTAAACCGATTTGAAGACTTGAGGGGCACATCGGAAAGACAAGAAAAGAATCGAGGAGCAAAAGTTGTGACAAAATGCCCAAATCTTGCACGGCAAAATGCAATTTACCCCCAAAAATCATGGGGATATTCAAAATAAGCCCCCGCCGTCTCATGCCGGCGATTATGCTAGGGTTCGCAGCTCCAACGTCCCCTATAAATACCGCATACATCAGCTCCTCTCTGCACACTCCAGGTCCATAGCCGCGCCCGTCTGCTTCCGTGACCTCTCTCTCTCTCTCTCTCTCTCTCTCTCTCTCTCTGTCTCTCTGCGTGCGTTTGTCTGTGTGGATGATGTTACGTGCGGCGTGTAATGGAGAAGTTGCCTCTGCTTCTTCCTCTCTGCGTTTGTTTGTGTGAATGCTGTGTTCTGTTTGGGTGTTAATCAAGAATTTGCCTCTCCTTTCGGCTGCAAGGTACGAGATCCGTAATGGATCGATTTCTTGGCGGCTTTGTTCTGGAGGCACAAAGCAACGTTCTCTGTTGGGGGGTTTCTCTTTATGTCCAGATTAGCCAAATCTCTCTTGCTCTTCTGGATTCCCCTCTCTGCAGTACATCTTTTTCTGTTCCCTTCTCTCTCTCTCTGCTTCTGCTTCATTATCTAATTGGCATCAAGTTAAGGAAAAAGAGGAAAAAAAAAAAAAACGTTGTTCTCCCCCTTAAAATCAAAAGGGTTCTTCGACCCTCAGCCAAGATTGCAGGATTTGGCCCTCGCCGAGTCGGGTTACATAAGTATATACTGAAAGAGGAGAACTTGTTAGGAGGGCCAGACATGGTCGGTGTTGTTGATTGTGTTTATAAGACATTATGGTGAAATTTGGGTAATCTGAGCTGATGAGTTGCTCAGTCTCAGATGAGGCCACTGATTCGATGGCTAAGATCGATGGCTAAGATCTGAGCTCAAGCATGGTTTTGCCCATTTCTAGTCTACCTGAAAGCTTTCTGCAGAGTAAGTTAAAAGATTGGAAGTGTTCTAGCTCTCCGAAGTTACATAGTTTTTAGCCATTGCACACATGAATGAGATCGACGGGAAGTTTCCGACCAGCAATCGAGGAGATTGACAAACAAGTGGTCTTGGGGCACATAGGTTTCAGCACAGCATAGCCAAAAAACTAAAATCAAATGAAAAAGTACAACCATGATAACAGCAAAGGAAAAGGGAAAAGAGAAGAAGCACAAATTTACATCAGAAACCTTTTATTTGTCCCTATGGCTTAAGTAGCCTTATTATCATTACACAAACAAGAATTCCGGGAAAGAGACACGACGCTATCCTCTAAGTCTAACAACGATGCAAGAGATGTCATCTTTGCTGTTTCTTCTCAAGGCTTCGTTAGTCAAACGCTTGGCGGCCTTTTGTGGATCCCTCACTGATCTTGCAATATCAACTGCCTCCTGATTTTTCACCACCTGAGTTAATCCCAAGGAGAAAGGAAATGATTTGTCAAGAGAGTCTTCCTATTCCCATATTTACAGAAACTGGATTTTGATAAACATTACTAGAGAATCATATACTACCTTCCAAAGACCATCACTAGCCAGGATCAATACATCAGTATATGCATCTACATCAGTGCTCCTTACATCGGGGTCAGAACGTACATGAGACTTGAGGCCCTTATCTCCAAAAGCACGGGATACGGCAAGCTGTCCATTTACTCTTGCGACGTCACCTGTGTTAACAACAGCAATGTTGGTAATGTACAAGTAGGGATCTTTGCACTTACATTGGAGATTACAAATGTTATGGCTTGGAGAAAGAACCTGGCATCTTCGTGACGAAGCCACCTAGGTTCTCAATGCTGTCTCGCTCTTTACTAGGCTCGTGATCCGTAGTCATTTGTATTGCCTTACCCTTTTTCGAGAGGACTGCTCTTGAATCTCCAACATTAGCAACCCACAGCTTTTGATTGTTTAACAGAATTGCTGTCACGGCAGTTGATCCACCGTGACCCAACTCTGAACTATTTGAGAGAATTGCTTGGTCTGTTGTCTCATAGGCTTTTGAAATTGATCGATTTGGGTCCACCCAGAATTCTTCCTACATTGATTAACACCAAGAGAGAGAGAGAGAGAGAGAGAGAGAGAGGAAAGAATGTAAGGACAACTCCCTTGGAAATAAAATGTTAACAGAAGCATAAGACTTTCAATCGTCTTTGTATAAATCGCACCTCCTTCAGTATATTCAAGAACAGATGTTTCTGTAGGTATGCTGGAACACGATGTCCCAGATGACCATCATAGATAGCAAACAATCCCAATTCACTGCCTTCAGCCTTCACAAACTTAGCAACATGATAATCCTCCATCGGATGATCAGCTCTCCCTTTAACCAGGCTGAAACCATACTTGACAATCCCATCGTCGTTTCTTCCCTTACCGGAGAAAGAGGATGCTTGTTCTCCTACATGCTAATTTTGAGATAATGAACGAAAATTAAGAAAGAGAAAATCATCTCATTGAGGAGTGAAGACCTGAAAAGCAAGCAGAAAACTAAACTAAAACAGAAAGCAAGCTAAAGCAGGTTCAAAATCCTAAGTCACATCGTACCCGACTAGGTATAACTTAACATAAAGACGAAAAAGGCAAGCAAACTACTTTCAGAAGACCAACGTGGTTGACAGTTTATTAATCCAGAAGCAAAAGAATAAACAGACTAATGACTAACAATGTCAGTCCCACCAAGTAAAGCATCGACCTGGAATAGCCAAATGATGATTCCTGCATTTCTTACTGCTTGGACCTGGTTAACACGATCAGTTTTTCATGTCCGAAGATAGACTAGAGGACACGTTCCAAAACAGGTTCTTGATTCATGCTCATCATCAGTACAGATAGAAATGCAGACTAAGCTTTCAGGAAGCGCTACAAATGGTGACTTTGAAGGAAGGCAATGCCACTGAAGGTTGCCTCATACAGACAAGACAACAAAAACAGAACAGAAGCAAGCAGCTTCGGTACAAGGAACTCAAAAGTTGAGAGTCGACCAGTTCAGACTACATATCTGTCTGAGAAGTACACAGAAGCCAAACCACAACTTATTAATACGGAAAAAAGAAGAAGAAAAAGTCTTGCCTATAAAACCGCGTCATAAATCCAAATTACCGAAAGTATCAAATGGTAGGTTGCAACTAACCACTTCGAGGTGCTGCTGCCCAAATTAAAAACCCAAAATCTAGTTGAATGCACCCTGAGAAATTAAAGCGGGCGACTTCTTGTATACAATTTGTTAAGATGGATTTCATTCACAAGTCAAGTGAAATCTCCCAGAGCTTATAAATCAAAGGCACTTAACACCATGCCATCATATAGGAATTAAGGGTGATCTAATAGAATCAGTACCCTTTTGGGTTAGTTTCCACCAGTACAATTGTGATTTGAGAAGATAAGCCATCAAAATTAGGAATAAAGATTATCAACTAATGTCTGTTACCTGAGGGGTAGGAGAATTGAAGCAGCAAAGCCTATCCATGGGAAAAAGCCAACAACAAGCAACAACTACAACTTCTTAAGCTGACTTTTCGTCATCCACACAAACTCCAGACCGTAATCCACCTGGAAACCCACGTCTCAGAATTATGAAACTGCAAGATGAAAAGCTTCAAAAGCAGAAACACAACCACCCCGGAATGGAAATTAACCCCTTCTGCTCACAACCAGGAAAGCCATCCGAGGGATTCTTCTTTGTCAGTTTGCACAAGAATCGGTGGAGAGAAATATGATGAAAAGAGAACGAGAAAACAAGTCTGAACTTTTGTAAAGCTAAAAATATGCAAAGAAAAGCGGACACATAAACTATTTATTCTATAGAAAAGAAAGAAAAAAAGTCAGAGGAAGCAATGAAAGCTGCTCTGTTTTCTGTTTGACAATTCATGATTTTTTTATAGAGTCTTCAACGTGACGGCAAAGAGAAAGGGAGAAAAAGAATCAAAGGAAAAGCCCGAGGCGACTTCCATGCCGTTGACTTGGCTGATTCCTGCTGTTTTTAGTCTGCATCTTTCGTTGGATAAGTCTTGATTGCAAATTGTGGGATGATTTTACTTTCTTCGTATTAATGATGGGACTTCCCTTCTTTTTCCTCCACTAGACCCAACAAAGACAAAGAAAGGCGGATTATAAAGCTATGAATATGATGAGGAACAGGGTAATGGTAGTTCCATACGCTTTCATTGGCTTCTCTACTCTTATGCATTAAATAGACTTTTTCCCCATGTTATGCATCGGATTTTGTTGATAATCTCCTAAAGTACAAGATAATAAAGTATAATGACGCCAAAAAAGAAATTGACGCTTTTCACAATCCCTTTAATGTGTTTTGTATTTTGATTTTGAACTCTTCCTATGTAACATCAATGTTAATTCAATTATAGTGATCTTTGTAGATACTAAATAGTTTGAATCTCAACAAATTGTAAATATCCAATTAACGTGGAGTACTTACAGTGGTATGGAACTTACAATTGTCTCTGTTGGGAAGTTTCAGATAAGAGAAATCACTTTTAAAACCTTGGAGTATAGATGTAACTCAACTCTAATTTCCAGCAAAAATTAATGTGATCATCTTATATGTATGCTGATCTAAATCTTGTTCTCTCAACAGCCATTATGGTTGTATACAAAAGGAGTACACATTATTAAGAAAAGAATCTTGCAATAATCTCAAGTATGTTTGGCATTTTTAAAAGGAGAAGTATGTATAAGTAGTTTTGGGTGGATTCCCAAAAATTGACTAAGGGACTCTCATACACTTTATGATTTTTTTAACCAAATGGTTTTTACTTATATTAGTTTTTGCGCGAAATTTTAAACGAAGTAATAAGAAAAATGACATGGTTTAGGAAGAAAAGGGGGGAAAAAGGCAAATCAATTGGTAGGAGAGGGTTACATGTGAACTCATAATAGAAGCTCCATACTTTCCATTGGGAAGATTGTTAGGGAGATCTTGAATCTGAGTCTGTCAATATATTTAATTGAATCCACATTTACTCAAAAGTTTAACACAATGAATTATGTATATTAACTATTCCACACCACACAAATTATTTGGTACAAGATTTTTCTCACACAACTCACACGTGCAACAATGTCCCCCTCACATGTGAGCTTATTGTTAGGTCTAGTTGCGCCTTAATTGAGTTATCCTTCCATACCAACATTATCTCAACTTGAATCTCCAATGCCCATTTTCACCCTTGGTCTCTTCCGCTAGACCTAGCCATGAATGCTACTATTAGGATGGTGTTGATATGCCACAATGCCCACATTCATCCTGGTCTCTTCCATTGTGTATAACCCTTCACAACAAGTCTTGCCTTATACTCGCTATCTTAAACTGGAAATGCCATCCTTTCATTAATAGACCACCCATTTGCATCGGACAATCTTCTAGCTCTTTGAAATCTTAACTAGCTCCTATGTCTGATTCCAGTGGAGTGATTCCATCTCTTCGCTTATAGCTCCCAGCCACTAAGATGACTCAATACTAGCCATTGCCTTAGGGCAAGATGAAGGTTCATTTGTCTTCATCTTGTCACCTGTAGTTAACATATAAGCAATATCCATATAACTATAACGTACTTGGTGGTTTAATTTGCATTCTCTATTTGCCTGCGGCTATAGTGTGCTGTGGCTTTGGTGATTATTTTGAATCACTCACTTTAGGAACTGCAGAGTTGTCTACAGTCTCAACCTCTCTTACTTTTGAGGTTTCGAAGTTTCCACCCGAAGCTCCACCTAGCTACTAACATTGTGATTTGTTTGCTTTGCTAGTTGTGCTCAAGACTCCTCTATTGAAGCATATCATTCTCATCAAAGATTGCAACTCTACTAATTAGAAAATCCGGTGATCTAGGATCAATGCACCATAATTGGTGGCCTTTCACCCCTTGTGCATAACTCTGAAATATGCATTTCTTTGTCCTTGGCTCAAGCTTATCGTCACTCGGTGCAAGACATTAGAATACTTGTAATCTAGAGTAATAATAGGTTTTCTTGACTATGCTTTCTCAAGAGTCTTCCATTGGTGGCATATGATGAAGATTAACATAGTTACACATTGTGTTTATTACTTCGGCCTAAAATTCCTTACTTAGTCCGACATGTGAAAGCAAGCATTGAGCTTGCTTAATAAAGTTCTTTTCTTACATTATGCAATGCTTTTCTATTGTACTATCCCAAGCATTGTGCGATGTTTCACAAATATTTTTTTATGGTAGAACCTCGGTAAAATCTTTCCCATAGAACTCCATGCGGTTTTAGTTCTTAGGCATTTAATTTGTTTTTCTAATTGCTTCTCAAAGAATGCTGTAAACTTCTTGAATTGATTGAAAACATCAAATTTGATCTTCTGGAAGTATACACATACCTTTCTAAATGATCATTGATGAATATTAGCATATATTGGGTACTTCCTTTTGAAGGAATTAGAGACGGGCCATAAGCATCTAAATAAATATATTCAATTAGTTACTTGGTCAAATGAACATTTGTATATATTCAATTTGGCATTGCTACCCAAAGATGCAATGCTCATATAAGTACAACTTCCTTATCTTCGGCATCTTTAGCAACTCATTCTCACTCGGCATTGTCGTATTGGCCTCAATCATGTGCCTTAATTGCATAGGCCATAATTGAATCAAATAAGAGTTTGACTCATATGATGAAATTGCACGGTTCCCATCACAATCTCTGCCAATATGTGATAAGTAGTATTTGTTTTCTTCCCCTTCATCACTATCATGGCACCTAAATATATCTCCGGCACTCCACCTTCAATGTTGTGCCTACACCAGATATCATTGATTGTCCCTAGAAATAAGATTCTTCTTGAGCTCGGGTATATGCCTCATGTCTCTCACTGTACACATTACCCCATCATGCATTTGAATCCTAATTGTCACTTTCCCTAAAACCTTGTAGGCTGCATTATTCCTCGTTAGAATTCTATCGTCATTATTGTAAGTGTTGAACCAATTCCTATTAGGCATCATATGAAAAGAACACCTCAAATCTAACACTCATTCGTCTCTTGACGAACTAATAGTCATACACAAGGTGACCTCTACATCATTGGTGCTCTTCTTGACAACATTAGCCACATTGCTTGTGGCATTCTGCCCATCACCTTTGTTTCTCAATTTCAAATAATCTCTTTTGATGTCTCTCATCGTGACATTGAAAATACTTCATGTGTCCCTTGGACTTTTTATGGCGTGACTTCAATTTGCTTTTATATTTGCTGCTACAAGACCTTGGATATTGATTTATTACTCCAATATTAGTTCTTGCACTACATCACGCGTTAGATCACCATCTTGCAATTTTCTCAGCCACTCCTCACAAGACAAGGCGGGTTTGACATCTTCTGAGGTAATTGCAGTGCATTTCTATAATAGTGAATTGATAAAGTGCTCTCATGACTTTGATAAGAAGCTAACCATGTCATGCCCTATTTTTCATCATCTAATGCCTCTTCATTGTTCTTTGAGTCTATCATGAATTTGCTAAACTCATCTAGGCTAGGCTCTAATAGAATTACCTTTAGCAAATCGAAACTAAAACATCTCATCTAGGCCTCAAATTTTGCTCACAACCTTGTGGGATTCTTCTCCTTGACCACTTCTATTAACATCTCATCCAATAGGTCCAATAGAATTATACTTTTCACCCTCTCCATCAACTCATCTTTATCAGCATCTTTCATCATTTCCGGCAACCTAGTTGTGCCATTCAACGTATTCGCCAAATCTTGAGTTGTCAATATTGCGCACAACCCAAAGTTGTTATTCCCCTTGTCAATTAATCAACACAAAATCATCAGAGAAATAAATAAGGAACAATAAAAAACATTAAGATTTACATGATTCGGTTCGAATATCTAAACATACTCAACGGAAAGAGTTAGTAGCAAATCATTTGCCAATAATCGGACAATAAGAGTTACAATGATTCACACGCTTCACTATTTATCGCACTTAAATTAAGCTCAAACCCGCATTCTTTACATATAAACAGATGTAAAACTCACGGAATAAAATTCACAGTATTTGGGACTCCCCCGTGCGATCAAAGAGCGTGCGTCACCTTTCTTTCTTTGCGGTTCGTCCTTAGTAGTCATCGTGCGGCTTGAAGGAATAAACAACATGCGGCCCCTTACTTTTCGTCTTTGAAGAGGTCCACTCTCACACGGTCAAATCTCGATTAATATATATTTGCACTTTTCTTTACCAACAAACAGAGACTTCCAAATCTGACCACCAAAAAAGAAAGAAAGAAAGAAAAAAAAAAAGTCTCCCAAAGACCGAAAGCGCGTTTCTAAACATATCACGTGAATAACCCCTTCAAGATAAATCCTAATTTAAATAGGAAAGTGACATATCAAAATTCATTTCCTAACAAGTCTGGTTTAACTAACCAATCAATATTTTCTAATTGGTTCAGATTTCATGAGAATTATCAAAAAAGTCATAAATCTATTTTAATTGTGCCTATTCAATTTTAAACTTTTTTTGATAAATTCAGTCATAAACCTTTTGTATTTATGCCAATTTAGTTCATCAGATTAATTTTGACCGGATGATGTTGACGTGGCCCTATTGATGCTAATGTGGCATTTTTAAAATAATATTTTAATATTTTTTGAATTCTTTTATGATTTTTTCTTTTATGTTCTTTATTTTTATTCCCTATCCCTTCCCTAGCCTTAGCGTTGACGAGGGGGATGAGGCCGTTGTAGCCTAGGCAAGGGCCACGGGTCCTCACTTAGCTAGATTTGGCGAGGGCGTTGCGGCCTTTCCCAAATCTGGGGAAGCTAGGGCGTCATAGCCCTTGCCTTATCCATTCTTTCTTTTTTCTCTAACAGATGATCAGAACTTCATTTGGGTTCAAATCCTACTGAGAGGTCCATTAGAGATAAAAAATTGTTAAAGAAAGAACAAGATGTTTCTTTTGTCCCTTCTAGGTGATCGGAAAATAAAGAAATAGTTAATATATTCAAGATAATTACTTATTTACAAAATACCGTCTCAATTCATCTTATTAGGGAAGGGAAAAAAAAAAAAAAAAAATTATAAAAAAGAAAAATATATATTAAAATATTATTTTAAAATTGCCATGTTAGCGTTGGTAGCGCCACATCAACATTGGCCGGTGAAAATTGGCCGAATAGACTGAATTGATACAAATGCAAAATGTTTAGTATTGATAAAAAAAATTATGATTAAATTGACATAATTACAATAGATTTAATACTTTCTTGGTAATTTCCCCCTCAAATTTTATGTACGAACTCAAACTTGAGTCATAATTTAACACGCATGTCAAACTCCTCATAAGGTCCTTCCTAATGCATCGGATTATTTTTTCTTTTTATGAAGATTATAGATATGGACTTTGGTTCTCTTACACTCTCCAATATTGGAGAATAACTCACGAGAAACATGTCCTCTTATGTCTTAATTTCATCGTGAAACATGTTCCATCAAACGAAGAAGCAGTCAATGCGATCTGTTTTTGCCTTTTCGGCTTATGGAAACATACTACTTGGGCCAGCAAAAAGGAACAAAAGAATTGCACTGCTTGAAACAACGAATTTGCCGACTAAGATAACCCGACAACGAGAAATTCATATCATGCGTAAAGATCTGTTAAGAGTATTTTCATTCCTTGACCTTTGTATTCTACTGGCAGGGATTTGCCTAGACGACAATTGGAACTTCTCCATTCAGCATCATTGCGGGTACCTGGTCATAGATTCCGCAAATACATTCCATGCGAGTGATCGTTGAATTAGTCGAGTGTTCGGTACATAAGAAGCCAACATTTCATAATATATATAGATTTTATCCCCACATATTTCAGGTGAGTTCCCGAGAACACCGATAGAACTGCGGTGAAGTCATTGTCTCTTGTTTTTGTTCTGCAGCAATGGCCTCCACACCCGCAAGCATTCATGCAGCCTCTCCGAAAGTTGGGCTACCGACCAGGCACCCCATCTCAGAGGAGGTCAAGGCCAGTCGTGCCCAAGATTTCGGAACCGATGATGCCACTGTTTCTGCGTCTATTTTCCAAAAGGTCTCTCCAATATACTAAACCAAGAAGAGGAAATAAGGGTTGCATTTTACCTTTTAGTCTATTAAGTCTCACTTGCAAAGTTGATAAACAAATTGAGGTGGCCACTTAGTGAGCATTTGAAAGGGTCATATTCAATGTTCATTAAGAGTCCAACGTGCCAATTTGTTAATAAGCCCGAAGTATTATTCCATCATTACTATGCTCTTATATCTGGAGTTAGCTTTTTCTAAATCGCATTTCGGTCGGTGCAGGTCATCGCCGAGCTCATGGGTACATACATTCTGATATTTTTTGGATGTGGTGCTGCTCTTGTAAACCAAGTGCAGACACTCAACATTGTGGGTATAGCCATCGTGTGGGGCTTAGTTCTTATGGCGATGATATACGCGGTCGGACACATCTCTGGCGCGCATTTTAACCCCGCGGTCACGTGTGCGCTGGCTGTTTCCACTAAGTTTCCCTGGAAACATGTAAGAAAATTCCTTGTGAAACCATTTCCTTTTGTTTCTGGTAAGAAAAAAGCTGACAATAGCACTTTCTATGGCAGTTGCCAGCGTATGCGTTTTCCCAGTTAATCGGTGCAACACTCGCAAGCCTGACATTAAAAGCGTTGTTCCATGACCTGGACAATATCCAAGCCACCATGACTCAATACAAGGACACAACTTCTGATCTTGAGGCTATTGCATGGGAGTTCATAATCACTTTCGCTCTGATGTTCATAATCTGCGCTGTTGCAACTGATCACAGAGTGGTAAGATTCCAAAGCTCGCCGTTTTGCGATTCCCTACAGCTTTCTATCATTCTTTTTTGTGAGAAATTCTTCAATACCTTGACTTGAGGCTTCTTCCTTTCTCACTACGCAATGGTTCTCTTCTTCTAAAAGAGCTAACTTCTTTTACTGACTGAAAAATGCAGAACAAAGACATTGGCGGAATTGCCATCGGTGCTACGTTGCTGTTCAATGTTATGATTGCAGGGTAAAAGAAATTAGACCAATTATTTTCTTCATTTTTTGTTTTGTCTTCCTCCAAACGAGCTTACGAAGAACTTTTGGATTTTGTAGGCCGATCACGGGAGCTTCGATGAATCCCGTGCGGAGCATAGGCCCTGCAATCACCTCTGGTGTTTATAAGAATCTCTGGGTCTTCATTGCGGCACCTGTTTTCGGAGCATGCGCAGCAGCAATGGTGTACGGTGTCCTCAGAGTACCCAAGGCAGAAAAATCTGTGGAAATCACCAGAAACGTTTATAATGATGCTTACGATCCTTAGACAAAGGTTCAAACTGATCATGCTTGTGCTAGAAAGTGAAATTGTCTCTGAGCTTCGTCATAGACTACTCGGTGCGGTCCAGGACTAGCATCGATGGTGGCACTGTGCCTGAGAAGTTGAAAACTAAAAGGAGCTTCTATCCAGTTCATCTCAGCTCAACAACAAACGAGAAGTCCTAAAAAAAAACTGAATCGTACTTCGAGATACTGTGTAGTGTGTATCCGATATTCCTGATCAGCTAGGAAATGCGCTTGTCCGTTAATCAGCATATGTAGTTGCGCTAAAGTTACCCATCCCAATATAAGTTCAGATTCTACACAATTTAACAACTAGATAATTCAGACATGTTCTTCAGTGTTTCCCTTTTTTGGACTATGCTCTTTGATATTCCAACCAAACCATAATCTCAAACGGAAGACACTCGTGAAGGAGCAAAAACCTATGCGATGGACAGTAAGAAATGGATTTTTTTTTTTCATACAAGAGTTAGTATATTCAAAGCATTGGTAAGTTATGCAAATAAAGATTTGTAAGTTAGTACAAAATTGTTAATTTGCAAATACATAAAGTTAGTAGTTTCACAAAAGTGTTGGCAAATTACAAGAAAGTTACCCAAAAAAAGATCACCGGTCATTTTTCTAACCAAATATATATATATATATATATTTATACTTATACTTACCAATTACTAACGTTAAAAATGGCTCGGCAGGCCATGGGTGAATAATAAGGTCTAATAAGCCCAAGATATGTAAAGCAGGCCTGCAAGGGTCCAAGTGAGACTGCCATCACAGGTACCGATGGTTCGATATTGATTATCAATCAAAAACAGGACGATAAGAATAAAGGCAATTACTGAAGCACTCGGTACTGATGACTTCATGGATAAAACAATGCAGTTGTTGGCGCGGTATCGAAGATTTTTGAAAATTTGCAATTGGAATGATAATTGCCAGAGGACAGTTATTCAAAACTCCTGACTAAAAATAACTAAGTAGACACCATTGTATAAAGATTGCACAATTGAACAAGAAACCTCAATATACTCAGTTTCGACTATCTTTATTTATTTTTCTTCATTTAGCATTTACTTTTCAATCTCTTTAGACTTATTCTTTATGTATCATAATTATAGTAGAATTTGTAGCTTCATTTCCGAAATGGCACAAAATACAAACCAAAAATCGAAAAACCATGGTGAAAGATATTTTGCTTGAGAACCTTCTCTGAGAAACACCAATACTTGTTAGAATTTAACAACACGAAAAAAAAAATGCGTATTTAATCAACCTGCCTTGAACAAATGGCAAGCACGGATTTTATAGCCCGAATAGTCACATGATAGAAGAACGCCCAACACAAAGATGCAAATCACCAAGCTAATCAATCCAGCAGACTTGTTTGTTCGAATTTTAGCAAGAAATCACGAAGGTTTTAGATAAAGAAAGGACTTGCTTGCCCAATAACTTTTCTTAAAAGAAGAAGGGCATTGAGAAGCCCATGGCAACACATGAGCAAGCCCAACCCAAACAACAGGACGAAAATGGAGAAAGCAGCACAAAATGGTAACCAATGTGCGATGGGAGGCAAAGGAGCGATCGGTGCGGTGAATCCCCCAAAGGCTTATCAACGTACACGGTGATAGCGTGGAAGGCAGGCTTATCAAATAAGAGTTTGAAGTAACTTTAAGAAGGGCACTCACCATCTGGTGGAGGGCAATTTCATCTTTTAAATTTTTAAATTTTTAAATTTTTTCTCTCCTAGATTTGGACGAGGGTCATAGGCCCTTGCACATGTTCGGCGACCCTTGCCTATATTTGGGAGAGGACCCTCTCCTGTTTCTAGCGAGGATCGCAACCCTTGCTCAGGCGCCGATGACCCCACCGGACATCGTCGTCGCTGCCTCATCGGTAATGGGATGGCGGCCACGAGTGGGAGGATTCTTTCTTTCTTAAAGAACTTTTGTCTTTTTTAAACAAAATTAATTAAATCTAAATTAAAAATATGTTTGGACAAAAATACGAATATTTTGTCGGTCGGTGACGTTAGGCCCTTATTTAAAAAACTCATAATCACTTCAAGCTCTTATTTGAGAAAATGATGGCACTTCACGCCCTTATTTGACATAATATTCACTTTAGGTCATTATTTGGAATTTTCTCAAGACCATTCATGCCTAGAGTGATGACAATCTCTTGTGAACAGTGATTGATAAAATATGGATTGAAACTTTGGACAAATATATCTTTTATCGACCTAAAAAAAAGTAAGAAAATTATCTAAAAAAATCCATTGAACTTTAGCCAATTCAACCTTAGGCTCCATTTATTTTGCGAAAAATGAATATTTTAAAAAATTGATCACTTGCATCTTTTAAAATAATTAACTTATGAAAAATGTTCTCACTATCGGCAATAATTTATATTTAAATATTTTTGTGGGCGATAAAATATTTTCTACGAAACAAACAAAATTCTAAACTTTTCAATTTTACCAGTTTAGTTCTAAACCATTTGATGGTTTACCAAAATAGTTATTCTTGCCAATTTTGAGCAGAAATAGCTTATGTGGACGTAGGCTGTTTTACGTGGCACAACCGATCAGTACGATGTGGACCGTACCGGCCAAAATTGGCTGGAAAAACTAAATTGACAAATCGTCAAAATGTATAGGACTAAATTGGTAAAATTAAAAATTTATAATTGAATTGACTGCCGTACAATAAATCTAGAACTTTTTGGACAATATTACATGGGATAATATGGTTGTCAAAAGCAAAGTACAAGATACCACTCCTTCACAAGTGACTCCAAGTACTTTTACCCCAGAATGAAATAAATAGTGAGTCATTGACATTTCGAAGTAGCATTCATGCATTCTCAATTCGTAAGCACTCTCACTCATTACATTCATAACATAATGAGTACTACGTTGGGGAGTAAATTGTGCATTACGTTCGTACACATTCATCCGATGTCCAAGCGCAGGTAAATCAAGTCCGTGGGTTTCGATTTGTTCATTGAGATCAAATCAAGAAACCACTTATGATGTTACATCAATCATATAGCATCCTAATACCAATACATCTCATTTAATAAAATCACGACCTGACAAATGCAATGTGCACATACTACATCAAAGAACGAGAATCCGAGATTTACCTACTGGAATTAGACATGCTCGTCATCTCCAAAAAAGGCATCATCGGATGCCAGCCCTTCTCCATGGATATCTGAGTTCTCGGATCTAAGACTGATTTTTTATATTTTTTTATATAGATTAGTTGCCTTGAACACAAGTAATTACATAGTTAATTACTAATCACTTGCACATGGGGAGAGGACACATTAGGAACCTTGAGAGCGACTTGGGTCTATGTCGACAGTCTATATATATCAGGTTTCGAATGGTTACAAACCCAAATATGCACAATTATCTCCAAATTGATATGAAACCATGGCAAAATCTTCTTGAAATAAGTGTTTTTAGTCAGCGGAATGAATCGTTTAAAACTATTACATCGTCCTATTGATGAAACAAAAGAAACAAAACATGAATGTAATTTTCGATTGCTACTCTACTTCATCAAAAGACAAAACGTCTCCATCTTGATGTTTCCACTTGCTATCTGCCCTTTCCATGTCGTTGCCACCAACTATATATTTTTTATGCCCTAACCGGATTCAATGGTCGTTGTCAAGGTTAAAGAGCGAGTTGATTACTAATTATTTGATGAAGGGCTTGGTCTAACATAATTGCCATATGACCTCAGAAATGGGGTCGTATTAGGTGACTAAACAAACTGAATTTCTCATTTAATATAGGAGACAAGGGATGGGAAGAAACCTAAGCATACGTGTGTCTCTCATTGTTTTCCATGTTGCCTTGACCTAATCATCTCTATATCCACCTAGATTTGTCCTCGAGTTTCACTGAAGCCCATGAATATTTTGGCGTGCGTAGATGATCCGATTTAAGTCGCGACCTTTGTCGACGATGCTGTGCGTGGGAATTTGGAGGAAGTATAGAGTCAGTCGCTTGCAGGAAAAGAAACAAAAGAGACGCAAACTCAAGATAAAGAGTATGAACCAAGGCATCTCCTGCTCAATTTCCTTCTTATATTCAAGAACTGCTTACCTACATTCGGACAGTAAATCTTTTGAGTGTACGCTTTAGCATCTCGTTCTTCCGCTAGTTATATAGCATTTCCAATTTTCTTGGCAGGTCGCCTGATTAGTTACCGGCGATAATTCCCAATTAAAGAGTTGATTAATCGCAAATTCGTTGATCTTAATGTCTACCAGAAATTAGGCAAAAGTCCAATAACTAATGTCCGCGAGCATCCACATCGCCTGTCACGGAAATAAGTAATAATTAAAGATGGGAATTTCTGGAAGTGGAGGGATCGATCGGCTGTTCAGGAAATTCCACGAAAAGAGATTTCTCATAATGGAGAGAAATGTTTTGTCGATGAAATCTATCCCGTGGTCGTCTTCTTCAAATTCAGTCTTTTTTTCTGCAATCCTAAATTCAATGTATTTTGCATCCTTGCTAAAAGTATATTTTAGTCTAATATGCATAGTTAATTATATTAATAATTATGTGAAATGCAAAGACACTGAACGAAGTGTTCGATGTAATCCTGATTAATAAGTGCTGTATTCATCAACATTTTGATCTAAAATATGTACGTGCCAAATTCATGTACTTGCTCTCAACAAACTAAAATTCTTCTTTCGGCACTCATGAAGTTACATTTCTTTGATGACAAAGATACCTAGAAAGAAAATGGAGAAAAAGACAAAGTTGCTTAAATAGAAACGGTCCACCAGGCGATTTTTTATTTTTTTGGGATTCCGCATAACTTGTAGAGAAGAAATAGGAGAAATCAAGCTATTAGAACGTGTGAAACTATTTTCACATGTCAAGTTGATTGCTAGACTGTTTTTGTGCTATATAAATTTCCAAAAGGAATTATGCCATAAGAAGTTTATGCTTAAAAATGAAAAAGAACAGGCTCAACTATACTCAAGTTTCAAATTCCTTTAAAGTAACATACTTTTACTTGCTCACGTTTCTAACCTTGGCAAATTGGTCACCGTTCAAAACTGAGTAAGAGGTTATAAACATAGAATTGCAATCTGGCTGGAAAGGATAATTACTTCGAAACCGACCAAAGTAATGACATACACATGAATATCTTATCATGGTTTTCCTTCTTTCTCTTTTCTTTTCCTTTCCTTTCTTTTCTTTGCCTTTCTTCATTGGTCTCTCCGAGGAAAAACCAATATGTATAATTTACTGCTGGATGAAAATGGAAATCTTCAAAGTCAATTGTCTCCAGATTTTGTACATCAACATTTAAGTATATGACGAAAATAAGCACATAATACTCACGTGTGAGCCTGAAAAAAATATGCTTATATGTGCAACTTAAACCACTATAAAAGTTGAACTAAACAAGCATTTAAGCGGGCCCCAGAAAAAGTAAGAACGAAAGAAGAAAGGGAAGAAAAAAAGGTGATGAGAAAAGAAATCACAAACCAATCCGATGCCTAGGGAACTTAAATTCTTAACTAAGAAATCTCATTTAGGAGGGACTCATCAAACAAATACTCAGGCCAAGATGTAGTGGATCCTCCATAGCTAGAAGTTGTGCTGCTCGCTTCTCCTGGATTGTTATTGCTCGTCGAAGTCTCGGTCACGGCCTGAGGAACGGATGATGGAGATAGAAAACCCCATTGATGATGATGAACATCAGATGACTGGTTTTGGTGATCACCTTGGTTGACAATATTGTATTGGCTTATCTGGTGATCACCGTCTGACGAGGTCATATTAAAATCGAAAGGCACTTGTTGGTCTGGCAAATTGCTCAATAGGTTTGGAACGACTGTAGAGCCTGCGCATTCGAGAGAAAACGAGGACAGGTTCTCCATTTGTGCCGAACTGAGGACTAGATTGTGATTGATCTCTTTCATGGGGGGGAGAGAACTGAACATGTTGAGGGCATCAATTTCCGAAAAACCAGTTTGGCCATATGGACTGGTGCTGGTCACAGAAGGTGGTGATGTTGCAGATTGGAGGAAATGCTGCAAGTATTGGAGTCTGGCTAACTGAATAGCCTCAGTTTGCAGTCTCATTGCATGCTCATCTAGTGGGTTGGGGTGGTGGTTGCTTAGGAGGTCCCTGAGGTTGGCTAAGGCCATTAGATGTGGCAAGCTCGAGAAAATGTCTGTCCTCGGTTTGTGAGTCATGGGGTCGAAGCCCATCTGGATCAGCTTCTTCTTCAAATGGGTATTCCAGAAGTTCTTAATCTCGTTGTCGGTCCGGCCTGGTAGGTGTGTGGCAATCGCAGACCACCTAAGGACAAAGAGTTTAGAAAACAAAGGCTATGATAACCATTTCATTGACGAATTGCGTTTATTAACTATATATTCAAATTAAAAGATGCTGTCGCATAGAAATGCTTAGTCGAGATTACAGGCACTCCAATTATAATGGATGCCAATAACAATTAGGAAAATGGCATTTGTGTATTACTTGTTTCCCAGGATGGAATGGAGATGAAGAATTGTTTGCTCCTCTTCCTGAGAGAATTTGCCTCTTTTGATGTCTGGCCTCAGGTAATTGGTCCATCTCAATCTACAGCTCTTGCCACATCTGTTTAGACCTGCAAAAAAAGAAGTTAAATGGCCAAGCTTTTATAGAGAGAGAGAGAGAGAGAGAGAGAGAGAGAGAGAGAGACCTGCAAGCTTGGGGAGGGCTCTCCAACTTCCATGGCCATGGATCTTGATGTGATCAACGAGCTTCTGATCTTCCTCAGGAGTCCAAGGTCCTTTCTTGAGGCCATTCTCATCACAACATGGAGACCTTCCCATGTTCCCTCTCTCTACTACTGGCAGTGAGTCTGCTTCTCTAATGATCTTATGGCTCTGCTTTGGTTGCTTTGGTTGCTTTGGTTGCTTCTCCGTGGTACCGCCTTGTTTATATAGGATCACAGTTTTCAGTCCTTGAATATTTTTAATGGGCACAAACCCATGGTTGACACTTTTTATTTCGGTGAGATACTAACTGGAATCCATATTCCACCTTCCCAAACACTGTAGAGATGTTGACAGGTGTTAGATTGACGAATTTGTCCCTTATCTCATGTATAGAGAGAAGCCCGAAGGTCTCATAAGTGCTTTGTGTTTTCATTCCATGGGCGAAACATCGCGGAGCGAGGCCCGGTCATGCATAATTTAATATACGTTTAAATGAAAGTACTTGTGTACGTATAAATGCAAGTCTTTCAATCTATCTGGTGCTGTTTCCGAGTCCTCGCTAGCTAAGCCCTCTCCTTGGTTTGAACTGTTGGAGAAATGGTTGATCAAATAAATAATTGTTCTATCTAGTGATGATGTCGACGTAGCTAGAAACTTTCTTGAGTGTTCAGATAAGCAGAAGTTCAATAGCCAGACCCTAAAAATGGATTTGCACGTCTCACTATATAATGACCTTAACTTTTAATTCAACAGGAGTTAGGGTTTTATAAATCAATTAAAAAAGTTCGTTCAGATGTTATATTGTGGTTGAATAGATTTTGCTCTATGCAATAGCTTCACTTTCAAATTTCATCATTTAGGCACGTTACAAGCACCTTTCTATTTTCAGGAATTTTTGCATTGCTTTTATCCATTTTATTATTTGCTTGTTATATCTTTTTATACTATTTATTACTGAACTATTTAGAATTTCTTAGGGTTAGGGTTGCATCTAAATTTATTTATCATGTCTGGTAGAAACATTCAGTTTTACCTTAGGCAACTACTACAAAAAATTCCAAATTATGCTCACTATAATATAAATACTTATGTTATTTGTCATCATCAAAAACCCTAAACTTACCCTCTATAATACAAATACCCAAATATATATATTTTTGTGTAATGAAAATTCCTAGACTTATAAATGTGCTTTTAATTCCATCCAAGAAATGTTTGTTACAGTGGCGTAAGTTTAGGATTTTATATAACACAAAAAAGTTTGGGGTATTTATATCATAATAGGCAAATTTAGAATTTTTTAGTGATCCAAAAAATGTTCAAGATATTTGTATTACAATGCACATCATTTGAGGTGTTTTGTGGTATAAACCCTCTTACCTTTTTTTTTTCTTTCGGAAATAGAGCAGATTGAGAGATTTCTCTTTGTACAAATACAGTTTGTGCGTGCTTGGGAGCTACGACTTGTATTTATTGTCTCCACCGCGTCAATTGCCACAAAAGAATATTGTAGGGATGGTGCTAGGATCTTAAAGAAGAACTAAATTCAAGCTAAAATTTAGTAATTATTTCAAACAAATATTATCTATTGTACATTAAAGATTGGAATAATAATGTCTCAACTACTTAAACTTCCGCTGGTTTTTTAATCAAGTACATATATATATATATATATTTTTTTTTTCCGATCAAGAACCTCAACTTATTTAAGTTATGCTCAACATGGCATTTCCTTTAGTAATGTGTCATATCATAGTTCAGGTTCTGTTCCAACCAAATAAAACGATAGAAAATCAAGCAGATTCGTCGCTCAAGGGCTATGATAAGAGCTGTACATATACACAAATTTGTCATTATATTATCCGATATTGTCGTACTCAATAATAAGAGTTTAGTCGGTCGTCAACTGTCATCGGACATAGTAGATAAAAAAGGAGCCCCGTCCTTTCTAAGCTCCGTCTAATGGATCTAGTTGAGAATTTGCTTCTTCTTTTCTGGGTCAGGTCATAATTTCAATATTTTGTGATCGTGGCAGGTCAGTGTTGGTCAAAAGAAGCTCTCGTCTCGCCCATGCACGCAACATAAAGAAGGCTCTTTCATCAGGGTCAGCATGTAAACTCCCTTACGCATCAGCGAGTATTTTCTTTTCTTAATTATTCATTCGCGACCCGATTCTACGCAGAGTAGGTTCTTGATCTGCGCAATACATATGACCTGTTCACGCACCCATATCTCGGTCAGGTCTCACTTGCATGTGTTTCCATTTTATAATCAATTCGTACTTCATTTATTAGCAGAGACTTAGAATATAATTATCCAAGTTGGTATTATTCAATTTTGTTGGGGGGACGTTGCGGGGTAGAGAATCTTTCGATGGAAGGAGACGGCCGAATAAAGTAAAACGTTCATTGGATTTCAAAATACTTTCTGTTTGATCGACATGTACGATTCAATATCGACGGGCAAGAACAAAAGAATAAAGAAATTATCTAGTAGCCCATTTTCTGGACTGATCAAATGGTTGAAATTCGGTCTGCTCAAGCTTCTGTTCAAATCCCTAGTATTGCTGGGTGGATTAACATCATCCTTAACAACACTTTCAGCACCTAATTAGATTTGATTATGTGCCCGAAAAAGAAATCGAGGGAAGACTCATAAAATTACTTACTATATAATTAAACATGTGATTAAGACTTCAAGAGGGTTCAAGGATGGATTCACAACCGGATGTATGATGACCTAAGTTGGATGGGTGTGGTGCAGTTGGAGGGAAAGTTGGTGCAGCAAACACCCCCCAAATTTGCATTACTATTACTATAAACTATTAGCGAGCACGGGTTTTAAGACAATATTTGTTATATTTAATCATTGATATTCTACATACGATGAGAATAAAATGAAGGGATGTTATACTTAGGGACGTAAGATGAACAGAATCTTGGTACACGCATGGATTTGTTCTTAGATACGTATATGTATTGCTCAGCAGCAATTCACACCACGATCGTTGACCGAGGAACCTTCGAGAGCAAAGCTCTCTATCTGACCTTCATGTTTTCCTATGAGAAATCATGAAATGTAGAAAGAATCGTGAAAATGATCACTTTCTACCGTAATTTTTATTTTGTAAAATCACATTTAATGACTAATAGAAATTCCTCACTAAAGGTTTTACTTTTAGTCATTGCAATTATATAGTGACTGCAATTCTATACACAAAACGTGATTCTTGCTGTGTTGACCGGTGAAGTCTGATGACAATACTTCATTGACTAATCCGTAGAGATAGCAGAAGTCGTATTACTAATTGAATTCGTTTTCTTGAAGATGTGGAAAGGTTGAACATAGTTCAAATTGGTAAATGAAGTTGTAATTCAATCTTTATGTACTCTACTAGAGATTTCGCCAAAGAATAAAACTTGAATGATCGAAAATGAATGTAGAACACAATTAGATTGTAGGAGTCAAACATAGTATTGTCGCATTAATATTGAGTAAAATCGTGGGATCATAGCTAATGTAACCTTGCAATTTATTTATGGACAACAAATTTGTTAGAGATAATTAGATACGCACAATCATAATAGATATGGAGAAAATGGAATTATCCCGATTAGTTCTGATATAATGTCAAAATGAATAGTGAAGTGCAGTTGCGTTATTGTCTTCCATTTGTGGGTTTGGACGTCAAGCTGGATGAATGCACTTACAACATCTTCCTCAACTAGAACCCTTTTCTCTCCCTCGCAAGCAAGATAGTTTCGTGTATTGATTCGATGTTTAGACAAAGTATTTCTGCTTCAAATCCCACAACATAACATGACCATTGACTTGGGACCGCTCAGACAAGATTTTTGCCCGTATGTACCTATTCAGTACAGCAAATTAAAGACAAGTAGGTTTTCAAATTCTTCTTGTCAGCTTTTGTTTGACCAAAGCTGCAGGTTGCAATATTTTTCCAAGGTCGCCCTTGTAAGACGTAAGCTCTTAATTATTATTATTATTATTATTATTATTATTATTATTATTATTATTATTATTATTTTTTAATACCTGAGAATTAATTTAAAACCAGCGTCAGCATATAAACTTTGGAGCAGCCAGAGCACCGAAAATGACTATTAGCTATGCCCAACAATTTGAGGAAGCTAAACTTCTTCTCTCGGAACACCCACTTTTTCTCACCTCCTCTGGGGGTAGTTAGTAAACGGTTCATCCGACCCAAAGGCAGAGACGAAGGCACACACAACATTTTGCTCCTGCACTCAAGGTTTCCTTGTCCCCTCGACCCCATTAAATTAATGGTCTCAATATGACATAGAACAAAATCCCTAACATCTTTTTCTTTTTCTTTTCATCAAGGGGGTATGGACGTGGGGTTCTGATTTATTGAAGGCTTGTGAAATACCCTGCAACCATTATGAATTGGTTAAGTTTACGCCTTTGACCTGTGCAGGTGGTATTTACCTAGAGCAGTTTGCATGGAAGTAGTGAGATTTGAACGGGCAACCTCCAGCATTTGAACTCAAAATCCCTTAACACCTCAAGCAACTGGCCTGAGCTATTATCTTATGTTATACAGAGCTCTCTTTTAAACATGGACAGTTCTAATACTTAACTAAGTGTAAATTATAGACACACACATGTTGATTTACCAAGCCACATTTGGTGCCTCCTGATTGCCATTAACTGTCATGACTAATTTAGCTAAATTTGTTGACAGGAAATGCGTGTAAGTGGTAATCAATGAATTTACCAAAAATCTCCACGAAAGGAGTAGAGGTGAACAACTGGCCAATTCAACCTTGGAGTTAGACTAACCTAGTCTTATCAATTGGTCCCTGGCCGGTTCCAAGAAGAACCAATCCAGTTCTTGATCCTGAAACCTGAACCTGACCTATAATTGTTTCGAGTCCAGACTGATGCATATATCAGAGCCACTCGTTCGACCTTGAAATCGATTTCGACCACTGTTTTGACCCTGTTTCTTATGCCAAAGCGATGCGACTCGTCATAGTTTTCCTCTCAGAATATCTGTAGTTGGCCAAAGAGAGTGTCCTAATTAGCCACAATGTCAAGAGACCTCGATGCAGGAGAATTCTGCCCGATAATTTCTGAAGGTTCATCACACTCTCCCAGACTTGTAGCATTAACGGTCGATGCAGAATCTCAAGAACAGATTGGATTCAAGAGGCGACTCCCACAAAGTTAAGGAGTGATAACATCAGCATTTATCTCGGTTACATCATATTTTAGATAACAAGGTAGACGGACGTGTGCAAATTAGACTAGCTACTATTGTTATACGTATGCAAATTGGATTCGAAGAGGTGGTGATGTCATACAGCGTTAAGAGTGTGCATATTAAATATGCGTTGTCTGTCTATAGAGACAGTTTGTCAGATAAACAACTGGTTTGCTTAATCTCCGGGTTTCCAACCATCCAACAAATGAATCCAAAACCAGATTTCGTGGCCATTTGCTCATTGACCTCCATTTCCCCGCACGTGCCTGTTCGAATCCATGCAGATAATGTCACAACTAACGACGGTCCGGTGCTCCTGCAAAACTGGAGGAACCATCCAAATGTGAGTTTTCCGTATGCTAAAATCCTAGAAAAACTTATCAGTTGCTCTCTTGTTATGTCCAAGTATCGAGTTACCAAAGCGTGTATGGGCTTGTGTTAAGGACAATGACAAAAATGATCCTTAAATTTTGGATTGACATGTAATGTCATTCATAGACTTTTAACTGATTCAATAGTGATTCGTGAAGTATTGATAAATGCTTAATATAGTTATTCTATTGCTCAAACGACAAATCAGGCATTAACATATCCATCATTTTTTTTTTAATGATGTGGATTATTATATCCTGATTTAAAATGCATATCTCACGTGGATAATCAATAAGTAACTTTTTTTTTTGTCCACCGTTTAAATTTAATGGATTAGAAGTCACATCAGCATATATTGTTAGTTCAAATGGAATGACAATATTGGATATTTTTATATAATTTAAGGGTTAAATTGAATATCAACCGATATATTGGAAATCTCATTGAATGAATTGAAAGTTTAGGGATGACATTGCACGTTGGACTAAAGTTTAAAAAAATATTTGTATCATTTTCCTTGCCATGTATAGTAAATGGGTTCTCAAATATGAAAGTGAAAACCATTATCTAACTTTAATTAGTGTGTACGGATCAGGAAAATAAGATATTTAAGATGAGATGCAGATTTGATGACGTGAGGTGGGGAACACTGGAGATCCTTGTCCAACAAGGTAAAGGACAAATAAGTAACTTGTGCAGATCGAATTCCATCACAGTTAACCAAATCAAGACTAAGCGGATGCAAGAAATCTGTCTTGACTTCAATGCCGCTTGTCGTGAAAGCCTTTTCTTCCCCCTTTTGGCGCATTTGCTGGCTTGGGTACTAGAGTGATTAAGATCAAATGCATCCTACCCGGTATTCAGGAGCACATTGTCTACCACATAAATCCTTCTTAGGCTAAACAAGAATCTGAAGTTTCTATGCACGGGTGATCAGTGACACTACATCGCCCTTCGTTGTCTTGGCCCGCTCATGATTAAGAGCACCTACGACAGTATGTAGGTTATGGGTAGGCCTAGCTCGAGGCGACCAAATATCGGTAGACTTGTCAAAGTTGATGGGTTAGGTCGTTACATAAGTTAGTTATATTCGATAATTAGTCATAAATGTATTTAGTAGAGTAAAGCTCAACATAATATGATCTCTAAAGGGTTTATAACTTTTTTAGATTCAACTGATTTCTATGACTCTCTCTTAATTCTCTCTTACTTTTACTCGATTTTGCACTTGTTCACTTTGCACTTTCACCTCAATTTGGGCATAGGTTTTCTTAGATTGAATTTAAAATGAAAGCGTTTTAACAATAAACGTTAAGGTCAGCTATAAGTTATTAGATATGCATTGCATGGAAATGAGTTAAAATGGCTTAAATGAGTCTATTTAAGTCAATCATTCTTGATCCGACTCAAACCTGACTCAATTCACACATTTGATTGGTCTAAGTCCCGGTACCGAGATGCCTTCAAATTTGTCTTCGGACCCTTGTAGGGTCGTTGAGCGTGGGTGAGCCTACCCCCATGTCTATTACAAGGCCTAGCACCCACGCTCTTGGGTAGTGAAATTTATCCCACGTTGCATAAGAAATACACAAGCGTTCGAAAATTAGGAAAACTTTTATGTGGATTTAACATATGTAGACAACACCATCATAGCAATTAAATGTGTGAGCTTCATAGTGGGATCATATGATCAATGGCTATGATGGTGTCAATCTACCTTGACTGAGTTTATCTGAGTTTATGTACTAACTTCTCAGCATATTACATAAAATAGAATATGTACACCATTGCAGCTATGTGACGATGCAGATTTACTCCGCTGCTTGTTTGTCCGGTCACTTGATACTCCTCTCTCTCTAAGTCCCAAAGTAGTTTCCTTGTTAAAAAAAAAAAAAAATCCTAATTAAGCTAACTCATACATTTTTCCCACCTCTTGTGACATAATTAGCACAAGGCAGTAGCTTCGTTGTCTCTATTTGTGATGACCTAGGCGCTGAGGGTGGGCAGTGTGACTGGGATGGCAGGGGATGTTGTGGCGGTGGGCGATTGTGACCCAAAAATGGGTGAGGCAAAGCACATGTTTTTTGTCCCACATTGCCAAGAGGGAGAATCCTCGGCTAATTGATAAGGCTTAGGTTTTCTACTTTGTGTAATGTGTTTTAAAGCCATGAGGGCCAGAGGCCTAAAGCAAACAAATTACACAGTGGTAACCCCTAGGTCCTTATAGGTGGTATTAGAGCCGACTCTATGGGGGGCGACTGTGACCAAAAAGCGGGCAAGGCTAAGTGCATAGATTCTCTCTATGAAAAAAGTCAAAAGACTTTCCCTGAAAGCCCCGAATGGATTAGATCCTTTCTGCCAACGAAATGAACGCGGAGCCCGTTCCGAATGCTTCTCCGATCCGGAAGTTCTCGCGAAGAGAATAAGATGCTGCTCCCACTCCCTCTGTCTTTTCTCGCTTTGCTAATCTTCCCCTCTAAGACGGGCCGGGAGGCGGCGGGCGCGGGAGGAAGAAACCCAAGAGAAGAGCTTCTTGTCTTTTCTTAGGTCCTTTTTTTGTCATCCCTGCAGCTTTCCAGATTTTGTATTGGACGCATGGGCTAGAGGTCCAAAGCGGACAATATTACACAGTGATGGCCCCGAGATCCTTACATTGTAAGCATTTCCCCTTGGTTTTGGTAGGAGAATATTAATTTGTCACCGGTGAGTGCCATGGCGATCACGGTTGATACAAATAAAAGGGGAAAAGTACCAAAAAAGCCTTAAACCTATTATATTTATACCATTTCAGTCATAAATCTTTCAATTAGATCACTTTAATCTTAAAACATTTTCTTATTAGTGCCAATTGAGTCTATTCGGCTATTTATATTGGGAATTGCTAACATGAACGCCCAATATCATACGTGGCATGATTAACACTGATGTGGATGTTTTTATATGACATTTAATTTTTTTCGAATTTTTAAAATTTTTTATTAATTTTTTCATTTGTCTTTTTCTCCTTCTCTTTTCCTTCTTTCGATCTTTTCTTTTTCCCTTTCTCTCCTTTTTTTTTTTCCCCTTTCTTCCTTATTTTCCTTCGCTAGCCTCCATGATGGCCGGCGAAGGTCGTCGACAAAGGTGAGGGTGAGGGTGACGGCCTAGACACCCTTGTTGACCACAGGCAAGACTGGCCCCACCTTCCATAGGTGAGACTAGCCCTCACTAGCCTCGCTTAGATGAGGCCCCTCACCAACGCAAGTGGCTTGCAAGGCCAACCCCCCTCCCCAAATCTGGCAAGGGGACCCTTTGGCAAAGGTAGCCTAGCTTGGATGGTGAGGGGCCTCATCTAGGCAAGGCCAGCCGTTGTTGGCCTCTAGTGAGGGCTGGGCATGGGTCCTCTCGTTAGATCTAGGGAGGGGCGACCTCGCCAGCCATAGTTGGCCATCGCCCCCGTCGGCGAAAGGCCAAGGGAGGAAAATAAGGAAGAAAGAAAAAAAGAGAAAAGAAAAGAAGAAAAGAAGGAAAGGAGAAGGAAAAAAAAAAAAAAAAAAAAAGAAAAGGAAAAATTTAATAAAAATTCAAAAAATAATTAAAAATTATATAAAATTATCCGTGTTAGCGCTTGTTGTGCCACATAGGATGACCAATGTCCCCATTCGGCAATTTCCTAGATAAATTGGTTGAATGGACATAATTGATACTACTGTGAAAAAGTTTAAAACTAAATTGATTTAATTAAAATGTTTATGACTGAATTGGTACTAATACAATATGTTTTAGACTTTTTTGGTACTTTTCCTCTAGTAAAAGATATGGATGAATAGTGAATTTGGATTACTGTACAGTGACCATTTTTGTAATTTCCCCTACTATATCTTTGTGCAATGTTCTTATTTTTCTATTCCTCGTAATTGTTAGATCTTAAGCAAGAATGTGAATTTGAGTTGTTTGTATAATCTTAATTTTAGGGTAATTACCAAAAATGCTATAAACCTATTGTACTAATGATAATTCAATCCTAAACTTTTTAATTTGGTCAATCCTAAACTTTTGAGTTAGTGTAGTACTTTCAGCTAAAATTAGTTAGGTATCGCTGACATGGGTGTTAACGAATTGGCATAGTTGGCACTGATGTGAATAATTTTTTGCATTTTTTTTTATTAATTTTCTAATTTTTCCTTTTTATTATGTATTTTTTCTTCCTTTTCTTTTTCTTATTTCCCTTCATCAGTTTATGGCTTTCGCCTAGATCTAGCGAGGGTAGTGATGCTCTCACCTAGCCCAAATTTGATGAGGGCTTGAGACTTGTGCTAGGATTAGCCCTCACCTATGGCCAATAACCCCATCGGCCTTCACCAAGGCCGTGTGAAGGGGTAAAAGAAAAAAAAAAGAAAAAAAGACAAGAGAAAAGGGAAAAAGGAAAAGAAGAAAAAAATTCTGAAAATTTTAGTAAATTTAAAAAATTATTTACATCAGCTTTAATCGTGCGACATAAGAAGGTCAATGTTTACTTTAGCAATTACCTGCCAAAATTGGCCAGAAGAACCACATGGTCAAATAATTAAAATATTTAGGATTAAATTGATCAAATTAAAAAGTTTAACATTGAATCAGCATTGTAAAATAGGTTTAGGTCATTTTTGGCAATTTTCCCTATCGAATTCCATGACTATAAATGCGTAACCGATATAATGTACTATTTATTTGGTGTTAGGTAACTTTTTTCATAAAACAATAATTGTGTAAATATCGCGAACCCTCTAGGAGCTCGACTGAACCGAGTAACTTAAGTGAGACGAGTTTGATGTTTCATTTAAAAACCTTATAGGGTTTGGAACAAGCTTAGGGAAGAATCGAAATTTATAGGAATGAATTTGGAATGAGATCCGCCATCCCGGACCTGCCCCGCCGTCTCTTATTTCATGGCTGTTCTTGGCTTGTCCATTTTATGCCCATCCAACCCGTACTATTATAGTGGCAAGTGGCAGCATGCAAACTTCCATTACAATTCGATACTTTTATACTATATCCCGTTAAGCAAAGCGATGTAAGCACTGAATTTATAGAATTATACACGCCAATTAGCTGCATGGATGAAGGCAGCAGATATTAACATATGAAATTAGATCCTCGAGATCCACTTGACTGAAGGAAATTCGATCTTTTATTTGGTGGACAACGTGCATTTAGATGCCCAACATAAAATCATGGGAGTAAAATAATATCCGTACGCCAGCCAGTTGATCTTGACATGCAAATTGTTCAACCATTCCAAAATCATTCAACAGTAGATTGAAGTCAACCTCTCCTTAAATCTAAGGTCCACGTGTGTATTTAATAGCTGATTTTTGTTTTGTTTAGGTGGGATTATGATGTTAAACACTTTAACTTATGATAATGGTGTATATAAAGGCAACATGACAGCATAAACTATATTTTTCCTTGTTAATCAATGCACATTTTGTCAACTTCCCTAACCTAATTACAATGTGGATGCGATATTAGTCGATACTTTGAAACATAATGATGTGATTACTCGTTTCTTAATTATTAATGAAAGATTGAGCTAATTGACCTTTCTTTGTGTTCGTGAGACTGTAAGTGGTTCGAGGACATGTGTAGGTCTTCTCTTTATTGCTGGCGAGATGAGTTCAAGATAACTTAAGAACCCTCCAAAAGTACAATTGCATTTCCACCAAGTTACTACTGATTGATTTGGAAAGTTTGAGGTATTCGCTGTTATTTATAGTCAAGGTAAATTACTCTTACAGTTTTGACCCAAAAAAAAAAAAAAAAAACTCTTACATTAACTAATTACTTTTGGATTATCAACTCTTGTTGAGTTATTTACAAATATTTATTTTATTATGTTCAGTTTATCGACGTTTAATATATTTTACCAACTTTTGTTTCCTTCTTGCAAATGTCTTAAACTTATGTATTACTACATGAATTTACCAATCTTATTGGATTACCATATATTTTTGGTTGACTGACCCTCATTTGATTTGCTTATCAATATCTATTTGGTTTTCTTTTTCGAAATTTGATAACTTTTGTATTGAGTTACCTATTGTTATTTACTTACTTACCAACCCACTAAAAATATCAGTTTGCTTCAGAGATTACCACTCTCAATTAGAGAGATTGTCAACTTTGGATCGAGGCCCATTTTGAGATGGACCACCTTTAATCTGCCCTAATCTGAGGTAGCGGCAATTCGGCTGGGTCGGACAACATGACACATGCGACGTCCGACGATGGTGGTTGCGTGTGTCAGTGGCCGTAGCTGATTGGGATGTATTTTGTGCAAGGTAGAGAGTTAGGATACTCTGTGATTAGTTCCTAGATGGAGGCATGGTAAATAGAGTAGCGAATGAAGACAATGCATGTAAAAAGTGTGTGTAGCCCTTCACTCCTACAAAGAAGTGGTCTTGAGATCGATACAAGTCTAACATATCAATTATTAATATTCACCGTGTATCTAAGGACAACTCGGTTACTCTAAGAATTGATATTTCATTAATAAATGCTTCATGCATATCCATTTGTAGTTAAACGTACGCATGGCGATACCCTGATGTCCATGCATACGCACGACACTAGATGTTAGATAATCTTTCTTTTAGATGAGCTAATAAGTCATGCACACAAGTGGGTGCATAATCTTCTATCACTATAGAAATCTAAGGGTGTTTTTGTTTCATCAAAAAATTCATAATAAAAGGAAATATTGTTATGAGTATATTTTCAAGAAAAATAGTTAGCTTTCATCAGTTTGGTAATTTAGAGAAAGTAATTTCCTATTTGCTACAAGGAGAAGTTGTTTTCTTTCTATCTAAATTTATTGATTTATGTGGATCGATTAGTTTTTCATCGTCTAAACATTAAAAAATCAGAAAATAATTTATGGAAAATAGCTTTCCTTCAAACAGACAACTCCAAATGTCATTTATTCAGGCAAATTTAGTGGCTTTGGTAGATTCCTTCGTTCCCCAAACCATTAAAAAGTAGTCCGATTTTGATGCGATTGAGGCGGACTGCCGACGGAATGATTCCCAAAAGATTCCGCCAATTCAATTGCAGCCCATGACTTATTCTTTGATTATCATTTTGCGATGAATGCAATATGGATGTTTGATGAAGCAGCATCAAGTGGGTAATTTAATGCTATTAAAACGTGCACAACCACCGCGTCACTGGGTTCCAAATTTTATAGCTTTGGCACTCGAACAAATTATTTGGACCTAAGTCCTTGCATTGAATTTAGTCTGACATTGAACCCATTTAATATGATGGGAGTTGCTGGTGTATTGAGCGCTGCTCTCGTATGCGCCAATCATGTTACTACTGGATCATATCTGCTACTCATGTGACCACTCTGGAAAATGCGTTGGTTGAAGATGGTTATGGCGCAAATACATTTCGTGTATTTAATCCCATTCAAGGTGAAGAAACTTATGTCAGTAAGATATCAGCGAGGCATTTCCCGTCCCAAGGTTTAACTGCCTAAAAGGGGTCTGGGTTATATCTGTCTTTTACTAATATTTTAACATCCATATAACTATTGTTAAATAAAAGAGGAATTATCTAAATAAACAAAAAGGTATTGCCGAAGTAACTTCAACTAAAAGGTAAAAGTGCTTAGCTGTTTATTAAACAAATATAGAGCATAAGATAAATGCATATACCTAAAACAATTCACAATTTTGATTTATCTTTGTTTGCATTAGAATGTCTTCAGATAAGTTACTGATATACTCAAAGATAAGTCATTCGCATTGGGAAGACATAGTTTTACAGAAGTTACTTCAGGCAAAAGGTTGGTGATGTCTGAGAACTCTGTGAAAGCACTGTCCGATGGTTGTAACAGCTATGAAAGAAATTTCCATTTGTTCGGAGGAGTTACATGTACAAGACAAAACTTGGTGTCATTTGCTACCTCATAGCCTGATTAACAACTCTATGACAAAAGTTAACACAGGTTAAATATCGGCATCCTGAGCCACAGCTCAATTCGAGCACAAGAATACATAAATTACAAGCTACCTCAAGCAGGCAGTAAGTGAGAGGAAATCTAAAGAATAAGTAATGTTCTGTTATCAAGTCAGAGTAAAAGATGAATTTTCAGATGATTGTTTGCACCTTGGTGTTTCACAGGGAGGAGGGGGTATGCCGAAAACCCAATCGAGAACATTCAAGTACTTTGAACGGAATACTTCCCTCTCCTGTGCATAGCAGTGCATAATAATGGCTGTCGATATGCTAAAAACAACCACATCGACTCTTGTAAGACGCCTTGACTTCGGCAAATATCCGACATCAGCCATGCATGTAAAGAAGCTCTCAATAGCCCGTGCAAGACAGTACAGTGATATCTCAATGCGCCTGCTTTTCTTTTCGATAGCCAAAGCCAGACCAGTAGGGAACTGCCGTGAACATGGGTAAAATGTTAAAAGGGCAGAAATGCATTCTTAGTAGTACAAATGACAGAGTCAAGAAAGAGCATTACCGTGCCCATGGCCACCATGGGAATGTTACATTTCTTGAAAATCCTGAAAAGAATGCATGTCCACATCCTGCAAAGAGTTTAAATGAACTTTTTAATTCATTTTTTTTTCACCCTCAAATTAAAGGTCAAATGCATTGAAAGATTTAGATGTATCAGCAATCTACATCTCTAAAAGCTTTCATTAATATACAATGGGGACAATAATGCATCTACATGCAGTTTGATCAAGTACTGCACTAAATTCTACAGACCAAGTCTGATATCAGCAACAGTGTCCAGCATGCAAATTAAAGTTGTATTAGGCCTAGACTTTTGGTTAACCAACTAGAGTTCGTACAATTGAAATTTGTTTAAGGTTGAGAATCTTCTCGTCCAGAAGAGAAGACAAGCATTCACCATTTAAGGGAACCCATCCACAACTTCAGCTTTTCACCTAGCTCCTGCCAGCAATTAAATCCTTCATCCAAAAATAAGTTACTTGATACAGTCATCATACTGCCATCTTTTTTGGAACAAAATACTGCCATTCTTGTTAAATATTTCAATCCCAAAACACATCTTTTTAAACACCATTTTACCTCCACAATGACCATGTCGATCTGAGGCAAACTAAAGGGTAAAATGGGTTTGCGATAGATTCTTTTTTTATAAATTGTAATTTGAGTACAGTGAGATTTGGGAGGAAGATAATATCAAAGCATCAAAAACAAGTTCTTCACTTTCAGGATAGGCAAAAGCTCTGTCTTAGGGCATTAATTATTCCCTCATGAACACTATGACTATAGAACCACTGATACAACAGTAGATGAAGCTTGTTAGAGACATGCACGGTTCATAGTAACTTTAACTCTTCCAGGTTTGATCTAAGGGAATCTCACCATGTACACTGAATCCTGAGAAGGTGGCTTAGAGGCATCCTCTTGACCCTTCTATTTTTATTATGCCCATGACAATGGAATAGCGCTTTATCATCTTGGAGTGAGATCAACTGAGTGGTTGCTCAGAAGAATAAGCCAAGTATCCGCAGTATGCTAGAAGCATGGGGGTTTTGTTGATTAGGAAAGTTCAGCTCATCCAATTTTCTCACCCAAGATGCCACTCTTTCTAGACCACTGAAATTGACATGGGACAACAATCCTCTAATATCCCAGTCAATGAGTCTGGAATGGCAGTTATAGAGACCCACATGTAAGTTTTGAACTTGGCAATCATTTTTAAATATCAATAATGCAAACATGCGTTGGAGGAAAAGATTCATAAAGTAAATAAGACAATGAAAACTTACTGTCTTCTACTCATTGTTTTTCATATATCTCCATCAAAGTTGATGACACATTCCATTTCAAAAGTAACATCATTGAGTGTGAATACAAAGTTTTAAACCTACATCTTCTGGGTTCAAACATAGAAAGTGATTGAGAATGAATACCTAAAGTTGTCGCCATATATTACAAGACAAACATTACTTTAAGAAACATTGGCCAAAAAAACATATGTACTTTGCTTTAGATATCATATTCTTCTAGCAGTATTATGTGCAAATTAACCCCCGAAACGTATTTAAATTAAATGTGGTTAAGATATAGGAGGCGTGTTTCTCTGATAATTCACCCTGTCAAAAATTAACTCTTAGACCCAACAGAACTCACTGCCGATCTTAACGTGTTCAAGAATTAGACGCTGCTCTTGTTCATGCATGTAATCTGGGAACTGTTTCTATATGAACATTGTTCATAGCTTAGTTAACCATTTCAGGCAAAAGAATGACATGCACTCCAACACTTAATATGTAATTACTCGAACTCCACCATAACAGAAATTCTCCCATTCATCATGACAACAACATTCTCCCAGATGGTATCACAGAGTCACAGACTACTTTCAAGACCCTTGAATCTCTATTACCCTTTACTTAATAATTGTATTCCGCAAATGGCTCCATGAACACAGAAAATGTGCTTATCCCATATTTGGTCGTGGAAAAACACTGTAAATAATACTTTACTTTCTCATACATTAATCACCGAAGAATGCCGCCTTTTGATGCAGCACCAAGTTACAAGTCCTTTGTCATACATTTAATAATTATGAAATGAAATATTGACTTCTTTCTTGCTGATTATTGGACCATCTAACTTGGAGCACAACAGAAATTATTGCTCGAGATACATCCAATCAGAGTGCTGGAACAGCCAGAATTGAAGCATCAATTGGCAAGATAGCATCCTAACATAGAATCACTATACTCGACAGGCAATATCTCTTTTCTTACAGAGTAAATTTTACCAGAATTACAGTAATAACAATATTATGAAGTCATTCAAAATCATTATTTTCCACAAACTAAAACAACTCCAACCAGATAGTAGATACACCATGATTTCTAATATCAGTAGCTAGCTATGATTATCATCAATTATAATAAAAGAAAGGTATTAAACAATTTTTTAAACAAAACCAAAAGATCATATTCAAGGAGGCAAACATGCCAAAGGATGAATCAACAATAGAAATAGTAATCCCCAATGGGTACCTCCACTAGCCAACTAACAGATGGCAGAAAAAGTGCTCCTAAAATGATAAAATCCTCTTGCATCAACTGATAGGAGGAAACAACAAAGATAGGATCACTAACCAGGCAGATGCACAATAAACTGACAGAAACAAGCTTGATCTTGCAGTTCCAATGAGACCCTTTCCCAGTATAGTGTAAGGCCTGCATGAGATTTAAAAAGCATAATGGTCACAATAAGCAAGCATTTGAAAAGTACTACAAGGATCTCTCACGTCTCATAACTGGAGAGAGATTATGTTAGAATGTGCAAGAGATAGAGCATGTTAGAGAGATTGTCAACTAGACAAACAGCAGGAAACTGATACATGCATCTTCCATGCACGTTACATATAGGCAACAACACCAGTAAGATAGAAGCAGTATACTAGAATGCGATAAAGATGATGAAAAGATCGGACACCTAACACTCACCACAAAAGGTTGAATTTAAATGTGTGTGTGCAAAAATGAGAGAATTTGCCACATGGTTGTGCAAGCAACCAGAGTTATAATCATTATTATTTTCTGCAGAGTTACTAGAAACAGCTGGATTAACAAATCTCACCCAAGGAAAGAAAGGAACAAAGTGACCGCCACAGTGCCTCAAAAAAAGTACCCACTTCTACTGCTTTTCAAAGACAAATTAATGTAAATAACAACTGCCTTTAAGTTAAGACTTCTCTTTTCATTATCCTTCCAGAATAATAGACACTAAAAGAGATCAACTGTAGAAAAGGAAAATGAAGCCAACCTTTTTGAAAGACCTTTCCGATGAACTATCAATGCAGGAACGAGATAAACTGGAAGATAAACTGGCAATGCTCTTTTATAGGCTTCAATCAGAAAAGAAATAGCATGTCCACTGCATGACTGATTTCCGTGTACCATCTGTTCCAAGATTATATCTCAGAGTCAATATAGACAAAATGGTGTTGAGGCGGAGAAAGTTCTGAACACTGCAATGCTCGAATATCTAATGAGTTCCCCTGGGATCTACTCTAAGTAGCTGCCTCAAGGAAAAGCTCAAGACCACTACAAATCCAATTATTTTACACATGATGTATTAAAACTAATATCATCAGGCTACAAAGTCTAAAGACAAACTACTTGTGGAGCAACTGGGGTGAGATCAGTCAAATCTACCCAAGAAATCTGCATAAGCTGAATAGAGAGGCATAATCTGCTGCAATATTGCAAGCTCGGAACATGGTCCATGGGGGAAACAAGCCCTGGTTCCAAATTGACCCACTGGATTATGAACATTTTGCATTTAAAAAAATTGTTCATACACAGATATTGGGTCTATCTCATTACCTACAATGGCATGAACTATATGCCAATACACTCATAACCCCCTTTTGTTTTCAGTATTAAGCTCCAAAAGGATAACAGTTTAATAGATTAATGTTTAAGAAAAAGAGAAACAGAGATAGAAGAACAGCAGGATATCTTCAGTAACAACAAAGAATTCAAAGGGCATATCTGTCTAGATGACATTTCATTCATGTTAAATGATGTAAAGGATTTAGATCAATACCAGAGAGTTATTAAAGTAATCACCAACACGGTTCACATATATAAGAATCATACCGAGCAGGGAATCTTCATCTCAGGATCAAGTTTGATATCAACTCCGGTAGATTTATAATACTTTTCTATCGCCTGCAAATTTGTAAATGGTAAGCCAGAAGCAATCTCTTTCACCCCTTGCAAAATGGTAATATCTTTTCCACCATGTTTGTTGAGGAAGGACTTATAAGATGGAGGCAAACTTTCTTGCTTTAATATGTAAGCAGACCTGAAGTAATGAAAAAGTACCTCCCATAAGAAAAGGACAATAATTTTAAGGTTCTGTAATTAATCGAAACTACCACTTGTTCAAAATGCATGCACCCAAAAAATTTATAAACCATTCTCAGTACTTGACTGTCCAGAAACCAAAATTGAGGACCAGCCTATTCAACCATACAAGCAAAATTCTATGGCCAGCTCCCTCACTGGAAATGATTAAATAATCAAAACTTTTCATGATCAAACAACAACCACTACTCTGATGTGGAACAGTGCTGACTAGACATTAAAAACCAAGGAAAGTCAATTCAGAGTTTCTAGGACATCACCATATAAATGAGGACAGATTTGACCAATATGTAATGGAGATCCACTAGCTATTGTGGGCAAAAAAGCAAACGACACATGATGGTCTACACTGGCATTATTCCAAGTGGCTCTATGTAGATTCTGGCAACCCAACAATGGTTCTACGTGGGATCTGCTATTTGGCATCCTTAGAATGTCCTCACAGAGATAAGTCAGCTCATGCTGATAGAATGATAATGGACATGTCACATACAATCTATCGGAAAACCATGAGTGGATACAATTTCACATGTTAGCCATGTTACAAGTTCAGAAGGATAGAATGCACTGCACCAAAATCCTGCCCAAGGAAAAAGCTTTGAATTTTGGAGCATTTCAACATCATCTCAATCTGCAGTTAATGTAGAGCAAACCATTGATAAGAAAAGGCGCAGCACTCCATATCGATCTTACAGAATTTGCGACGAAGATAGACACATAAGGAATATGTCTCCGTGCTTCCAAGTAAGAGGCCTGCAGATTTTCCCGAATCTCTTGCTTTTAATCCCGCACCGGGAAGCCAACACAGCAGCACGCATCAGTATGTAGATGGCCAAGCTCGTATGCTGCGTGTTCGGTCCCGTGAGCAGCATCGAAGGCCCAGCTATCGCCCCTGCCAACAAGGCCCTCCACTTCCCGGTCCTAATTAATACAAGAATAATCTCACCAACGAGCCGCATAGCAATAATTTCAGAGAAATTCGAATTTAGGGAGAGAAGAAAAATTCAGAAACCCAAAGTAGGGAACGTGCCTGCGGTGCCCTCCCAAAGCAGCAATAATTTCGTCCACGGAAACGAACGTGCCGGCGAAGGTTCCTAGAAAAAGCCCGTATCTCAAAGTCTCCTTCAAGGCTATTACAATGGCTTCTCTATTCGAAAAAAGCTCAGCTTTCCTATCAAACTCGACAGAACGAACAACAAATGAGTTCAAATGCAGATCCCATCAACCGCGCGGTCGAACAGAGGAAAGCAAAATCCGAGCAAAATTTAATGTCACCTCAAGGACGCCGACAATCTCCTCCGTCGCAGCCTGACGAGAACCGAGAAGAGCCCCAGCCCGCCCTTGAGGCCAGCTCCGATCGTGAACCCCTTGGCCGAGGCAGTGACGATCCTCCGCACCTTCTCGGAGCCCGTCAGCGGGACCTTATCGAATCCCAGCAAATCGCCGTAAGACGAGCTGGTGCGAGGAGGCGGAGGAGGAGGAGGGAGAAGGCGTGCGTCCGCGCAATGCGAGCGGTCGGGGCCGCCGTCCTCGCCGGCGGAGGCGCAGCGGCCGCCGTCGGGGACGGCGACGTCGCCGGGAGGCGGCGGCGGCATGGCGGCGGGGGGGGCGGGTTCGCCGGGGCGCGGGAGGAGGTTGCGACGGCGCGTGTCACTGCTGCGGAGGGGAAGGGAACGGAGACGGAGAAAGCTAAGCTATGCAGAAACAACGAAGAAGAAGAAGAAGAAGAAGAACAAGACTGTAGCGAGGAAAGCGAATCATCGCGGCACACGTGTGCGGAGGGCAGCTCGTGCGAGTTTCCGTTACTATATTCGACTTTTTAATTTTTATTTATAACTTTTTTTTTTTTTTTTTTTAATTTCGAGCGCAATAAATGGTATTTCCAGGATTTTATTATGAAACGGGGAGGAAGTGGGGAGGCAGAGTGGAAGGGGACAGTTTCGCATGTATTGACTGAAAAGAGGAAAGGACCATGATCCGGGTGTCCACGTACGTTTGGTCGACTCTGTGTACGTTTTGCGTGTCCCCCCCACTGCAAGAAATCATGACCTGAATAATTAGGTAAAATTCTACTTCGACCAAAAAGAGAAAATTGGGTAATTCTACGGTCTGGGATACCGAGCCTTCTGGGCTTCTCTCACTGTCGGATTGAAAAGTTAGTAATACTAATAAATGAGATCACAACCGTCCAGGCTGAGATCGCTAAAACCCGACAGTGAAAGGTTTATATGGGCACGGTCAGGTGAATGAAGAGACTTTCTTCGCGCGCGAGTAAACTACGGCTAAAAGCACCGATTAAAATGGAATACGCCTCGCGATTTACCTATTTTTCTGCTCTCCTTCCAACGCTGCAAGAAAAATCAGGGAGATGGGGGGAGACGCTAGCCAAGTAGCGAAGTGCACGAAGGATAGCGCGCCACCTCTAAATGTCTTATTAGACTCAGTCTCGTGATTCTTTTTTTTTTATTTTTTAAATCGCATTATTTTTACGTGTTGAGTAAGGCTTTAGCCCAACAGATGGTCAAAGTGGCACGTGAAGTTATTTCGGGTGAGGCATGGTTTGATGACATTTCTATGTATGACAAAATTCTTAGTGCAAACAGAGTGGGCAGCCCTCAACCAACACATTAAATGAGCTTCACAACCTCGCCAGTTTGTTAAATCTCCCCATCATACCATAGTAAATCGTGGTAGAGCTCCTTGCAAGGCTTGTTGGAAAACCTATTGTCGGACTTGATTAATCGCTGTTTGTTGTTTAAATCTCATTGTTTTTATGTGTTGAGTAAGGCTTTTAGCGCAACGAATGGTCAAAGTGGCACGTGAAGTTATTCCGGGTGAGGCATGGTTTGATGACATTTCTATGTACAACAAAATTCATAGTGTAAACAGAGTGGGCAGCCCTCAACCAACACATTAAATGAGCTTCACAACCTCACAAGTTTATTAAATCTCCCCATCATACCTTAGTAAATTGTGGTAGAGCTCCTTGCAAGGCTTGTTGGAAAACCTATTGTCGGACTTGATTAATCGCTCTTTGCTAAAACTATTGTCGGATGGATTTGATTAATCGTTCTTTGCTGTTTAAAAGGTTACCAAGCAATCTTGCAAGCTTCAGTTTTCCACTAAGCATAATAAATCTAAAAAATCTAGTTGATATTTGCTTTGTGAAAAATGATACTCATTTTCCTAAAAAGTATCTCTTGTTTTTATCGTCAACAAAAATATTTAGAGCATGTACCAATTACAAAAACTGCTTCTTTAGTAGGTATACTTTCTCTTCGTGGTATTCCCCCCTTGCTTGTTTTTGGTCCAAAGAATATTATAATAGATAATAAAAATATTTTTCATTAATTAATTATTTCGAAAGATACAAATGATTATTTTTAAAACATTCATTTTCTACGAGATAAACGGATCTTTTCTTTAACAACATATTTGCAAATCCCAGGGCGTGCATAATTCAATAGTGATGGAGTCAACAGAAACAAATAGTAAAGGAATGCTTGGCCAATGCAGTGGATTGAGGTCAAATTATGGAAAATCTTCCCTTCAATTTATGCTGGCGTAATTACTTACCAAGCTTGAAAGCTCATACTATAAACTTTAGTTTCTAACTTGACTTTCTAAATGTTCAGAAATGTCTGCAACGTCTATCTAGTTTCCACTTTGTCCCATCATCAGTACACCCTCAAATCACTCGTCATCAAACGCGCATACTCAGACCGATTTCATTGAATCTGATACAAATGACGTGATCACGACAGATTTCGCTGGCGATGATCGAATTACTAAACCCCGGCTCTTCTCACTCTCTGTTCTGACTCGACATGTATCACAAGATATGCGTCGTTCATTCAAAGAAGAGCACGCCAGGCGTACCCTTAATAACACGACTTATATGTGCGGCACGAATGATTGAAGCTGATATCAGCTTCTTGGGTAGGCTTGAAAATTTGAACATCAGAGCAAATCTGGAAAAAAAAACCTCAACTACAAAGCTCTTTCATGCTCCAGTGCAAACTGGTAAATAACCCAGGACAGCAACAACGCTGCCTAAGAATCATTCCAAGGAAAACATGAAGATACAGAAGCCTCCCAATTATTCCCCAGTACAGCTCTATCTGGTAGGAAACCTGTTACTTTTTTCCTTTTTCCGTCAGCAATTGTGACCATCCAATGTTTCATTCTACTGGTAAATCGCAACTCATTGACTAAATCAACTCTTGTATGTAGACATTAGAAGAACTTCACGGCAGCTGACGAATTAAGGTGTTTTTTTCTTCTTCTTTTTTTCCATCTTTCTTTCCACAGCAGATAAGTGTCTTGACGAAACAATCTGTCAATTCAACCGTCAAACTCCCACCAATCAGGCCCAACACTGGCGATTCATTGTACAGCTCGTATGCCAGGTTCATTGGACGGCCAAAGGTGTAGAGTTCTGTTCAATCCACTTTCAGAACAATCTTCATGAATTCGTATACAAAGTAACTAATTGCAGCAGAGGGAAGCACCTGAAGAAGACAACGCAAGCATCAGACCTTTTACGAAAAAACTGATACAAGGAACAGTTAGTAGGTTAGTAGAATCAATATGGGCATCAATGAGCTACGAGGACAAAGCTAGAACATCTCTTTCTCTTGCTTGATTTGATGAGGACATATATGATATGACAACAACTGGCATGAATAATAGAACTCACTTACCTCCCAACTTAATCATATTGATTTCCTTTCCAATACACGAATAATCATCTTGCTAAGAAAAGAGTAGAAGACCCCACATCTCCTCATTTCCTTTTGTCCCCTTCTCATTGATTAAATAATTTGAGATTCCACACGCATATGCTATTCTTGATCCAGACAATAGTATATAGTAATCAGCAAAACATAAAATTTCAGGCCAGTTCAACAATTTGACATGAACTGTGACATCTGCTGACTCCATTAGCTTCGAAATTTTCAACATACAAAATTGTCTCACTATTATGTTTCACATCATCAAATCGATAAAAATCTCCAATCTCAAAAAAGGAAAAAAAAAAAAAAAAGAACATAAAAGAGGCAATTAAATGACAACAATACAATAAATTGACACCAGTTAATCATGTGGAGCCAAATGTAATATCGAATATTTAACTACTAGAAGCACCAGGAAAGCAAACTGGGTTGGCGGAACTAGTTATAAAAGAAGGGTACAAGTCCAGTGAGCTAGATATATGTACCTGTAACAAGCTGGGAATAAGTCCAGCATAAAGAGCTGGAACTCCTCCGTGCTCGATAATCTGGGCACAAGTTGCAACGGCACTCAATCTGGTTGCCTGCACTTGCAATTGGAGCCGTCTCCTAACCACTTCAAATGGGTATGTAGCTGCTTCGGCACAGGCACCAGATATAGCACCATAAAACAATGTCCTTATAGGCCCCAACTCCAGCTGGTCCAGAGCATTCAGTTCCTCCCCTTGTTCTCTCAGATTCTGGATCCGTCTTCTTCCCTCCGGTGAATGCAGATAAGCTGATTTCAACATATCATATACTCCGTAGAAAACTGCACTTGAAGGAGCCATGCTTAGTATGGAAGGTACCAAGCCCTTGTAAAGGGAAAAGAATCCTTCGGTTTGAACCATGTAACGGAAAGCACCAATCACGCCACCCAAGGCTTCTCCACCAGGTGCCACCAGTTTAGTTCTAATCTACAAGAGAAACAGGAGATCATAGGGTTCTCAAGCTTAAGAACGTTAACAGCAATATGGGCAAGATTATTAAACACTGAAAGTTCAGTATAAATATGTAAGGATTGAATATCGCAACAGCTGATTCTACTAATGAAGAGTAAACATTAAGCTTTCCTAATTGCCATGGTTCATAATCCAAACCTAGTCAATTTAGAAGGACTGGAGAGGAGAAACAGAGGAAAATATTGCCAATTTGCCATTGTCAACTGTGAACCCCGATCATAAACTTGTAGAAGAAAGATAGCGTTACTCTTGTTAGCTGACAAGCTATTCTGGTCCACTCAAATCTAATAGTGTTGAATGAAAATGAGGATATACCAATACTATCCTGGAGAGCAGCACCTCATCAGTCATACTACAACCTTATAAGGATGGATACACCGTACACCATCTTGATATTAAATGGTACATGAGGGGTAGGCTTGGTTTGCTGTGAGTAATACCAATCATGGTAAGCTTCTAGCCATTTGCTTGGGTCCATTTATACTACAATCTTACAAGTACAGAAAGACTGTACACCATCTAGTATATTAAATGGTACATGAAGGTAGACTTGGTTTGCTGTGACTAGTACCATCATGGTAACCTTCAAACCATTTGCTATGTCATATTTCATTTTCTACATTGCTCATGCATTTTGTCTACTGAGGTTACAATATGGCGGCCTTGAGATATTATGATTAAGTGATGGAGTCTAACAGAAAGAAGGTTTTTTTTTTTTTTTCCTTACGTTAAAATACCCACTTCGTGCACTGCAGGAGCTTCCATCAGTTGATGTCGACTGTGTAAATCAAGCTTAAGCCTATGTTTGAAAAGCCCAGGATAGGAGGAGAATGATAGCTGATTGTGGAAGACTATGGTAAAAATTGAAAATTTTGTGAAGAATTAGAATCTCCAAGTATTCCATAATTCCTGAAGACACTAAGCTTGAACCTATGTGCTTAATTCTAGATAAGTCATATAGGTATCACCTACGACTTGATCAACTGCAGATGTTTCAATAGATTGGCACAGCTATTGCTAAAGAAATCCAAATTTTCCAGTGAAGTGAATCAAAACGAAATGTTTGGTCGCTAGTTTTTGCTTTCTTCAGCAGACAACTAAGAAGCATTAAAAGTATGCTGGACCTTTTAGCTTTTCTTTACCCTCTTTCTGCACGGTACATCAACCTATTCTTTCTTTTTCTTTTCTTCTTGAGTTTTCTTATTTATCAAATTAAATAAAAAAATGTAGAGAAAACATGTCCTCAAGTCTATTGTGGCAGGACATACTCCAGCGTGCATATCAAAATTTCATAAATGAGCTTCTGTTTACTTTTTGACAATTTTTAGAAGGCTCTTATTTGTTGCCAACCCAGCATATCTGGAATAGACTAGATTTCAAAGATTGAGGAGTGGCTACTATCAATCTCACACAGCCTCCATTCACTTCTTCCTTTTTATATCTACAGGTGCAGTAGACTCAACAACCAAGAAAAATGATACTTCTTACACTAGAATGCTTGTGCAATGCCATAAGTATAAATACTTCTGAGGGGTAAAGTGAGTCCAAAAGCTAAAACCGAGAGAGAGAGAGAGAGAGAGAGAGAGAGAGAGAGAGAGAGAGATTCATACAGTGTCTAGTGGTAGGCAAAGGACAGTAGCAGTGATGCCAGCTGCAGCACCAGCAACAAACCTCTCAAAATTTGTAGTTTCATCATTTCCAGAAAATCTAAGCAATTGCTTTCTGTAAGTATCATAAGCACAAAAATTGATAGCTTTAAATGGAGCTGTCCGGAGAATGTTGACTAAATTTCCCTTCCAAAAGCCACGTAAACCTTGTGAAGCTGCAATTGTCCTGACGAGCTCAACAATATTTTTCTGTTCTCCACGAACTATATACTCCAGCTTCAGTCTTTCAAGTGGAGCAACAAAAGTTCTGAAAAATCGACATTCACCAGAATCAGCCACAGTGGAGAATTTAGCGTGAAAGAACAAAAGACATGGTAATGCAACCCCTAACAGTATTATTCAATATACAGTATTCAGAACCTCCCATATAGAACAAAAGATCTGCAGCTCCATCTAAACCATCTCTCTTTAATCATAACAAATTGCTGGCCTACATGATCACAACATTGTTATCAGTGTGCAAAAGGTCTCGCTTTCCAAAAGTTAGTCTCTGCCTAAATAAGCATATGCTTAAAAACATAACGACATCTTCCTCTATGCATTACTTCACATCGCATGATTCAATTGATTTAGCACAAGAAAATTAATTAGCTGTTAAGAAGAAAGAGGTCAAGTTTCAACTTGTTTTAAGTGTTACTTAAAAATGATAGTTCTACATCAAGATTCAAGCTTCATAGGAGGGGACCGATGGCAATTGTCAATAATGTGTGAAAAGCAAACATTCCTATATATGGTTTTTAGTAATGATGCTAGGTAACCTAGAACAGTGGACCAAACCGGTCGACAAACTTGAGTGACAGATTGTAAGCGGGCATTCAAGTCAAAGTGCCATGTTCAATGCCCAATAAGAGTCGGCCCCATCACTAAGTATACCAATTCCCTAAAGTAGTCAAAATATACCTACATAAATATGTTGAACAGGGGCAGATGCCTCCTGAAATCAAGACATTGGTTCTCCGCATCAGTCACATGGGACAGTTATTATCATCCATGAAAAGGAATTTCCATTGTTGTGGACAGAACACAAGAAAGATTTATGCATACAGTGGGTTTAGCTCAAATTACAATAAGCAAGGAAATGCATTGGTTGAAATGCATTAGTTGATGGACATCTCATCTCATATCTGTTCAACCAATTGTCTTGCTAATGGTAGGTATGTAAATTCCCCATTAACCGACATAAACTTACATAACGACAGTGGCACTTCCTTTAATTGAGAACAAAAGATAGAATTTAGGAAAGCATGAAAAGAAACCACTGACCTCGAAACCATGGCCGCAATAGCGCCGGCCCACAAGTGCTTAGTGGTGTTCACAGCAGCTCCGCCTCTCCCCCGCACCGTCAATCTCCTCCTATTCCTCGCGGCGGAAACGACATTCTCCGAGGCCACAAGCTCCTTGGAGCCCGAGCTCTTGCCTCCATTTCTCTGCGACAAGGCCACCCCAGGCTCCTCCACAATCCCATCGCCGCCCCTCAAGCTCACCGACAAAAACTCGTAGCGAGAAACCCTCTTCTCTCGCCGACGCGCCCCAATGCTACAATTACTACCCAACGAAATCAAACGAACAAACGAAGAAGGCAAATCGGGGTCCAGAAACAACCCCCCGTTTGCCGAAACGACCGGGCTCGAATCCGGGTCTCCATCCGACGGGCCTCGAGACCCATTATCGGATTGTATCTGTACGTTCGGCAAGAACAGCTGCAGACTCGGCATTGCAGCTGAAAGCAAGAAAACCAAGAACCAGGAATTGAAGATTGGAAGGGAGCGTCTTGTTGCACGAGCTGGCTCAAGAAGAAAATGGAGAAATTCGAGTGCAGACGTCGTGGGTCGGTGGCGAAGAAGCGAAAGGATAAGATTCGGGGAAGAAGAAGCGGTGGGAGAGGGAAAATGGCGGGTTCGGCCTCGCTTCCGTCGCCGCGCCGCGCATAGGGAGAAGCTCCGGGAAACGAAGAACTTCTCTTCATCTTATATATTATTTTTTTCGTTCTTACCGGTTCCTGGTACGGAATGTTTTTGGATTTTGCAGGGATGCCCCTCGTATTTCCCAATGAAAAAGTGAATAACAGCATTTGGAGTTACATTACTTGTTCCATCATTCTTCAATGTCGAATCCTTACGAAGATCGTATCCTCTTAGAAATCGGATAAGATTGATAAGGTGGCATTAGAAATCTTTTGAGTATCCATTAGATAATAAAAATTTCATTATAATAAAATTAAAAATATTTTCTCATTATATCTAGCTATCGATTTTTTCGACCTTCACCTATCATTTTCAACTCTCTTGGTAGTATCTGAGTTTACCGTCCCATTTGTCGCCTTCTCGATCCCATTTGTCACCATTGTCTACACAAACCACATGTGAGGGTCGCGATCCCTATTTATATTGCTGGTTGAAGTCTAATAGTTTTCTAATCAAAGGTGTTTATAAGACAAAGGAATATTTTTCTGTGCTGGAGCAAACATTATTTCTTTTATGTTTGGAATCAAATATTGTATTCATCTGTTTCAACTATATACTGTGAAAATTGTGGGATTTATTAGATTACATTAAAAAAGTAAAAAAAAAGTATCCGTCCAAATTTATAAATGAATCCACCATATTTTTTCCATCATTATACCGAAGACCTTTAATCCGGGCGATTGATTAATTAACGATCTTGGAATCCATTTTAAATTTGGATCCAAGAATATTATACGAAAGTTTCACGAGGAATGTAGATTTGCCCAATAAGTCCACTATGCATGCACAATATTCAATTATGGGCACGAGTTCAGACTCCTCTTCACTTTCGGTCCTCGGAACACGATTGGTTGGCCGACGAAGATGATCGTGATGGTCAGAGACGATGGCAATCGCGTGGTGTTCAGAAATAACAATGATCGACTATTGTGGTCGTAGTACTTGTGTGGTGGCTGGTGAAGCAATATTCGGATGCATCGTTCCATCATCCTAACATCGGAAGAAAACATGTTTGTTAAATTATTTTTTAATTTTTTATTAAATTTGGGTTTATCTCACTTCTGTCCCGGATTTCTTATTCGGATATGTTTGGATTTATATGGCTTAGAGGACATTACCAAACACTAAATTGGATAAATCCTATTTAAGCAGATGCAATTAGTGCAGTTCTACCTAGAAATCGGATTAGATTGCACCAATCATGAAAACATATCCCGTTCCCATCACATTTTCGAAATAGGGATGTGATCCCACTTCCAATTTTGGAAAAGAATCACCTGGAATCGGGCTGAATCGGGGATCCATTCAAGCAAATCCTAAATTTTTTTCTTTTCCAGTGGTTGCTAGGGCTGTGTTTTCATTCTCTCTCTAGTCTCTCCCTTCCAAGTTTTACTCTGCCCCTCTCCTCTCCTGGCCGCATCTCGGTCGCTCACGAGCCTCTCTCCCGCTCCTGCTCGCGAGTCGCGACTCCCTCTCGGTTGACGCTCGCTTTCCCATTTGTTGCTCTCTCCGTCTCTCTTGTCCACCAGCTGCTCCAATTGATTTTCGTCTCGGACAACAATCATAGAGAGGTAAATCGCCTGAGATTCCTGTCTTTCTCAATCGTCGATTTTCGTTGGATATAATGAAGCCGATGTTGGGTTAGTTGCTCCTGTTGTTTGGTCAGTTGTTGATTTGCTTCTGTGGAATGGATTGGAGGGGCTACGGTGCTTGTTGCTGCTACTGCGCTTTGGTTCATCAAGACATCTCCTTTAGATTGTGGTCAACGTGCAGTTCGTTCGAGTTCTTCCTGGTGTAGTTTTGTATAGCAAAACTATATACCTTATGTTTAGCCTAAATAATGAAAAGAAGAAGAAGAAGAAGAAGAAGAAAAAAATAGGTTCAAGGTAGATTTTGAAAGTAGATTAGAAAAATAGGATAGGCTTCGGGGTAGGGTTTATTAGGTAGATGTAGATTCCAGACCACCCTAGCTTCAATCCCCAATCCTATTCGGATTATCAAACATAATCTTAGTTCATATTCAAAATGAATTCTTAAACATAATATTCTTCGATACTCACAACAGATTTTGTCTCGTCTCTAGGGCCACCACAAAATAGTCGTCATCACATAGCTCCAACGTTGGGGTGTTGATTTTTATTATTTAGGACAAAACCATTCAGCAAAACGTTGTAAGCCTTTATACATTAATGTTGTTCCTGGAATCGACATCTACAAATTTGGGTCTTCCAAAATTTCAAGTGGCCTTTTAAAGCCAAATCAGTGTCATATCTCCCCATAAACAATAAAAATGGAGGATGAGATCCTAAAACCATACAACATGAAGAGTGTATTCACACAAATTAACCATAGATGAGAGGAGAAAATGGCAGCCGCCAGATATTTTGTGAGCTTAAATTTGTAGATGTCAATATCAGGTACAACAATATTGTATAAAGGTTCTCTGAATGCTTTTCATCCTAAATAGTACAATATCAACTCTTGTTCAGTTGCATGAAACCTGAACCCAGAGACAATGGTTATTTTGTGGTGGAACTAGAGATGAGGCGAAATCTGTTGTGCGATCAATATTGAAGAATGAGGAAGTAGAAGCTTGTAACTTCAAATGTGAGCTATTATTACTTTTGTTATGGTAATTGGCTGTACTTTGACTTATTGACAAGTTTATATAATTGATGAATTCACTTCTCTCTCTTCCGAGCGCCACCATTTTTCGAATCTTTCCCAATTTTAAATTTAATAAAATAAATCAGATAATGAACAACCATCTCCAACGATTGTTTGGAGTGACTTTTACCATTTTCACTTTGCTCATATCTTGAGAAACGTGCGCTTTGATTTTTCTTTTTCATTAAAAAACAGCTCAAATTCAACAAGTAAATCCATGTATAACTATATTATAATTTTTTAATGTTAATTGACACTTTAGATATTAGTGAGAAAGCAAAGAAGTTTTTGATACTAGGTCATCGATTTTAGGGTTTTTAGGGTTGGTGGTGGCGATTTTTCCTTTCCATATATCAACTATATGTTACTAGGTCATCGATTTAGCATTGGCTAAGACAAAAAGAAGTGTGAACTCCTTTGCGGTCTGAGAGGTAAGCACCGATCCTGCTCTCTTCCTAGCCTTGCAAGCCCTTCCACGCAGTTATTCGCTTCTCTATTAATGTGGCAGATTCGATTGCGCTGCATCTCTTCCGGTTGTCCTAACATTCATCGAAAATGGGTTTTAGTATAGGATTCTCTACTGTTCTATAGGTACAGGCTTGCACCACATGCAAGCTTTTGGATTCAATATCAAGGAGATGATATCGGTAAGTAGAGCCGGCAATCCCATCCTAAGAGGCCTCATTGGAGCCTCAGCTGTGCAAGTGGTGCCGCACAAAACCTTTAACCCAGAGTCCTGAGTTGTCTCGAATCACCTCCATCCCCCTGCAAGCCAAGCTCCCTACAGATTGAACCATTAATATTAAGTTCAAAGTATCCCAGTGGAGGAGGAAGCCATTTAGCAAGATTTGCAATAGAGGTTTGGAGTTTAGTTTTGCTGCCCTAATGGCAAGAAATTCAGCAGTTCTTTGTTCCTTGGCATTTGAGGCCAGGTTGCACATTTGTTTCGAGCTTTGAAAAACAGTGTCATTTTTGTTCAATCAGATTGACCAAATTACCGTAAGGAATAGAACATGCCAAGGGACAGATGAATTACCATGACCGCAACAGGATTGAATATCACATAAGGAATAGAACATACCAAGGGACAGATGAATTACTGTGACCGCACCAGGATCAAACATCAGTTGGAATCCAGTCCTTATAGAAGCTAGAATGAAGATCTAAGTGAATTAGGGATTCCCTGATTCTGATACATTTGTTGTGCAGCTGAGCCGCATGACTGCCCTCTTCCCTGTTACATTGAGCACACACAGCGTTCCGCTAGCATCATTTTCGCAGCAATGCTATCATTAACGACTAGCCAAATGAAATGCTGAATCAGTGGTGTCGTTTCAGTCTTTCAGATCCACCCAAAACATTCCCCAATTCTGGTGCCAGGACCTCAACCTCTAGCAACTATGTATGCCCATCGTCCGAGATATTCCAAGTTACCTGGCCTTCTCCCTCAATATCCCTCGAATAGTAATATTAGAAATCATCTCTTAAAAAGCTTCAGCAGTATCAAAGGAAACCTCGGAAGAGTCCCAACTCCCATCCTCATGAAGGGATTCACTAATCAAGAGATCTTCATTTCTTGTTGGCAGGCCTTCAGTATAATGCCTTAAAAAGCTCAAGCCACACCAAATTTTATTCTAGAAGTCAACATGAGATCAGGTGATCAAATGGCTTATTCCCTCTAGAGAGACCTTGTCCCCAGCCCACCAGTGCCCTTCCGACACTAAAAGCACCGGTCTTTCCATCAACTGGCGTCCTCTCAGATTTCCTGGGGACGTATATTACGAAATCTAATAGACCTAATCCCGCATTTTCCTTTCTCTGAGTCACCTTGTTCCAATTAACCAAATGCACTTTTTTTCTCTTCTCCAGTCAACTTGCTTCTGGTCCATTTAACGGTCTCCTTGGAATCTTAGGCTAGTATCCCTCTAGCAATAGATTGAAACAAGATACTTTTCTAGTTTCCCTAGATGCCTTAAAGCCTGGTTTACTAGCAAAAAAGATTCTTTTGTCCTCATCCATATTAGCAGAGAAAACGACTTTGGTCTTATCTGCATTAGTCTTCTGGCAGGAGACATTACAAAATACTGCAAGAGTGCGAACAGTATATTCACACACCTGATCGTCTGCTTCTCCAAAAAGAAGTAAATCATTCACAAAGAGGCTCTCACCGGTTCCCAATGTCCTTCAACACGCTCCCGTTCAATGAGTAAAGACAGAATTTCCCGGCAAATGGGGAAATGGGGTCTCCTTGTTTAAGCCCACGGCTTGAGCAAAAGGTTCCGCCAAACCCCAGTCAAGGACAATAGATGTGAGAGAAGTGGTGAAGCAATTCATAACAAGTTGAATCCATTCCTGGGGAAAGTGAAAATGATGGAGAGTTTTTCAGAGAAGTCCTGTTCAAGGCTCGCAAAAGCCTTTTCCAGGTCAATTTTGATGGCCAAGAAACATTTCTTGCATTTTGAAGTTTCTCTAAACGTTTCTATTTTACATCCAATCGTCATGGTTTTGCATTCCTTGGAATGCATAGGGAGATATACAAAACCATTGGTGGAGCTATTATATACTCCGATAGCCCTGTCTCCCTCATCGCCATCACTAAAGTTGATCCCTCTCATCCTCGGAAATATCATCTTTAAGAAGCAAAAATGCAGCTTCTTAATGTTTAGAGTTTACGGGGCACCGACCTTAAAGTTGAATGGGGGTAAAATGAATTTTCCCTAGAATATCTCTCTTTCCACTCTCAAGTGTGGTGATTTGCCCAACACAACATCATGAACAAAAATAATTTTGGGCCAATTATCATGCGACCTGAGGGTATACTATTATATACTTCGATTCCGTGGATTTAAGAAGCTATTACAAATCGTATCACGATCAAACTCCATCTTGCCCTCGCTTACTACTCTCAAAATCGATTCGGTTCTGCCCAATCAGCCAAAGCAAAAATCCCAATGTCGTCTCTGATTGGATAAAACCCAATATAAGAGATCCGCAAAGCAAATGGAACGTGCCAGTTTGGAGCCCCAAAATCGCTCCTCCATCGCCTGTTGCCAAGTTGAGCTTGAGCGATCAGGCTTTCTCTTGGCCTTCATTGCTTGCACTGTAATTGTTCTTTCTTCCTTTTCTGGGTTATTTCTTTTTTGTGTTTTTTTTAGCTGAAACTTTTGAATTTATTGCAACTGCGTTGCTTTTTATCTGAAGTTTGCAGTGGGGTCAGGACTGGAGTTGGTGTTTGTTTCATGCAGACTTCTGCCGCGTTCACGAGCCTTGTGATCGCCGCGGTTCCAGCATTTATATACAAGTTACAGCGATTTCGTTAAGAATACGTACGGTTTATATGTGGTCATGCAAGTTGCAGAATAGTGCAGGTTTTGCATCCTAGCTTACTGCATCCACAATTCCACGTAACTCTTATAAGCGAATGTTCACAGCACTAAAAGGAAAAGAAAAGGCAAGAGTAACGATTGCGCATGACATGTTATTAGGTTGAGATTGCTTAGCACACCAAAGAGTTTGGTCTTTGTTTTGGCGTCAGTCGGATGACGAGTGCGAACTGTTTCACGCCAAGATTCGCGGGGATCCTGTCGGCAATTCTTTGATAATAAAATTGGCAGAGTAACGAAGGAAGTTGTCAAAGACATAGCCTCTAAGCTCTGTGAAGTTCTAGAGGTTAAGCTGGTAGGTAACAGTACATATAAAGTTGGCAAAGCCAGAGTCAATCTACACTTGGGTTCTCCCCTTAAAACTGGTGTTGTTTTAAATTTGGGAAATAAGAAATTGTTGATAGCATTCAAATATGAGGGACTTCCTCACTACTGCTACTCTTGTGGTCAAATCGGGCATTACGCCACAGCTTGCAAGGAGATTCCCTATGAAACAACAAGGTTGGAGGAAGACTTACCTAAGAATTTTGGAAATTGGTTACGTGCCGAAGTCAAGGAACTCAGCCCTTATGATAAATTCTTTTATGGAAAACAGGTTCATCTCCTTGGAGATCCCGTAATGGTGCCGAAATCCCCCCTCGCTGCAGAAAATCATGAAGAGCAACAAGACATCAGACTACAAGAACAGCCTACTTTACACATTCGAAATTAGAAATTTTTGGAGGAGGTTATCAAGTAAAAGGCGGATCCTATCCAACACTCTCTTGCAATTACCATAAGGGAAGGAAAAAGGCCACAAAAAAGAGATAGCGGCTGCCTAGATGATGAATCAATGATGCTTTTTACTCTAAGAAGCTGAAAGAACAAGACTACTAGTGAGAAAACCTGCTAGTAATTGAAAGAGCTCAAAAAAAAAGAAAAAAAGAAAATACAACAATAGAAGGAGAAAAATTGCTAAAAATAGATCATAGAACGAGTATGATTCTATAAATTTACATTGCAAATAAATAAATCAAAATGGATCAAATTGGTCAATTAAGGTCGGACCATGTATCACCCAACCTAAACTCAACTTAATCCACCTGTTTGATGGGCCCATATATATGGTTCAATATGGGGGTATTTCTTACATTGCCTTGTTTGATAGACAATTAGATTTAACAATTGGGGACGATTGTATCATATTCAACAATGTGTTTTGTAAACCTAGATTGGAATTAGATAAATAATGAAAGTTTGTGATTGTGAATAGATTTAAAGAGAGAGAGAGAGAGAGAGAGAGAGAGAGAGAGAGAGAGAGAGAGAGAGAGAGAGAGAGAGAGAAAAGCAACCACCATCTTGTGACGGCTTTAAAATTGTTTTAACGGCGCAGTGGTCGTCAAAAGCGAGTCCCGAGGACAAAATGAACATTCTCGTCTCATTATTTTCATTTGCTTTTTTTTTATTTATTTAAAAAATCTGATACCCAATCTAGGCCGAGTACAATCATCTCGCCCCAGAGTCAGAACATATCATTTGGATTGTTATCTGGATATATCTGGATTTGTCCATCCAAGGGGTGTCATCAAATGTCGATTTGGACCACGAAACACGCCCAAAAAGCATAGGGGTGGTCACCCATCCACACATCCATTCATCCATATAACCAATTCCCCATTTCAGTTGGGTCCATTCATGATCCATTTGTCTGGGACCTAGGGAGAGGAAACACATAAAATTGTCCTTGCAAATATACATCATACCATATTATATCGGACTACCTATTATTACAGTCATCTGCGTTAGTCCCACTTCCCTTCTTCACTCTCTCAGTCTCTCCGTTTCTCTCTCGAAGGGACAACCACAGGACAAACTTCTTGGGTTATGTATATATTCATCATCCCGGTAAACCTAGTACTCATTAATATGCAAAGCTTAGGGTTATACATATGTCTCAAACTATCACTATTAACATAGGAGGCTACGCCGACCGTTGAAGAGTCTCCGATGGCTCTGGTCTGGGGGGTGCAAGAACTTGCAGTTGGGGCATGTCGGAGACGACTTGCATAGCATCACCAACATGTGACACCTCCCGCAAACTGTTGCGACCATTTGATCATCCTCCTCCTCCTCCTCCTCCTCCTCGTCTTCTTCTTCTCCTTTGGTTTCGTTTCTCGTCTCTAATCCCAACCACGGCCGCACCTTCTTCAGTTGTCGTCCTGATTTCTTCTCTGAGAGATTCCGGGAGTCACGCATTGTTCCTGAGGATAGGACCTCGTGATCGTCTTGCTGGTCGTGGTTATAAGGGAGGTTGAGCTCGAGCTCTAGGCTCACGTGATTACCAGGACTAGCTGCGTGACCTGTGTCCGAGGTTTCTCTAGGATCTTTTGACGTTCTTTTGTGCGTTCTTGTGTTGTAGAAGTGTATCTGTCCGGACTGTAAGAGAACCGAGGCACGTAAGTTGCTCAATTAATGTCTGTATTTTCCTACAACTGTCTGCTGCTCTGCCCTATTCTTGGTGATTACTGTGTGTGCAAATAAGACGTACTTTTCACATAAAAATCGCCCATCAGGCAAACCGGCCAAAGGCTAGGATAAGAGGACTTTATAAATAAACACTGACCTCTAAATTTTATACGAGGATGAAGCATGAATATCCATCAATAGTTTAATGTAATATCGGATTTCTTTTGGCCATCAATGTAAAGTTCGCTTGATTGCCAAAACAAACGAAATATATCACGTTGTACTCGTTCTGTCTTGGTAAAAGTTGCATCAGGATGTAGAAGATCATCACTCAAATCAAAGATGGAATAGAGATGATCCAAATCAAGCATCGAGATTTTATGCTTGTCGCACAGATTATTAAAGAATAGAGAGGATCTACATCGATTATGACTTCTCTTTCTTTTTTCTGAAAGCATCATTTCTTAGAAAGGAAGCAAAAATCTTCTTCAAATACTGACTTTCTATGAGTCGATTTAGTTACATGGATCAAACATGTCTTGCACTGCTTTTCGAGACTAATGAATCCGCATGATCTTGACAAGTATGTTACGTGAGACTAATATACCTGAATATCAAGGTGTTGTTGCCACTCCAAAGGCAAAGGAGTTTCGAGGTGGAGCTCGATGTCGAGCACTGTCCTCGTGGCTTCCGTTGTCTCTGATGACTGGGATGATCGTTTCCCTAGGGCTTCTTCAGCTTCAACTTGCCGTTGCCCTCGCCGTGGTCGTCCCATCTCTTCCCACTTTCTCTTTTTGGGCAGACTCTCCAGACCTTGAATGATCGGCCCCCTCTGTTTCGGAGAATGGGGTGTTGAATTTTGAAAAGAAACCATTATTACTTCACCACGAAAGACTCTCTCTCTCTCTCTCTCTCTCTCTCTCTGTGGATTGTGTGTGAGAGAGAGCAGACAGGCAAGTAAAAATGTTTTATAGGAGGGTTACAGGAGAGGGAGCTGACAACTGCAAGGGAGGGAGAGGCTACACTTCTTCGATCAATAGCAGGAAGTGTGAAGGGCTCGGCTTTAAGAGAGAGCCCACATCTGCATGATGTGCGTTCAGTTGGCTCTTCTCATCAATTTCTTCAGCTCTAAGCTGCTCTCTCTCTCTCTCTCTCTCTCTAGCTTCCAATGTCTAGCTAGCGACCGAGGATATAAATTAATTGCTCATTCAATCCCTGCTTAACTGACATGGGAGGCACAATACTTATTGCAACTTCTGAAATCTAATAGATCAAGTCCATGACATTTAAGGATCTGCAGGATCTGTACCAATCCCACCCGAAGATACATATTCCAGTGCAGAAACCTAGATCTATATCAGCGTCAGAAACATGATTGTATCGGTGAGAGCTCTCCGCACATTAGTTAAGCATACTATACAAGAAAAGATTCAATTCTCAAGGCGTCAATTGCACGTATTATGAGAAAACTCGGTGCATAGAAGATTGTAATATTTCTCTTTTAATTGTCTAACAATTTTCTCAAGAGCACTTCTGAAAGAAATCTGAAGAAATTGTACGTGGGACATCAGTCGTAATTATTTCAAGGGTTTGACTCAATCTAATCGCTGGAGACTATAGCCCGTTACCTACAAAACGTACTTAAGTTGCCTATCTATTTTGAATTTCAATAATCGAATTCATTCCTTCAATAGATGATAATTTTCATTTCATGATTATTTGTGAAAGACATTTTGCACCGACTGTGTAACTTACAATTAAATTCAAGTTCTATATCAAATGGCCAAGCTCTCCCAATTAAAATTTCTGTTCCGGCTTTCATGCAAGGATTGCGTAGTACCTCTAATTTTTGTTGCGGTTAACAATATTGAACGTTTTGACCAGAAGCTATTATAATTGAGAAAAATAATTTCTTAGAGACACTTGCATCAATTATTTCCTATGCTTGGCTCTGTTGGATCTTTCTTGAAAAGATATTTCAATTATGTACCCATTAAGTGACATAGTCGAAGTTCTTGGTACCGTGCGCGTCCAATTTCTTTAGGCCAAGTTCAAACGTAGGACGATTATGCATTCGAGGGAAATTATCCGACCTTGAGGGCCCCACAATCACCCTCCCAATGCATAAGATCTCCTTTGCTCACGTATTAATTCCCTTGGTACATATCTCTGAAAAATGTTAAAAAAGAATATCTGAAGACGCCTCCTAAAACTAATTAAATATGCTTTGAAATTACTGTCATGGATTTTCATTAGATCCATCATCAGTGTAAAGAATTTCATACACATTCACTGTTAACAAGTGTACGTAAAGATAGCTCTGTAATTGAATTTATTCACATGTCAATGTTTAAAGGTAAACGTGCAATTTTTTTTTTTGATAAGTGCATTAGAAGAAACTTGTTACGAAAGTGCAACTGAATCCTAAATTTTCAAAAAAGTACAATTAAATCCTAAAACTTATCGTGAAAGTGTAATTAAGTTCTGACACTTTTAAAAAGTGTAATTAAGTCATGACACTTTCAAATAATGCAATCAAATTTTAAAACTTATTAAATTAGTCTGACTAAGTCTTTGCGTTGATTGTATTTTTTTGATAAGTTTTAGGACTCGATTACACTTTTTGAAAGTTTTGAGACTCAAATTATTCTTTATTGACAAATTTTAGGACTTTTAATACACTTGTCTCAAAGTTTTTCTTTTTTACCTGTATTGCTAATCTTGTTTTTATTTGAGGTTAGAAATTTCTCCTGTTTTTTTACTAGTACAATTTCAAAATTGTTTTTGGGTTACAAGCTAGGGCTCTAGGGGCGAGCTTTCGTAAACAAGATTTAGAATCAATCTTGTTAATTGCCCTTGGAGCACTAGATAAGATAGCTATTATTGCTATTATTAAAGAAGTAATAGTGTGTGAATGCTTGTCTTCAACATGAATGACAAGCCTGGAAAAATTGACTAAGTTTAGTGCGTGACAATCAGTCCAAAATACCAAAAAAAAAAAAAAAATTGTTTCACAAAGAAAAGCAAATGATGCAAGCTTGCGAGATTGAAAGGCACACGTGAGAGGGTACTTACTCGCAATAACTTGGAAAACTACAATCTCACGCTCAATGGAAGAATTAGTAAGTTTGTATCAGGTTGGGATTCAATTTACAAGATGGATCTTGGTATCCGTTTAGACATCTCTATAGGGTTTGGAATAAGTTTGGCATTCACTTGGTTAACTAATAAAATAAGGAATGGGTATTGAAAAAAGAAAAGGATTTTCTTTTATTTTGTGAGAACTTAGAGTATTATTGCACTATTATATATGATGGAACTTTTTTCATTATAGAATATTCTATATATATATTTTAATTCGAAATTGAAATATTTTCAACTTGTGTCAAATTCACATTAGATTGTTATGAATTCAAGGACGATAGGTGCCCTTCGATTTTGGTCGGTTGGTAGGTATCCTATAACTCATACCCGGTTAATTGTATAACTAAATTTTCCCCCTAGGAGCACGAGGTTATTTATGCAATTGTACTATCTCATGCTTGAATTTATGTATATTTTTATATTCAAAATTATCGCAAAATGAACTGGGAGTTGGGGGCAGATTTGCGTCAAAATTTCAAGAACCCGACTCGAGATTGGGACAGGTTCGAGCTATTTACTCGTCGCAATCCTTGATATGAATTTGAAGCCATGACCGACCTCCATTCGAAGCCAATGAAGAACCTCCAACTTCTGCCAAAGCCAAAAGGGCCAGGTGAGAGTTGAAGGCTTTTATGAGAGATGGTGAGGTTTTGTGTGTGTTAGAGAGAGAGAGAGAGAGAGAGAGAGAGAGAGAGAGAGAGAGAGAGATAGAGAGAGAGCTAATGGGGGTCATTAAATGAGGGGAGACTGCATTACAGTTGACGAAGGGTCCTGAATGCCAATCCATATTTAATACCACAATAACTCCAACTTCCACAATTGGGTCACTCCAAGCACTCCACCTTTTCAAGAGCCCCCTTCCACACCCCTCTCAGCTAGTAAGGCAAAAGAGAAAATAAAATATTGAAAAAAGATTAAGGAAAAAACCCTACACTACCCATGCTCCTATGAATCAATCATAATAAATTTTGTTGAAAGACCGCTTCGGAACACCTGTTAAGATAACCGAATAAGAAAATATCATGGAATTTCAATGCACCGATTGTTCTCGTGACATGCACAATCAAATCGAATGTCGAACATTGCTTTCTCACCAAACGTGTCAAGCAAGCGTCCCGAGAGCATTCATCAACAAAACCCTAATAATAACTGCTCGGAGAGACCAAGGACAATGATATGTAAAGGCTTTTAAAAGCTCCCCACAACACCACCCTCTCAGGCTATTGAATCCAACTTCCCATGATCTGAACAGTTAATGCGGCTTTCCAGTTTCTGCTTGATTGATCCGGCCGAAGCCATACTCGAGTCAACTGCATTTCATTCCTCAACATACCAACTTTCCCTTCGGCTATTCATTTCGCCCCATTTGATCTTCCCGGAGCAGCAAATTGTATCTCGATGTTCCTATCAAAGTAAAGCGAGATCATATGATGAAATATATGAAATATATTAGTTTTCAAATCATTGATTGTACATTAATACAAGAAAATTTAGTGTGATGAAATCAGCAAATTACCGGAATTGGTTGATCAATTAATGCACATGGGGCATTCGTCAAGAAATCTTTTTATTTTATTCCCTCTTTTCCTAGTTTCTCAATTATCTTAGATGGAAAAGGCTATTGCATACCAAATTTTGTCAAGATTTTTAGATGATGACTTCTGGAAAATACATAGTTCTTCAATGGGTACTTGACTATGATATCTTTATGTAGATTGGTTCACTCGAGAATATTTTCTTATAAATAAAATGAGTAATTGTTTGGAGCAATTTTCGGCTTCTAATTTATGTTTTTAGCATTTTTAAAAATATTTTGTGCATATTCTTTTTCTGAAGACATTTTAAGAACGAATTCCATCTCCTCCTCGGCCTGTTTTAACCCTGACCAAAATTTTCCGGCATCCCCACTTAGGTCAATTCTTTCAAAATATATAAATCAAAATCACCTCAATCTGCGAAGCTTTTTATTTTTAAATTAAGTGGTCTTTTTACTCGGACAAAGAAATGTCTAATTAAAATGGAAAAAATGAGGTCCTTAATGCCCAACCAACCATGCAGTAGTACTCACTACTCATACATTCAATTTGTCCATCTCTAGGCCGAAATTATTTTTTGCCCAGTCTGTCTACATGTTGGGCAACCCTCGAGACATCTGCCATGTCATCAAAAATGTTCATAGTTAGCAATAAAAACAAAGATCGTAGAAACCATATAAATGAGGCAAGATCAATTAAAGCACATCGATTTATATATATTTTTTCCACTGTTCCTTCTTCCGAGTTTGGATAAATGTCCACCCTCAAACATTATCACAGATGGTGTGGAAATCCAACCACAATGCTCAGAAGCTCTTTTGCATCGTTTGAATTCAAGCAGAGCAAGTAAAGCACAGGAACGCTACGGATGAAATGATTAAGATTGCCCAGGTGCCACTTGACCGCTTAATAAAAAGAAATGATTAAGATCAAAGTTGAAAGTATCGCTGTGCTTTCCTTGTCGTCCTAATGAGTGAAGCGCTTGAAGTACTCTGGTGGGACTTCTATTGCAGCTAGTTCATCTTCAGAAAGAATGAACAGTGCAATGTGAAACATAGATTTTCATCGATTGATCTTGCCCCGTTTATGATTTCTTTCCTTTTCTTCAATTCATATTTTCGCCTCTGACTATGAACACTATGATAACATGGCAAATGCTACATGAGCTGTTATGTAATTAGTAAATAAAATTCCCCAAAAAGTCAATACATACTTTTAGATCTTTCGTAATGTATCTGGCTTCTTTTAGGACACGTATTTCTAAATAATGATATGAGAATGTCAAATTTTACTAAGAGATTATTGCGTGACCGAAGTTACTGGCATGTCAAATAGCCAATAGCGGAAGTGTAAAATAATCCTTTACTAGAAGTGGATCAAGTGAAGATCTATATTATCATAATCCATCATGAGTAAAAGTGTTCTGATTTTTCACAAACAACTGACAACATTTATCTAGACATTAGAATTATCTACGATTGATTGATATGAATAGCTTTGACTTAAGCAAAGAAAAAAAAATGACATCAAATGAACGCAATTATATCAGAATCTAAAGGAGCTCATCAAGTTAATAATCAACACTCGAAAATGGATCTAGCATACTCACAAGAGACTTTCACTATGAAGAGTGAAATCTTCCTTCTTCACCTACTAATGGAATATGGTTGAGGGTCCCTTGATAATAAATGGATACACCCCTTAATGACACAATTTATAACTTTTCTCTTGGCCGGTCATAATTAACCACCGTTGTTTCTGCTTTGTACGTGATTAACAGAGAATGACTCGAAGAATCTATACATAATCTAGGGTTATTCGCAAGGCATCCCTCCTTTCAACATCCTAAACGGACCAACCCCATTTAATAGAGAGAGAGAGAGAGAGAGAGAGAGAGAGAGAGAGAGAGAGAGAGAGAGAGAGAGAGAGAGAACTTCAATGCTCGTTCTTGAATTCAAAGCATTCAATTGAATTCAAGAAAGAATTAAAGGAGGCAGGTGGACTCAATTGAAAGAGCCCCCCTCTCTGTCTTTTCAACTTGTTTTTCATCCTCGCTCTTTCACCATCCGTCGCGTTGCTTCTGTTAAATGCTACATCAATCCCCACCTTCTTCTCCTCCCTTCATTTATGCCTTTTAGTTTGTGTCTATGAGCTTCTGATTTCCTTTCTTGCCAAGATATTCAATGTCTCATTTACTCCGATACGTTGGGGACAGTTCTGGGAATTGACTATTTCTTTATTTCCAGTCAGCATGCGGGGAGACACTGTTGCACCCATGCAGAGTTAAGGTGACGAAACTGGAGGATTCATGGAACTTTTCTTTATGAGGAGTATGTGGGAGAATGATCCAAATCATGATTTAGTGACAGAAATTGCGAGACTCAGGACGAGTTTTCAGAGTCTCGTGATCTCAATAGATCAAATGAGATCATTACTTAAGGGATAATTCTACTTTTTCTTCTAATTAATGTCTTATGTGCAATTGATTACGTGAATTTTTAGTTTGTGGGATTGAGCCCTTTGACTTGAATTATTTGGGCAATGAAATCTTTTTGTCACTGACACACTTAGCTACGTTGATGAAATTGCCCTCATGACTATTTTAAGTCAAAAGAAACTTATGGCAAAAAGAAAAATTCTTCTAAAACTTTAATTAAATAAATGAAAAACAAAGAAGACGAGAAGAAAACTTGTTTAGTGGGGAGAGACTGGAAATTGTGGTACTCTATCCCGCACCATCTCCTTTCACGTTTTAACAGATATCAACCGTCAACGCATTGAGCAATACATTTCAGAAATAATATTTCGGGAAACTATTGTGCTAATTCCACCCCAAAATAGGTTCCAGACACACCGTAAAAAATTAGGTTATGAAAGTATCCTGGTGACCCATTTCTCTATTACTTGGCTTGCTCAGACTTGCCTCTTGGTCACTCGACGCTGCCATTGCTGGCCTTTGCACATTGTTGCCGTCATACATCACTTGTTACTTGCCTCTCCCAGCTCACATGTTCGCCCTCAAATCTGGTTCATTCTCTCGCTCTCCTCACCACTTGTGTGCACCTTTGCCCTCGACCGTCACCCCTCGCTGCTTCAGGCTCCAAGTGCATGTTGCCTCGATTGCTCGGATTGAGGTTGTTTGAGATGGTCAATCTCATATCAACCTAGGATTGAGGTTTTGACTTGACCACAACCTCCATCATCGAGCATAGGGTAGTGCAAGCAGATGGAGTGAGAAATTAGTCATCAATTGCAATCAACTAATTAAAATCAATGGAAAAGCAGACTGCAACAACTAGCGACTCGTGGCTTGGCATGGAAGCAATGGTGCTAGTCATGGAGATCTTGCCAATTAAGTGGTGGCTCTGGATTCACACATATGATAGCACGGTGCACCTATGGTGTTGGCTTAGATGATGAACTTGGTGCGAAGTTAAGATAATTGCCACAAGGATCTCAAGAGAGATAAAGGGGATACGTGGCCGCTGGTGTTGTGATGAATGATTTGCTTGTGTGCAAAATAGACTGGCAATAATTAGGGTTTCCAAAATATAGTTTCCGAAGGGGACTGTAAAGTTTTCTCATGGATGTAAGATAAGTGAAAAAAGATTAGGTAAAAATTGATTAAGTCCTACGAATAGATCTACTTCAAAGGGTTCAATGTGCTGTAAAACGATTCATGCACTTCGGCCATCATTAGTTCATACTCTACTAAGAATAGTAGAAATACCAGAAAGCATACACCTGAAGCCAAAACTAGTTTTTTTTTTTTTTTTTTTTTTTTTTTTTTAATGAATGTTACAAAAAAAAAAAAAAAAAAAAAACGATGAACAGGGGAGAATCTAGAAAACGAAGGAAGAGGATGAACAATATCATTGTTTGGGTATTTTGTCATCGACTTAATTAGGCTGTAAGAGCCAATTTAAGAGTGAAAGTAGTACGTCCCTTTTGGAAAATACCTAAGACATATCTCATTTTTATTCAATGACACTTAAAATACTTTATTTTTGCAAAACCCATTAATATACCTCATTTTTTTTCACACTTTCTCTAGTGTGGCGTGTAATCACTGCATGGAAATCAAGCATTTTCCTTGCCGTGGACACTTGTTAGAAGATCCTAGTAAATGCGGAGTCGGCCAAATTGATGTAATTAAAGTGTATTAATAACCAAGCAACTCAATCACATAAATTAGAATCTCAAAGACTTAATTGCACAGCAAGCGTAAGTTAGAAGGATCAAGAACATAATTATATCTTGATTGTAACGATCATAAAAATCTTGTTTGACTTTTAATTATAGCGAACTATCTACATAAGTTTCGTCCATGATTTCTAAAAATTCTAAATATTTCTTATTATAAAATTTTAGAAAGTCAAAGTCAAGTAATTCTAATCAAATTTTTTGTACCAAAAGAAAAAAAAAAATCAAGTAGGAAGAAGAGTGATTCTCTGGTTTGGCATCGACTCGACTCATCAAATCACATCATTTGCTTCGGAAATAAAACGGAAATCACATCACGGTCATTACTGCTTCATAAATATCAGAGTCAATGTAGAAAAATCTAGTATAAAGAGAATATGTAATCCTTTTATAATCTACTTTCCCACATCAGACTTATAATTCCCTTGCGAGTGTATTCCAAGGATTTTGTGTTATGGATGTTCAACACATATGTGCCAGCTTCACCGAATTGATCGAAGTAGGTGTAAAAAATTAAGTCAAATCCTGTATGAATCTTAATGAACTTGGATATACCTAGTTTCTAATCATTTTAATCAAATGGGCACAAAGGAAAACAAGAATTAAGAAACGCCAACCCAAGAATGACGATGGTGGTGATGGTTGTTCCCTTATAATGATGACCAGCACATCGGTGTTACTCGAGGACGGCGACGGACCGACAATCACAATCGCATGGTCCGATCGAAGGAAGGGGGGAAGGGTGGAGGCAACATTAAATTCTTCTTTTGTTACTATTACATGTACAGTTTCAGGCCTCATTATAGTGATGGACCTTGGGTTTAAAAGGCCTTCCGTGGCCCAATTCAGAATTTTCTCTTGCTCATATCTCTCTCTCTCTCTCGTGGATCATTCTGCCGCCTATTTGTCAATCACTGTGCCCCAGATTATTATTATTCTCCCCATAATAAAAAAGCAACATAATTACAGCTATGTAGCCAATCGAAAACGAAAAAGAGAAACAAACGACAGCAATGCAATTTTGCTTTCACGATAGTTAGTGCGATATCTTTTTCAAAAACCTTTGGTCGGCCAAATTTTGACAAAGCTTATTGAACAAACCAACCCCTTCCCCCCCATAAAAGATTATGAATCATCCAAAATCAATCTTGCAACCATGGTTTAAATTTCAAATTTCTTGATGAGACAAGCATTTGGTTGACGCATAAACTGTTCTTATGTGGAACCGCTAGTTGTGGTTTGACTCGTCCAAATATTTACATAGCATGTTTGATTATAGGGCTAATGAGTGGTAGTGCACCCTCAATATAGCTTGACACTTTTTGGCCACATATTCGAATCCCTCAATCACTTCTTGACCTTAGAAAGCCTTGTTTCGTCCACCACATGTAGAATTACCCCAAACCTCACTCCCACTAGTGCTATGGGTGGGTGGCAATGATGGACTCGCTCAAATAAATAGTAGTTATGACTCAAATCTAACATTCTAACTGCAGGGTTAAACTCCCATAATAATGGAATCTCCAACTCTAGATGTTTGTTCCCTTCTTTTTACCCATGAAAAATCTTCTTTTTGTTTCTTCTTTTTGTAATTTACTAAAATCTTTAGAATGATTTATTCGATTTGCTAAATTTATCATCGGCATCAAGGTGGTGGCACCATTGTGGCTGTGGCGGTGATAGCATTGGTATTTGATGGATTTATTAGATGGGCTTAAGGCCCATCCGCTCAAGTTGGGCCCAAAAGGGCCCGGCCCACGGGAATAAGGCCCGTGGAAGGGGAGAGGTATAAAAGGGAGGAGAGAGAGAGAGAGACAACCGTTGGAAACAAACGTACGTCTTCCCTTTCTCCCCCGCGCGCTCTCTCTCTCCAAGAAACAATGCGTTTCTTCCCTTCAAGGCACCATCGGATCGAACAGGGGCCAGAATTTCTTCCTCTTCTTCGGCGTTGGTGTTTAATCTGCTGGCTAACAAGCGTACGCTCGAATCGTGGTGTGCTTTACGATCGGTGATGCGTGTTTTCCGGGGCTTCGTCTTCCGCATTGATTTAGGGGTTCGATTTAGTGTCGAATCCGGTTTTCGGGGATCAGTTATTCCTAACATTGGTATCAGAGCCAGGTTCACGTTTTCCCGATCAATTTGATGTTTTTTGATTGATTTTTCGCAAAAGGTTTTCGGTCGTACGGATCGGGGCATGAAATCCCAACACCCGAGTCTTTGTACGCCGTTTTTTCCGAGTTTCCGTAAGTCGGAATAAAAATCTGAAGGCATAGGAAGAAAGGCGACGTCGAGACGAGTCCGGGACATGTCGCCGGCTGCCGGAGGGAGGCGCCGCACGCGCCCACACGCGCGGCCGAAAGCCGCTGCGCGTGGGCGCGACGCGCCCGGAAGCGCTGGCTTAGCCAGCGCGTGCGCCACACGCGCCGGTCGGCGAACCGGCACGTGCGCGCCGCCGGCGGCGAACCGGCACGCGCCGGTCCGCGGACCGACGCGTGCTGACGTCACGAGCCGGTCCGCGGACCGACGCGCGTCGACGTCACGAGATGATGTCATTGTGACGTCATCCAACGGTCGATAACCGCTCGGATGACGTCACCGATGACGTCATCGACGACGACGTTTCGCCGGGCGGTCACCGGCCGACGACCCGACCCGATCGGCGACCCGACCCGACCCGCGGACGCAGCACGCGCGTGGTACGTGCCGGCGACGTCTCGCGTGGCGTCGCCCCGCACGCGCGAGGCACGTGCGGTCGGTCGCTCCCGCGCGAGCGGCCCGACCGGCCGACGGCTGTCCGGTCCGACCGGTTCGACCGTCGCGACGGGTCCGACCGGTCCGACCCGCTCGCCCGTTGACCCGACCCGTTGACCCGTTGACCGACCGTTGACCGACCGTTGACCGTTGACTTTGATGTTGACCGTTGACTTTGACCGTTGACCGTTGACCCGAAAAAAAAAAAAAAAAAAAAAAAAAAAAAAAAAAAAAAAAAAGGAATTTGTTTCTTTTCGGTCATGCCTATGTGTGTTATAAGTAATCCATTTTTTAATTCTGCATTTGTTGCATGAATTTGGAAAATTATGTATTTTCCCTTATGAAAATTATGGATTATTCTGCATTTGTTGCAGGGACTATAATGAGTTATGCGCGAGATACCGCAAGCCCGAGAATGGACGAGGAAATGCAAGACTTAAAAGGCTGATGTCGATTTAGCTAATTATCGGTGGCATGACGGTGATTTAGTATCACATGTGATCAAGGTCAATCGGATGATACGGAAATCATCATCTGGAATGGTTATCTTATGCGGATTTTCGAAGGTGCCGGCTTTGATGAACACTCTTCCACCCGAATGGCAAGCGTGTTGGATCGGCTATGGGAGGTCAACGTGGTCCGGATTATAGGAAGCTAGTGGAAGCTTTTGTAAGAGAAAGACTTATAGGATTGAGTTGGCCAAAACTTCAACCCTTAGATTGAGCGCCACATGGCGCCGAGTGAATGCGCCTTGGTGGCGACATGAAAGCTCTCCAAAAGTTTTTCCATGGTTGGCAAATGTGCCTTCGCTTTTCTCGATGTTTTGAATGATAGATTAGAAGGGACTTTCCCTATTTATCCCTTGGATTAATTTAAGATGTTTTTGATGTGAATATCTCTTTCCATGTTGATATTTTTTCCCCGTATATATATTGCTTAGTGTAATGTATAGTTGTATTATGTGAAAGCATTGTTATTTTAATTAGATATTAGATTTTTTTTTGCTTTCTGTTATTGCTGGTTGCTGTGGGTAATTAGCTGTGGGTAGTTTTTAGAAGCTTTTGTAGCTTCATAGAATTGATTTTGCATATGACAATCATATTAATGATAGTTTTGAGTTATGATTTTTGGAGGATGATTGGAAACATAGTGACCTTTTGATTACTCAAGCCTTACTTGAAATTATTTATTAATATGATGGGTCTATGCAAATAGGGATGCATAAATGATAGGCATTAATTATTCGTGCATGGATGTCGATGTGTTGAACGATGGTTCAAAAACTAAGAACGTGATAGCGATATGAACGGTAACAATTGTGAAATATTGAAGAAGAAGATTCAATATGTCTTTGGAAAAGCAAGAAGCACTAGAAGCTCTTGACCATGTTGTGGAAGATCTTAAGGATGCCATGCGCCACCTTGAGCTAGAAGAGGACTGCCTAACGGTATTAGAGCCGAACATAGACATTTGCTATGCTGGTTCTAGCTCAGAAAGGGCTTTGTGCTCTAAGCGCAAGCGTATTGATTCGTTCAATATGTGGGCATACAAAGGATCAAGTCCTTACTGCAAGAAATCAAGAGTTAACCAACAAAAGAGAGGAAAACGTCCTCAAGTGAAGAAAATGTCAAGGGTGAGGTGTTACAATTGTGACAAGAAATGTCACTATGCTTGCAAATCGTTGTGAGTCAAAAAGGTCAACACCTCTTGTACATTTGAGAACTTTGCTTATGTGTCAAGTTCAATATTATTGGCTGAATCCAATCCTTTGTGGACTGTAGATTCGGGAGCGACGGACCATGTAGCAAAGGATAGAGGATCCTTCGTGGAATTCCGACGAGTACCAACCGGAACCGAGTGGATCCATATGGGAAACAACTCAGAGCTCAAGTAAAAGGGATTGGCACCGCCAATTGAACATGAGTGGTGGACGCACCTTAATGTTCTATATGCTCCGGAGATTCATTGAAATTTTTGTGTCTGTTTTAATGTTGGTTAAACTTGGTTTTAGTGTGAACTTCCATAATAGAAGTGTAGATTTGTATTTGGATACAAACTACTATGGTTGTGATTATTTTCCTGATGGTTTTATTGTACTAGATGTTGACTATGGTGATGTCAATATGTTATTCCCTTGTTTCACGTCTTCTGCCTTATATGATAATGATGTGAATATGGTGGTATGCTAGACTTGGTCACATGGGCCAACAACGTATGAATAGACTAGCCATAGAGGGCTTGTTGGGCAATATTGAAAAAGTCGATTTGTCCATAAGTGAGCATTACCTAGTAGGGAAAATGACAAGGAAACCATTTGGAAAAGGTAAAAGAGCTGAATTTCCTCTGCATTTAATCCATTTGGACGTCGTGGTTCAATGAATCGAGAGGAAGGCAATGGGCTTTTATTTCATCACTTTTTTTATAGATGATTATACTCGAGTCGGATATGTCTATTTGATTGCTCATGAATCTGAAGCATAAGTTGTTTCAGAAGGTTTATGAACCTAGCAGAAAATCAATTAGACAAGAAAATAAAAGCATTGAGATCCGATCGAGATTGAGAATATTTATCTGATGTGTTGAGAAAATTATGTGATGAAAAAGGAATATAAAGATAGTTGTCTATTCCATATACTCCTCAACAAAATGGTGTTGTGGAAAGAAGAAACAGAACCCTACCGGAAATGGTTAGGTCCATGATGGTGCATGCTAACTTACCTATCACTTTTCGGAGTGATGCGTTGTTAACTCGCTACCTATATACTTAACCGGATGCCTTCCAAATCGGTTGCTTCCACTCCATATGAGTTATGGACAGTCGAAAAACCGGACTTAAGTTTTCTTAAGCCATGGGGTTGTGCTGCCTATATTCATGAGTCCTCTCACAAGTTTGGGAAATTGGGTCCCAAAAGGAAATAAGAGTATTTTCATGAGATACTTCGAACACTCGAAAGGGTATGTGTTCATAGGTGAGCGGGGAAAGTGGGAGTATAACTGAATTTGAATCACGGGATGTCACATCCTTAGTGGATGAATTTCCTAAGAAGGGCGAAATAAGGGAAGATTGTTCCTTATTTGAAACCTTGGATCAAGATAATGATGTCAGTGGAGTTCGTCCAAGTGGGAGTAATATGAGATGTGATGAATTGAATTCAACTCATTCTCAATTGCAACCACCCGATGTGACAACATCATCATTACCTAATCCAAGTGGGAGCATGATGGGGAATGATGTGCTAAGTGTACAATCTCCCATACGGTGAACAAGTCGCCAAAGTATTCCCCGTCAATGTTTTGACATTGAAAGGGAAACTTTTATGGTTGCTCCACAAGATGAGGTTGAGCCAAGAAATATTAATGAGGCTCTAAATTGCCCTAATAAGGAAAAATGGATTCATGCAATGAAAGAGGAAATGGAGTCAATGAAGTCAAATCATGTTTAGGAACTGGTTGATCTTCCAAAAGGACGCAGAGCTATTGGGAACAACGGGTTCTCAAAATAAAGCGAAAGACCGATGGCTCGACGATAGAAAGGCATAAGGCTCGCCTTGTGGCGAAAAGGTATAATCAACGGGAAGAAATTGATTATGAAGATATATTTTCTCCCGTAGTGAGATTTACCTCGATTCGCATTATTCGGCAATAATGGCAAGTATGGATCTTGAGTTACATCAAATGGATGTAAAGACCGCTTTCCTCAATGGAGAATTAGAGGAAGGAACATATATGGAACAACCTGCTGGTTTCATAGTGAAAGGCCAAGAAGAAAAGGTATGTCGACTTTGGGGGTCGATATATGGCCTTAAGCAGTCGTCAAGATAATGATATATACGTTTTTCATAATGTCATAATGGCATATGATTTTACAATGATAGATGAGGATCATTGTGTATATATCAAAAGATCCAATGATCAATTTGTGATCATATCATTATATGTTGATGATATACTAATTCTTGGAAACAATATGGAGTTGTTAATACTCTCAAGAGTTGGTTGTCTTCCAATTTTGAGATGAAGGATATGGGTGAGGTTGCATATATTCTTGGAGTTAAGATTTCAAGATTGTAAACCCATAGACACTCCTATTGCAAAAGGTGAAGGATTGAGCCATAGACTGTGTCCAGGGGACTCCACAAGAGAAGGAATAAAGGAAACATGTTCCTTATGCTAGTGCTGTTGGAAGCTTGATATACACTATGATGTGTACAAGACCTGGCATATGTTTTGCAGTTGGAATGGTGAGTAGATACCAATCCAATCCAGGTCCAGCACAATGGAAAGCCGTTATGAGAATACTGAGGTATCTAAAGGGAACTGCTGATTAGACGATGAGTTATTAAGGAAAGGATCTGCGACTCTAAGGCTATCCTGATTCTGATTGGGGAGGAGATTTAAATGAAATGAAATCTACCTCTGGGTTTGTTTCTCTTACCGAATGATGGCACCATATGTTGGAGCTGTAAGAAACAAACATGCATAGCCTTGTCCACGATAGAAATTGAGTTTGTGGCATTATCGCGGTAGTGTAAGAAGATGTTTGGCTTTAGAGATTTTTGGATCATTTAGGTGTTATTGGAAGTGCTTTGCAGATTTGTTATTTGTTAACTGTGATAGCCAAGCAAAATGTAAGCGTACACCAAAGATCCAAAATATCATGGCAAGACCAAACATATAGATACCAAGTATAATTTTGTAAAGGATATGGTTGCACGAATGGACGTGAACTTAGAGTACATACTACGCATAGAATGGTAGCGAGATCCTATGACAAAGCCAATACCCGAGAGATGTGTTTTGTGGCCATATGAAATCTCTAGGGTTGCGTAGAAACCGATGTACCGAATATTGTAATTTCCCTAAGTGTTCACATTTGATGAATTCGTGTTTTCATCATTAATGCCTATGAATCTTTGTTTGATCTTTATGCATCTTAATGCTCGGTGCATTATTTTAAGTTGAGAAGTATGTCGGACAGATATAAAGATTAGCCCACTCACACGGGTAATCGCCTCGTTTCTTGTGTGATAAATAGAGATGAGACTGTTTTTTTAAGCTTATTATCTAGGTGATAATCGAGAGCTCAAGCTTAAAACACGTATGTCGCCTTAACTAAGTGTTAAGATGAGGATATAATACTTACGTGTCCGAAAGTAAAATACCCCACATATTTTACCTTATCTCGTCTAAGATGCCGGATGTGAGTTCGATGAATTTTGTGAATGAGTAGATACGTGAACTCAAGTTAGACATTGGGTATGTCGAACTATCATCTGTACGGTATTGAAAGTGTAGACATACGCTCCATGGGAAAGGAGTTAATACCGTAATACGTATTTCATACTACGTATGCATGAGACGACCAATAAGAGTGACAAAAGTTTGATCTCAACTTTTATGTCGTGTGAGACTCTTGAGGAAATGAGTTCCTCAATTTTTTAGTCCCCTCATGACTCTTACTTATTCTCAAGATTTCTATTTAGTGTTTGCTATCTTAGGATGTTGCCAATGGTCATGAGTGATTCGATCTAATGGGGCATTTCTAGAAAAGCAAGCTGGACTGAAATTGAGAGTTTGAAGGAAAGAGGAAGATCGATTTTGGAGAATCACATTGTAGTTTTGTATTCACCGGTTAACCAATTATGACTGTCTTTGTGATAATCATAGTTGTGAATACAATATATATATATCATTGTTTTAAAAGAGATCAAGAGAGATATAAATGTGATCAATCGATCTAGGGTACTGCATACTAAATCTACTCAGGATGTGATGCCCATTATGAGCTGCTATATATTCCTAACAGATGTATGGCAACGAGCTCTCAAAGTATGCTGGTCGCACGGATTATTCACCGGTATGAATGTTGAAGAGAGGAAAATAGGATTCCCATCATGTTAAATGAGAGTCTATGCTGGATTTTTCTCTGATGGGGATGAGTAAGGCCTGTCCGCCCATGTTGGTTTTGCACCACCATGTGCGAGTGGGAGATGATGGATTTATTAGATGGGCTTAAGGCCCATCCGCTCAAGTTGGGCCCAAAGGGCCCGGCCCACGGAATAAGGCCCGTGGAAGGGGAGAGGTATAAAAGGGAGGAGAGAGAGAGAGAGAAGACAACCGTTGGAAACAAACGTACGTCTTCCCTTTCTCTCGCGCGCTCTCTCTCTCCAAGAAACAGTAAGCGTTTCTTCCCTTCAAGGCACCATCGGATCGAACAGGGCCAGAATTTCTTCCTCTTCTTCAGCGTTGGTGTTTAATCTGTGGCTAACAAGGTACGCTCGAATCATGGGTGTGCTTTACGATCGGTGATGCGTGTTTTCCCGGGCTTCGTCTTCCGCATTGATTTAGGGGTTCGATTTAGTGTCGAATCCGGTTTTCGGGGATCAGTTATTCCCAACAGTATTGCACTCGAATGTGTGTTGTCTGGATGAAGCCAAGATTCATGAACTCTGTAAGTCAAGCCGTTTGTTGCTTCAGTGAAAAATAAAGCCGTTCATTGCTTTAGGAAAATCAGCGCTGACATATAAATCAAATTTGTTATTTGAAAATTACACTTTCTAAACAAAAACCACATCTAAATAATTAACTCTGTGAAATTAAAAATTTTGTCTATTTTTTTTTTTTAAATTATGCATGCCATCTGGAAATTCTGGCACAACCAGACATAGGTGCTCCATAACTTTGGCAGATCAATTTCATGACAATTTAGAGTACAGAATGTAAAAGGAAAAATTACAAAAAAAGTCCTAAATTTATGGCACTTATGCCAATTCAATTTTAAACCTTTTAAAGAGCTCTATAACATGATAGTGCATGTTTCATAAATATAAGAGGTTAGAGGATAATAAAAAAAGTTATATAACATGATATCTTCTATTTACTAAATAAATGATATTAGAGTATTTATGAAAAAGATTCATCACTGAAAAATTATAGCTCATCTCTTACAGATAAATGGATACCATCAAACCGATAAAATAAATGCTATAAAATAAAAGAAAAGAACATATCATCACAAAATTAGGTAGTATAAACTTAATGGGTCATATCACATGATTGTGCAATATATGATGACTAAATATGAACCAAAATTTGATGACTCATATAACTAAATGCATAATTTGAGGTAACTCTTATCATTTTGCAATTGGTCTAATTGTGAAAGAAAGTCGAATAGAATATGGAACACAATACAACAGGATGATTTCATAAATAAATGATGCTAGACTATCATAAAAGAGAAATATATATATATATATGTCATATAGCTCATATTTGACGAATAAATGACATTAGAGGAATTTTTGAAAGCACTCGGTGATTTTACATACAAATGAAATATTAGGATATCAACAAAAGAAATTTATCGACTAAAAATCCATCATTTCATAATGTCATTGAGGAAATATATATTTTTAATATATTACACAATTTTTCGTATTTCATAAAATATGACGGAATCCATAATAAATGATAACTTTATGTTCAAATGCATAATCACAAATAATTCAAATGAGATAATGTTTAATATATTTTTAATTTGTATTGAAGTATCAATAATAATGTTATCCATCGTCACAAAATATTAATAGTTCATATTTACAAATGAATAAACATCATAAAGTGATAAAAAATAAATACTAGCAGATCCACGAAAAAGTTTACCTATGATTTCAGAAAATTTATAAAAGAAAAATATGTTTTGGAGTATTGAATCATAAGAAAGTTGGGATAAATAGCTAAGACTTCATGTTGTCAATTTTCATCACAAGTGTTGTTTCGCCAGGAAATATCAAATAAATGTATATGTGTTCGGGCTCATTTAAAGAAACGTAAGGAACTTTTTGCAAAGTGATGAGGACAAATACCAATCAATTTTCAGTGTATTCAATAATTAAGTTGAAATAACCATCAACGCAAAAAAGATTGACCGACCAACTTTTACAAAATCATAAAAGAATACAATCTTAAAAATGTGCAGCGCACTGACATCTTGCTAGTATTAATAAAGTTGGAATACCTTGAGCCTATGGTATCAATAAATAAGTAATAAGAGCCGAGACATCAACAATGCAACACAAAAAAAAAAAAGAAGTCTTTTGCCATAATTTTCTCTTATTTGATTGGAAGAAATTGTCCTCTCAGTCTCTCTCGTCAGTGATTTTGGAATTTTTTAGGTATAGGAAATTCCCATACGTTTTAAACAGGAGTCTCACTAAAAAAAGAGTAATTATAACATAAGCAATTAGTGTAGACAAAATTTTCCACAAACGGTCTTATTTACTCTTGATATGAAGGTTGTAACAACCCGCATTCCCGCTAACCATCAAAACAAGAGTAGATATGGCTACCTTGTAGAAGTTTTTCTTCACAATACGGACTCGTGTTTAATTTGTCTATAAAAAAAGAAAAAAAAGAAAAAAGGAGAAAACTTCTCTGCAATTCTATTCTCTGAGAAATAGCAACCCCCGACGCCAATCCCTCCATGCCACCACACCTTCCTCATCCATCGGTGTCATCGCTAGCCCCAGCATACTATCGAAGTGTTCATCTCTGCTACTTCACTAATTCCTCCTTTTATCTAGGCATCGATAACCTCATATTGACCTCAATTGGAGGCTGAATCACCAAAGGAGCACCATATCTGGTTTCCTAGATATGAGGCCATGGTGGCCACGCCACGTGGGTTGATCCCTGATATTCCCGACATCGATGACCTCAGACATATCTCGATTTGAAGACTGAGCCACTGGAGGTGCACCACATTTAGGTCGAGCTAGATCTAAGGATATGGCGACCAAGTGAGGTGATGGTGAATATAGTTATAGGTTAGGAAGCGGTGACACTATTTGAGAGCTTTTGTGTTATATTGGACACTTCGACACATGTCTAACACTTTTCGACACTTTCGGACACTCTTCGACATTCAGTCAACACGTATTGTAAAATCTGACACTTGCTTCGACACTTGAGTCGAGATTCCCACATGTGATTTTGACAAGCGAGTTCAATTTTTTCGAAATTGCTCGATAGATTCGTATGAATTGAAGTTCACACTGGATAGAAAGTTCAGGATTTGCACTCAAAGCTTTGAACTTAATGTGAGGAATAAAAGTAAAGACATTAAATCACAGAACAAGTTGAATAGCCTTGCTTCATTTCGGTTTCTGATTTAAAACTTCTTTGTCTTTCGCTTTTATAACTCAGATATATCAATGGACTAGCAAGCTTCGTTCATTTAGATTACCGCCCTCTTGCTCCCATTAGATAAATTCTTGTGAATTATGATCCACACGTCTCACATCACAACTTGTAACATTGTACATCTAATATGCGTGCCCCTCTATTTGCAAAGACTCATTAGTCTTTTCTAGAGCAAGGATCGGATGTAAGTCAACATCGCTGAAAACTTAATATTGGTTAAAGAAAGTTCCCCTCAAAGATCGTAGGAAATCTGATGTGATAGAAGAGAGAGTGACCCAAGAGTTCACATCCCACTCGAATCGATGATATTTATGATGATAAATGGATCAAACTGGAGCCACATGCATCGAGCTGGATCATACTCCGTCTCTCGTATAAGTAGGGCGTTACATGTCAAATGCAAGATGCAAAATGGGACTTGATTAGTAAAGTGACAAATATCAATAAAGAAAGATATGCTTCTTGTAAATTGTGATCACACATCTCAAGTCACAACTAGTAACATTGTATATATTGTTGGGATATAATACGCGGAAATAATAGAATCTTGCAATTTACGTAAACGTAAAATCACCAGAAAAATAAATGAGAAAAATAAAAACACCAGAAATTTACATGGCTCGGTCCGAGTATCGGTACCTACATCCACACGGAGAGCCAGCAGCAAATAATCTACCATAATCGGAGTATTAGAGTTTACAATCACTCACACGCTCAAGTGTTTCTCACACCTAGATTTAACCGCAAATCCTAATTATTTACAAATAAATAACTTACTTCGGTATAAACTCACGGCACAAAATTAACGCGTTGAAATCGTACGCCAAAAGAAAAGAAAAATCTCCAGCTTAGCTCTCTCTCTTGGCGGACGTGCGGCTCCTTTCTTCGTCAAAATTCTGCTTTTATACGCTTGGGCCCCACCTTTCCTTTTGTCTACGTGCAGGGTCTCCACGCCAAAAGGAATTCGGCAACGCAACAGGAGACCTAGGCCCACTTTTGTTTTCATGGGTTCTACGATGAAGCTTCCTTCGTGGTCTTTTTTTTTTCTTCCTTTTATTTTATCTTCATCAGGTAAAACAAGAAAGCCCATGCCGTGGGATTATCCACTTTTGTAAATCTTCAAAAATCCAGCTAATCGCATTTTTGCAAACGCTCAAACTCGAATCATAATTTAACATATATGATATGCGTGGCCCTTTATTTGCAAATACTCATTAATCTTCTTTAAAGCAAGGACCAAGATGTAAGTCAAAAATGCTAAAAACTTTAAATTGGTTCAAGAATGTTATCCTAAAAAATTGTAGGAGATCCGATGTGACGAGAGAGACTGACCCAAGAGTTCACATCCCACTTGAATTAATGATATCTATGACGATACATGGTCACCGGTTTTTCCAATTACTTTAGATAGTTTGCTTGGGGCTTGAGCTAGATCATATTCCATCTCTCATCTAAGTAAGGCATTATGTGAAATGCGAGATGCATATTGGACTTGACTCATAAACCAACGATTATCAACAAGGAAAGATATTTCTTGTGAATTGTGATTCTTGTGAATTGTGATCCACATGTCTCATATTACAAGTTCTAACACCGCATATCTGATATGTGTGGCCCTCTATTTGCGAAGACTCATTAGGCTTCTTTAGAGCAAGGACCGGGATGCAAGTCAACAATACAGAAAACGAGACATTGGTTATGGAAAGTTCTCGAAATTCATACAAGATCTGACGTGATGGAAGAGAGAACGACCCAAGAGTTCACATCCCATTTGAATGGATGGCGGTTTTGGAGAAGGTTCCTCCACTCCGCAAAACACGGTGTAGAATAATTAATACCCATGACTATAAATAGTCGTCCTTTTGTCCGGTGACTTTAGATATTTCATTTGGGGCTTGAGCCACATGGATTGAGCTAGATCATACTCCATCTCTCGTCCAACTAAGGGGTTACATGTGAAAGGCAAGATGTAGATGGGACTTAACTAGTAAACTAATGATTATCAACAAAGAAAGATGCTTCTTGTGAATTGTGATCCACATGTCTCACATCACACTGAACATCTGATACGCATAGCCCTCTTTTTGCGAAGACTTATTAGTCTTCTTCAGAGTCTCTTTTTGTGAAGGCTCATTAGTCTTCTTTAGAGTAAGGACTAGGATGCAAGTCAACAACACTGACAGCTTAACATTTGTTATGGAAAGTTCCCTTCAAAGTTCGTACAACATCCGATGTGATGGAAGAGAGAGTGACCCAAGAGTTCACATCCACTTGAATCAATGGCAGTTTTGGAGAAGATTCCTCCACTCCGCAAAACACGGTGTAGAAGAAGTAATACCCATGATTGTAAATAGTCGTGCTTTTGTCCAGTTACTTCAGGTATTTCATTTGGGGCTTAAGCCACGTGGATTGAGTTAGATCATACTCCATCTCTCGTCTAAGTAAGGCGTTACATGTGCAATTCGAGATGTAGATGGGACTTGACGAGTAAATACCAACAATTATCAACAAAGAAAGATACTTCTTGTGAATTATTTTCACACATCTCACATCACAAGTTGTAACACCGAACATTTGTTATGCGTCGCCCTCTATTTGCAAAGACTCCTTAGTCTTCTTTAGAGTAAGGACTAGGATGCAAGTCAAAACATTGAAAACTTAACATTGGTTATGAAAAGTTTCCCTTAGAATTCGTACGAGATCCGATGTGATGAAAGAGAGAGCTGTTATTTATTTTTATGATCCCACATTTTCGGACCCACATTTTCTCTTAAAGTGGTAGTGTTCCACATGTATTTTTTCCACGCTTCGTACCCTTTTGTGACAACCACCCATTTGGTAACCGTTTTGATGGGAGACGATGTATAAAAAGAACGTACGTTCATTTCTGACGGGCGATCACAAGGTCTAACACAAACCCTCTCATTTGGAATATACCATTAGTACGTGAGGGAATTGTGTTAGTAGAATGTGCTCAATGTTTTACTGAATTTTTAGGTTTTTCCGACGAACGTGATTACGAACAATGGCTGGAGGTTTGTCTATAATCGATCCTACCTTCCGCATTATGAGTTTTATGTCTTTCAAGAGCAACCCAAGAGTTCACTCCCAAAAGACGGCGTTGAAGAATTGATACCCATGACTATAAATAGTCGTCGTTTAGTCCGGTTACTTTAGATATATCATTTGGGGCTTGACTCCGTCGTTGCAGCTAGATTACACGTCATCTCACATCTAAGCAAGACGTTGCATGTGAAATGTGAGATGCATAGATAGGACCATGCCCAACGTCTAATAACCTGTAAGAGGAACGAGCAAAATAGAAAGAGTAAGAGATGAAATAAGGCGTGTCTAATTCTATACTGTGAGATGTCGGGTCAGTTAATATTTTTGGAAAAGGACCAATAATGAATATATAAGATTCCACTTAATAACACGCATGGATGAAAATTAAAGGCGCACAGACCTGACAATGATCATTAATCTTATGTATGCAAACGGCAATGGGTCGAGCTTGTTTTGATCAGTTTAATTTTTTCTCTTTTTAAACTTTCTTTTGGACTTTTGGGTGGTTTGGCATCAACACTTGTTTTGAGTCTCTAGATGCCTTGTTTCATGGTAATCTAAATTTAATCAAACACATGGCTAACATTATTTGAATATACAAATTCTGAATTGTGGGACAAATTCGTACAAATGTAACTACACACAAGATAGAGATTTCTTAACAGACCTGTGTACTCTGCTAATTTGGGGTAGGAGAGCACCCTAAGTGCCACCACTTGGCACGGGGGGACATATAAGTGCCAAAACTTTCAAAATGTACACTTAAATGCCAACGGCGAGCCACATAGATACCGCACATCAGATTTTTGGTAAGCCTTGCCGGAGTTGGCACATAAGTGTCTAATTTTCGAAAAAGGTGATACATAATTATACTTTTTGGAAGTTTTGGTACTTATATGTCCCCCATGCTAAGTTGTGACACATGGGGCGTTCTTTGCCCACTATTGAATGTAGAAGTCAAGATCATACCCATTTGATATTCCTATGCACTCAAGAAAAGCCCAAACTATTTAATTGATTAGACTTTCTATTGGAGTAGTGCACAATAACTCGAGTTGATTCTCTTCTCGATGTCATCTGGCTTACACTACATGGTCTGCTAAGCATCATTTAGACTATTGGTTATGTGGGCCCTAATGTTAGACCCATCCGATTAATGGTTTTGGTTTGGGTGGAGATTTATCGGTACTTTTAGTGTTTTGTTTCTTAAGCTTGACATAATATAGATATGTGAAGGGAAAAAAAGGGGAAAACAGAGAGAAAAGAGAATAAAAAAATAATACAAAAATAGAGAAAAAGGAAAATAATAAATGGGGTTAAGTTGAATTTTAGTAAATTCGGGTTTGCTTTGGTTTTAGTGAGTTTAGGCTTGATTTAGTTCAGAAACGGTTTGGGTTTGACTTAGTTTATAAATGTTTGGGCTCAGTTTGTTTTTGAGTGGGTTGGATTTAGTTCAATTGAGAGGGCCAGATATAAGAGCCCAAATGTGTCCACGGCCTAGAACCCACGATGTCCAAGTACGATCAATATTTGGACTGGGCCCAAGGGCCCGGGCCCGTGCCCTATTTTTTCATAATATATAATAAAAATAAAAATAAAAATAAATTTGGAAATAGTTAGAAAAATAGGTCTTACTTAGGTGTTAAATCTTAGTACTCGATTCGGTTTAGTTTCTTTTAGATAGCATGCATGTAGTTTAGGTTTAGTTTAGGTTTAGGCAGATTAAACTCTCAGGAAAGAAACAAAAATTCGATTGAGGATTGTTTTGAAAAGGAGGCCATGACAGCTTGTTTAGGTTATTCAGGGTCGGCTTTTCTTTGCTTTTAGGCTCTTACATGTTTGAATGGACCAAGTACAAACGAGACGTACTTATAAAGAAAAAAAAAATTGAGACCATGGAGTAAAGAACCACGTCAATAACACTGGGGATATTCCTTCCCCGTTGCCTGGGTATTCAATTCATCTGTAAAAGGGTTGTCCCAATGCCCTATGTCGGATAAAATTATCCAATCTATCTTAAATTTATTGTTTGGATGATGATATGATTATAAAATTTTCAATTTTGTTAATATAATCTTAAAATTTTTATTTGAAATTCCAATGTAATTTTTCCAGTTAATTTTTGCTAGAAATCACTAAAGTGATAGTCTAATGTGGTAATTATTCTATGTGACACACCATCATATCAATGATTTTCAGAGAAAATTAATCGAAATGACTGTTCTCTTTCTTTTGTGTAAATGTTGAGGACGAAATTGATAAAATTAAAAAATTTAGGATGGAATTGATATTTACGAAATAGGTTTAAGATTAATTGGACAATTTCCTTTCGGATAGGACCTCAAGAAGCCATGTTAGGTGATATATGAAATAACACTCCCACCTCTTGTTTATCAATTATCTCGACCTAACGTGGGAATATTTTATATTTTTATTTTTATTTTTATAATATTATCACGGTTGTGGGATTGGGAGCCAAACAATTGGACTTTCAAGTGGGAATTGAAAGGTGACGAGTGGATAGATGGAGTTGTTTTATCAAGTCTTCCTCAAATGATTCAGTCTACCGACCCTCTCGCTTTGAATATGCGAATGGACTTATCGATTAACAATGTTTAACTAAGAATAATATACTTACTGGTCCATACAACTCACATCACAACTTGTTTTATTATTTTGCAAAGACTTATTGATCATTATGGAGAAATAGATTGCGATGTAATAATGGTCAACAAAGCGGAAAAACTAAACTAACGTAACTACTTTGCCTGGAAAAAAGCATTATTCTTCGATGAAATTCTAGAAATGCGTCAAGAATCACCTTTTCTAGATGTTTCGTTATCGTGGATAACCCCTTGATGTTTGGAGCCATATTGGCTAAACCGTCAAGAAGGTTTACTTTTGCGAAGTTGAATCATGTAATATAAAGAAAATTCTTTCCGCTTGTGAAACACGGCACATCAAAGTGTTAGACCGATTCTCATCCATTTGCAACTTGCCGTCAATGGTAGAGAAAAATGCAAGTAAAAATACTACCTATTCAAATCAGTTAAAAATACGGAATTTTAATTTAGTGCTCTTTTTCCTCAATCTCTAATAAAGAGAAAATAATGTTTGGCCATTCTCCGGTTGGTGTTGCATACATGTATATAATACTTAACTTCAATAAGCATACGAAAATCTAACTTTTCCCCTCCATCTTTCTCTCCCTTGCCTTTGCATGTCTCCACCACCTTGCTGCCCCATTGCAACCACGAAGTCGCTGTCCTCTACAGGCTTCGATGCTCATCGTTGTTGCAGAGCCAATCACCATGTTGACCATCGCCTCTCTCTCTCTCTCTCTCTCTGAGAACCACCGGGCCACCATGCCTTTAGATCTAGGTCGACCAAGATCATCGACGTCAGAGATAAGAGGATCAGTCCTGCTGACCTGGCCACCATAACCAATACGTTGCGACTTTGGTGACTTTGTTGGGATTTGTTTCAATAAACAAGAATAACCGCATGGGTAAATATGAATTAAAAAAACGAATTGTAGCAGAAGTTTAAACACTCATACACATATTTCCAAAAGTATTGTTCATTCATTTTAATAAAAGCATGTAGAAATGAGAAGGAGGCTAATCACATTACTTTTAGTCCTTGTTCAAAAATTTTGGTTCCAACGTTCTTCAAATTCTGACCACGAACTTTTGATGTCCTCACAACGTTGGTTCCAACGTTATTCAGATTCTGACTATGAATGCTTGATCTTCTGGTAATGTTGACTCAGACATTCTTGAAATCCTGACCACGAGCGTCAAATGTCTTATGGTAATACTGATTCTAACGTTCTTCAGATCCAGACCACAAACATCTTATCTCTTCGTAATGCAAGTGCTGACGTTCTTCAGATCCAGTCCCACAAGTGTCAAGCCTTTAGTTCAGACACACCACCAATCTCACGTTAAACGGTAGAGAGAAATTGAGAGATCTACAACTACAGTTATGCTAGTAATCCCTCTCGTGTGTGAATGACTTGGTTGATCACTATCAACACTCTTAATTGTCAATTGTCAATCATCCTATGATCTGCTCTCTCAATTGCCTTTTTTATAATTGCTCTTAGATCATATTTAAATCGGCTCATTAACTCCAAAACCATTTCATAAAATTAATTCGACCGCAACATCTGATGGACGTAAGTTTTGACACCATTTCAAACACTAATTCGGACATTTATTCTATAACTATTATAGAATATTATTCGAGGTAATAATCTCTAACCGTTATAAGACTTTATTCTAGACACTTTGTAACCATTACAAATATTTAATTCGACCGGTACATCTAAAATCATTCCAGAACAATAATTGATCGTTTGAATCTGAAAGTGTTTCATATTATTAAATTACTCATTGATTCTAAGATTGTTTCAGATCATAAATGTGATCGTTAAATCTAAAACCGTTTCAAATCTTTAATTTAGCCGTTAAGTTTGAAACCATTTTGGATCATTAATTTGGCTATTTATTTGGAACTCACTTCAGATCACTAATGATGTCACTGATTCTGATCATTAATGCAGCTATTAATTTTGAAGTTACTTTAAATTATTAATTTGAACATTAAATCTAAACTTACTTCGAATCTTTGATTCGCTAGTAAAGTTTGAAACTCACTTCAGATCTTTGTAAAGGTTGAAGCTCCTTTCAAATCTTTTATTTTTAGCCTAATTGAATATGATTGGCTTAATTGCAAACTCATTTGCAATATTGTCTCTCTTGTTCAAATGTCATTCTAATTGGTTATGATGTGTGAAATCCCTAGGTTCATTACTGAGCTGACAGTACGACTTGCACTAACACATTCGCACAATTAAGAGAACTAATTATCCAGATCAGTCTCTTGTTCCTACAAACCATGAGTGACACCTAGCAATATGTCATGGCTATCTAGATAATGTGAATATGAATATAATGAACCTATTAGCTTTGGCAACCGTGTAATTTGATCCTTTTGTCATACTATGTCTCAATAGAACAAAGGCCATTGAATTATTTGTCAAGCCACCAATTGGATGCGATTTTAGCGTGACTTAACCTACTGAGTAGCTTTTAGGAATTTTTAGCGCAATTGACCCATGGTCGATTATTTTCGAACAACATTGTACATCTTCGATACATTGGCGATTTTCAGTTATCGTGAAAATCTCGAGGTTTCAAATACGAACACAGGGTACCAAAACAACAAAAAGATCGGTCTAGTGCCGATCGACAAGAATTTTGCAATTAGGTGGAATTACCCACACTTGATCACATCGTTCTGTCGAATTGACCTATCTCTGGTCTCTAATTGATTTTTAACTATACCATAATGACCCTGGTAGATTAGCACGGTCAAACAATCGATTTCTAGTCGATTTGTTAAATCAGTTGCATTTATATTCCTTAACGGTTTCACCTGATAGGCTAGTTATTTCGTGAGTGGCCAACTTAGAGAAAAGAACTATAGGCGCGTCAATGAAAAGCTCATTTCATTTAATTGAAAACAGGGTGTGGAAATCAGGATGTCACAAATGTAATGGAGGTGAGGTACGGACATCCGAATATTCTTAAGGCGATTAGTTCCTGCTAATGGTACTCCGCAAAATCATGAACTATGCCTCTCAAGATACAACACCTCAAACTTGTTTGGATTAGCACTATGCAAACATGACTTAGTCGAACCGTTCAATTGAACCAACACACCTAGAAAAAATAAAAGAGTAGAGTAGTATTTCGAATCCCTTTTAGAATCGAGTCCAAAAAACCTTCTCATGAAGCTCAATGATCATATCTATTTATAGAGCTTTAAAGTTCATGTGCATAAGAGATATATGAATTTAATAGACGCATGTATAAAAGACATTCATGACTCAAGGGATACGTGAATCCAAGAAATTCATGAATCTAGAGACACGTCAATTCAAGAGATTCATGAACTCAATAAATGCATGAATTAAAAAGATACGTAAATCTAGGAAATTCATGAATTCAATAGATAGGTGAATAGAAAAGTCTAGAAAATTCATGAATTCAATAAATATGTGAACAAAAAAGACATCTTAATTTGTTGGCTTTCGTTGATCCATTAACCATAATTATAACATATGTAACCGTGTCAAACAAATATCGACGGAAAGAAAACAAGCGAAATAGAAATAGAAAGAGCTCAAATAAGGAGTTTTAAATCTATAATGGTGACCTTTGTTGGGATATCGGGTCAGACAAATTATCTTTTCTCAAAGATACAAAACTATTTGGAATCGGACATTTATGCGAACTGTAATGGCTTCTATCACATATAAGGTCTCAAGTAAGCATTGAGAGCTTTGTTTTAATTAGTTTAGCTTTTTCTTCTTCTTTTTTCTTTCTTTTTACGACTTTTCGGCCTTCTAGGATCCACATATGTCTTGCATCTCTTATCCCTTGTTTTCATTCATCAAACAAATCGATTACATGTCACACAAATCATTCTCCACGGAGGAGTATCTAAAAGCTAGGCCACGTGCATTCTCTAGGACGACATTCCAAGTCTCTAAGCCACGTGCCTCAAACCTTGGGCTCACGTGCATTCTCTAAGGCGACCTCTTCGCCAAGGTGATACATCAAGTCACCGAGCCACGTGCCCTTTTAGATGCTATTTCTGAAAACTGGACCCATGTGCATTCTCTAAGGCACTAGTTCACCAAAGTGACGCATCAGATCACCGAGCCATGTGTCCTTTTAGATGCTGTTCTCAAACACTGGACCCATGTGCATTCTCTATGGTACTCGCTTACTAAAGTGACGCATCAAATCACTGAGCCACGTGTCTTTTTTACGATGCCCGGACCCACTTGCCTTCTCTTAGGTGCTATCTCACCAAAGTGATGCATCAATTCACTGAGCCACGTGCCCTTTTAGATGCCAAACTCTATCACCGAGCCATGTGCATTCTCCAGGAGAACATACTGAGTTTTCGAGTCACGTGCATTCTCTCAGGCGACCTCTTCGCCAAGATGACATATTCAACCACTGAACTCACGTGCATTCTTCAGGTGATATTCTAATTCACTGAGCCCACGTATTTTCTTTCCAGTGATAACCAATACCCAACGATTTCTCAATCAAATAATTAACAATCAACTCAATATGAATAATTCGTAAAAATTCATAAATAAATCAATTCCATACAAATTGCAGCTCAATTAAATAAACAGAGTGCGCAACGACGATCAGCACGAGATTTCGGTCGTCAACCATCAAAATCTTAGTTTCTGAAAAATAAATAAATAAATAAATAATTAATTTTGAAAATTAATTAATAAATATTAAAAATTCAATTTAGCACAAAATAAAGCCCAATTAAATAAACGGACTTCACCACAGTCACCAGCATAAAATTCCGGTCCTGGACCATCTCAATTGAATTCCCGAAAATAAATAATTATTTAATTTAATTCCGAAAATTAATATTTAAATACTAAAAATTCCACTTAGGCCCGAAGAGCCTAATTGAAGCCCACTAAGGGTCGGGAAAAATCCCGACATACTTTCAATAAATAGTAGACCATGTCTACTTGCTAAATACACATTCAATTTGTCTAATTTGCATCACAATTGACTAATAAACACTAATCCATTCTAATCTAACCACCTAATTGCATTTAATTAAACCTAACCAACCCCTAAGCATAATTAGCCAACTAAGCAGGGATTAGTGAGATTACTCACCGGAATCGCGCGCAAAACGTATCAATTCGACGGGGACGACACGAGGAACGATTCTTCCCAAAGCATGGCTCGGGTTCGGGGCCTGGAAACGGCCCAAAAGCGGGCCTAAAGCCGCTGGAAACCCACTTCGTGGGTTGCTGTTCTTGGCTGGCCAGAGCTAGTCTGGCGGCCAAAACAGTGAGGCGGGGCCGGCAAAGGGTGAGGGGGAGGCCGGGGAGGTCCGGCGGGGTCGAACGGCGGCCGGAGGTGGCCGGACGGGGGCTAGACAGAGGCGAATAGGGCTGACTCGCACGGGGAAGGGGCGCCTGGGCGGAGGAGAGTGCAGCCGGTGCACGGCGGCGAGCGGCGGACGAAGGGGAGGGGAGAGGACAGAGAAGAGAGAGAGAAAAAAAAAAAAGAAAAAGAGAGAAAAGGGAGGGAGAGAGAGAAAAAGAGAGAGGGAGAAAGGGAAAAAGAAAATAAAAAATAACACCATTATTCTTATTTTCTTTTCTTTTCTCTTTCCCTTTTCAATTCCTTTTGGTCTTCAATTTTTCTTCCGATAATTTCTTTCTTGAAATTTCGGACTCGTCAATAAATTGACGAACGATGAGACAATGTCCTAAAAAAAAGAATTATGACGTGTTTAAAATTCGATTCCCAAAATCGAGTTCAATTTCGTGGTTAAAAATCGATCAGACGTGATTTTAGCCCAATCCAACCAATTGAGTAGCTTTTAGGGATTTTACTGCAGATACATCCCTTAACGGCTTCACCCAATAGGTTAGTTAACTCGTGAGTGATCAGCTCAGAAAAAAATGACCATAGGCACGTTGACGAAATGCCCATTTTACTTTATCGAAACGGAGTCGAATTTTAGGATGTCACAAGCTTAGCATTGGGACCCACATATTCGACAAATCGAGCTGTTGGATGTGGAAGTCAAGAGCATCCATTGCTAAAGGACTTTTCTTACACCTGTGCACACAAGAAAGGTCCTAGTTGCTTTCATTGATCCCATCTTCTTGTGGACCATTCCATAATGACTGCCTCAATACAAGGACGACATTATTGTAAATTCATGAATTCGAAATTGCTGAATAGATTTGTATGAATTAAGTTCACACTAGATAGAAAGTTCAGTATTCGGACTTGGGTATTTTGCAAATTGAGTCGTTGGTTGTGGAAATTGAGGGTTCATTACTGAAAGACTTTCCTTGCACCTGTAGGCACAAGAAAAGTCCGTATTGCTTTAATTGATACCTCCATCTCATGGTGCATTCCATAATGACTTGACTTCATTCTCTTCTAGATGCATTGCATGGTATACCAAGCTCGTCTGGACTATCGATCATGTGTTCTTCCCGACAAATATGGCTAAGGCAAGACGATATGGAGATGATAAGTAGAGTCGGGTAAATCCGACAAAAGGATGCACGCCATGTAAAAGCTATTCCATTGAAAGAGACGATACTGGAACCACTAAGGCCAAGAGCTTATTGGCCAGTAAGGGCGGTTTGACATGACATGTCCTGAACTAGCTACTTGTCATGACATGCAGCCACCGGTAATAATTAGACTACCACATGTAGATCAACATTTAGTAACAAAAATAATTCACACTTTAAAATACTATGAAAGCAACTTAGGTAAGCATCTCCTTCCTCACATAGTACTTCCCGCCATACACTCTCCTCTCCCGTTACTTAGGCATCGGACGGCCAATCGGATCAAAATCTGAACACCAGAATTTTTGTATGTGGACACATTCCACTTGAAGCGATAGCGATTTTGGAGAAGATTTTGCCGCACGGTGAAACACGGCAAAGGAGAAGACTGGACGAATTGGCAACGTGGATAGACTTTGACGTCAATGGAGGACTTAACCATCTACTCCATTTTCATCGGTGTGCACGGAAGTTGCGTGTTATGTGTAAAACATGACATGCGGTGTCAGGTTAGACAAGTTATCTTCTCTTAAAAACTTGACCTGTTTGGAAACGGACCAATGTGAAAATATAGTTGAGAATCTATCTTAATATGCCATTAGCAGTACGGAAGATGGGATGAAAGAGAAAGTGATGCGGGATGCGACGATGAGGGATGATTCAGCGGGAGGTCGAGCGGTTGAAGAACATGGAGATTGTGTCGAGGTTCGTTTGCGGTGAGATGGCCTGAGGCCAAGCTTGAAACTCGAGCGCTACCCAAAGCTTCGAGTTTGAGGTCAAGCTTCAAGGCAAAAGCAGTCATGGATGAGTGTCGTCCATGGCTGGCCATGGGCATCGTTCATGGTGGATGGGAAAAAACGATACCCATGGATCACTAGTATACACGAACGAATGAATGAATGAATAGACAAGTGAGCGCAATAGAGCAAGAACGGACAAGGACGACACAAGTGATAAAATCGCATTAAATAACGAAACCGAAACCGACCCGATATGCCTACGCATCCATTTACAAAACCCATCTGCCCATTTCCTCCTCCCAGCTCCGTGTCTGACCTCACCTACTGAGATTCTTCTAGAAAGTTTGGATTTTTATTTTACTTTGCATCTCTCCTCGTCCGTTCATCGGTTTGGTTCTCATCCCGGAGACCTTTTGGGAGATGGGTTTGATCTTCTTGAGTGAGTCCCTGCATTCTGTGCCCCTTGCACCGGCGGCGATGGCCATGGACGAGCATTGGCGTGCTCGTGAGCAGGTCGGCATAAGCCGACTCAAGATCCAGCCATGGCAAACACAAGATGAAAGAAAATAGAAGTAGAGAGAGAAGAGGGAGAGAGAGAGTCGCAAGCAGAAACAGAGGGGAGGAGAGAGAGTAAAGGTGAGAGACAGAGTGTTAACGGAGAGAGTGGGACTAATAGGTGGGCCCGAATTTGCCATGTATCGATTAGTGTATGGTTAATAACTTAATTGTATCTTCCTACATGTCATATTAAACACACCCAATATTTTTTCCACAGAGGGACATAGAGGGAGATGAGAGACAGACGTCGGCACCAAGCAGCATGTAGGCCCATTGGGCCAGATTTGGACAAAATTTTTGGGTCCGATTAATGGACCGGCCGAGTCAAGACAAGGGTTTTGGAATCTAGCCCGCCCATACATACGTTCGTTTGAAAAAGGGATAAATACAGTGAAAGTCCTAAAACTTGTCATGAAAGTACAATTGAATCCTAAAATATTTAAAAAGTGCAATTAAATCATCAAATTTATTACAAAATTGTAATAAAGTTTCAAAATTTCTAAAAAAATGTAATGAAATCCTAAAACTTGTCAAATCATGTCTTCTCATTAATAACTTGTCAAATTTGAAAGTTTTGGGATTCAATTACACTTTTGTGATGTTTTAGTGACTTGATTGTCTTTCATAACAAGTTTTAGAAATTGCACTTTTTGAAAGTTTTAAAATTTCTAAGTACGCTTATTCCTTTGCAAAACATAATGCACCCAACTTCTTCGGCAAAGTTCATGCAAGGGCAGCAGCACTTGCCCCACAGCAACTTTGGTGTTTTATTAATATTTTTTCTTTTACTAATTTATCCTTCTTCCTTAATTCTTTTCATTTTGTGATTCCTTTTTTTTCTTAAGGACATGCCTCATAGGTGGTGCCACACTAGCGCCACGCACATTAAAAAATTACAAAGATCAAACATTACCATTTCCCATTAGGCAAAGTGGAAGGAACTTATGAAGGAAGTTGATTGCCCAATTTTATGACTCAATTGCATTTTTGTGATGAGTTTTAGGAATTCTAAGACACTAATCTCTGAAAATAATTCTTGCTAAAATTGATTCTCTCTTTTTCGAAGGATGTAAAGTTACTCACATAATTTGATCAAAGCAAACCATGCTCCAATCTGCACCTCATGTTTTCTTTAACTTATGATGTTGGTACACATTCAACCAAAAATAATTGGACCAAAATTCACAAAACTAGATGCCAACGTACATCAATTGTGGTCATTTGAATTTATCATATTTTCGATGCGAAAAGCTAAATTGTAACACGCAAATGTAATATTTATAAGAAATATTAATGATCTTGTCATTGTTAAAACTATTCTTAAGGATTGCACGTTGCAACCGTTCCGGGATGGAATTGCAAATGACAAAAATTCCCAAAAGCTTTCAGGTAACTAACGAACCATTACAGAAATGGATAATGGAATTAGCTAAGATAAATAAAGTACAAAATATTTTTACCAAAAAAAAAATTACAAAAGATTTGCTACACAGGCTACAACTGAAAGACCATATTATCTCAAAAAGTGAAGCATGTAGGATCAACTAGTTCTTCCAATTTGATGTCCTCTAATGCAGTTTGCACGATGGAGTTACATGTTGATATCGCCCTAGAAACTTGTTGCATGGTTGGACGATGCTCTGGTTTGGGATTTAAGCATGACAATGCCGTCTTTGTCACTAAAGCCACTTCCCCTAGAACATTACCTTTTGGGTATGGGATTCTTTGATCTAAAACTTCCTTCAGTGGCCAAGAAGTTGTTGAATTGTTTGATGGTGATGAAGATGAGGACGCGAGTGAAGAAATGAGGTTGCCTGGATGGCTTCCCATGATTACTTCCAATGCCACCACTCCGAAGCTATAAACATCACATTTCTCGTTCACTTCCATCGTGTATGCGAGTTCTACATAGAGAAAAGAGCAAAATTTTTCTAGCTTTTATACAATATCTATGCTTTATAAATTTAAATTGAGTTTCAGTAAATCAAGTGTAGAAAATTATAAATATAAATTAATACATTCTTTAGATTCCAATGGGCTTTAAAATTTTCCAATGCTTTAGGAAAAAGTTTCACTTTTTAAATTAGTGGCCTACATATCAATTAATATTTAATCGAACTTTCAAATCGCGTAGATAGTGTTGGACTTGGTATTAGGAATTTGAAAATAGAAAGGAAGGTGGTTGGAGATGAGGATCCCAAGTATGACCACTTTCCTATCCATAAAAATTAAGCGAGGTGAAATTTTGAAGAAACCAACTTACCTGGAGCTGCATATCCAAAGGTGCCTGCAAAGGAAGTCCAATTGGATGAATAAGGTTTTAAAACCTTAGCCATGCCAAAATCAGAGATGTGAGCTTCATATTCTTCATCCAATAAAATGTTCTTGCTCGAGACATCTCGATGAATTATAGGAGGAGAGCATTCATGGTGCATGTAGGACAATGCATAAGCCACCCCTTTGACAACATTCACTCTCCTATTCCAACCAAATGTTGCCATCCTCTCTTCATTGTTCAATACATCCTTCAAGTTGCCCGATTCCAAGAACTCGTATACCAAAAATGAATGTCGAGAACTCGAGCAAAAGCCACGGAGCCTGATGATATTTCGATGCCGAACTTCGGTCAGAGCATGAATCTCCCGTTCAAATGCTTTTTGATTGGCCATTTCTATGTCCACTGCTTCTTTAAATTTCTTTACAGCAAGAGTTTCACCTGTTTGCAACTGGGCCTTGTAAACACTCCCCTGTCCTCCCACACCGATACAATATTTGGCATCAAACTCTTCCGTGGCTTCAATAATGCTCTCATAAACCATTCTTCCATCAAAGCTCCATATTACCCAGGGGTTTTCATTGCTTCCATTAGCTGAAGTAGCCTCTGTTTTTCTTATTCTTCGGCATCCAATACTTGAAGCTCCCACAACAAGAAGCAAAGAAAGTAGGCAACCCAAAGTAGGAATCAAAACTAGCAGCAACTTTTTGTTTTTGTTTCTTCCTTTCAACACTGGTGCTGTACAGGGGCTAAGACCAGCAATGTCTCCGCACAAGCCTTTGTTCCCTCTCACAACTCCAATCGTAGCATTACGAAAGGCTGGAATGTTTGGTAAAGAACCCTCTAACTCATTAAACGATATGTCGATGGATGTCAAGCTTATCATATCCTGAAATGTTGACATGACTGAACCTGATAACAGATTGTGTGAGAGATTGAGTATTTCTAATCTGTGCAATAGCCCAAGTTGTCTTGGTATTTCTCCCGTGAGCAAATTTTGACTCAGATCGAGATGCTGAAGGGATTGAAGATTCCCAATCTCCATGGGAATACTCTTTTCTAGATTATTCCTACTTAAATTTAAGAATAGAAGGTGGGAGCCCTCCCCAAGTTGGGTAGGAATTGAGCCACTCAAGTTATTTCCTGCAATGTTGAGTGTTTCCAAATTGGACAATGTTCCAAGTTCTTGAGGGATGTGGCCTGCTAGAAGGTTGCAGTCCAACAAAAGCTGTAGTAGCAACTTCAATTTTCCTAGGTCTTTAGGAATTTCTCCAACAATATAATTTGAAGAGAGGTCAAGTTTCCGCAATTGAGTCATGTTTCCAAGCTGAGGTGGTATGGCACCGGAGATTTTATTGTTGGAGATTGTCAAGCTTGTCAATTTTCTACATTCACTCAATGTCGAGGGTAGCTCACCGTAAAGTTCATTGTCGTTCAACTCAAGGTAATCCAAGGAGGGGTACACACCAAGTGCATCAGTTATGTTATCCTTGAGCAAGTTGTTTTTGAGCCCAAGTCTAATCAAACTTGAACAATTTTTCAGGCTTCCTGAGATTCCAGTGAGGTGATTGTTTCTTGCACTAAAATTCATAAGAGTTTGGCTACTGCATATTTCTTGCGGCAATTGGCCAACAAAGTGATTTTCATCCAGACTTACTCTTGCGAGGGATGTGAGATTATTCATCTCGGTGGGAAGAGAGCCCGACAATAAGTTGTTGGCAATATGAAGGTCTGATAGGTGGGTCAAGTTGCCTATGGACGACGGGATAGGACCTGTTAAATTATTGTCTGCCAATTGCATTTTTGTCAATGAACTCATTCCTCCAACTTCCGAAGGTATGGAGCCAGAAAACCGATTGCCAAAGAGGTGAAGATTTGCCAAATTACTCAACCTTCCTATTTCCTTTGGAATGGATCCGACAAGTTGATTACCATCAAGCCCTAACTGCCACAAGCTACTCATGTTTCCAATGGAAGAAGGAATAGGACCGGAAATGTTGTTCTCACTAAGACCGAGACTGTGTAAAGATCGCAATGACCCAAGTTCAATTGGAATGGATCCGACAAGTTGATTAAAATTAAGCCATAATTCCCCCAAGCTACTCATGTTTCCGATGGAAGAAGGAATAGGACCGGTGATGTTGCTCTCAGAAAGATCGAGATATTGTAAAGATCGCAATGACCCAAGTTCAATTGGAATGGATCCTTCCAGATAATTGGAAGATAAGCCAAGTCCAAGGAGAGACCCCAACCTTCCTATTTCCTTTGGAATGGATCCGACAAGTTGATTACCATCAAGCCATAATTCCCCCAAGCTACTCATGTTTCCAATGAAAGAAGGAATAGGACCGGAAATGTTGTTCTTAGCAAGAGCGAGACGTTGTAAAGATCGCAATGACCCGAGTTCAATTGGAATGGATCCGACAAGTTGATTATCAACAAGCCATAAATCCCCCAAGTTACTCATGTTTCCGATGGAAGAAGGAATAGGACCCGCGATGCTGTTCTCAGAAAGATAGAGATATTGTAAAGATCGCAATGACCCGAGTTCAATTGGAATTGATCCATTGAGGTAATTGGATTTTAAGTCAAGTACATGGAGAGACCCCAACCTTCCTATTTCCTTTGGAATGGATCCGACAAGTTGATTACCACGAAGCCATAACTCCCCCAAGCTACTCATGTTTCCAATGGAAGAAGGAATAGGACCGGCGATGCTGTTCTCAGAAAGATTGAGATATTGTAAAGATCGCAATGACCCAAGTTCAATTGGAATGGATCCTTTGAGATAATTGGAAGATAAGTCAAGTTTATGGAGAGACCCCAACCTTCCTATTTCCTTTGGAATGGATCCGACAAGTTGATTACCACCAAGCCATAACTCCCCCAAGCTACTCATGTTTCCGATGGAAGAAGGAATAGGACCAGCGATGCTGTTCCAAGAAAGATCGAGATATTGTAAAGATCGCAATGACCCAAGTTCAATTGGAATGTTTCCCGAAAGGTTATGGTGACTTAAATCCAGATGAATAAGCTTGGAAAGATGGCCAATGCTAAGAGGGATGTTCCCGAAGAGCTTATTATATGCAAGGCTTAGAAATGTCAAGTTACTCAAGCCAAGTATCTCAACGGGAATTGGGCCAGTCAAATCATTACGACTAAGATTGATATATTGTAAAGGTGGCATTCCTATTTCTTTAGGAATGGAACCATAAAGCTTATTAAATGCAAGGCTTAGTACTGTCAAGTTGCTCAAGCCAAGTATCTCAATGGGAATTGGGCCAGTCAAATTATTACTAGCAAGATCGAGATATTGTAAAGATCGCAATGACCCAAGTTCAATTGGAATGTTTCCCGAAAGGTTATTTCCAGTTAATTCCAGACGAATAAGCTTGGAAAGATGGCCAATGCTCATAGGGATGTTCCCGAAGAGCTTATTGTAGGGAAGGCTAAGAGTGACCAAGTTGGGCAAATGGGAGAAATTGAGAGAGTGAAGCGTACCACGTATGGCAGAAGATGAAAGGTTGAAGCTCACAACGCTCCCCAGAGGATCACAATCGATTCCGCGCCATGAGCACGGGCTGCTTCGATTCCATGAAGACAAATTATAGCGACTCCCGCTGTCTAACTTAGACTTCCATGTTAGGAGTGCCTCCACTTCCTCATTTACCGTATGGTTACTAGCATCAGTAAGGGCAACTAGAGAAGAGCTTCGAGATGAAGCAAGACAAGACATTTGTTGTGGGAATATGAGAAGAAGGTAAGCGAGGAACAACATTGAGAGTTGTTTCTGAGACGAGGCCATGAGAGGTTTGAGGTTTTTTGGGGTGGGCTTTTCTTCGTTTCTAGGTGCGCATGTGTTATAATGGACTAACTATAACCCACGTATTTATAAAAGAATCGACACCATCAAGTCAACAAACAGGTCAATGATCGCTGCTTCTCAGTGAATGAGAGAAAATATCAAATTTCTTTTCTGGGAGATATTACACAAAACTCTCTTGAAATTTGAGAGGTAATACACATTTTTCCCTTAATTATCAATATTATGCAATTACTTTATGAATTCTCATTTGTTGCGGTCGCTATTTCCTTTATATTTTTTGGTAATATGCGTTGTGCACATCGTATATTTAATATGTATGGCCCTTTATTTGCAAAGACTTATAAGTCTTTGGTAGAGTAAGGATTGGGATGTAAGTCCACGAAGCGATAACTTAATACTGCAGAAATATAATCCCAACCTGCTTTAATAAATAATGAATCCGTTGCCAAAAAAAAGCATGAAATTCAACAAATGCACTACGAAGTCTTATTTTCGGTTTTCTTTTTCTTTTCCAGAAATACTAATGAGTGTTTTGAACTATATTTTCTCTTTGTTTACGTGTAGAGATCGTTATCAGACATCATCAAGAAAAATATATTTTGACGTGGTGTGTTATAGGCTCAATTGGGTAAATCTTACCTGATCATAAGATGATCACCATTTCATGTTTTTGGTTGAAAAATTTATGTCGGCAATGAAAGATGTGATGTAAGAGAAAGTGACAAAAAAGTTCACATCCCACCAGAAGTAATGGTGATTTTGGAGGAGAATCCTCCACGCACCGAGACCGCATTCCGGACCAAAAGAAAGGAAACGCGGTATTGAAGAAGACTGGACAAATTCCCAAGTATGAACCGACGACGTCAATGGACGAATTAACCATCTACTCCATTTTCCTTGGTCTCTCACGTGAGTAGCGGGTTACGTAACCGTGTCAAATAGACATCGACGGAAAGAAAACAAGTGAAATAGAAATAGAAAGAGCTAAAATAAGGAGTTTCAAATCTATAATGGTGACCTTTGTTGGGATATCGGGTTAGACAAATTATCTTTTCTCAAAGACACAAAACTGCTTGGAATCGGACCGATATGAATAGGTAGCATGGAGAAACATTAAAGCCGGATGGACACGATAATGATCGAACATTTATGCGAACTGCAATGGCTTTTATCACATATATAGTCTCAAGTAAGCATCGAGAGCTTTATTTTGATTAGTTTACCTCTTTCTTTTTTCTTTCTTTTTTCGACTTTTTGGCCTTTTTGGCCTTTTAGCATCCACATTTGTCTTGCATCTCTTATCCCTTGTTTCCATTCATCGATTCACAGTAACGTAGCTTTATTACATACAAGGACGACATTATTGTAAATCTATGAATTCGAAATTGCTCAATAGATTAGGATGAATATAAAATCACACTCGATGGAGAGTTCAGCATTGGGACCTGCATATTCGACAAATCTAGCTGTTGGATGTGGAAGTCAAGAGCATCCATTGCTAAAGGACTTTTCTTACGCCTGCACACACAAGAAAAGTCCTAGTTGCTTTAATTGATCCCACCTTCTTGTGGACCATTCCATAATGACTTGCTCGATACAAGGATGACATTATTGTAAATCCATGAATTCGAAATTGCTCAATAGATTCGTGTGAATTGAAGTTCACACTGGATAGAATGTTCAGTTTTCGGATTTGGGTATTCTGCAAATTGAGTCGTTGGACGTGGAAGTCGAGAGTGTTCATTACTAAAGGACTTTCCTTGCACCTGCAGGCACAAGGAAAATCTTATTGCTTTAATTGATTCCACCATCTCATGGAGCATTCCATAATGACTTGACTTCATTCTCTTCTAGATGCATTGCATGGTATACCAAGCTCGTCTGGACTATTGATCATGTGTGTTTCCCGACAAATATGGCTAAGGCGAGACAATATGGAGATGATAAGTAGAGTCGGGTTAATCCGACAAAAGGATGCATGCCATGTAAAAGCTATTCCATCAAAAGAGACGATACTGGAATCACTAAGGTCAAGAGCTTATTGGCTAGTAAGGGCGGTTTGACGTGACATGTCATGAACTAGTTACTTGTCATGACATGCAGCCCTGGTAATAATTAGACTACCACATGTAGATCAACATTTAATAATAAAAATAATTCATACTTTAAAATACTATGAAAGCAACTTAGGTAAGCTTCTCCTTCCTCACATAGTACTTCCCGCCATACACTCTCCTCTCCCGTTACTTAGGCATCGGACGGCCAATCGGATCAAAATCTGAACACTAGAATTCTTGCATGTGGACACATTCCACTTGAAGCGATAGCGATTTTGGAGAAGATTTTTCCGCACAGTGAAACACGGCAAAGGAGAAGACTGGACGAATTGCCAATGTGAATAGACTTTGACGTCAACGGAGAACTTAACCATCTACTCCATTTTCATCGGTGCACATGGAAGTAGCGTGTTACGTGTAAAACATGACATGCGGTATCAGTTTAGACAAGTTATCTTCTCTCAAAAACTTGACCAGTTTGGAAACGGACCAATGTGAAAATATAGTTGAGAATCTATCTTTATATGCCATTAGCAGTACGGAAGATGGGATGAAAGAGAAAGTGACGCAATTGTTTACATACCACTTGAAGCATTAGCGATTTTGGAGAAGATTTCTCCGCGCGATGAAAAACGGCATAGGACAAGACTGGACGAATTGCCAATGTGGATACACCTTGACGTCAATGGAGGACTTAACCATCTACTCCATTTTCCTTGGTCCCCCTTGTAAGTAGCGTCTCACGTAACCGTGTCAATTAGATATCGACGGAAAGAAAACAAGCGAAACAGAAATAGCAAGAGCTAAAATAAGGAGTTTCAAATCTATAATGGCGACCTTTGTTGTGATATTTGGTTAGAAAAATTTTCTTTTCTCAAAGACTCAAAACTGTTTGGAATCAGACCGATATGAATATATAGCATGGAGAGACATTAAAGCTGGATGGACACGATAATGATCAAACATTTATGCGAACTGCAATGGCTTCTATCGCATATGTGGTCTCAAGTAAGCATCGAGAGCTTTGTCTTGATTATTTACCTTTTTCTTTTTTCTTTCTTTTTTCGACTTTTGGGCCTTTTGGCATCCACATTTGTCTTGTGTCTCTTATCCCTTGTTTTCATTCATCGATTCACGGTAACATAGCTTTATTACATACAAGGATGACATTTTTGTAAATCCATGAATTCGAAATTGCTCAATAGATTCGTATGAATATAAGTTCACACTTGATGGGGAGTTCAGCATTGGGACCCGCATATTCGACAAATCGAGCTGTTGGATGTGGAAGTCAAGAGCATCCATTGCTAAAGGACTTTTCTTATGCCTGCCCACACAAGAAAGGTCCTAATTGCTTAATTGATCCCACCTTCTTGTGGACCATTCCATGATAATTTGCTCGATACAAGGACGACATTATTGTAGATCCATGAATTCAAAATTGCTCGATAGATTCGTATGAATTGAAGTTCACACTGGATAGAAAGTTCAGGATTTGCACTCAAAGCTTTGAACTTAATGCGAGGAATAAAAGTATAAACATGAAATCGCAGAACAAGTTGAATAGCCTTGCTTCATTTTGGTTTCTGATTTAAAACTTCTTTTGTCTTTCGCTTTTATAACTCAGATATATCAATGGACTAGCAAGCCTCGTTCATTTAGATTACCGTCCCTCTTGCTCTCATTAGATAACTTCTTGTGAATTATGATCCACACGTCTCACATCACAACTCGTAACATCGTACATCTAGTATGCGTGCCCCTCTATTTGCAAAGACTCATTAGTCTTTTCTACAGCAAGGATCGGATGTAAGTGAACAGCACTGAAAACTTAACATTGGTTAAAGAAAGTCCCGCTCAAAGATCGTAGGACATCTGTTGTGACGGAAGAAAGAGTGACCCAAGAGTTCACATCCCACTGAAATAGATGATATTTATGACGATAAATGGTCATCAATTTGTCCGATTACTTCAGATATTTCATTTGGGGCTGGAGCCACATGGATCGAGCTGGATCAAACTCCATCTCTCGTCTAAGTAGGGCATTACACGTGAAATGCAAGATGCAAATGGGACTTGATTAGTAAACTGACAATTATCAATACAGAAAGATATGCTTCTTGTGAATTGTGATCCACACATCTCACATCACAACTAGTAATACCATACATATGATATGCGTGGCCCTTTATTTGCAAATACTCATTAGTCTTCTTTAAAGCAAGGACCAAGATGTAAGTCAACAATGCTAAAAACTTTAAATTGGTTAAGGAATGTTCTCCTCAAAAATCGTAGGAAATCCAATGTGACAAGATTGAGAGACCCAAGAGTTCACATCCCACTTGAATCGATGATATCTATATGACGATAAATGGTCACCAGTTTTTCCAATTAATTCAGATAGTTTGCATGGGGCTTGAGCTAGATCATATTCCATCTCTCATCTAAGTAAGGCATTACATGTGAAATGCAAGATGCATATTGGACTTGACTCACAAGTCAACGATTATCAACAAAGAAAGATACTTCTTGTAAATTGTGGTTCTTGTGAATTGTGATCCACACGTCTCGTATCACAAGTTTTAACACCATATATCTAATATATGTGGCCCTCTATTTGTGAAGACTCATTAGACTTCTTTAGAACAAGGACCGGGATGCAAGTCAACAATACATAAAACTAGACATTGGTTATGGAAAGTTCTCGAAATTAATACAAGATCTGACGTGATGGAAGAGAAAGCTACCCAAGAGTTCACATCCCACTTGAATGAATGGCGGTTTTGGAGAAGGTTCCTCCACTCTGCAAAACACAATGTAGAAGAATTAATACCCATGACTATAAATAGTCGTCTTTTTGTTCGGAGACTTTAGTTATCTCATTTGGGGCTTCAGCCACGTGGATTGAGCAACATCATACTCCATCTCTCATCTATCGAACTCGTTACATGTGAAATGCAGGATGTCGATGGGACTTGACGAGTGAACTAATGATTACCAACAAAGAAAGATACTTCTTGTGAATTGTGATCGACAAGTCTCACATCACAAGTTGTAACACCGAACATCTATATACATGGCCCTCTTTTTGCAAAGACTCATTAGTCTTCTTTAGAGTAAGGACTACGATGCAAGTCAACAACACTGACAACTTAACATTAGTTATGGAAAGTTTCCTTCAAAGTTCGTACGACATTGGATGTGATGGAAGAGAGAGCGACCCAAGAGTTCACATCCACTATTTTTTCTGTTTTTTTGCCAAGAGTTCACATCCGCTTGAATCAATGGCGGTTTTGGAGCAAATTCCTCCACTCCGCAAAACATGATGTAGAAGAATTAATACCCATGACTATCAATACTCGTCCTTTTGTCTGGTTACTTCATATATTTCATTTGGGGCTTAAGCCATGTGGATTGAACTAGATCATACTCCATCTCTTGTCGAAGTAAGGCGTTACATGTGCACTGCAATATGTAGATGGGACTTGACTAGCAAATACCAACAATTATCAACAAAGAAAGATACTTCTTGTGAATTCTTTTCACACATCTCACATCACAAGTTTTTAACACTGTATATCGGATATGTGTGGCCCTCTATTTGCGAAGACTCATTAGGCTTCTTTAGAACAAGGACCGGGATGCAAGTCAACGATACATAAAACTAGACATTGGTTATGCAAAGTTCTCGAAATTCATACAAGATCCGACGTGATGGAAGAGAAAGCTACCCAAGAGTTCACATCCCACTTGAATGAATGGCTGATTTGGAGAAGGTTCCTCCACTCCGCGAAACACGGCGTAGAAGAATTGATACCCATGACTATAAATAGTCGTCGTTTTGTCCGGTTACTTTAGATATATCATTTGGGGCTTGAGCCACGTGAATTGAGCTAGATCATACTCCATCTCTCATCTATCGAAGGCGTTACATGTGAAATGCAAGATGTAGATGGGACTTGACTAGTAAACTAATGATTACCAACAAAGAAAGATACTTCTTGTGAATTGTGATCGACAAGTCTCACATCACAAGTTGTAACACCGAACATCTATATGCATGGCCCTCTTTTTGCAAAGACTCATTAGTCTTCTTTAGAGTAAGGACCAGGATGCAAGTCAACAACACTGACAACTTAACATTGGTTATGGAAAGTTCCCTTCAAAGTTCGTACGACATGGGATGTGATGGAAGAGAGAGCGACCCAAGAGTTCACATCCACTATTTTCTCCTTTTTTTTTTTGTCAAGAGTTCACATCCGCTTGAATCAATGGTGGTTTTGGAGGAAATTCCTCCGCTCCGCAAAACACGATGTAGAAGAATTAATACCCATGACTATAAATAGTTGTCCTTTTGTCTGGTTACTTCAGATTTTTCATTTGGGGCTTGAGCCATGTGGATTGAGCTAGATCATACTCCATCTCTTGTCTAAGTAAGGCGTTACATGTGCACTGCGATATGTAGATGGGACTTGATGAGTACATACCAACAATTATCAACAAAGAAAGATACTTCTTGTGAATTCTTTTCATACATCTCACATCACAAGTTTTAACGCCGTATATCTGATATGTGTGGCCCTCTATTTGCGAAGACTCATTAGACTTCTTTAGAACAAGGACCGGGATGCAAGTCCACAATACATAAAACTAGACATTGGTTATGGAAAGTTCTTGAAATTCATACAAGATCCAACGTGATGGAAGAGAAAGCTACCCAAGAGTTCACATCCCACTTGAATGAATGGCGGTTTTGGAGAAGGTTCCACCACTCCGCAAAACACGGTGTAGAAGAATTCATACCCATGACTATAAATAGTCGTCGTTTTGTCCGGTGACTTTAGATATCTCATTTGGGGGGTTGAGCCAGGTGGATTGAGCTAGATCATACTCCATCTCTCATCTATCGAAGGCGTTACATGTGAAATGCAAGATGTAGATGGGACTTGACTAGTAAACTAATGATTACCAACAAAGAAAGATACTTCTTGTGAATTGTGATCGACCAGTCTCACATCACAAGTTGTAACACCGAACATCTATATGCATGTCCCTCTTTTTGCAAAGACTCATTAGTCCTCTTTGGAGTAAGGACCAGGGTGCAAGTCAACAACACTAACAACTTAACATTGGTTATGGAAAGTTCCCTTCAAAGTTCGTACGACATCGGATGTGATGGAAGAGAGACCGACCCAAGAGTTCACATCCACTATTTTTTCCCTTTTTTTTTTTTGTCAAGAGTTCACATCCGCTTGAATCAATGGTGGTTTTGGAGAAAATTCCTCCACTCCGCAAAACACGATGTAGAAGAATTAATACCCATGACTATAAATAGTCATCGTTTTGTCTGGTTACTTCAGATATTTCATTTGGGGCTTGAGCCATGTGGATTGAGCTAGATCATACTCCATCTGTTGTCTAAGTAAGGCGTTACATGTGCACTGCGATATGTAGACGGGACTTGACTAGTAAATACCAACAATTATCAACAAAGAAAGATACTTCTTGTGAATTCTTTTCACACATCTCACATCACAAGTTTTAACACCATATATCTGATATGTGTGGCCCTCTATTTGTGAAGACTCATTAGGCTTCTTTAGAACAAGGACCGGGATGCAAGTCAACAATACATAAAACTAGACATTGGTTATGGAAAGTTCTCGAAATTCATACAAGATCCAACGTGATGGAAGAGAAAGATACCCAAGAGTTCACATCCCACTTGAATGAGTGGCGGTTTTGGAGAAGGTTCCTCCACTCCGCGAAACACGGCGTAGAAGAATTGATACCCATGACTATAAATAGTCATCGTTTTGTCCGGTTACTTTAGATATATCATTTGGGGCTTGAGCCACGTGGATTGAGCTAGATCATACTCCATCTCTCATCTATCGAAGGCGTTACATGTGAAATGGAAGATGTAGATGGGACTTGACTAGTAAACTAATGATCACCAACAAAAAAAGATACTTCTTGTGAATTGTGATCGACAAGTCTCACATCACAAGTTGTAACACCGAACATCTATATGCATGGCCCTCTTTTTGGAAAGACTCATTAGTCTTCTTTAGAGTAAAGACCAGGATGCAAGTCAACATCACTGACAACTTAACATTGGTTATGGAAAGTTTCCTTCAAAGTTCGTACGACATCGGATGTGATGGAAGAGAGAGCGACCCAAGAGTTCACATCCACTATGTTTTCCTTTTTTTTTTTGTCAAGGGTTCACATCCGCTTGAATGAATGGCGGTTTTGGAGAAAATTCCTCCACTCCGCAGAACACGATGTAGAAGAATTAATACCCATGACTATAAATAGTCGTCCTTTTGTCTGGTTACTTCATATATTTCATTTGGGGCTTGAGCCATGTGGATTGAGCTAGATCATACTCCATCTGTTGTCTAAGTAAGGCGTTACATGTGCACTGCGATATGTAGACGGGACTTGACTAGTAAATACCAACAATTATCAACAAAGAAAGATACTTCTTGTGAATTCTTTTCACACATCTCACATCACAAGTTTTAACACCATATATCTGATATGTGTGGCCCTCTATTTGTGAAGACTCATTAGGCTTCTTTAGAACAAGGACCGGGATGCAAGTCAACAATACATAAAACTAGACATTGGTTATGGAAAGTTCTCGAAATTCATACAAGATCCAACGTGATGGAAGAGAAAGCTACCCAAGAGTTCACATCCCACTTGAATGAGTGGCGGTTTTGGAGAAGGTTCCGCCACTCCGCGAAACACGGCGTAGAAGAATTGATACCCATGACTATAAATAGTCATCGTTTTGTCCGGTTACTTTAGATATATCATTTGGGGCTTGAGCCACGTGGATTGAGCTAGATCATACTCCATCTCTCATCTATCGAAGGTGTTACATGTGAAATGGAAGATGTAGATGGGACTTGACTAGTAAACTTATGATCACCAACAAAAAAAGATACTTCTTGTGAATTGTGATCGACAAGTCTCACATCACAAGTTGTAACACCGAACATCTATATGCATGGCCCTCTTTTTGGAAAGACTCATTAGTCTTCTTTAGAGTAAAGACCAGGATGCAAGTCAACATCACGACAACTTAACATTGGTTATGGAAAGTTTCCTTCAAAGTTCGTACGACATCGGATGTGATGGAAGAGAGAGCGACCCAAGAGTTCACATCCACTATGTTTTCCTTTTTTTTTTTTTTGGTCAAGGGTTCACATCCGCTTGAATGAATGGCGGTTTTGGAGAAAATTCCTCCACTCCGCAAAACACGATGTAGAAGAATTAATACCCATGACTATAAATAGTCGTCCTTTTGTCTGGTTACTTCATATATTTCATTTGGGGCTTGAGCCATGTGGATTGAGCTAGATCATACTCCATCTGTTGTCTAAGTAAGGCGTTACATGTGCACTGCGATATGTAGACGGGACTTGACTAGTAAATGCCAACAATTATCAACAAAGAAAGATACTTCTTGTGAATTCTTTTCACACATCTCACATCACAAGTTTTAACACCATATATCTGATATGTGTGGCCGTCTATTTGTGAAGACTCATTAGGCTTCTTTAGAACAAGGACCGGGATGCAAGTCAACAATACATAAAACTAGACATTGGTTATGGAAAGTTCTCAAAATTCATACAAGATCCAACGTGATGGAAGAGAAAGCTACCCAAGAGTTCACATCCCACTTGAATGAGTGGCGGTTTTGGAGAAGGTTCCTCCACTCCGCGAAACACGGCGTAGAAGAATTGATACCCATGACTATAAATAGTCATCGTTTTGTCCAGTTACTTTAGATATATCATTTGGGGCTTGAGCCACGTGGATTGAGCTAGATCATACTCCATCTCTCATCTATCGAAGGCGTTACATGTGAAATGGAAGATGTAGATGGGACTTGACTAGTAAACTAATGATCACCAACAAAAAAAGATACTTCTTGTGAATTGTGATCGACAAGTCTCACATCACAAGTTGTAACACCGAACATCTATATGCATGGCCCTCGTTTTGGAAAGACTCATTAGTCTTCTTTAGAGTAAAGACCAGGATGCAAGTCAACATCACTGACAACTTAACATTGGTTATGGAAAGTTTCCTTCAAAGTTCGTACGACATCGGATGTGATGGAAGAGAGAGCGACCCAAGAGTTCACATCCACTATGTTTTCCTTTTTTTTTTGGTCAAGAGTTCACATCCGCTTGAATGAATGGCGGTTTTGGAGAAAATTCCTCCACTCCGCAAAACACGATGTAGAAGAATTAATACCCATGACTATAAATAGTCGTCCTTTTGTCTGGTTACTTCATCTATTTCATTTGGGGCTTTGGCCATGTGGATTGAGCTAGATCATACTCCATCTGTTGTCTAAGTAAGGCGTTACATGTGCACTGCGATATGTAGACGGGACTTGACTAGTAAATACCAACAATTATCAACAAAGAAAGATACTTCTTGTGAATTCTTTTCACACATCTCACATCACAAGTTTTAACACCATATATCTGATATGTGTGGCCGTCTATTTGTGAAGACTCATTAGGCTTCTTTAGAACAAGGACCGGGATGCAAGTCAACAATACATAAAACTAGACATTGGTTATGGAAAGTTCTCGAAATTCATACAAGATCTGACGTGATGGAAGAGAAAGCTACCCAAGAGTTTACATCCCACTTGAATGAGTGGCGGTTTTGGAGAAGGTTCCTCCACTCCGCGAAACACGGCGTAGAAGAATTGATACCCATGACTATAAATAGTCGTCGTTTTGTCCGGTTACTTTAGATATATCATTTGGGGCTTGACTCCGTTATTGGAGCTAGATTATACTTCATCTCACTTTCAAGTAAGACGTTGCATGTGAAATGTGAGATGCACAGATAGGACCATGCCCAACGTCTAACAACCTGTATGAGGAACGAGCAAAATAGAAAGAGTAAGAGATGAAATAAGGAGTGTCAAATTCTATACTGTGAGATGTCGGGTCAGTTAATATTTTTGGAAGCGGACCAATGATGAATATATGAGATTCCACTTAATAACACGCATGGATGGAAAATTAAAGGCTCACGGACCTGACAATGATCATTAATCTTATGTATGCAAACGGCAATGGGTCGAGCTTGTTTTGATCAGTTTAATTTTTTCTCTCTTTTTAAACTTTCAGAAAGTACACTTAAATGCCAACGGCGAACCACGTAGAGTAGTTTTATTAGTCAAATAACGGCACATCAGCTTTTTGGTAAGCCTTTCCGGAGTTGGCAAATAAGTGTCTAATTTTCAAAAAAGTTGATACATAATTATACTTTTTGGAAATTTTGGCACTTATATGTCCCCCATGCCAAGTTGTAACACATGGGTGTCCTTTACCCACTATGGAATGTGGAAGTCAAGAGCATACCCATATGATATTCCTATGCACACAAGAAAAGCCCAAACTATTTAATCAATCAGACTTTCTATTGGAGTAGTGCACAATAACTCGACTTGATTCTCTTCTCAATGTCATCGGGCTAACACTACATGGTCTGCTAAGCATCATCAAGACTATTGATTATGTGGGCCCTAATGTTAGACCCACCCGATTAACGGTTTTGATTTGGATGGTGTGACATCCCAGATTTTCAACCCTGTTTTCTACTGAATAAATCGGGCATTTTATTGACGCGCCTATAGGGTTATTCTCATAGATGATCACTCTCGAGATAACTAGACTACCTAGGGAAGTCATTAAGGATTTTAAAATAAATAGACTTGAGAATTCGACTAGGAATCGGCTTCTCGACCATACTCATCTTTAGAGGCCGATACGGTGCAATATAAAATCGATTCGAAATCAGAGATAGGCTGGTTCGACTGAGATGTGTGGTTAATCGTGGGTGACACCACTAAATTGGAAAATTCTCGTCGATCGGCACTAGACTGATTTTCCTATTATTTTGGGACCCTGTGTCTGTATTTGGATCCTCGAGATTCTCACAACAATCGAGAGTCGTCAATGAGTCGAGTGGGTTCATAGTGGCTCGAAGAAAATTGACCATAAGTCATTTGCATTTAAAAATTTCTGAAAGTTACTCGATAGCCTAGATCACGCTAAAAATGCGTCGAATGGAAATTAACCGCCAATTTGAGTCCGATTTCATAAATTGAAAGTTCTGTGGTGTCACGATCAATTCTAGGAACGTCGACTCAGTCTCAGAAGATTTTTCGGAGATCCCAAGATTTTTACAAAAAATAGTTCGGACATCGCGGAAAATTAACATAAATTAGTGTGGACCGAATTGAAGTGAGTTTGGACTTTCAAGCCAAGCCTTTGGGTGTCGGGGACTCATAGAAAATTTTACGGGATTTATCTTCATTGAAATTAGACTGATTTGGAGGTTCGGTGAGGAAATTGAAGTTTAATTTGAGAAAATAGGAGCTTGGCAGAGGGCTGGAAATTTTGCATCAATTTGGATTAATTGGTGATATAAATTGTGGCATTATCTAAGAAAGAATTAGGGGACATAGGGGATAAACATGAAAGCTTTAGGGGGACAAAGCATTGAAGAGGATAGATATTTTAATTGACTTTGTGCCCCACAGCCGGCTTCTCACGCACGCCTTCTCCCCCATCCGCTCGTTGTTCCTGCCTCTGCTTTCATTTTTCTTTCACACGAAACAGCCCCCATCCAATCCCTCTCCCCTGCCGCACGTTCGAAGACCCAGCCGAAGAAAGCAACATCGCTTGCACCACCTTTGGTCGGCCACCAAGTTCCCTGCAAGCTGCTGCCATGCCTTCTCTCACGCTGCCAGCACGCCATTCAACTCCAGCTACCTCGAATCCATCTGCTTCTTCTTGGTCATCCACGAACGCACGCCCGCATCTCTTTCCATCGAAACAGCTTGCCGTGAAGCCGTGAGATCTACCGAGCTGCCACCTGCCGACTACATGGGCTGCTTCAGTCAACAGCAGCAGGTTTTCTTCCATTTTGTTGACCACCGAGCGAAACCTCACCAGTTGTTGCAGCTCCTCACGTCCGCACGCCACACGTCCTTCTCCGCCAGCTTCTCCACACGTCTTCGTCAGTCAATCAGCAAAGCCGGTTGACCGAAGCCAGCGAAGTCTTCATCTTGTTTGGTCAGTCCCAGCTTGAGTCTTTCATCGAGTAAATTCCAGCAACTTCTTCGTGCGATTCCTCAGCTCCACGCCAGCACGCCCACATCTCGATCACCATCTCCTTCCACTGAAGAAGCCGCACGTCCGTGGACTTCAGCGACTTGAAGACCCCAGCGAAGTCCACGTATCTCTGTTAGACATTGCATATAAACAAAACTTGGAGATTCCGATTTGTCCATAACAGGTAAATTCATACAGAACATCGGGATCGAATAGCGGAAACATAAATATCAACATACCTCCAGCCATTGATGAAATCTAGAAGTGGGAAACCTCAAAATCTTTTATGGATCCACACAGCACGAGCAATCTGCAATATAGAAAACGCACGTCCTGTTCTACTAGTCAATCCCCTTCACAAAACCTGATAGTGTGTTTTTTTGTATCGTGAGGGTTTGAACCAGACGACCTGACGTTTTTATTCCATTCGTTACGTTACCGGTATCTCCCATCAAGACCATTATGGTAATGTAATAACGGACAAATATCACTTAATACACGTGGGTAATTTATTGGGCAATAATTGGAATTAATATAGGGAATTTATTGGGAATATAATATTGGAATCATATTTAGAATAATAAAATATATTAAATATTTTAACATTCTCCCACTTGATCCCAATATTCCTTCAAATGAATTATTAACCCAAACCCACAAAACTTCATACTGAAATAAAACACATGAATCACGGCGATGAGTCCTCTTAGAGCGAGTATTGTCTTCCGTGTATCACAATGTATTTCATCAGCCCATATGTGATCAAATAACTTAATGAATAAACCTTATGTTTACTCCAGGTCAAACGTAATTATTTTTCTCATAATAACTGAATGTATACAACCATATTGAGAAAAACATTATAAATGAATAAAAGTCTCATAAATTTTTCCATATAAAGAAAAATTTACATAATTGGACCAATGCCCATTCTAGAAACATGATCCTTATAACTCATTGGCGGCATGCCTTTAGTTAAAGAATCAGATATCATCAATCCAGTGCTTATGTGTTCTATGACCACTTTCTTCTCTTTAACATGTTCTCTGATGGCTAAATACTTGATGTCGATGTGCTTGCTTCGACTACCACTTTTGTGGTTCTTAGCCATAAAAACTGCAGCTGAATTGTTGCAAAATATTCTTAATGGCCTAGCAATGGAATCCATAACTCTAAGCCCCGATATGAAACCTTTCAACCACACACCATGTGAGGTGGCCTCAAAACAGGAAACGAACTCTGCCTCCATAGTGGAAGTGGCAACCAAGGTTTGTTTTGCACTCCTCCAGGATACAGCTCCGCCAGCGAACATAAAAATATATCCCGATGTTGATTTACGGGAATCAATGCAGCCAGCAAAGTCTGAGTCCGAGTAAGCAAATACCTCCAAGTTGTCCGTCCGTCTGTACATAAGCATGTGTCCCTTTGTTCCTTGAAGATACCTCATCACCTTCTTTGCAGCTCTCCAAAGTGGTCCATACCCGGATTACTTTGGTATCTTCCCAACATTCCCACAGCAAAGGCTATGTCGTCGAGTGCAAACCCGAGCATACATCAAGCTTCCAACAGCATAAGCATATGGGATGTTCTTAATTTGTTCCCTTTCAAAATCATTCTTCGGGCATTGGTTTAAATTAAACCTATCACCCTTCACTATGGGTGCTATATTTGGTGAACAATCTTTCATCCGAAACCTCTCTAAGATCTTATTGATATAGGTTTCTTGAGATAGTCCTAATATACCTCGAGGTCTATCTCTATGGATCTTAATGCCAATGACATAAGATGCTTCACCCATATCTTTCATATCAAAACTCTTAGAGAGAAATTGTTTCACTTCATATAACAATCCCTTGTCATTGGTTGCAAGTAAAATATCATCTACATATAGCACAAGGAAACAAATTTTACTCCCACGACCTTCGGTATATACATTGATCCATGATATTCTCTTTAAAACCGAATGAAGAGATGATCTCATGGAATCTTAAGTACCATTGGCGGGATGCTTGTTTCAAGCCATATAGAGACCTTTTAAGCTTGCATACCAAATGCTCACCAGCATTAGAGAAGAATCCTTCTGGTTGTTTCATGTAAACCACTTCTTCTAATTTTCCATTGAGGAACACCGTTTTCACATCCATTTGATGTAACTCCATATCAAAATGAGCAACTAATGCCAAAATAGTACGAAGAGAATCTTTCTTGGATACAGGAGAAAACGTCTCCGTGTAATCGATTCCCTCCCTTTGAGTAAATCCCTTGGCAACGAGTCTAGCTTTGTATCTCTCTATATTGCCTGATGAATCTTTCTTAGTTTTGAAGACCCATTTACAACCAATGGCCTTTGCACCATCAGGCAACTCAACTAAATCCCAGACTTCATTTGATGCCATAGAATTCATCTCTTCCTTCATGGCATTGTACCATAAATTAGACTTATCACAACTCATGGCTTGTGAAAATGACTCAGGATCACTTTCAGCTCCAACATTATAGTCAGATTCTTGTAGATACACAATGTAGTCATTAGGAATTGCTGATTTCTTCATTCTAGTAGACATTCTTAATGTCGCATCAACATTCTCCTGAGGAGTATGCTGTTCTTCTGGAAGTTCAACAGTATCTGGTAATTGCTAAACAGTTTGGTCTACCAGATCAATATCAGTTGGTTGTGGATCTTCAATGATTGGTTGCTCAGCGATCGGTTGAACTGAAGGGGCGCTGTAAGCAACAACCAATCCAGTATCTGAAGTGGAAGGTTGAGTATCTAAATGATCTTCTTTGAGGACAAAGTTCTTGAATTGATCGCTCCCACTAATCAGATCATTTTCAAGAAATTTAGCATTTCTTGATTCCACAAACCTAGTGGTGTGAGATGGACAATAAAATCTGCATCCTTTGGACTTTTCGGCATATCCAATGAAATACCCACTTATAGTCCTTGGATTTAACTTCTTTTCCTGTGGATTGTAGACTCTTACCTCAGATGGGCATCCCCAAACACGTACATGTCGCAAACTCGGTTTCCAACCTTTGAATAATTCAAAAGGTGTCCTTGGAACAACCTTGGTTGGAACTCGGTTTAATATGTACACAGCCGTTTTAAGAGCCTCAGTCCACAAAAACTTAGGAAGTTTGGAGTTGCTAAGCATACTCCACACCATGTCCAATAATGTTCGGTTTCTTCTTTCTGCAACACCATTTTGGTCCGGTGAACCAGGCATAGTGTATTGGGCAATAATCCCATGCTCTTCAAGAAATTTCGCAAATGGACCAGGTGCTTGTCCATCTTTAGTGTATCTACCATAGTATTCTCCACCTCTATCCGATCTCACGATCTTAATTTGCTTGTCGCATTGTTTCTCTACTTCGGTTTTAAATACCTTAAAGGCATCTAGTGCTTCGTGCTTATTACGAAGCAAGTAGAGATACATGAATCGTGAATAATTGTCTATGAAAGAAATGAAGTATCTCTGACCATTTGAGTCTATATCTAGACTACAAATATCTGTATGTATGATTTCTAATATTTCTGTACTCCTCTTAGCACCTTTCTTTGACTTATTGGTCTGTTTTCCCTTTATATAGTCCACACAAGTGTCATAATCAGTAAAATCTAGAGTATTAAGTACTCCATCATTTACTAATCTCTTAATTTTATCCATGGAGATATGTCCCAACCTCCGGTGCCACAACATAGAGGAATTCTCATTCACAACACATCGTTTTATCCCAAAGATCATCATGAACGTGCATCGCATTATTAACGGTATTGTCTTGTAAATTAATTTGAAAGAGACCGTCGACAAAATACCACTCCCAACAATTTCAGATTTATACGATAAATTGAATGTTAAATCTGAAAATTCAAAGGAGTATCCCAAAGGTACAAGTCTTGAAACTGAAAATAAATTCCTAGAAAAACTAGGAATATAAAAGGTCTTTTCCAAAATTAAAACAAAACCACTACTGAGAACTAATCTGCATGTCCCAATAGCTTCCACACGCGAGCGCATCTTGTTTCCTGAATAGATGCCTTGTTCACTTCCCACTGGTTTCCGCTGGTTCTGAAAACCCTGCAAGGAATTTGAAATGTGGATTGTAGAACCAGAATCAATCCACCAAGTGTTATGACTCACATCAACCATATTAGATTCATAACATACACATGTGAGTTGGTTACCTTTCTTTTGGAGCCACGCCTTAAATTTGGCGCAATCCTTCTTCATGTGCCCCTTCTTTTTACAGAAGAAGGACTTGGATTCCTTCTTAATGCCAGCTTGGGGAAGTAGAGGCATCTTACCCTTTCCCCTTTGCTTGCCTTGCCCTTTATACTTGTCCCGTGTTGCCATATGAGCACTTTCTCCTTTCTCCATTGGTAGCCTCTCTTCCTCTTGAACACACATGGTCATGAGTTCATTAATTGACCATTTAGTGTTATGTGTGTTGTAAGAGATCTTGAAGGGAGCATACTCTTGTGGGAGAGTATTTAGGATATAGTATACAAGAAAGGATTCTGATATCCCAACCTCAAGATTCTTCAGCTGAGCTGCAATGTCCCTCATCTTCATGATGTGCTCACGCACACCTCTTACACTCGGTAAGCTTCAATGATGAGAACTTCATAATTAGGGTCATGGCATGCGCCTTCTCTGAAGACTCAAATTGTGCATCAATGGCCTTTAGCAATTCCTTGGCATTGTTATGCTGAATGACCGAACCACGAATGTTAGCAGAGAGCTTTGTCTTTATGTACATCACAGTGAGACGGTTGGACCGCTCCCATTGAGCATAATGAGTATGCTCAGCATGAGTACTACTCTCAGTAGGTTCAGGTGGTTCGTCTAACCTAAGAGCATAATCAAGATCCATGCACCCCAATTGGAGAAGAACTAATTCTCTCCATTCTTTAAATTATTTCCATTTAGCTCGGGAACAATTATACCAGAACTAATCGTAGGTGGTAAAACTGCATCATAATCAAAGGAAACTTATGTACCAATATATTTGAGGCAATAAACTTAAATCATCTTTTACCAATGTAAAACATGTTTTAAAATATGAATCATATAATATCAAAAACTACCTGTGGGTTAAGTTTCTAATTTAAATTGATTCATAATTACTTCATGATGAAACTATCAAATTATATTCCCTTCCTTAATCCCTGTAGGTAAATTAAGAAAGATAAAATAATATTTCATCCTAATTAATCACATTAATATATTGAAAATTCCTGTGGGATAAAATTCATAATATCAATGTGAATAATTACAATTATTGTCTTTAACTATATGTGATCCAAAGGCTCTTAAAATGTATATAATTTAATATAATCAAAGATGCTGTGGCTAATCCTTAATTAATTAAATATATACGGATCACTAGACATTTAATTTTATTCATAGAATTGCACTTTAAGTTAGAACAGTAAAATCACGTGCAAAAGGAGTAAAACTGGAATTTTGCATGCAAGGCCAGAATTGGAATTTTACTTTTAAGGGGTAAAACAGGAATTTCACGCCAAAAAGGGCAAAACCGTAAGTTTATGCACCCCAGTGGGGCAAAATCGGAATTTTGCGCGGGCAATGGCAGAATCGCAATTTTTATAAAGGCGGAGGGGCAAAATTGAGAATTTTGCGGGCAAGGGTAGAATTGCAATTTTCCTAAAGGCGGAGGGGCAAAATTGGGAAACCATAGGCACGCGTGCAACGCACGCTGCTTTTCCCGTTGCACGCGCCCGCTTCAGCCCCTCGGGCGCGTGCGTTGCACGCTCCTGCTGCTGCTCTCGGGAGCGTGCGACGCACGCGTCCGAGGTCTTCTTTCGGGCTCTCTTCCGCCGCTTCTTCCGCCGCGACCGCCTCTCGTTCCGCCGTCCGGGTCTCCTCCCACAGCCCATGTCCGACCAAATTGGTTGATGGGTTTCGAAGAGAACGCCGGGACGAACGAATAGATTCAAGATCCGGCAAAAACGACCATGTATGGACCAGAATTTAGCCAAAAAAACAATCTGCCCTATCAAACCCTAACCACCAAAATTCGCCGCTCAATTAACCTTCGACGATCAGTAATATGTCGAAAAAATTTATGGGTTTCTCTTCCTAATGGCGGTGTGATCATTCAGATCCATTATCTCATGGTGGGTAGCCCAAATTTGGTCGGAATTCTCAATTCCGATCCAAGCCATATACAAAAGCGAAATTTATCCACATATAATTCAATAAAATAAATTCCAAAAGGTTTCACCAAGGTAGAGATTGCAAATAAGGGCTCTGATACCAACTGTTAGACATTACATATAAACAAAACTTGGAGATCCCGATTTTTCCATAACAGGTAAATTCATACAGAACATCGGGATCGAATAGCGGAAACATAAATATCAACATACCTCCAGCCATTGATGAAATCTAGAAGTGGGAAACCTCAAAATCTTTTATGGATCCACACAAAGACGAGCAATCTGCAATATAGAAAACGCACGTCCCCGTTGTACTAGTCAATCCCCTTCACAAAACCTGATAGTGTGTTTTTCTGTATCGTGAGGGTTTAAACCAGACGATCTGACGTTTTTATTCCGTTGGTTACGTTACCGGTATCTCCCATCAAGACCATTATGGTAATGTAATAACGGACAAATATCACTTAATACACGTGGGTAATTTATTGGGCAATAATTGGAATTAATATAGGGAATTTATTAGGAATATAATTTTGGAATCATATTTAGAATAATAAAGTATATTAAATATTTTAACAATCTCTTCCTGGCCGCGCGTCTTCTGTGACATCCAGATTTTTCAATCCTGTCTTCTACTGAATAAATCGGGCATTTCATTGATGCGTCTATTGGGTTATTCTCAGAGCCGATTACTCTCGAGATAACTAGACTATCTGGTGAAATGATTAAGGAATTTTAAGGCAATAGACTTGAGAACTCGATCAGGAATCGGCTTCTTGACCGTGTCCATCTTTAGAGGTCACTACGGCACAGTTAAAAATCGATTTGAAATCGGAGATAGAATGGATCGATAGAGATATGTGACTAATCGTGGGTGACACCACTGAATTAGAAAATTCTCGTCGGCCAACACTAGACTGATATTCTTATTGTTTTGGTACCCCGTGTCCGTAGTTGAATCCTTGAGATTTTCACGACAATCAAGAGTCGCCATTGAGTCGAGTGGGTCCATAGTGGCTCGAAGAAAATCGACCACGGGTCATTTGCCTTAAAAGTTCTGAAAACTACCCGATAGTCTGGGTTACGCTAAAAACGCGCCGAATGAAAATTAACCGCCAATTCGAGTCCGATTTCAGAAATTGAAGTTTTGGCCATGTCACAATAAATTTTAGGAGCATCGACTCAGTCTCAGAAGATTTTCGGAGATTCGGGAAATTTTACGGAAATTGGGTTCGGACGTCGCGGAAATTTGGCAGAAGTTTAAATTGGCTAAACTAATGGGAAATTGGACTTTCAGACTGAGCCTTTGTGTGTCGGGGGTTTATAGAAAATCATTTGGGATTTTTTTACGTCGAAATTGGACCTCAATTTGGGAATTTATTGGAGAAAGTGAAGTTCAAATGGTGAAATTCGTGTGATTGGATGAGGCAGCAATTTTGGACTTTAAAATTGTTTATTTGTGAGTTGATAAGCTTGAAATTGATTGGGGGACAAAGAGGAGTGTATGGTGGACTTGTGGGGCCAAAACATTAAATGTATTGGCTAAGATTTCTGATTTTTGTTCCTTCTTAGCTGGCTCCCCTCATCCGCACGTTGAAATCTTCTTGGGCAAGCTTGATTTGCCGACCTCAGCTTCTGCATCTCTCGGCCCCAAAAACCCCGCAGCTCCTCGCCAACGTTTTCATCATTTCGACGCCATGAAAACTCCTGTTCCGTGTCTCCACTTCACGGAGCTTCAGTCCACCGCATCTGCTTGAAGACGCCGAGGCAACACTGAAGCAGCTCCGTGCCACGTTTTCAGTCAACCTTGCTGCCTCTCGGACGACCGGTTGACCTACGCTCGCCCAAAGATGCGACAAATTTGCTTCCTTCAAATGTTGTCCAGCACTGAAGACCGAAGTCCTCTCAGCCTCCACGCATCCGACTTGCTCCGTGGGTCAAACTCCAGCAACAAGCTTCGGTTTGTTGACTGAAGCTACCTGCCACGATTTCTTCTTGAAGTTGCTGCCTTTACCGAGCAAACCAGCGAATCCTGCCGCGTCTTCCTCAACTCACGTCTTCAGCTGAAGCCGCTCTTTGCCGTTTGTTGACCCTGTCGGCCACTCACGCCACTCATCTCCAGCACCGAGCGAAGACTCCACCGTCTCTGCCACGTCCCAGTCAACCGAAGCTACGTTGAAGACACCGAGGTTGACTCGGCACCGATCGAAGCCACCACCATCTTCGGTTTGGCTCCACGAAGCTGCTCTTTCGTCCTTAGCTTCTCCAACAGCCCAGCGAATTCCAAGCCCAGTCGTCCGTGTATCTTCAGCCCAGCAATTGATTAATTTCGGCAGCCCAATAGCAGCCCACTTCGCAGCCCAAATGATCAGCATTTTGGTCCATCAAGCAGCTTGCAGTTTGACATCTTGAAGCCCAGCCTTTTTGAGGCCCAGTTTCCAACAACCAATTGAAGTCCAGCCCACCAATTTGAAGACCAAGTTAGTTCAGTCCAGAAATTCAGCAGGTCCAGCCCATTTCAGTGCAAGAACAAATCTCATTTGGGCTGAGATTTGTTGGGCCAAGTCCAAGGCCCGGTCCAAGCCCGCCGGTGTTGTCGAAAATCCGATTACGGCCGCCGTCGTGTCGCCGTTGCGGTGATTCGATCTCCGCTTTTGTCAAGTGAGTTTTACTCACTAAAGCTTTATTAGTTTGCTACTTATACTTAAGGTTGGTTAGATTTAATTAAATGCAATTAGGTAGTTAGATTAGTTTAGATCAATTAAATTAGAGACTTAATGATGCATGTTAGGTGGTTAGAAATAGACATTAGCAAGTAGACATGCCATGTTATTTATGGAACGAGTCTCGGTAATTTTCCGGGCTCGTCTTGGTGTCCAATTCGGCATTACGAGCCTAAATTGGATTTTTTTTATAATTCTTTATTTAATTTTTGAATTAATTATTTAATTATTTATTTTTTCGGAAATTCAACCGGGATGGCCGGTGACCGGAATTTCGTGCTTGATTGTCGTGGTGCAGTCCGTTTATTTATTTGAGCTTTATTTGGTGCTAAAGTAATTTATGAGTGAATTTAAGATTTATTCATAAATTGAATCTGAGAGGGTCGGGTGGGACCGTAAAGCCACTAGTTCTTGAGAGGGTCGGGTGGGACCGTAAAGCCACTAGTTCTTGAGAGGGTCGGGTGGGACCGTAAAGCCACTAGATCTTGAGAGGGTCGGGTGGGACCGTAAAGCCACTAAATCTAAGGAATTGCTTGGTGTAGGATAAATGACCTAGAAATGGTCCGACTGACATGAAATCGACTAAGTCGATTTGATTGATGCTTCGATCGGTGATGTGCTTGTTTGAATACCTATTGAACTGTACTAATATGCAGATGGAATCTGAGGCCAAGGTAAGTCCCCCAACTCGTGCCGTGTTTAGACAAATATAGTGTATTGGCTTACTAATCGAGTCTTAGGGGTAGGACTCGCCGAGACGTGGTCTCATTGGTTATTGAATAACCATTTCGGGACCTTGAGGAGAAGCTAAGGAAGAGGAACCCGAAGGAGAGAAGGACTTTTGAAGAAGAAGATGATCCGAGAGGGATCTTGAATATAACCCGGATGTGGACTGAGATCCCATCCCTTTTGTAAACCCTGTCTTAGCGTAGATAAGTGTGAGGCAAGTATGTTGTGAATAGTATTGTAAATACACTATGAGTTGCGCTGTTAATGAAAGTGTGGTTGTTAATTTCAATATGAAAAATATGACCTGCTTTCCTATCCCATTGTTTTATCGTCTGGGGATTTATAACTGCTTCCGCATGTGCTTAATAAATTGAAAGGGTCGGCGATACATAGTCCTGGGATATCGCATTCTAAAATCGACCAAGTAGAAGGATGTGCGCGCGTCCGAGGATCGGGGCGTGACATCCTCTTTTTGTGGTATCAGAGCGAAGTTCAAGATTGGAGTGATAAGGAGCGATGACCATGGGATAGTTAGTAGGAAAGGCCTTGAAATTCATGCTGGTGCATGTCTGTGTTAGCTGAGTGCTAAAGTTGTTTGTTGTTTGAATCGCTATGTTTCTAATTCAGTGTTGAATTGGAAACAGGTGTCAGTTCTTTAAAGCGACACTATGAGCGATCAGGAGCCGAGGACTCCTGCAAAGAGGACCAGTAGGGCCGTGACTCGGGGTAGAGCGCCGACTAGAGTCGGTACCCGAGGAGGCCGTGGTCGAGCGCCGACACGAGCTAGCGCGAGTGGAATGATTCCACCGGTTGTAGAGGCTAGAGTAGCACCACCTCCCGTTGGTGCAGGGGTAGCAGCCTTGGGTGAGCAAGGAACTATTGGAATCAACCAGGCTCTAGATGCTATGCGGGAGATGATGGGGCAACAGCCCGGATCGATCGCCGCCTTTATCGCCGCCGTTGAAGCCGCCGCCACGCCACGCCAATGCTGCCGCAAATTCTTCTGCAGCCGCCGCCGTACTCGCCGCACCACTTCACAGCTTGCACCCGCCGTCGCCCCGCCGAAATACTACCAGGAGTTGTGGCCGCTGGGAGGTCGGTTCACCAGTTAGTGGATCAGTTCTTAAAGATGAATCCGCCAAAATTCATGGGTACCGGAGACCCTGAGGCCGCATCTTTGTGGGTACAGGATTTGGAAAAGGCATTTGCACTTCTGATGTGCAATGAGGAAGAAAAGGTGTTACTAGCTGTGTACCAACTTCAAGGTAACGCCAATATATGGTGGAGATCTGCCAAGGATATAGTATTCCCGAAGGTGTGGTTCAAGTGTGGGACACCTTCCTCGAGCCTTTAATGATCGCACTTTTCGAGTACTGCTCGGGAACAAAAGATAGAGGAGTTCTACCGTCTCCGCCAAGGGAGCATGACAGTTGACCAATATGGGGTCAAGTTTGCAGAACTGTCACAGTATGCCCCTAAACTGATAGAAGACCCTGAAGAGAAAGCTCGGAAGTTCAAAAGCGGTCTTCGTATTGAATTGAAACAACCTCTGCTACCATGGGACTTGAAAGATTACAGAGAGGTTTATCGTCGAGCCCAAATGATAGAGCGAGGATTGAATGATCAAGTTGCCTCGTCGGGGTCGAGATTTGGTGCTAATCGAGAAGCAATCAAACAAGGGAAGAGGCCGATGTCAGGGAACAGATTCCAAGGTCCGCCTAGCAAGAAGGGTGGATATGGTAGGCCGATGGCTGATAGAATGGGACCGTGTCACCTTTGTGGGAGACGACATGGGTCGCACCATGTCCAAATAGGATGGGTGTGTGTTATGAATGTGGCCAACAGGGCCACATAGCTAGACATTGTCTCAATAGGCCAAGGAGACAACCGCAGCTACCACCACCACCGCCACGAGGACAGATCGGAGGGTATGCCCCTCAAAATGTGCCGCAAGGAGGACAGCAGAGACCTCCAGCTCAGGGCACTGTGTATGCAATTACACAAGGACAGGCAGAAGCTGCGCCTAACGTGATAACAGGTATGGTTTCACTCAACGACCAACCTGCTTATGCTTTGTTTGATCCAGGAGCAACCCACTCATTTATTGCCGAGCAAGATGTTAAGTTGATAGAGTCGAGTCCTATATTATTGGAGTCGACAATGTGCATATCTACACCCTTGAGAGATAAAGTTATAACTGCTTTGGGTTGTTCGGGGTGCAAGTTAGTGATTGGTGAGCGAGAGGGGAAAATAGATCTTTTAGTCCTAGTCATGTATGACTTTGATTTAATAATTGGCATGGACTCGCTCAAAAACAAAGAGCTAAAATGGATCGCTATCGCAAAGCGATTCGCCTTTGACCCATTAGGGGTAAGAGTTTCGAGTTTGTTGGGAATCGAGGAGGACCCACGCTTTCCTTAATCTCGTCACCAGAGGCAACTCGTCTGTTAGACGAGGGTTGTCAAGGTTACCTGGCAACTATCGTGGATACGACAGTTGAGGAGCTGAAAGTGGAAGACATTCCAAAGAGTTCAAGAATTTCCGTGATGTCTTTCCAAAGGAATTGCCAGGTCTACCGCCAGAAAGAGAGATTGAATTTGTGATTGAACTAGCACCGGGGACAGAGCCGATCTCAAAGGCACCGTACAGAATGGCATTGACAGAATTGAAAGAATTGAAAGTACAGATGCAGGAATTGTTGGACAAAGGATTTATTCGTCCTAGCGCATCACCTTGGGGAGCGCCGGTTTTGTTTGTAAAGAAGAATGATGGTTCATTGCGTTTGTGCATCGATTATAGACAACTCAACCAAGTGACCATTAAGAATAAGTACCCACTCCCAAGGATTGATGATCTGTTCGATCGTTACAAGGAGCATCAATGTTCTCGAAGATTGATTTGAGGACGGGATATCATCAGCTGAGAATTAGGAAAGAGGATATTCCTAAGTCGATTTCGTACTCGGTATGGTCACTATGAGTTTACAAAGTGATGCCATTCGGATTGACGAATGCTCCAAATTCGCCTTCATGGATATGATGAACCGAATATTCAAGGAATATCTAGATCGGCCGTGATCGTGTTCATTGATGATATCTTGGTCTATTCGAGAAGTGACAAAGAGCACGAGAATCATCCGAGATTAGTGCTCCGTACTTTAAGGACGCATCGCTTGTATGCTAAGTTTAGCAAATGCGAGTTTTGGTTGACTCGTGTCGCGTTCTTAAGTCATGTGATTTCCGGAGAAGGAATCTCCGTCGACCCGAGCAAGATAGAAGTCGTGATCAATTGGCGAGACCGACATCGGTGATGTAAATCGAAGTTTTCTCGGGATTAGCTGGTTATTACGAGACGGTTTGTAGAAGGTTTCTCGGCGTTAGCATCGCCTCTAACTAAGCTCACGAAGAAAGACGAGAAGTTCATATGGACGACAAGTGCGAGCGCAGCCAAGAGCCGAAAGAAAAGCCGACTACCGCACCCGTGCCGACGATTCCATCTCGGTCCCGGAGGATTCGAAATCTATAGTGATGCATCATTTAGAGGATTGGGTTGCGTGTTGATGCAACATGGTAGGGTTGTTGCGTACGCCTCCCGTTAGTTGAGACCTCATGAACGTAACTATCCAACGCATGACTTAGAACTCGCAGCCATTATCTTTGCCCTGAAGATTTGGAGACACTACTTGTGCGGGGAAAAGTTTCAGATCTTCACGGACCATCAAAGTCTCAAGTATTTATTCTCTCAAAAGGAGTTGAACATGAGACAGCGCAGATGGATGGAATTGCTGAAAGACTATGATTGTGATATTTTATATCACTCAGGGAAGGCGAACAAGGTCGCCGATGCTTTAAGTCGAAAGTCTTCAGTAGCTCATATACTAATTAAGGAGTGGAACTTAATCGAGAGAGCTCGGGATTCAGTATTCAAGTTTGAGGTAGGCCACCTCTCGAGTTTTATGGCCACCCTCGAATGAACCGATGTCCAGGTTAGAATCAAACAACTCCAACCGATGCCCGGATGTACAGAGAATTCTTCAGGAAGACGTAGAGAAAAGAAAGGCTGATTTTCAAATTTCTGATGACGGGACACTAAGATTCCAAGGACGATTGGTTGTACCTGATGATGTAGAGCTTAGAGAAGAAATATTATCTGAAGCACATCGTAGCGATTCATGAAGATTCATCCCGGAAGCACTAAGATGTATCGAAATCTGCGTCAACACTATTGGTGGTCGAGTATGAAGGCGGATATCGCCAAACATGTGGCCAAGTGTTTGACATGTCAACAAGTGAAAGCTCAACATTGCAAGCCGGGAGGACTTCTACAACCTCTCGCGATTCCAGAATGGAAATGGGAGCATATCACGATGGATTTCATGACTGGACTACCAAGGAGTCAGAGAGGGAATGATTCGATCTGGGTGGTAGTCGACAGACTGACAAAGTCGGCTCACTTCATTGCAGTTCGAAAAGACCTCAGTTTGGATAGGCACGCAGACCTATATGTGCGCAAAGTGGTTCGAATGCATGGAGTGCCGGTTACGATAACATCTGATAGAGACCCGAGGTTTACAGCCGCTTTTTGGAAGAGCTTGCAGAGTGCTCTTGGTACAAAGCTTCGCATGACAAGACGGCATATCATCCTCAGACGGATGGCCAGTCCGAGAGGACAATACAGACCCTCGAGGACATGCTGAGAGCATGTGTTATAGACTTCAAAGGAAGTTAGGAAGATCAGCTTCATCTGGTAGAATTCGCCTATAACAACAGTTATCAGCAGAGCATTCAGATGGCCCCATTCGAAGCATTGTACGGTAGAGCATGCAGAACACCAGTGTGTTGGGATGAAGTTGGGGAAAGAAAAATAACAGGCCCAGAGTTGGTTCAGCAGTCAGTAGATGCCGTGGCAGTGATCAGAGACAGACTAAAGACAGCGCAGAGCAGGCAGAAAAGTTATGCAGATAAGCGCCGGAGGTCTTTGGAATTCCAAGTTGGTGATCACGTTTTTCTAAAAGTGTCACCAATGAGGGGAACTTCGCGCTTTGGTAAGAAAGGCAAACTGAGTCCGAGGTACGTAGGTCCATTTGAGATTCTTGAGAGAATCGGAACCTTAGCGTATCGTCTTGCGTTGCCGCCAAGATTGGCGCAAGTGCATGACGTCTTTCACGTGTCGATGTTAAGGAAGTACGAGCCTGACCCGACCCACGTGCTCAATTTCGAGGAATTGGACGTGGATGACCGTGTGTCATACGTCGAAAGACCATCCCATTGTCGATCGCAAAGAGCAAGTTCTCGTACAAAGACTATTCCCTTGGTCAAAGTGGTCTGGCAACACCACGGTACAGAAGGAGCGACATGGGAGACTGAGGAGTCAATAAGAGAATTGTACCCCCACCTTTTTTATCAAGTCTTGTAAGATTTAAATTTCGAGGACGAAATTTTTATAAGGGGGAAGAGTTGTGACATCCAGATTTTTCAATCCTGTCTTCTACTGAATAAATCGGGCATTTCATTGACGCGTCTATTGGGTTATTCTCAGAGCCGATCACTCTCGAGATAACTAGACTATCTGGGAAATGATTAAGGAATTTTAAGGCAAGACTTGAGAACTCGATCGGAATCGGCTTCTTGACCGTGTCCATCTTTAGAGGTCACTACGGCACGCTTAAAAATCGATTTGAAATCGGAGATAGAATGGATCTATAGAGATATGTGACTAATCGTGGGTGACACCACTGAATTAGAAAATTCTCGTCGCCTAACACTAGACTGATATTCTTATTGTTTTGGTACCCTGTGTCCGTAGTTGAATCCTTGAGATTTTCACGACAATCAAGAGTCGCCATTGAGTCGAGTGGGTCCATAGTGGCTCGAAGAAAATCGACCACGGGTCATTTGCCTTAAAAAGTTCTGAAAACTACCCGATAGTCTGGGTTACGCTAAAAACGCGCCGAATGAAAATTAACCGCCAATTCGAGTCCGATTTCAGAAATTGAAGTTTTGGCCATGTCACAATAAATTTTAGGAGCATCGACTCGCCTCGAAGATTTTCGGAGATTCGGGAAATTTTACGGAAATTGGGTTCGGACGTCGCGGAAATTTGGCGAAGTTTAAATTGGCTAAACTAATGGGAAATTGGACTTTCGACCGAGCCTTTGTGTGTCGGGGTTTATAGAAAATCATTTGGGATTTTTTTACGTCGAAATTGGACCTCAATTTGGGAATTTATTGGAGAAAGTGAAGTTCAAATGGTGAAATTCGTGTGATTGGATGAGGCAGCAATTTTGGACTTTAAAATTGTTTATTTGTGAGTTGATAAGCTTGAAATTGATTGGGGGGACAAAGAGGAGTGTATGGTGGACTTGTGGGGCCAAAACATTAAATGTATTGGCTAAGATTTCTGATTTTTGTTCCTTCTTAGCTGGCTCCCCTCATCCGCACGTTGAAATCTTCTTGGGCAAGCTTGATTTGCCGACCTCGCCTTCGCATCTCTCGGCCCCAAAAACCCCGCAGCTCTCGCCAACGTTTTCATCATTTCGACGCCATGAAAACTCCTGTTCCGTGTCTCCACTTCACGGAGCTTCAGTCCACCGCATCTGCTTGAAGACGCCGAGGCAACACTGAAGCAGCTCCGTGCCACGTTTTCAGTCAACCTTGCTGCCTCTCGGACGACCGGTTGACCTACGCTCAGCCAGCATGCGACAGCTGCTTCCTTCAAATGTTGTCCAGCACTGAAGACCGAAGTCCTCTCAGCCTCCACGCATCCGACTTGCTCCGTGGGTCAAACTCCAGCAACAAGCTTCGGTTTGTTGACTGAAGCTACCCGCCACGATTTCTTCTTGAAGTTGCTGCCTTTACCGAGCAAACCAGCGAATCCTGCCGCGTCTTCCTCAACTCACGTCTTCAGCTGAAGCCGCTCTTTGCCGTTTGTTGACCCTGTCGGCCACTCACGCCACTCATCTCCAGCACCGAGCGAAGACTCCACCGTCTCTGCCACGTCCCAGTCAACCGAAGCTACGTTGAAGACACCGAGGTTGACTCGGCACCGATCGAAGCCACCACCATCTTCGGTTTGGCTCCACGAAGCTGCTCTTTCGTCCTTAGCTTCTCCAACAGCCCAGCCGAATTCCAAGCCCGATCGTCCGTGTATCTTCAAATTGAAGAATTGATTAATTTCGGCAGCCCAATAGCAGCCCACTTCGCAGCCCAAATGATCGCATTTTGGTCCATCAAGCGGCTTGCGCTTTGACATCTTGAAGCCCACCTTTTTGAGGCCCGCCTTCCAACAACCAATTGAAGTCCAGCCCACCAATTTGAAGACCAAGTTAGTTCGGTCCAGAAATTCAGCAGTCCAGCCCATTTCAAAGGTGCAAGAACAAATCTCATTTGGGCTGAGATTTGTTGGGCCAAGTCCAAGGCCCGGTCCAAGCCCGCCGGTGTTGTCGAAAATCCGATTACGGCCGCCGTCGTGTCGCCGTTGCGGTGATTCGATCTCCGCTTTTGTCAAGTGAGTTTTACTCACTAAAGCTTTATTAGTTTGCTACTTATACTTAAGGTTGGTTAGATTTAATTAAATGCAATTAGGTAGTTAGATTAGTTTAGATCAATTAAATTAGAGACTTAATGATGCATGTTAGGTGGTTAGAAATAGACATTAGCAAGTAGACATGCCATGTTATTTATGGAACGAGTCTCGGTAATTTTCCGGGCTCGTCTTGGTGTCCAATTCGGCATTACGAGCCTAAATTGGATTTTTTTATAATTCTTTATTTAATTTTTGAATTAATTATTTAATTATTTATTTTTTCGGAAATTCAACCGGGATGGCCGGTGACCGGAATTTCGTGCTGATTGTCGTGGTGCGATCCGTTTATTTATTTGAGCTTTATTTGGTGCTAAAGTAATTTATGAGTGAATTTAAGATTTATTCATAAATTGAATCTGAGAGGGTCGGGTGGGACCGTAAAGCCACTAGTTCTTGAGAGGGTCGGGTGGGACCGTAAAGCCACTAGTTCTTGAGAGGGTCGGGTGGGACCGTAAAGCCACTAGATCTTGAGAGGGTCGGGTGGGACCGTAAAGCCACTAAATCTAAGGAATTGCTTGGTGTAGGATAAATGACCTAGAAATGGTCCGACTGACATGAAATCGACTAAGTCGATTTGATTGATGCTTCGATCGGTGATGTGCTTGTTTGAATACCTATTGAACTCGTACTAATATGCGAGATGGAATCGAGGCCAAGGTAAGTCCCCCAACTCGTGCCGTGTTTAGACAGCCTATAGTGTATTGGCTTACTAATCGAGTCTTAGGGGGTAGGACTCGCTGAGACGTGGTCTCATTGGTTATTGAATAACCATTTCAGGACCTTGAGGAGAAGCTAAGGAAGAGGAACCTGAAGGAGAGAAGGACTTTTGAAGAAGAAGATGATCCAGAGAGGGATCTTGAATATAACCCGGATGTGGACTGAGATCCCATCCCTTTTGTAAACCCTGTCTTAGCGTAGATAAGTGTGAGGCAAGTATGTTGTGAATAGTATTGTAAATACACTATGAGTTGCGCTTATTTGTTAATGAAAGTGTGGTTGTTAATTTCAATATGAAAAATATGACCCGCTTTCCTATCCCATTGTTTTATCGTCTCTGGGATTTATAATTGCTTCCGCATGTGCTTAATAAATTGAAAGGGTCGGCGATACATAGTCCTGGGATATCGCATTCTAAAATCGACCAAGTAGAAGGATGTGCGCGCGTCCGAGGATCGGGGCGTGACATCCTCTTTTTGTGGTATCAGAGCGAAGTTCAAGATTGGAGTGATAAGGAGCGATGACCATGGGATAGTTAGTAGGAAAGGCCTTGAAATTCATGCTGGTGCATGTCTCGTGTTAGCCGAGTGCTAAAGTTGTTTGTTGTTTGAATCGCTATGTTTCTAATTCAAAGGTTGAATTGGAAACAGTGTCGCTTTTTAAAGCGACACTATGAGCGATCAGGAGCCGAGGACTCCTGCAAAGAGGACCAGTAGGGCCGTGACTCGGGGTAGAGCGCCGACTAGAGTCGGTACCCGAGGAGGCCGTGGTCGAGCGCCAGCACAGGCTAGCGCGAGTGGAATGATTCCACCGGTTGTAGAGGCTAGAGTAGCACCACCTCCCGTTGGTGCAGGGGTAGCAGCCTTGGGTGAGCAAGGAACTATTGGAATCAACCAGGCTCTAGATGCTATGCGGGAGATGATGGGGCAACAGGCCCGGGATCAGACTGCCGCCTTTACTGCCGCTGTTGAAGCCGCCGCCACTGCCGCTGCCAATGCTGCCGCAGCTGCTGCAGCTGCCGCCGTACCTGCTGCCGCACCCGCAGTTGCACCTGCCGTCGCCCCTGCTGAAATACTACCAGGAGTTGTGGCCGCTGGGAGGTCGGTTCACCAGTTAGTGGATCAGTTCTTAAAGATGAATCCGCCAAAATTCATGGGTACCGGAGACCCCGAGGCCGCATCTTTGTGGGTACAGATTTGGAAAAGGCATTTGCACTTCGATGTGCAATGAGGAAGAAAAGGTGTTACTAGCCGTGTACCAACTTCAAGGTAACGCCAATATATGGTGGAGATCTGCCAAGGATATAGTATTCCCAGAAGGTGTGGTTCAAGTGTGGGACACCTTCCTCAGAGCCTTTAATGATCAGTACTTTTCGAGTACTGCTCGGGAACAAAAGATAGAGGAGTTCTACCGTCTCCGCCAAGGGAGCATGACAGTTGACCAATATGGGGTCAAGTTTGCGAACCGTCACGTATGCCCCTAAACTGATAGAAGACCCTGAAGAGAAAGCTCGGAAGTTCAAAAGCGGTCTTCGTATTGAATTGAAACAACCTCTGCTACCATGGGACTTGAAAGATTACAGAGAGGTTTATCGTCGAGCCCAAATGATAGAGCGAGGATTGAATGATCAAGTTGCCTCGTCGGGGTCGAGATTTGGTGCTAATCGAGAAGCAATCAAACAAGGGAAGAGGCCGATGTCAGGGAACAGATTCCAAGGTCCGCCTAGCAAGAAGGGTGGATATGGTAGGCCGATGGCTGATAGAATGGGACCGTGTCACCTTTGTGGGAGACGACATGGGTCAGCACCATGTCCAGCTAGGATGGGTGTGTGTTATGAATGTGGCCAACAGGGCCACATAGCTAGACATTGTCTCAATAGGCCAAGGAGACAACCGCAGCTACCACCACCACCGCCACGAGGACAGATCGGAGGGTATGCCCCTCAAAATGTGCCGCAAGGAGGACAAAGCGAGAGACCTCCAAACTCGGGGCACTTGTGTATGCAATTACACAAGGACAGGCAGAAGCTGCGCCTAACGTGATAACAGGTATGGTTTCACTCAACGACCAACCTGCTTATGCTTTGTTTGATCCAGGAGCAACCCACTCATTTATTGCCGAGCAGTATGTTAAGTTGATAGGAGTCAGTCCTATATTATTGGAGTCGACAATGTGCATATCTACACCCTTGAGAGATAAAGTTATAACTGCTTTGGGTTGTTCGGGGTGCAAGTTAGTGATTGGTGAGCGAGAGGGGAAAATAGATCTTTTAGTCCTAGTCATGTATGACTTTGATTTAATAATTGGCATGGACTGGCTCAAAAAACAAAGAGCTAAAATGGACTCGCTATCGCAAAGCGATTCGCCTTTGACCCATTAGGGGGTAAGAGTTTCGAGTTTGTTGGGAATCGAGGAGGACCCACGCTTTCCTTAATCTCGTCACTAGAGGCAACTCGTCTGTTAGACGAGGGTTGTCAAGGTTACCTGGCAACTATCGTGGATACGACAGCTTGAGGAGCCGAAAGTGGAAGACATTCCAAAGAGTTCAAGAATTTCCGATGTCTTTCCAAAGGAATTGCCAAAGTCTACCGCCGTAAAAGAGAGATTGAATTTGTGATTGAACTAGCACCGGGACAGAGCCGATCTCAAAGGCACCGTACGAGAATGGCATTGACAGAATTGAAAGAATTGAAAGTACGAGATGCGGGAATTGTTGGACAAAGGATTTATTCGTCCTAGCGCATCACCTTGGGGAGCGCCGGTTTTGTTTGTAAAGAAGAATGATGGTTCATTGCGTTTGTGCATCGATTATAGACAACTCAACCAAGTGACCATTAAGAATAAGTACCCACTCCCAAGGATTGATGATCTGTTCGATCAGTTACAAGGAGCATCAATGTTCTCGAAGATTGATTTGAGGACGGGATATCATCAGCTGAGAATTAGGAAAGAGGATATTCCTAAGTCAGCATTTCGTACTCGGTATGGTCACTATGAGTTTACAGTGATGCCATTCGGATTGACGAATGCTCCAAACTCCTTCTTCATGGATATGATGAACCGAATATTCAAGGAATATCTAGATCAGTTCGTGATCGTGTTCATTGATGATATCTTGGTCTATTCGAGAAGTGACAAAGAGCACGAGAATCATCTGAGATTAGTGCTCCAGACTTTAAGGACGCATCAGTTGTATGCTAAGTTTAGCAAATGCGAGTTTTGGTTGACTCGTGTCGCGTTCTTAAGTCATGTGATTTCCGGAGAAGGAATCTCCGTCGACCCGAGCAAGATAGAAGTCGTGATCAATTGGCAGAGACCGACATCAGTGACAGAAATCAGAAGTTTTCTGGGATTAGCTGGTTATTACAGACGGTTTGTAGAAGGTTTCTCAGCGTTAGCATCGCCTCTAACTAAGCTCACGAAGAAAGACGAGAAGTTCATATGGACAGACAAGTGCGAGCGCAGTTTTCAAGAGCTGAAAGAAAAGCTGACTACCGCACCCGTGCTGACGATTCCATCTGGTCCTGGAGGATTCGAAATCTATAGTGATGCATCATTTAGAGGATTGGGTTGCGTGTTGATGCAACATGGTAGGGTTGTTGCGTACGCCTCCCGTTAGTTGAGACCTCATGAACAGAACTATCCAACGCATGACTTAGAACTCGCAGCCATTATCTTTGCCCTGAAGATTTGGAGACACTACTTGTGCGGGGAAAAGTTTCAGATCTTCACGGACCATCAAAGTCTCAAGTATTTATTCTCTCAAAAGGAGTTGAACATGAGACAAATAGCGCGAGATGGATGGAATTGCCGAAAGACTATGATTGTGATATTTTATATCACTCGGGAAGGCGAACAAGGTCGCCGATGCTTTAAGTCGAAAGTCTTCAGTAGCTCATATACTAATTAAGGAGTGGAACTTAATCGAGAGAGCTCGGGATTCAGTATTCAAGTTTGAGGTAGGCCACCTCTCGAGTTTTATGGCCACCCTCAGAATTGAACCAGATGTCCAGGTTAGAATCAAACAACTCCAACCGACAGACCCAGATGTACAGAGAATTCTTCAGGAAGACGTAGAGAAAAGAAAGGCTGATTTTCAAATTTCTGATGACGGGACACTAAGATTCCAAGGACGATTGGTTGTACCTGATGATGTAGAGCTTAGAGAAGAAATATTATCTGAAGCACATCGTAGCAGTTACAGCATTCATCCTGGAAGCACTAAGATGTATCAGAATCTGCGTCAACACTATTGGTGGTCAGGTATGAAGGCGGATATCGCCAAACATGTGGCCAAGTGTTTGACATGTCAACAAGTGAAAGCTCAACATTGCAAGCCGGGAGGACTTCTACAACCTCTCGCGATTCCAGAATGGAAATGGGAGCATATCACGATGGATTTCATGACTGGACTACCAAGGAGTCAGAGAGGGAATGATTCGATCTGGGTGGTAGTCGACAGACTGACAAAGTCGGCTCACTTCATTGCAGTTCGAAAAGACCTCAGTTTGGATAGGCACGCAGACCTATATGTGCGCAAAGTGGTTCGAATGCATGGAGTGCCGGTTACGATAACATCTGATAGAGACCCGAGGTTTACAGCCGCTTTTTGGAAGAGCTTGCAGAGTGCTCTTGGTACAAAGCTTCAGTACAGTACGGCATATCATCCTCAGACGGATGGCCAGTCCGAGAGGACAATACAGACCCTCGAGGACATGCTGAGAGCATGTGTTATAGACTTCAAAGGAAGTTAGGAAGATCAGCTTCATCTGGTAGAATTCGCCTATAACAACAGCTTATCGGCCAGAGCATTCGATGGCCCCATTCGAAGCATTGTACGGTAGAGCATGCGAGAACACCGGTGTGTTGGGATGAAGTTGGGGAAAGAAAAATAACAGCCCGAGTTGGTTCAAGATCGGTAGATGCCGTGGCAAAGATCGATCGAGACAGACTAAAGACAGCGCAGAGCGGCGAGAAAAGTTATGCGATAAGCGCCGGAGGTCTTTGGAATTCCAAGTTGGTGATCACGTTTTTCTAAAAGTGTCACCAATGAGGGGAACTTCGCGCTTTGGTAAGAAAGGCAAACTGAGTCCGAGGTACGTAGGTCCATTTGAGATTCTTGAGAGAATCGGAACCTTAGCGTATCGTCTTGCGTTGCCGCCAAGATTGGCGCAAGTGCATGACGTCTTTCACGTGTCGATGTTAAGGAAGTACGAGCGACCCGACCCACGTGCTCAATTTCGAGGAATTGGACGTGGATGACCGTGTGTCATACGTCGAAAGACCACCATTGTCGATCGCAAAGAGCAAGTTCTGCGTACAAAGACTATTCCCTTGGTCAAAGTGGTCTGGCAACACCACGGTACAGAAGGAGCGACATGGGAGACTGAGGAGTCAATAAGAGAATTGTACCCCCACCTTTTTATCAAGTCTTGTAAGATTTAAATTTCGAGGACGAAATTTTTATAAGGGGGAAGAGTTGTGACATCCAGATTTTTCAATCCTGTCTTCTACTGAATAAATCGGGCATTTCATTGACGCGTCTATTGGGTTATTCTCAGAGCCGATCACTCTCGAGATAACTAGACTATCTGGGGAAATGATTAAGGAATTTTAAGGCAGTAGACTTGAGAACTCGATCAGGAATCGGCTTCTTGACCGTGTCCATCTTTAGAGGTCACTACGGCACAGTTAAAAATCGATTTGAAATCGGAGATAGAATGGATCTATAGAGATATGTGACTAATCGTGGGTGACACCACTGAATTAGAAAATTCTCGTCGCCTAACACTAGACTGATATTCTTATTGTTTTGGTACCCTGTGTCCGTAGTTGAATCCTTGAGATTTTCACGACAATCAAGAGTCGCCATTGAGTCGAGTGGGTCCATAGTGGCTCGAAGAAAATCGACCACGGGTCATTTGCCTTAAAAAGTTCTGAAAACTACCCGATAGTCTGGGTTACGCTAAAAACGCGCCGAATGAAAATTAACCGCCAATTCGAGTCCGATTTCGTCAAATTGAAGTTTTGGCCATGTCACAATAAATTTTAGGAGCATCGACTCGCCTCGAAGATTTTCGGAGATTCGGGAAATTTTACGGAAATTGGGTTCGGACGTCGCGGAAATTTGCGTAAGTTTAAATTGGCTAAACTAATGGGAAATTGGACTTTCGGGACCGAGCCTTTGTGTGTCGGGGTTTATAGAAAATCATTTGGGATTTTTTTACGTCGAAATTGGACCTCAATTTGGGAATTTATTGGAGAAAGTGAAGTTCAAATGGTGAAATTCGTGTGATTGGATGAGGCAGCAATTTTGGACTTTAAAATTGTTTATTTGTGAGTTGATAAGCTTGAAATTGATTGGGGGGACAAAGAGGAGTGTATGGTGGACTTGTGGGGCCAAAACATTAAATGTATTGGCTAAGATTTCTGATTTTTGTTCCTTCTTAGCTGGCTCCCCTCATCCGCACGTTGAAATCTTCTTGGGCAAGCTTGATTTGCCGACCTCGCCTTCGCATCTCTCGGCCCCAAAACCCCGCAGCTCTCGCCAACGTTTTCATCATTTCGACGCCATGAAAACTCCCGTTCCGTGTCTCCACTTCACGGAGCTTCACCCACCGCATCCGCTTGAAGACGCCGAGGCAACACCGAAGCAGCTCCCGTGCCACGTTTTCGATCCAACCTTGCTGCCTCTCGGACGACCGGGTGACCTACGCTCGGCCCGATGCGGCACAAATGCTTCCTTCAAATGTTGTCCAAGATCAAGACCGAAGTCCTCTCGGCCTCCACGCATCCGACTTGCTCCGTGGGTCAAACTCCAAAGCAACAAGCTTCGGTTTGTTGACTCGAAGCTACCCGCCACGATTTCTTCTTGAAGTTGCCGCCTTTACCGAGCAAACCAAATAATCCCGCCGCGTCTTCCTCAACTCACGTCTTCGCCCGGAAGCCGCTCTTTGCCGTTTGTTGACCCTGTCGGCCACTCACGCCACTCATCTCCAGCACCGAGCGAAGACTCCACCGTCTCTGCCACGTCCCAGTCAACCGAAGCTACGTTGAAGACACCGAGGTTGACTCGGCACCGATCGAAGCCACCACCATCTTCGGTTTGGCTCCAGAAGCCGCTCTTTTCGTCCTTAGCTTCTCCAACAGCCCGGCGAATTCCAAGCCCAAATCGTCCGTGTATCTTCAGCCCAAAGAATTGATTAATTTCGGCAGCCCAATAGCAGCCCACTTCGCAGCCCAAATGATCAGCATTTTGGTCCATCAAGCTTGCGCTTGACATCTTGAAGCCCACCTTTTTGAGGCCCGCCTTCCAACAACCAATTGAAGTCCAGCCCACCAATTTGAAGACCAAGTTAGTTCACCCAGAAATTCAGCGGTCCAGCCCATTTCAGTGCAAGAACAAATCTCATTTGGGCTGAGATTTGTTGGGCCAAGTCCAAGGCCCGGTCCAAGCCCGCCGGTGTTGTCGAAAATCCGATTACGGCCGCCGTCGTGTCGCCGTTGCGGTGATTCGATCTCCGCTTTTGTCAAGTGAGTTTTACTCACTAAAGCTTTATTAGTTTGCTACTTATACTTAAGGTTGGTTAGATTTAATTAAATGCAATTAGGTAGTTAGATTAGTTTAGATCAATTAAATTAGAGACTTAATGATGCATGTTAGGTGGTTAGAAATAGACATTAGCAAGTAGACATGCCATGTTATTTATGGAACGAGTCTCGGTAATTTTCCGGGCTCGTCTTGGTGTCCAATTCGGCATTACGAGCCTAAATTGGATTTTTTTATAATTCTTTATTTAATTTTTGAATTAATTATTTAATTATTTATTTTTCCGGAAATTCAACCGGGATGACCGGTGACCGGAATTTCGTGCTGATTGTCGTGGTGCAGTCCGTTTATTTATTTGAGCTTTATTTGGTGCTAAAGTAATTTATGAGTGAATTTAAGATTTATTCATAAATTGAATCTGGAGAGGGTCGGGTGGGACCGTAAAGCCACTAGTTCTTGAGAGGGTCGGGTGGGACCGTAAAGCCACTAGATCTTGAGAGGGTCGGGTGGGACCGTAAAGCCACTAAATCTAAGGAATTGCTTGGTGTAGGATGAATGACCTAGAAATGGTCCGACTGACATGAAATCGACTAAGTCGATTTGATTGATGCTTCGATCGGTGATGTGCTTGTTTGAATACCTATTGAACTATACTAATATGCAGATGGAATCTGAGGCCAAGGTAAGTCCTCCAACTCGTGCCGTGTTTAGGCAGCCTATAGTGTATTGGCTTACTAATCGAGTCTTAAGGGGTATGACTCGCTGAGACGTGGTCTCATTGGTTATTGAATAACCATTTCAGGACCTTGAGGAGAAGCTAAGGAAGAGGAACCTGAAGGAGAGAAGGACTTTTGAAGAAGAAGATGATCCAGAGAGGGATCTTGAATATAACCCGGATGTGGACTGAGATCCCATCCCTTTTGTAAACCCTGTCTTAGCGTAGATAGGTGTGAGGCAAGTATGTTGTGAATAGTATTGTAAATACACTATGAGTTGCGCTGTTAATGAAAGTGTGGTTGTTAATTTCAATATGAAAAATATGGCCTGCTTTCCTATCCCATTGTTTTATCGTCTGGGGATTTATAACTGCTTCCGCATGTGCTTAATAAATTGAAAGGGTCGGCGATACATAGTCCTGGGATATCGCATTCTAAAATCGACCAAGTAGAAGGATGTGCGCGCGTCCGAGGATCGGGGCGTGACATCTTTAGCATCTTCAACACCACCGACGCCACCAATTCCCCTGTTGCGTGCCACACGTCCACGGCCTACCGCCTCTTGGTCAACAAGCAAACCAGCCGAACCCCTCTGTTGACCCGTGCTTCCTCCTCACGCGGGCAACACCGAACGAAGCAGCAGTCCACGACTTCTTCTCCGCCAACTCACCATCGTCACCTGCAGTTCACGCATTTCCTTGGCCCAACAACCCGCCTTCGGGCCCAAAGAAAGCCGCCAGATTCCAGTGTCTTCGACCCATCTTCTTTGCAGCAGCTCAGGCCAATAATTTGCAACAGCCCAGTTGAAGTCTTCAAGTCCAGCAAGTGTCTTCAACCCATTGAATTTCAAGCCCAGCGAAATTTGTTGGTCCAGCAGCCCATTTCAGTCCAAATTCGGCCAGAGATCTAATAACTCAGCTCAGTCTTTTTGAGGCCCAGTTTCCAGCAATCAATTGAAGTCCAGTCCACAAATTTGAAGCGCAAGTGAAATCAGCCTAGAATTTCAGTAGGCCCAACCCAACTTGGGTCCAGCCCAAAAGCAAGAACAAATCTCAGTTGGGCTGAGATTTGTTTGGCCAAGGTCAAGGCCCGGTCTAAGCCCGCCGGTGTTGTTGAAAGCCCGATTCCGGCCACCATCGCGTCGCCATCGTGGTGATTCAGTCTCCACTTTTGCCAAGTGAGTTTTACTCACTAATGCTTTCTTAGTTTGCTAATTATGCTTAGGGGTTGGTTAGATTTAATTACATGCATATAGGTGGTTAGATTAGGTTAGAACAATTAAATTAGTAACTTAATGATGCATGTTAGGTGGTTAGACTTAGTCATTAACAAGTAGAGAGTCTCTAATATTTATTGAATGCATCTTGGGATTTTTCCCGACCCGTTTCGGGCTCCAATCAGGTAATACGAGCCTAAATTGGATTTTTAATATTTATTTATTTATATTTCGAAATTAATTATTTAATTAATTATTTTTTCCGGAAATTCAACCGAGATGGCTGGTGACTGGAATTTCGTGCTAATTGTTGTGGTGCAGTCTATTTATTTAATTGAGCTTCAATTTATAGGGAATCGATGTAAATTGTGAAATTTGAGGATTTGTCATAAATTGTTTGTTATTGAATATTTGATTGGTAGATGGCCAAGTATGGGTATATAGTGCCAGTTATGTTGATGGGCTATATAGTAGAGAGAATGGTGAGAGCTAACTGAGAATGTTATTGGCTAAGACCAATCAGGTACGATATTATTTGACATACGTGGTTCGGTGATTGGAAGTATCACTAGCGAAAACGATGTCTTAAAAAAACGCACGTGAATGACTTATAGACAAATGTGGTTCGGTGATTAAGGAGATATCACTGGTGAAAATGACACCTTAAAGAACTCACGATGTTGTCTATTGCCGATGTCACCTTGGCGAAAATGGCGCCCTAGAAAGGACACGTGGTTCGGTGATCGAGAATATTATTGGTGAAAACGGCGCCTTAAAGAACACACGGTGTCGGTGATCGGTATGTCATTGGCGAAAACGATGCCCAAGAAACACATGTGGTTTGGTGAATGAGTACACCATCTGGGAATCGTGGTATGAGTGGGAATGACCTAGAGATGGTCTGATTGACATGTAATCGACAAAATCGATTGATCAACGATTTGATCTGTTGTCGTGAATTGATTGAATGTTTGATGTGATATATGAAGCATTTGTGTTTAGCCTTGAATTGCTGGTTGGAAATGAGGCCAAAGTAAGTTCTTTGACTTGTGTTGTGCTTAGGTAACTATATGGTGTATTGGTTTACTAATTGGGTCTTAGGGGGTAGAATTCGTTGAGACGTGGTCTCATTGATTATTGAATAACCATTTCAGGTCCGTAGAGGGACCGAAGGAGGATTATCTGTTGGATGACCCTGATGACGAGCCAGCAGAGGATGAAGAGCTTGAAGAAAACGAACTTAGTGAAGAAAAGTCTCAAGAGGATTGGGATGATGATCCCAAGTATGACCTAGATGAGGACTGAGATCCCATCCCGTTATGTGAACCTTGTGTACTTGTGGATAAGTGTTAGATTAGACCTATGTTAATAGTATTGTAAGATACTATGAGGTGCGTGTGTATTAAAGTGTGGTTTTGAATTTCAATATGAAAAATATGACCTACTTTTCTATCCCATTGTTTTATTGTCTGGAGATTTATAACTGCTTCCGCATGTGCAAATAAAAATGAAAGAGTCGGCGATACATAGTCCTGGGATATCGCATTAATAAATCGACCAAGTAGAAGGATGGATGCGATCTCGAGAATCGGGGCGTGACAAGTGGAGATTTATTGGTAAGTTTAGTGTTTTGTTTCTTAAGCTTGACATAATATAGATATGTGAAGGGAAAAAAAATGGGAAAGAGAAAAGAGAATAAAAAAGTAATGCAAAATAGAGAAAAAGAAAATAATAAATGGGCTTAAGTTGAATTTTAGTAAATTTGGGTTTGCTTTGGTTTTAGTGAGTTTAGGCTTGATTTAGTTCAGAAATGGTTTGGGTTTGACTTAGTTTATAAATGTTTGGGCTCAATTTGTTTTTGAGTGGGTTGGATTTAGTTCAATTGAGAGGGCCAGATATAAGAGCCCAACTGTGTCCACGGCCTAGAACCCGCGATGTCCAAGTACGATCAATATTTGGACTGGGCCCTTGGGCCTCGGCCTGTGCCCTCTTTTTTCATAATATATAATAAAAATAAAAACAAAAATTAGGAAATATTTAGAAAAATAGGTCTTACTTAGGTGTTAAATCTTGGTACTCGATCAGTTTAGTTTCTTTTAGATAGCATGCATGTAGTTTAGGTTTAGTTTAGGTTTAGGTAGATTAAACTCTCAAGAAAGAAACAAAAATTCGATTGAGGATTGTTTTGGAAAGGAGGCCGTGACAGCTTGTTTAGGTTATTCAGGGTCGGCTTTTCTTTGCTTTTAGGCTCTTATGTGTTTGAATAGACCAAGTGCAAATGAGACGTATTTATAGAGAAAAAAAAATCGAGACCATGGAGTAAAGAACCAAGTCAATAACATTGGGGTTATTCCTTCCCCATTGCCTAGGTATTCAATTCATCTGTAAAAGGGTTGTCCCAGTGCCCTCTGTCAGATAAAATTATCCAATCTATCTTAAATTTATTGTTTGGATGATGATATGATTATAAACTTTTCAATTTTGTTAATATAATCTTAAAATTTTTGTTTAAAATTCCAATGTAATTACTCCGGTCAATTTTTGCTAGAAATTACTGAAGTGATAGTCTAATTTGCTGGTTATTCTATGTGACACACCATCACATCAATGATTTTCAAAGAAAATTAATCGAAATGACTATATTGAAATTTTGTATAAATGTTGATGACTAAATTGGTAAAATAAAAAGTTTAGGATGTAATTGATATCGACAAGATAGGTTTAAGATTAATTGGACAATTTCCTTTTGGATAGGACCTCAAGAAGCCATGTTAGGTGATATATAAAATAACACTCCCACCTCTTGTTTATCAATTATCTCGACCTAACGTGGCAATACTTTAAATTTATATTATTATTTTATATTATTATCATGGTTGTGGGATTGGGAGCCAGACAATTGGACTTTCAAGTGGGAATTGAAAGGTGACCAGTGGGGATATATGGAGTTGTTTTATCAAGTCTTCCTCAACTGATTCAGTCTCCCGACCCTCTCGCTTTGAATATGCAAATGGACTTATCGATTAACAATGTTTAACTAAGAATAATATACTTACTGGTCCATACAACTGACATCACAACTTGTTTTATTATTTTGCAAAGACTTATTAATCATTATGGAGAAATAGATTGCGATGTAATAATGGTCAACAAAGCGGAGAAACTAAACTAACATAACTACTTTGCCCTGGAAAAAAGCATTATTCTTTGATGAAATTCTAGAAATTCGTCAAGAAAGTCCTTTTCTAGATGTTTCTTTATCGTGGATAACTCCTTGATGTTTGGAGCCATATTGGCTAAACCGTCAAAGTGTTAGACCGATTCTCATACATATGCAACTTGCCGTCAATTGTAGGGAAAAGTGCAAGTAAAAATACTACCTATTCAGATCAGTTAAAAATACAGAATTTTAATTTAATGCTCTTTTTCCTCAATCTCTAATAAAGAGAAAATTCCGTTTGGCCATTCTCCTGTTGGCGTTGCATACATGTATATAATCTCTAATTAAACTTAACTTCAATAAGCATACGAAAATCTAACTTAAACAAGGGCTAGCCTACCGGCCTCCACACCATTTCCCCTCCATCTTTGTTTCCCTTGCCTTTGCATGTCTCCACCACCTTGTTGCCCCATTGCAACCACGAAGTCGCTGTCCTCTACAGGCTTCGATGCTCATCGTTGTTGCAGAGCCAATCCCCATGTTGCCATGTTGACCATCACTTCTCTCTCTCTCTCTCTCTCTCTTTCTTCGATGCTCATCTGCAACATCACCATGTTACCATGTTGACCATCGCCTCTCTCTCTCTCTCTCTCTCTCTCTCTCTCTCTCTCTCTCTCTCTCTCTCTCTCTCTCTCTCTCTCTCTCTGAGCCACCGGGCCACCATGCCCTTAGATCTAGGTCGAACTAGATGTGGTGCACTTTAAGGACTGGGTCATCAAATTGAGATACATATAAGGTCATCGACATCAGAGATAATAGGAATCAACCCTCCAGACCTAGCCGCCATAACCTTATATATCTAGGTCGACCAAATGCGTTGCGACTTTGGTGATTTTGTTGGGATTTGTTTCAATAAACAAGAATAAGTTTATAGGTACATATGAATAAAATAAAATAAAAAACAATTCATAGCAAAAGTTAAAAACTCATACACATATTTCCAAAGTATTGTTCGTTCATTTTAATAAAAGTATGTAGAAATGAGAAGGAGGCTAATCACATTACGTTTAGTCCTTGCTCAAAAATTTTGGTTCCAACGTTCTTCAAATTCTGACCATGAACTTTTGATGTCCTCACAGTGTCAGTTCCAACGTTATTCAGATTCTAAGTATGAACGCCTAATCTTCTAGTAACATTGACTCTAACGTTGTTGAAATCCTGACCACGAATGTCTAATGTCTTATGGTATACTGATTTTGACGTTCTTTAGATCCAAACCACAAACATCTAATCTCTTCATAATGCAAGTGCTGACGTTCTTCAGATTTAGTCCCACAAGTTGTTGGAGGTAATAGGTTTGAGAGAGAAGAAGTAGTTGCTTGAAGTATTACACCAAGAGACGTCAAGTTTGGAACGCTCAACAGTGTTACCTCCAGCGTAGGGAAACCCTAGAGTTTTTATATGCACGTTATTGGGCTTCGGCCCATATAGATCCAAATAACCATGCTTTTACCTATTGGGCTTATATGTGAACATATTATTTTGGACTATATTAATAATATATCCAACAATCTCCTCCTATGTTCACCATACAGCACAATCCAATAAGTTGGTCAGTGTAATGTTCAAACAAACATGAATCATCCACATTCAGTTCAAGACAATCAACTCGGATCGGTCAAAGAGTATTCCGGCAGTAAAGTATTAAACTAAATCATCATGTGCAAACTAAATAAGTGAATCATTCTTATCATGAATTTGTTCTGAGATTAAAAATTCAAATCCCAAAATAAATCTCAGATTCAGTTCACAACCAATATATACATATTAATCAAGTATAAGTAGGCCAGTCAAAATAGTCTAAGGCCTTACAAATATAAGAAACAAGCATAATAATGTCCACAAAATAGAAATAGCAAAATGCAAGTCTCAAGTAAATGGACTTCATCAAAATAGGCAATAACAAGTAAACTGTCAAGTCCCCACACGCTCTAAGTGATATATATTCATTCATTAAGTAGGTCATCCTGGTCAGGATCCCATTCATTAAGCTCTCCTCCATCTCTGCCATCCCCTGTAGAATGTCAAATATGAATTTCATATTATCATGAATTCAATCAATTGAATAAAAACTTAGCACCATTCCATCAGGCGAAGAAGAACATATATTGATGTCATAAAGCATCATAATATCATGTCATAAGCATCAAGCCAGTTTCATAAATTATGAACAAGACCAAAACAATGTGATTTACAAAGAGCCATCAACTTAAGTTTATTTGTAGGAGAATAACTATTGTCTAGTTTCAAAGAACAAGACCAATAGTCAAGTCACTTACAATAACCTAGTCATGTAATATCAAGTTTCAATTAAGAACAAGACAAATAGGCTTCTTATGTAAACAATTGTTTCTATGTTTCAATTTGAAATGTCACAATTACTGATTCCTTAAAGTCAAATAATCTAGCATCAAGTTTGGAATGAGATCATTTAACCAAAAAGGATAGTCCAATCTAGTTGAATTGTATCATCAAGTTTGGAATGACACAATTTTTCTAGATAGAACATTTGAATTAGGTTAAAGTCATCTTCATCAAATTTGGAATGAGACAACTCACCCTCTTCAATTAGTCAAAGAATCGTGAACATCGATGAAACATATAAACTATGCTTATCATTGTAGCCAATAAAGAAAGATTTGATAATTCAAAACACAGGTAAGTAAATGGTAGTTAAGACTTGCCTATATAGTCTTTAACCCCAGTTCCCCCACTGTTTTGAATAATCGATCTTTAGGCATACCTTTGGTGAGAGTATCGGCTATGTTATCCTTCGATCTCACATTGATCAAGGTGATAACCTCTTGTTCTCTCAGATAATTCAACAACGCATGTCTCAGTCTCACATGTCTTCTCTTTGAATTAAAGAGAGTATTCTTGACGACTTGGACAGCTGCTCGATTATCACAAAATAGGCTTAAAGAATTAATCTTTAACCGAGTCAAAGGAATATCCATAATCAGATTCTTTATCCACTCTACCTCTTCACCGGCTGAGGCTAAAGCAAAAAGTTCCGATTCCATAGACGACAATGCAATACAAGTCTGTCGTTTGGATTTCCAAGTAATAGCAGCTCCACCCAAAGTGAATACATACCCACTAGTGGACTTACTATTTCCAATATCTGAGCACCATGAGGCATCAGAATATCCATCCATAATTGGAGGATAACCAGAATAATAAAGAGCATAATCTTTAGTACTTTTAAGGTATCTCATTAGCCTATTAAGGGCATCCTAATGCTCTTTACTAGGATTACTAGTAAAACGACTCCACATACCAACTGTAAAGGCTATGTCGGGTCTAGTGCAACTCATAGCATACATGAGACTACCAATCAGTTTCAAGTACTTTAACTGATCCACGCTGGTCCCTTCATTAGGATCAGTCTATTATTATAATCACATGGTGTCTCACTCGGTTTACACTTATCGTATCCCCAAGTAGAAAGTAACTGCTCAATATAATGAGTCTGGCTAAGAGAGATGACTTGCCGTTCAAAGCTTACTTTCATACAAAGAATGGTATTAACAATACCAAGATCTTTCATGTCAAATTCTTTAGCTAAAGTAGCTTTCACGTCACTCACTACAGAATGATCGAAATTAAGAATTAACATGTCATCAACATACAAGCAAATGATGACTATCTTATTTGACATAAAACGATGGTAAAGGCATTTATCTGAATAACTAGACTAAAAGCCATAACTCTTTACCACTTCATCAAATTTAAGATGCCACATCTTAGGTGCTTGTTTAAGACCATATAGAGATTTATTTAATTTACAAACTTTGTCCTCAAGACCTTTCATAACATATCCTTCCGGTTGTTCCATGTAAATTTCCTCATTTAAATCCCCATTTAAGAAAGCTGTTTTTACATCCATTTGATGAACTACAAAGTGTTCAATAGATGTCAAAGCAAGAAGAATTCTTATAGTTGATAGATGACACACAGGTGAATAGACATCAAAATAGTCTATTCCACTCGTTGTTTATAGCCTTTAGCTACTAAGCGTGCTTTGTATCTGGCTATTGATCCATCACTATTCAGTTTCTTCTTCAACACCCATTTACAGCCTATAGCTTTAGCCCTTTTTGGCAAATTTACTAGCTGCCAAGTGTGATTCTGCAGCAGAGAGCTCATTTCATCATCTATGGCTTCTGCCCACAGTAGAGATTCCCTAGATCTCATTGCTTCCTGATAGGAGAATGGATCATCCTCAAGATGATAAGCAACAAAGTCTTCACCAAAACTTTTGGGAATTCTCTCTCTGTAGATACTCTAACTGGAATTGGTTCAATAGCCAACTGTGTGGAATTAATGTCAAAAGGGCCTCGCTTTTAGATTCTACAGAGATTCTGAAATCATATCTCGTAGATCCGAAAACATTCAAGCCTTGATCTCTCGATAAACTTGTTTTCAAAGAACACTTTGCATCTCTAGATTCTATCACTGTGTTAGTAGATAGATCTAAAAACCTATTAGCGCTATCTTCGCACTACCTAGATATACACAAGTAATAGTTCTAGATCCCACCTTAGGTTTTTTAGGATCTGGTATACTTACATAAGCAATATAGCCCCAAGTCTTAAGAGTATTATATCTACAAGGGTGCTTATGCCATATCTCATAAGGTGTCATGGACAACTTAGAGTGCGGCAACCTGTTCAAGATGTGATTAGCAGTTAGAACTGCTTCTCCCCAAGGGAGGAAGGCATGCCAGCTGTAAGTAACATAGAGTTTAACATTTCGCTTAACGTTCTATTCTTACGCTCCGCAACACCATTTGATTGGGGTGAATAAGGAGCAAAGTGGTTTCAAGTATTATACCTTTTGAAGCATAAAATTCCTTGAACCTTGACATAGTATATTCTCCTCCTCTATCACTCCTAAACCTCTTAATTTTCAAGTTGAGTTGATTTTCTACTCTAGACTTGAAAATCTTAAATTTTTCAAAAGCCTCATCTTTCAATTTCAACAAATAGACATGACAATATTTAGAAAAATCGTCTATGAATGTTATTAGATACTTCTAACCACCTTTAGTAATGTAATTTCTAAAATCAGAAATGTCATAATGTATTAGCTCAAGAAGTTGTGTGCTTTTAGAAATCATTTTAAAGGGTTTTCTAGTGATTTTAGCATGTGCACACACTTCACACTTATCAAATCGAATAGAAGTATCTAATAGAATGTTATGAGTTTTAGCTAAATGTTGCATTTTCCTGTAATTCACATGTCCAAGTCTATTGTGTAGCAACTTTGGATCAATCAAAGTATAATTCTCATGGTTTATGCTATCAGCATTTAAACTCAACCTATACATACCATTAACCATGAATGCACAACCAAAATAATATGAGTTAACAGATAAAGTTACTCTACCATTCATAGTTGAAAAAGACATACCATCTTTATCAAGTAAACTCATAGATATTAAATTCTTCTTAAGTAAAGGTACTACCCTAACATGTTTCAGAGTTAGTAATTTACCTAAAGAAAGCACCAAATTTGCAGTTCCAACATGAGTCACCTTTGCCTCACCACCATTGCAATTTTCCACAGTGTCTTTCACTTCTGTAACCTTAGTGAGTAAATTCTTGTCATTTGTAGCATGACAAGTAGCGCCACTGTCCAACCACCACTCAGAAGAGATGTTGGCCTTTCCATTCTTCATCATTCCAATAAAGGCTCGAGGCTCAGATCCTCTAATTAGCATATTGACCTCATTATATGGTGTGTCGTTATTTGGCTTCCTTGGCAACTTACACTCTACTACCTAGTGACCTCACTTTCCACAGTTATGGCACTTGCCCTTCTTCTTCTTTTGAAAGATAGTCTTTTTGGCCTCTAACTGTAAAGATGATTCACCTTTTGGTGACTTGGACTTTTTCTGAGGTTTATTGGAGTGTGAAACTAAGTTGGCAACTGACTTTTGTTGTCCCACTTGTTCCAAACTCTTCCTAGTGATATTTTGATCCTCAATGTGAATATACCTCTTTAATTCATCCAGTCCCATCTGTACCTTCAGTCTGTGCATTTCGGTCTTGAAAGAACTACATTCAGTAGGCAGTTTGCCCAACACAAGACCGACAAAGAGATTATCGGACATATCAGAATTATCATCTTTTAGCTTGTTCCTCATGTTCTCAAACTCAACTAACTGAGAGGTAATGCTTGAATTCATAGTGAATTTAAAGTCAAAGAATTTCTCCACTATGAGGGTTTTAGATAACCCCTCTTGTTTTTGGAACTAAGCGTTCAAGTGATCCCATATCTCTTTCGCCGTCTTATACTCACTATAATTAGGATTTAGAGAGTTCAACAAGTAATTTCTACAAAAATCCTCATCTTTGTTCCATTGATATTCATTCACATCTTCAGTGGTAGATGTAAAATCGCTCAATACAGTATAGAATATGTCACGTTCTTTCATGCCAAATTGAACATGTAATTTCTAGCCATGAAATTCAGTAACATCAAAAGATTGCAACTTTATAATATCATAGGAACTACGCTTTGCCATTTTAATCAAAGCAAAGTGTTAGAAAGAGTGCACCTTGAAGTCCTCAGAGCAACAAAGTTGAATAACTCCCCTAACCTTGATCAAACCGCTTTGTAGAGATGGAATTTGTCAAAACAAACCCCAAAAACGGATTTGGAGCGCCCAAAAACCTTAAGATGGACTGCTCTTGTCGCTGAAACTCGCTGAAAAATTTCGCCCCCTGAAATTCGCTAGAAATTTCGTCCCCAAAATTCGCTAGAAATTCAGATGGAAACTTCCGGGTGCCGTAACTTCTCCGTCCGACCTCCGATTGACGCGAGTGACCACTCAAAACGTTCGTAGCGACGAGTAGATCAAAGCCCAAGTGGTTTCACCCTCTTAAATTGGCTATAATTTTTTGGATTTTTTTTTTTTTGAATCAAAGATTTCGGTCACCCGAATCTTCAAACTCAGATCCTGGCCAATATCACCCTCGAAATCGAAAGTAAATTACAGCCGCGAGTTCGTCTTGACGAAATCTTCAAGAACACACTTTACTCGCTCAAATCCGACACACGAACTTAATACCTTCAAGATTGTTGGAGGTAATAGGTTTGAGAGAGAAGAAGTAGTTGCTTGAAGTATTACACCAAGAGACGTCAAGTTTGGAACGCTCAACAGTGTTACCTCCAGCGTAGGGAAACCCTAGAGTTTTTATATGCACGTTATTGGGCTTCGGCCCATATGGACCTAAATAACCATGCTTTTACATATTGGGCTTATATGTGAACATATTATTTTGGACTATATTAATAATATATCCAACACAAGTGTCAAGCCTCTAATTCAAACACACCACCAATTTCACATTAAATAGTAGAGAGAAATTGGGAGATCTATAACTACAATTGTGCTAGCAATTACTCTCGTGTGTAAATGACTTGGTTGATCACTATCAACACTCTTAATTGTCGATTGTCAATCATCCTATGATCCGCTCTCTCAATTGCCTATTTATAATCAATCTTAGATCATATTTAAATCGGCTCATTAACTCTAAAACCATTTCATAAAATTAATTCGACCGTAACATCTGATGGACATAAGTTCTAACACCATTTCAAACACTAATTCAAACATTAATTCTATAACTATTATAGAATATTATTCCAGGTAATAATTTCTAACAATTATAAGACTTTATTCTAGACATTGACTTTGTAACCATTACAAATATTTAATTTGACCGGTACATCTAAAATCATTACATTAATTGATCGTTTGAATCTAAAATCGTTTTATATTATTAAATTGCTCATTGATTCTTAGACCATTTCAAATCATTAATGTGACTGTTAAATCTAAAACCGTTTCAGATCTTTAATTTAGTCGTTAGGTCTAAAACCATTTTGGATCATTAATTTGACTATTTATTTTGAACTCACTTCATATCACTAATGATGTCATTGATTCTGATCATTAATGCGGCTATTAATTTTGAACTTACTTTAAATTATTAATTCGATCATTAAATCTGAACTTACTTCAAATATTTGATTTAGTAGTAAAGTTTGAAACTCGCTTCAGATCTTGTAAAGGTTGAAGCTATATCTTTTATTTTTAGCCCAATTGAATCTGATTGGCTTAATTGCAAACTCATTTGCAATATTGTCTCTCTTATTCAAATGTCATTCTAATTGGTTATGATGTGTGAAATCCCTAGGTTCATCACTGAGCTAGCAATACGACTTGCATTAATACATTAGCACAATTAAGAGAACTAATTATCCAGATTAATCTCTTGTTCCTACAAACTATGAGTGACATCTAGCAATATGTCATAGCTACCCAGACAATGTGAATATGAATATAATGAACCTATTAGCTTTGGCAACCGTGTAATTTGATCCTTTTGTTATACAATGTCCCAACAGAACAAAGGCCATTAAATTATTTGTCATGCCACCAATTCAATCATATGCCCAAATATAATTGACATGTATTCTTCAAGACATGAACTATTCATTCTCAGAAACATGAGCCATTCATTTTCAATTACAATCCCGACCGAGGATTTCAATAAAATCAATCGAGGATTTCAATACAATATCTCAATTAGATCGCATAGGACATCAATCTTGTATTTTCACACGCTTGTGCTTTTGTATGTGAACAAATTATGACCATCAAGTATAAAGACAGTTCGACAAAGTGTCAATATGTACACTTATGAACCACAACCATCCAACATACAAGTCAGCATCATGCCTTAGGTCCAAGAATCTTACACCAAACCAAAGCACGAACGATTAGTCATTGACCTCACTAAAAGTTTCCATATTGCAAATCATTCTATGCATGTCTTGTTCAGTGAACTTATTCGAGACAAGCACCTGTGTTCTAGCTCGTATATGATAATACTCAATGACTTGTGACTCATCATCCCCTCGGGTATCCAATATTGAATGGTGAAGCTCAAGAACAAACTGATCTCAACAGGATCATCAATATCATTTCAATGATCCATTGATCGGGAAATGTTTAAAGATTCGGTATAATTGTATACTTGTCACACATATTCTTAACCCTTTAAGAATAGGTTCAGTCCTAATTGATCTTATGGACTCATTTATATAAATAGAACGATGAATGAATATTTCTTTGCCATTAAATAATCCTTACATGTAACTATTACATGATTGCTTTAGGGCATTTAGTTAACAATCTCCCACTTGCATTAAAGCCAACCTATCTTAGGCATCAAACCCATCTTGTTGAGGTATTTTTCATAAGAAGATTGGGACAACGCTTTAGTGAAGGGATCCGCCATGTTTTCCAATGAGCCCGTTTTCTACAAAGTGACATCACCTCTCCCAACAATCTCTTTGATGAGATAGAAGCACCTCTGAATGTACTTGGATTTCTAGTGAGACCTTGGTTTCTTAGCTTGAGCTATTGCCCAGTTGTTGTCACAATATAATCAACTCTTCAATGGAAGGAACCACTTCAAGTTATGAAATGAACTTCTTAATCCAAACCGCTTCCTTTGCTACTTCATTATCTTTCTCATTTTACTTTTCTTAAGCATGCAGAAGCATAAAGGACTAAAAAAGAAATCCCAGGATACACGTTATTTTCTATAACTAGGACAACTTCATTTCTTATTTATTTATATATGTACATTAGATGACAAGTGAGGTGCATTGGGAAATTCAAAAGATCAAGATTATTGATTATATTAGATTGTACATTGATCACCTATCCCCACCCAGTTGTACACATGTCGCCTAACCCTAGCCCCTAACATCCTCAAAATCCTCCCACTCCAAAAGATCCTCCTTCCCTCCTATGTGAAGTCAACTAGCACCCCATAACGGACCATCAAGAAGGCAGGTGGGATCGACATTCTATTGATTTAAAAAGATGAAGTCAACATACAGTGAGTCACAACCCAACAAGCAAAAGGTCAACCGGTCTATACCACACAAATCAATCACCGTACTGATAAAGAAAGGCACAATAGAAAATTCAGTAATCAAATGCACATCAACTTATTTGCGAATCTTATCATAATACATGATTGAATAGTACATGTAATAACTTTTTCCAATGGATAACCAGTAGCTCAATTCAAAAATACCAAAGTCATAATCAATATAATTTCATGCTATTATTATCATCATCCTGGAGTTTTGTTAACCCCCTAGGTATCTCGCACCCATTCGGCATCATGAGGATAAATTTTGGAACGAAGTTATATGGATTTCGGATGCTATCATCAATGGATTTTGTATGCCTTCCGCAGATAAATTTCGGAATGAAGCTCGATGGATTTTGAATGTTGTCATCGATGGATTTTGAAACATTGATGTGCCTGATGGGGTGGGACGACACTTGATGGATTTCAGAAGAACCGATGGATTTTGATTACGTGTGTGTCGCGACCTCTTTTTTTCGGCACCTGATTAGGGGCGGGCGCCTGCAGAGGCTAATGGTTCAGCTATGACTATTTTAGCCTTAATTCTCCCAAGTCCACCAATTCACGACTTAATAATCCAAGTTTTTAAACCCGTACGTCAATTTTAAAAAGGAGTCGCCACTAATTGATTTGGGATGGGTCGATTAGAAACCCAAGCGAAGTATTGGGAGAAATACTTGCTCCTGCGCAACCAGAAAAATTAGGATCGAGGATTTGATTACACTAGTTAATCACTAATGCCCTTTCGATACCTAATCTTATTTAAACCCTAAGGCTTTTTTAGATTCTTGAGGGGTTTTCCATGCATTTGTAGAGAAAAATATTTTTGGACATAAAAGGGTTTTTTTTTGGTATTTTTGGAAAATTTAAATCTTTTTTGGCTTTTTCTGACTTTTTTTGGCTTTTTTAGAAAAATATGGATATTTTTTATTTTTTTATTTTCTGGAAAATAAATTATTTTTTAATATTTTTAAAAATATATTATATTATATTATATTATATTATATTATGCAACCCGGGTCGGATCCCCAGGTTGGGTCCAACCCAGGTCACCCGCCCAAGAACGCAGATAGGGTTGCAATGCAGGCTCGACTCTTTTTTTTTTCTTTAATCGCAGCCCAGCAACCCGCTATTTGAAGATGACCTGGCTCGACCCAACAACCCGGTCCTGGCAAAACCCTACGCGGAAACAGGGAAACTGGGTCAGACGAACCCGCAAATCGACCATGTTCCAAGCTTCCTCTCCTCTTCGTGCGGCATTGGTGAGGGGGACTGAGGCATCACCGGCAACGATGGCAGCAACGGTGGCCACAATTGCAGCGACGATGGGTTAGACGATAATGATGCGACCGACAATGGTGACGGCTACTATTACCTGTCTGTGATGAGGCAATGAACGGTGACGGTGACAGCGCAGCAACGCGGCACGGCTCAAGTGGCAACCGCAACAACAGCAGGAACGGCTTCAAAACGGTGGCGAAGTGGTGGTAGCGTCGGTGACTGCAAGTCTTCTCCCCTCGGGTCTAGCCTTCCGCCCTCCGATTTCCTAGATCTGGCACCAGAATGACCTCCTTCTCTAGCCTTCTCACTCAGACCCGACCCTCTCCCTCTCTGACCGCAAGCTCTCAAATCTCGACTTGCTCGTCCTCGACCCCCTTCTGAAGTCTCTCAGTGGGAGGTTTCGAAGATTTGCAGTCCTCGATCCTTTGCCGCTTCTCTGTGTGTGTCTTGCCGTCATCGGGAGAGGCCTACTTATAGGCAAGAGGGTGGCCAGTCGACGGAGCTTCGACCACCAATCTTCGCAAGCTGAACAGCCTCCATTGGTTGAACCGGCATCCCATCCGCCGAGGCAGCTCTAGCTAGGCTGCCTTGCATTGAAGACGCGTCCCTTCCGCTTGCAGCGTCACACGTCGCCATCCTCTCCCGACGTTGCGCACGTCCAGCCTCCGATGCGTGCTGCTTATCTAATCAGGTAAGAAGACAAAAGAGGAAGAAGGCAAGTAGGGAGGGCCGGGCCAAGGAAAAGAAAGAGAATGGGCCTGAGGGCCCACGCGGAAGGGAAAATGGGGCTGGGTGCAAAGCCCAGTCCCAATGGGTTGCTACTTATGTTTTGTTTTCTTTTGTTTTTGTTTATTCTTTTGTTGTTTTTATTATTTATTATTTATTATCCAAAAAAAGGAAAAACAAAGATTAAAAGAGACTAAGGCCTAATTTAAAAAACCTAATCAAAATTTAAGCTTCAACAGCTGCCCCTCTTTAAAGGTGAGCTCGCAAAGGTTATATTCAAAGACAAACTAATGCCTAAATTTTGTCTGTTCATCTACAGTAGAGCAATATAATATTATATGTAGTAAGACAGATAAGAAGATACCTATAATTACTTACCGGGCACAAGTGAGATAAGGGTGCGAATCTCAAGCTTGGCAAATATCAGGGCATGCTCTTGCCTGGTAACATGAGGTTACTCCTCCAAGACCCGAACCTTATTTCGGTTGCCTTGACGGAAAATTGCTCTTATAGGACCCGAACCATTCTTCGGTCACCTGTTAGAGCAGTAAGTTGTTTACCCGACCTTTCTCGTGGGATACGCCGACCTTTCTCGGGAGATGCGCCAACCTTTCTCAGGACATCAATTTGTTGGGGTGTCTGACCTCAGTCGAGGACACCGGTTGGTACCCGACCTTTCTCAAGAGATGCGCTGACCTTTCTCAAGGCATCAATTTGTTGGAGTGTCTGACCTCAGTCGAGGACACCGGTTGGTACCCGACCTTTCTTGGGGGATACGCCGACCCTTTTCAGGGTATCGATTTGTTGGGGTGTCTAACCTCAGTCGAGGACACCGATTGGTACCCGACATTTCTCGGGAGATGCCCCGACCTTTCTTAGTGCATCGATTCTAAAAGATACCTGGACATTCACAGGCATTGAACGAGTACCTGGATATTCACAAGTACTAACCTGGAGGATATTTGGGCATTTGCAGGCATTGAAAGGGTACTTGGATGATCACAAGTACAAACTCTTGGAGGATACCTGGATGTTCGCAGGTAACGAAGGGGTACTTAGATAGTCACAAGTGCTAGATACTGGAAAATACCTGATTGCTTGCAGGTATCAAAAGAGTACTTAGATGGTCACAAGTACAAACTCTGAAGGATGCCTGGACCTTCGCAGGCATCAAATGGGTACTTGGATGATCACAAGTACGAATTCTGAAGGATGCATGGATGTTCGCAGGCGTTAAAAGAGTACCTGGTAGATGGAATATCGAGGATGTACCTGAGATATTCGTGAAGGTCTCTCATCTCCTGGTATATGGGAATATCAAGGACGTGTCTCGCATATTCATAAAGGTCTCTCACTTTCTGGTAATTGGGAATATTGAGGATGGGCCTTACATATTCATGAAGGTCTCTCGCCTCTTAGTAATTGGGAATATCGAAGATATACCTTGGATATTCATGAAGGGCTCTCACCTCCTGGTAATTGGAAATATCGACCTCCTGGTAATTAGGAATATCGAGGATATACCTTAGATATTCGTGAAAGTCTCCCACCTCCTGGTAATTGGGAATATCAAGGGCGTGCCTCGCATATTCATGAAGGTCTCCCACCTCTTAGCAATTGAGAATATTGAGGGCGTGCCTCGCATATACATGAAGGTCTCTCACCTCCTGGTAATTGGAATATCGAGGATGTACCTTGGATATTCATGAAGGTCTCCCACCTCTTGGTAATTGAGAATTTGAATGTAGCACAAGGCTTACTTGGATGATCGCAGGCACACAAATGTACGAAGTAGTGGAATATTTGGATGAACACAAATATATAATGATACGATCAAGGACCGCTTAGCTGGTCCAAGTGTAAGAACGCATACCTGGGTAATCGCAAGTGCATAATGTGGTGAAATACTTGAGCAACTGCTAGTATTCAATAACACAATTTTGAGGACAACTTGGACAGGTCAAGTGTCACAGAAAGGGAGTATTTGAACGGTGGCCGGTACTCAAAGACAAGAGAATACTTGAATAGTCACGAGCATCCAAACTTTAAGGACAACTCGAATAGGTTGAGTGTCAACAGATGGAGTACCTGAGTAATGGTAGGCACTCAAAAACAGGGGGATACCTGGACAGTTACAAATATCAATACTTTTGGGACAACTCAAACAGGTCGAGTGTCGATAAAAGGCAGTACCCGGCAAGTGGTGAGTACTCCAAGATAAAGGGATACTTAGACAGTTGCAAGCACCCAAACTCAAGGGATGACTCGAATAGGTCGAGTGTCAATAAGAGAATACCTGGACAATGGTAGGTACTTTAAGACAAATGGGGATAGGGATATGCTTACCTGGCAATATCTCTAATATTTGAGAGTATGTCTGCTATTTGCATAATATGCACACATGATTATATATGTTGTAAATTCATGAGTTCCAATGGGATTCATGCATGATAATTTTATCAGTTTTGCATCTGAGTTCCACTAGGAAAAATTTTGAAAGACAACCTTTATTTAGAATGTAGATGTCTTGAGCATGCCAGATGAGGGACTTTCAGTCTGAAAGGACTTTCCGCTCATTCTCATCGAAAAGGCTATCCTAACCATTGATGCAGGACTTATAAGGACTACATTATCTCACTATCATCATGTCAACAGGGGTCCGAGTATTCTTGCAAACAGTACGACTTTACCAATGTAAGAGGTTTTTTTGTCGAAGCTGTGATGGAGTCTTGGTCAGTGGCTCATCAAAATGGACTATTAAGGTTGAAGCTGATGGACGAAAATGTTGCACAATCATCTCTGGGTTTACAAGTCAAGAACCCTGTAAAAAGAGATAAAATAATCTTGCTTGTACTTCTTTGAGTGATGCTTATAAACATATGAAATCTTACGTTAATTGAAGTGCCCCTAATCTGAATAGACTTTTACAATGGGAATATAACGTATACTTAGCTCACATGTAAGAGGGTAAGAGTTGGTGACTGTCTCAGCATTTGTCACCGGTCTTTCTTGTCATATGGAGGTTCTATGGACCACCACAACTTTTTCTTGGCTGTATTTTTTACTGTGGGGCATTGGTCTTGCTTTTACCAAGCACACTGCTTTTTTCATGCCCCTATTTTTTATTCCAGTTCTTCATTTATGGGCATTGACCTTGCTTTTACCAAGTACACTATTTTTTTATGCCCCTATTTTTACATTCTTGTCGTTAGAGGAACTAGCCTAGGCAAGTTCAATCGAAGCACCGTTATTTAGACTCTTGAATCTTCATATTCAGCCGGCACTCCACGCTATGACAATGACTTCTGCTTTGTGTTAATGTGATGGTAAAATTACAAACTCAATTGGGTTGTACAATGAATACAAGTGCATAGAGAAATAATTGCTCTTCGTCATTCTAGGGTACTTAAATTAACGTGAGTGTTCATATGCAATAAAGATACCCAAAGATTGATGCAAGTGCGAGCAAGAAAATTCCTATCTCTCTTCTCACCTTATGATGCTACTTCGCCTTTAATCTGCCCTAGTAAGGGGTGGTTCTTGACGGGGGTATGAGAGAAGCTTCACCAGTGTAAGGAGCTCAAAGGGGTGAGCAATGATATGCCTCTCACTATTTTGGTTATCGTATGATTCGTGAGAGAACTCTTTACCCTGCAGTTATGGAATCTTTTGCACTCATCTCACAAGTGTATAGATGGGGGACTGTGTGTAGGATATGTCTTGCCTTTCATCATTCTGATGCGTCTCATCCAGCATGCTCAATCAATCTTGTATTCTTCAATTAGTTGCCTATTCTAATAATTCTCAATGGAATCAGTGATTTAGACAAACAAAATCATCATGCAAAATCCATTTGGAAAAGGCATGCAGTATTTTAAATATGATGGAGTTTGAACTCTCAAAACAAGTGAATGGTTTTGAACCAAAAAAAAAACATTATTGACAACTTTAGGGTTTAACATAATGGGGTTTCCAAATATGTTAATTTTGAACATCAAAAGGGTTATTCACAAATGGGTGTCGATGGTTGTCCCTATTGATTAGGGATATGACACATGAATGATTAGCCAAGGATTGGGAATCTGATCGGGCATCTCTGTTTTTGCCCCTGCAGAAGAGAAGATGTACAAGTAGATCAATTAATCTGGCCAAAATCAAATGTGAGTTGAGGCCTGAAGATTTTCTATCATTTGCTTTGGTGATTGCTCAGGATGCCATTTCGCTTAGGAGAACTTATCAGAGTTTGACATGTATTTCCTTGATTTGTTATGCGTATTTTTTTACGGTCGAGTGATCCTGCAATAGATAAAAGAGATCATGTTAGTCAAAAGCTCTTTCAAGAGTCAAATAACTTGGAAGCAATACAACATTACCCTTCACTGGTTTGCAGATGATTGGATGAACTTGAAGTGCGAGTGGGACATGAAGTCCTACACTTTTCACTCCGATAGATCACCTTCTCTCTTGTAATTTGCAGGCACAAGAGAAGCAAAATTTTTTTATCAATTTTCTTTTCTTTTTTTCTACCAAGCGGCTAACTGCCACGTTAGGGATTCGAACCCCCGACTTCGGACCATTTCGCTTCTTCCCAGGTACCATTCGGCTAGAGGTGCCGACGGTGTCCGTAGGGCGCTACCTTTTTTATTTAACTGAACCGGCTCCTAGACGACACGTCCTTTTATACCAAGTTAGGTAAATCGATATGGGTCACTTGATTTTGCCCAATTTAACCATTAAGCTTGTTTCTTGATGGGGGTCGGCATTCTTTGGACCCTAACTCTTGTGGTAAGCCTGAGAAACCATCTCATCATGCTTCGGCTCAGAGTGGTGTTGACTTCATTTGTGGGCTCCTTGCCTTTCCTAGTGGGAAGCTTCTTAGTAATAAGATACTGCTTGGTCGTCCATTTATCGTGCAATGCTTTATTGACATCTTCTTCTCCAGTCTCTACGACTATTGGCTCCTCGTGCTCCGCAACCATCGGTTCTTTGTAGGGCAGGGCGATGTTGGGGCTGATGTCAACATTATACTCTTGACGAAAAACATCAATTAGTTCCTCCCAGGTTTTAAGGAGATTAATCTTCCTTAGAATGTACCACCGCAAGATGGGGCCAGTCAGGTTTGATTGGTATGATTGAATCATCCTTTAGACCAAATAGGCTTGCAAGTAGGTCTCCGAGTGAGAGGTATCAGCATACCTTTTGCATTCAGGTGCCTTGAGCTCTTCAGGGATCTTAATGCCGGCGTAATTAAGCAAGTCCATGGGATCCTGCTCCTGCAGCTAGCTTAGTTTTTTCATGATCTTTTCAAGCTGTCTATCTTGTTGGTTATCCTCTAGCAAATTCGAGGGTGTCATGACGATGTTTAAAGCAGCTACGGAGTTGGGCTTGGCTTGAGTGGATTCCATTTGCCTCACAAGTTGTCGAAGGACAATGGACATCTATCCTACGCCGTCTTCAATGTTGGCAAGGCGATTTTGTACATCATTCTGATCAGGTCCTATCACGTGAGGCCATTCGCAGGTGGTTGATAGTTGGCGATTCATAATTACCTGTCGTCGCGAAAATAATGAATGAGCGCGAAAGTAAACAAAGATTGACCCATGGCAATGGTCTAACTGTTTTTTATTTATCAAAAGAGGATTTTATAGACCGTCGACTTCTGACATACTCAAAAATGACAAAAGGAAATACTAGATATTAAACAAAAGTTCCTAAACAATGGGACAAAATTTTCACGATATTAACACGAGGGGGTGCATGATTGCTATTTTATATGTGACGGGGAGCCTTGTTCTTGCGCAAATGCTTGCTTTCTTGGATCGGCTTTGAGGTGTGTATCCAGCCCATTCCCAAATCCCTCTCCATAAACTCTGCGTGCTAACTAATCTCACTGATTGGGTGAGGGACCAATGGCTTCAACTTTGTCGGGATACGATGATTCTTGATGTAAGACTCAGAGGCATGGTAGGCTTTTTCCTGTCCCTCAAGCCTTTCAGGAACCATGATTTTTTTTCGATGGTACTTGCTCCAAGTTTCCTCGATAATGGCAATCTTGAACTCGTAGTCACAGCTTTGATAGGTAAAACAGAGTGGATGTATTTTCTTCCTGGAAAGCGGCAGGATCTCCTGAAGGGCTCCATACTGTCGGGTCACCCTATATGGGTAATAAGGGGTGCCGCCGGTGAGACCAAGCAACGAAATTGGATGGCTACATCTATAAGCAAAATGAGCTCTCTTTTCATGAAACCAACCAGCACACCATTGAAATGTCTCAAGAGCGGGGTCTCTTAAGAAATTTATCTAGTTAAAGCAGCTTTAGTTGGGAATATATGGTCCTAGGATCACAAATTTCTATAATGGATTTTCGAAATCATTTGTTTCAAACGATTGCATGAGGCATCGAAATTCGCTTAGGTGAGAAAAGAACCAGACCTGCAAAATTTCTGGGGAGGCTCGCATGATTTTTTCCGTGTTTTCTTTAAAACGATTAAGAGATAAGAATGTTTTGGCTAAAATCATATTGACGCAATTTTTCCCTCTTGAGACCTGATCAACTACCCATGCCATTGAGGGACTTATGGCGTTTCTTTGATGGGGAAAAATGATGAACCCGAAAAATGCTAGAAGGAAAATTTCACTTTTTTGAGCCATGGGTTGATTTTCAAAACAAGCAATCAAAAATGCTAGTAGACACGTATTATGGTTGTTTTCAAGAGTTTGCCTCATAATATGGACCTCAGTTCTTAAACGTTGTGCTAACCCACGCAACGGGTCAATGCCTGTTGGTAGCCTAACAAGCCGATTCTCAAGAGACTTTTCGATGATGATGCTGTATTCCTCCAAAATTGGGGTTAGCTCGAACCCACCGAACATAAAAGTGGATGTCCTTGGGCACCAGAAATGCGCCATGGCCTGTAGGACTTCAAGATGAACAAAGATTTCGAACAATGATAGGAGGTGACCAACTTTGGCTTTCACATGCTCTTGGGCAAACTGGTCCAATTGACCCCACCATCTGAAGAGCTCCGTTTTGGGAGCGGGAATAAACTAGATATTGTCTTCTCCTATCGCATATAAACTGGGACTCGAAAAACCTACCCTAAATTGCCATGGGCCAATAAAAGAACTGAGTAAAAGTAAAAAAAAAAATTACTTTGCTTTTTAAAGAAAATGGCAAACACAAGGACATGCGCATGGGATGTGCGGCTCGATTTCTAACTAAGAAGGTTTGTTGAAATTAAAAGGGTATTCGCTTGTCGCAGTCTCGCGTTAGTAGCATACCCTCTTAACCTCGACTAAAGAAATTCGGGGGAAAAAAAAAAGGCAACCTCTATATTGCAGTCTCGCGTTCAATGTCGTATCTTTCTTAACACCATCCTAGATATCCTATGGCGGCCCAAGTCCAGTGGCTGGGTTGTGTGTGCCATGTGTAGTGTTAAAACAGTAAAGTATGCACAACAGTTTATAATCACAAAACATTATGAAAAATAAACCTCTAAGTCTTAAAAAAAAAAAAAAAAAACCTCTAAACTAATGACATGCATAAAAACAAAAACAAGTCAGGAAAGTGCTTAAACAAGATAAAATGGCCTAAGTCCTCAAAAGGTCCCCAGCGGAGTTGCCAAGCTATCGCAATCTCTTTTTTTCGGCGCCCGATCAGGGGTGGGCCCCTGTAGAGGCTAATGGTTCGGCTATGTCTATTTTAGCCTGGACTCTCCCAAGTCCACCAATTCACGACTTAATAATCCACATTTTTTAACCTATAAGTCAATTTTAAAACGGAGTCGCCACTAATCGGTTTGGGGTGGGTCGATTAGAAACCTAAGTAAAGTATCAGGAGAAATACTTGCTCCTGCGCAACCAGAGAAATTAGGATCGGGGACTTGATTACACTAATTAATCACTAATGCCCTTTTGATCCCTAATCTTGTTTAAACCCTAAGGCTTTTTGGATTTTTGAGGGGTTTTCCATGCATTTGTAGAGGAAAAACATTTTTGGTCTTTTCTCATTTTTGGACATAAAAGGGATATTTTGATTTTTTTGGTATTTTTGGAAAATATAAATCTTTTTTGGCTTTTTTTTTTACTTTTTGGCTATTTTTGGGGAAATATGAATATTTTTGATTTTTTGATTTTATGGAAAATAAATTATTTTTTATTTTTTATTTTTTAATATTATATTATATTATATTATATTATATTATATTATATTATTTAAATGCGACCCAGGTCGAATCCCCAGGTTAGGTCCGACCCAAGTTGCCCGCCCAAGAACGCGGACAAGCCTGCAACGCAGGCCCGACTCCTTTTTCTTTCTTTAATCACAGCCCAACAGCCCATTGTTTGAAGATGACCCGGCCCAACTCGACGACTCGGTCCTGGCGAAACCCTACCCGAAAACAGGGAAACCAGGTCGAATGGACCCAAGAGTCAACCCGGTTCCAAGCTTCCTCTCCCCTTCGTGCGGCGCTGGTGAGGGGGACCGAGGCGTCACTGGCGACAACGGCAGTGACGGTGGCCACAACAGCAGCGACGACGAGTTAGACGACGATGATGCGACCAACGGCAGCAACGGCTACTGTTACCTGTCTGTGACGAGGCGGCGAATGGTAGCGATGACAGCGCAACGACGCGGCACGGCTCGGGTGGCAATCGCAGTAACAGTAGGAACAGCTTCGAAATGGTGGTGGAGCGGTGGTTGCGTCGGCGACAGCGAGTCTTCTCCCCTCGGGTCTGGCCTTCCGCCCTCCGATTTCCCAAATTTGGCACCGGAATGACCTCCTTCTCTGGCCTTCTCACTCAGACCCGACCCTCTCCCTCTCCGACCGCGAGCTCTCAGATCTCGGCCTGCTCGTCCTTGGCCCCCCTTCTAAAGTCTCTCAGTGGGAGGTTTCGAAGATCTATAGCCCTCAATCCTTCGCTGCTTCTTTGTGTGTGTCTTGCCGTCATCGGGAAAGGCCTACTTATAGGCGAGAGGGTGGCTGGTCGATGGAGCTTCAACCGCCGATCTTTGCAAGTCGAATGGCCTCCGCCGGCTAAACCAGCATCCCATCCGTCGAGGTAGCTCTAGCTAGGCCGCCTTGCATTGAAGACGTGTCCCTTCCGCTTGCAGGGTCGCATGTCGCCATCCTCTCCCACCTTCCTACATTGCGCGCATCCGGCCTCTGGTGCGTGCTACTTATCTAATCAGGGAAGAAGACAACAAAGGAAGAAGACAAGTAGGGGGGCCGGTTCAAGGAAAAGAAAGAGAATGGACCTGAGGGCCCGCGCGAAAGGGAATAGGGGGCTGGGTGCAAGGCCCAATCCCAATCAATTGCTGCTTCTGTTTTGTTTTGTTTTGTTTTTGTTTATTTTTTTGTTGTATTTATTATTTATTATTTATTATCCGAAAAAAGGAAAAACAAAGATTAAAAGAGACTAAGGCCTAATTTAAAAAACCTAATCAAAATTTAGGCATCAACAGTGTGTAATAAATGAAAGCCGTGTGATGTGTTGTGGATGCTCATGTGCATATATCATGGAATATTATGTGGTTCTTGATTGAGATTGCTTTTAAAGCATTTGAGAGTCATGTACATATTTTAGAAGCTATTATTTGACATGTGCATATTTTATATTGGTGACTTGAGAGGTACGTGCATATTTTCTATGCCATTATTTGTGACTTGAGAGACACGAGAATATTTTAGATGTCATTATTTGAGAATTGAGAGTCATGTGAATATTTTAGGAGCTATAATTTGGCACGTGCGTATTTTATATGCCATTAATTGTGACTTAAGAGGCACATGCACATTTTATGTGTTATTAATTAGGACTTGAGTGTGCATATCGTAGAAGTTATTATTTAGCATGTGTATAATTTTTATGAATATGGAACATTTTAATGGTCATTGATTGTGTGAGCATTTTAGTTTTTTTTTAGAACCCCATTTCATGTACATAGTCAAAGCAAAATAAGGACTTCGCTATTGATCTACCATCAACATATTAGCATCAAGTATTCATATGATTCCAATACAAGTCATCCCCCTATACGAGGTTTAGGCAATTTATTTATTGAGTTTTCAACTCATTTGTTGTTATTTCCTTCTTTTTCAAGCCCATAGGTATGGCTACCTCACCCATTCACTTTGTTGTGCCCGTAAAAATGAAAGTGAACTTGTTGAACATAGTAGATAGCAGTAATGACGTCGGGTATAGGAGATGTGAAACGACAATGTAGGGCATTTGGTTTCTCACCAATTCAAGGCTTGGTATGTCCAGTTCGATGGGGGTTATTTTGGAACTCTCCAAGGGTATTACGGACCCCATAACGGCCTTAATGGATCCTCACTAGATCCCACAATGTTGAATCCGCTGACCGGTATGGTGGCCAACTCCAACCCCAAGCCATAGGGACGATAGCATAACTATGAGGGCACCACCTTTTGATGCCACCCGTGTTGAGGATTTAGGACTAACCCCCTATCTCTTTTGGATGTAACCGGAATGGCACAACTAAGTGGGCTTGTAAATATAACATTCTAATCCTAATGAAGCATAATATAAGTAGTATGTATGTTTGTGCATATGTTTTCATTGCTATCTATTTATTGTTTGTTGTTTGGATGTTATAGTTAGGGGTGAGCAGTTCCCAGTTCCTTACAGGTTTCGTCTAGAACCTAGAACCTACCCTTGGTAAAAATTTCTCATTTTTTGGAACTTGGAACCTACCTGTCAGAACCAAGAACCTAGAACATATCCTGTCACAGGTTCCGGGGTCAGTTCCAGGTCCTAACAGGTTTTCTTTTTTTGTTCTTTTTTTTTTTTTGTTTCATTTTCAGAATAAACTATGCAACAATTGCTCAGTCCTGCCATTGGGTAAGATCTTAAGGAAAAGCTGTGTCTAATGTTCTAAGCCAGCATTTTCAGGTTCCAACAGGTTCTAATGAGGTTAAAACAATAAAATCAGATTGCCTTCGTTTGAGAAACCGCACATAGGTTTGAGTAGAATGTAAAACCAAAAACATAGTAACTCATTTCCTGAAGAAAACTAAGTAAACACAACCATAGAGCCTAGCATATCAAAAATAAATCTTTTATTTGGATTCTAGTAATTTGCTTTTCATAAACACTACATCCCTTTACAGAAAATAGGCAACAAATAAATTGTGAACAATAGAAAATGGAAGAATAGACAGTACTTGTCCCATTCAATGAAGAAATTACAATGATCAGAAAAATGGAGGAACTATACAATGGGTTTGAGAATAAACTTACAACAAAGAGGGGACAATCAAGAGTTGAAGTTTCGTACTCCCCTCCTTCTCCACAAACGTTAATTCCATACAACTCAGCCGAGGTTCAAAAGTGGGAAAATGCCAGTAAATCACAATCGATGCACAACAAGAAGATAACAGCTGTTGACACCTAAATTTTGGCAACCCGTTTAGTCATTTATTGCATCAAAAAATTAGAGGTTAATTTCATCCTTGAAAAAAAATAGTTAATTGCTTAACATATAGTTTTAGGTGCATTTATTTTAATTTGCATTTACATTGGGCCGGTGACAGATGAGTTTGAATTAATGCTTCAGAAACTTTAATTTGATGAGTCGGGCTAAGCCCACGAAGAGAGCAAATTGTCCCAAGCCCGTATTCTTGGAGAGATTTTATGGATTTATCTTTGTGAGATTTCAATTCAAAAGAAAATATTGTGTTTGGAAATACAAATATTGTGTTTGGAAAAGAAATTTTTTTGGATATGATTTTGGAAAATTAAAAACCCTAATCCGTGGCCTATAAATAGATTAATATGCATAGGGTTTTGAGGAGGCCATATATATATCGATACACACGGCCGTATGTAGAGGGAGGCTTCGCACACACACTGAGAAAAAAGAGAAAGACGAGAAGTCACGCCCAAGTCCCTTTCGCAGCCGTGACCTTGTTATCTCTGCAATCCTCACGTAGCATCACCACTACGCCTACCCTCACGTCGCTATTGCTGATCCATCAAGAGTCCTGCCACCAGCGACGCACCTCAGGTCGAGCTCCCAGGAGTGTCCAGCGGTCTCGGTAAGCTCCACACCAACACAACTCAGGATCATCTGAGTCACTTTCTTCATATTTTAGAGCCACCGAGACTCCTGTGGAATTCCATCTATGCCCGATGGATTCGCCGATGTCCAGCAAGGCCAATATCTCTCCACATACGTGAAAGTCACGCCAGATTTTTGTGGCCACCGCTCGCGAGCCTGAAGTCCAAGCTGCATCTCTCGTTGCCCCGAAGTCCGTAGGCAAAACAAGTACCAAGATTTTGGTGAAATAAGCCCAAGTGGTGGGTTTGTCTTGTTCTGGGTGTTGTCCAGAAGTGAGATTTTGTGAGTTTATTTCATGCAAGCAAAGGGATATTTTTGGGCAAGGATAACGTGAAGAGTTTGGTCCATGGCGCCGTATAAATTTCAGAGAATAAATAGTCAACGCTTCCTTGTCGAGAAGCCTTCACCACCGAGAACCCATGACGATTTGTTGTCCAGCCGAGGTGCGACCTTCGACGATGATCACACGCCAAGGAGCCTCCGATGACGAAGGTCGAAAGCTCACTGACGTTTAGATTTTGGCGGCTCTAACAAAGCTCCACTTGGCAATGCTTGGTGATCAACATGGAATGAGAGAAAATTTTCCAGGCGTTCTTGACATGCCCGAGACCTCCACCAATTCAGTTATTTTGCTCTCGTTTGAATTTTTATTATTGCAGGTCTTCCTTGACCGAATCCAGTCACCGCCCTGGCAGCCAGCGAGTTTCACCACAAGCCAAGCGTCGTCGTTCCTTGAATTCACAGTATTCATGTTTGCAGGTGTCTCCGTGAGCATCGTTCATCTCCCACGGCCGCCCCGACGTCCATCTAGAGGCAATTAATCGAGTCATCCCTTAGCAAGTCTTGAACCCGCCGCAACTGCTTTGATGATTCTCTGAACAACTCAACTTACACCAAATTCTTCAATGGGCACATGAGGGCGTTTCCAATACAAAAGAAGCGGTGAAATTTGTCCTGTTTTGCTCTAGCTTTTTTAAAAGGCGAAGCTCGATAGCAAAGTGAAAAGAAGCTGAAGTCCTCAGATAGAATTCCAAAGTAAACAGTCTTGTGGAATGCGTCCGACGATTACCGAGCGACCGTGCATGCTACGGATCGTCGATCTTCCTCATCGTGATTCCCATGAGCCATCATCTGTCCAAATTTGGAAATGTCACCCGCATGATATCGTGAATTAGGTAAGACTCTCAATTAATTTGATTTTCATATATGTCTACCTAATTCGTGATATAGCAATCTTTCTTTGAATGTTTAATCGGTATTGTTGTATCCAACAGATCTCTTGATCCCTCATGAATTGGGAAATCATCCTAATTTCACAACGTACATACGATTGATAGTCCAATTTTACGCTTGAAATACGACTTGTAATCGCACGGAAAAATCACCAATCCGATTTCACGCTTGAGATACGATTCGTGATTTTATTAAAAAATTGGCCGATCCGATCTCATGCACGAGATACGATTCGTCAATTTATTTCCAAAATTAAATGGATATGGATGATATCTTGCTTAATTTGTTGCTGTGCTGTTCTCGATGCCTTTATTTGATTGCTCCTACAAAGGAAAAAACCCAAAAATATATATATATATATATATATATATATATATATATATATATATATTATATATATATATATTTGAGTTAGGTTAAAGGCATGTTAGGATATTACTGGTTTTAAGGTTATGTTGCATGTTTAGGATAGGAAATTTATTTCGAATTTCTTAAATAAAAAGACCAAAAACATTAATTTTGGATATCATATTTTCTTCTCATTAATTTAAATTGCACGTTTAATTATTTGGCAATTTTAAATTTCGAATTTCATAAAAGAAAAAGAAAAAGAAAAAATTAGAATTAGGGCATTCTTTGCACATCATTGCATATTAGAATAGATTACATGCTTATTAAGAAAATAAAATAAAAATCATGTGCACGTCATATAACTTTAGGTCCATAAAATGCACGTCATTTAGTGATTGTTGCTAGGTTCATTTAATTAGAAATTGCTCGTCATTAGGATTATGTCATTTTGGATAATTTAGATCGCATATTTAATTATTGCATGTTCATTAAGAAAACACAAAAAAATATTTTACTCATTCATATAGTTTAGGCTATACTGTCATACCATATTATTTCATGTTAGATTAGTAGCATGCATTGCATATTGCACAATTTTCATTAAATAAGCGAAAACAAAAAGAAATTGCGTGTTAATTAAGAATCATATCTAGAACTGTTGATGTGAATTCTAATCTAACAGCGCAGATGCTTTCGTTGCTATGAGGTAAGTCCTGCAATTTATTCAATGCTTTCTTGGATGTTAAATTGGTGGTTTGCGCACCCGTATAATTGCATCACATGTTAGGGAAATAGATTTAAAATTAATCCAAATTGCCTGCAAAATTTTTTGAAAATAAAAGATAAAGGTACCGAAATGGCGTTAGAAAAATCTAGCGTAATCAAGTCCCCGAACTCAAAATCTCTAGTTCGTAGGAGTAAAGTAGATCTCCCGTTACTTTATTTGGGTTTCTAATCAACCCACCAAAAATAGATTAGTGGCGACTCCTAATTTAAAATCATCTGCATGTTAAGAACTTCAACCTAAGTCATGAGTTGATATGGGCTTGGTAGAGCCCGAGCTAAGTCTAGGCTTAGCAATCCATTAGCCAAACCCTAGGTGGTTCACCCGAAAATTTAGGTCGCGAGAACAACATACTTTGTAATTAACACTTCCTTACATACTCTTTCAATTTATGGAGGTATGAGTACAAGAAAGAGATATCTTTCCCCAAATGCTTTTCGGGGTTCAACCCCATAGCCGCCATTTGTCACATCCATTTGTCTTAGAAGAAAAAATAACAACCATCTAATAGAAACACTGTAAAACATATATTTTTGGATAAGAATCTACTATGTTAGATCTCAATTCATACTTGACAGCTAAAAAAGCACAAGTACATCCATAGGCATGCCAAACAAACCTAGAATGACTCATTAACTATGTGAATTTAGGCTTTCAGCCAACCTAAAACTCATCTTTCATCCCAATTTGCAGCATGAAAAGTAACACCAATTCTTCAAAGAGACAGCTAATAAATGTCACAAAGGAGGGAGGGATAATACATCCACAAAATATAACTTTAGAGGACGATTAAGGGAAACCATAGCTAGAGGATGCACTTGTCCCCTTCTATGGAAGCCACCACATCAATACATATAACATACCCCCTTAACTTCTTCAACTGGAGCACCTTTGGCACCTACTCTTGACACAAAAAAGAGAGATTTTGATAAAAAAATAATAATAACAAAAAAGAGATAGAGGAGAAGCAAACTATTATGACTATGAAAAGGTCAAAAGACATCATAAACATTTCAATCACTTTAGTTGTGTTTTTAAATTAGGAACGAAATTGGCAAGAGACTTTTCAATATATATATATGTATGTATGTATGTATGTATAATAAATAGGTATTTCCATATATAATTTATACATAAATAGTTATTTTAAGAGTCAGAGATTTGTTAGGATCGGAGGTTTTCTAAAATCAAAATCAGAAGACAAATTATAGAGTAGAGGTCACGCATGAATGTGTCACATGGTACCAAGTCAGTTGATAGATGTATGACACAATGTAATTGTAAAATGAGAAATTGTTAACTTGACAAAGATTTCACCATCAATAATTTGGATTACTGCTTAATTTTTTGGATGTGGAATTTAAAATCATTTCCTTGGACTTGTCCTTGCTCAAATAGATCACTGGTTTTCTAAGAGAACTTTCTATCCCATCCATCTTCAAGCTGTAGCTTCGAACCCTCCATATGCTCCTCATATTAAGGATATGTCACCACCATGTACCTTTCTAGTTGCATCAAACTGACATATAATGGATTGAAATCACAAGGGCTTTGGCAATATGCTTGGACTAAGTTACTAATACTAAATAAGAAAACCATGCTGCATTTCTAACTATCCGAGCTGCATTTCTCAGAGGATCCTACCAGGCTGGAGAAGAAGAGAGGTTTAGAAAGCCATGAAGAATTTTCACAAAACACTCACTTTACTTCAAGGGACTCCGCCCAACACATTACATCCTCCTCGCCTTTTATAAGCAATAAAAGGTCACACACAAACAAGGAATTGATTATCCCAAGAAATTGCTAAACTTTCTTTGTTGTGAAGTTTTGTTCAAGAAATTTCAACAATTCTTGAGCAATGTTAGTCCTGGATAGTATGTTCCTTTGTTAAGGTACATACCAAGAAATTCAATTTATGTCTAGCGATGTTCATCTTTCTTTGGAAAAGCATGATTCCATGCTTTTTCACATTTTTTGCAAATTGTTCAAGAAGTTGGCAGTGTGATTGCTCATCAGGACTGTAGAGCAAGATACTATCAATGTATACTACTTCACTTGACAGGATTGATTGGAAAATCGACACATGGCCTTTTGGAATAGGGATGGTGCAACTTTTAGGCCAAAAGGAAGAACTTTCCATCAGAAATGTTGGTTCGGGATACAGAACCTTGTCTTGGGCCTGTCTTCAAGATGAATGCCCAATTGCCAAAATCCGGCTTTGAAATCGAATTTGGAATAGATTTGGGCCTTGGATAATCCAGCAAAGAGGGAATTTCTGGAGGGTAAAGGAAATCTGCCATCCTAGAGGAAAAGGTTAAGAGGCTGGCAATTAATTACCAATCTCGCCTTTCCTCTATTCTGCTCAGCACATTTGTTGACATAGAAGGCTTCATAAAACCATTGAGAATGTGAAATTTCAATAAGGCCTTGTTGTAATTCTGAGCATTCCCTTTGAGCTAAAACTAGGTGTTCTAGGTTCATTCCCATGTAACTCACCTTGGTTGGGTTGATATCTTCATTCTTTTTTAAAGGAAGGTGAACAAAGAATTTGGATTTTTCTATAAAAGATGAGAACATTCTTGAGCAAATTCGGAATGGGATTCCAAACAAGATTCCAACAACTTTTGCATAATTGGATCTAACAGACTCATCTAGATGGAAAAAGTCTTTGAATATTGACGAATTTAGAAAATTGATCTTTATACTTGAGACATTTTCCAAGAATGATGCGAAGTTGAGAAATCTAAGTCATAATGTCCCAACCAATGATTAAATCTTTGTTGGGGAGACTAGATCCAATGATTTTTGTGGTTATAGAACACTGTGGAAAGAACTGGATGGTTACCGAGGTAGTTCTTACATTTGTAGAAAAAGTATCTCCCGAAGCAGAGTTGAAATATTGAACACAAGAAGTCCAATATTCTTCAAAAAGAACTTTAGTATCCAAAATTGAAGAACTTGCTCCAGTGTCTATAAGAGTGATGACAGTGATAGGCTTAGCAAACTTTGAAGTGAAAATTTTCACGGGGAAATGGGGACAGTGAATTTGGCTTGAGAATATGTTAGTGCTTTGTTCTAAAGAAGTGAGAGATATGTGAAAAATATCTTCAGAATCTGATTCTGAATCAGTTTCACTTGGAGTTTGGTAATAAGAGATGACACAAAGGGTTTGTTAAGATTGTTCTTCATCCGCAGAGAATAAACATTTGATATAATCATTTTCAAGAGAAATTCCAGTTTCATTCTCTATATGATATATCAAATGATTTTAACCTTTTTTTGCCTGGGAACACTTTTTGGCAAAATGTCTTTTTTGTTGCAGATGAAGTATCGATTTGATTTCTTGTGACCTGGGTGATCTTTCCTTTTTCATAGGTATCGTCATTTCTTATTTCTTCAAAAGTGCTTAGAGCCATGCTTGGATTTCTTTATCCAGAGCTTCTTGAAATGCTTCTTTTTCCTGGAAGATTTTTCACAAGAACCATCACAATCTCTTTCAGAAAATTTGATCTTTAGCTTTTGGCGAGAACAGGCTACATCAAGTTCTTTGTTGTCATTGACATAGGTTTGGATCATTTGGCATTTGACACATAATTCTTCGAGGCACAGATGAATTTTTTATTGGATTTCTCCCAATGGAATATCCTGAATTCTCCTTTGTTTGGTGAGAAAAATTCTCTCTACCTGTTGAGATAATTCTTTGGGGATGGAAGTCCATAAGACATGCTTCAGATTTGCATCAACTACAATTTGATAAAAGAGCTTAAGCATTTCACGATAATGCTTATCAAGATGTTTTTTTTAGACAGAGCAGCATCTTCTTTCAAAGAATTCTCTTCTTTTAAGTTCTATCATATCAGCAGGTTATCCCACAATGAAAAGATATAGGAGAGTAATGGCATGACCAAAACTAGGTGAGAGTAAAAAGTGAAGATAGTCTTGTTCTGACACAGATTGCCACCAAAGTTTGAGACTACTTGTGAATCTTGTGACAAAACCAAAAAGGACATCATACTTGTCATAATTGGTAAAAGCTTGGGCATTTAACCAAGTATGGAATTCCTCAAGTCTTTCTAGCCATTTGTGATAAGGAATATCATCAATGGTAAAAATAAAAATAAAAAAACTGCTTTGATGCAATAGAGATAGGTTGGGAGGAATTATTGGACTGGATAACCTCTGGTTCAGAGGGGTTTGATTCCATATCTTGGTCCGAATGATCAGCCATGAATATTGATGAACTTACTGGCACAATAGGAAAGGAATCAATGGTAGGGATTGAGAAGGATGATGAGGACGAGAGGGATACCGAGTCTGATTCAGTATCAAAGATGTTTGGAAAAATCGGTTCTGTTGGAAATAGAATCTGATCTGTTGGGATGACAGGATCAGGCTATTGAATAACAGGATCAGGCTATGGTTCCTAATTGCCCAAATCTCTTAAGAAAGATTCCAACGGTTTTGACAGCATCATTTGTTCTGGCTTTTCTCTTATGACAAGTGAGAATTCTTCAGACTTCTTCTCCCTTCCCTTTTCTTTCCTTATTTGATCCAATTCTTTAAGACGATTTCGCATTTCAGCTACATATATCTTATCTTGTTTGACAAGAACATTTGTGAGAGTGGCAAAAATAGATGTTTGGGGTGGTGGTGGAAGAGAGGAATGCTCTGTCGACAAAGTAGATGGAAATGGATTGAGTCTACCTTCTTTAAGGATCTGAATTTGCCTTTTGAGCTTTTCTATTTCTACCTTAGGACTTTCGAGATGATGATATCCCAAATGTTGTCCAGATTCCAAGGCATGTAGCCTTTTTTGGAAATCTAAAAGTATCTTCTTGGTGGTTTCATCATATCTTCAAAGATCTTGTTGCACATTCCCAATCTTGGAATCAATTGTTTTAAAGGCATTGTTATGTGCTAGAAGAGTCTCTGATTGCCAATTTAGGATAGCTTCAACAACAGGGGTTCTTTTCTGTCTTCCATGTTCATCCACATCAATGGGGGTACGTATCTTGAGGATATGCCGATATCTGTTTTGTGGGTCTATAAATTCTTCTGGAGCAAGAAATGAGAGCTTAGAACTTTACCAAGCAAGCAGAGGAAAGTCTATCTCATGAAACATGGAGATGGAGGAACTAGGTGGTATTTTTGTTGGAGCTTCAAGTGGGTAAGAATGTTTTTTTGCCCACTTTAAAATTGGCTTGTAAAACAGGGAAAGAACTAGTTTTTTTTCTGAGGAGGAGATGGGGGAGGTGATGGTGGTGGAGTTGGGATACGGAGGGAGGAGTAGTAAACTGTGGTGGTGGAGTTGGTGCATAGAAAACCATAAACTAGAATTTGTCACCCTCACCAAGAGTATCAACAGAGGAATCTCCATTCAAATACCTTGGGTACATGGTATCCTTTGGTTTCCTTTTTGTCATGGCGGAGGTTTTGCAAAAGGTCGACCTCATCAGGAGAGTTTGTACAATAGGAACATTGACAAAACGAATCCCAAAAACAATGACCATATTGGTCGTTGTAGTAGTAGACAGGATGCCCATCACTTTTGAAGATTTGACAAGCTTTTTTGGATATGGCTCAGAAATTGATTTTCGAACACATTGTTCAATCATAAACAGGGTTTGGAAGATAGAAGGACTTTCTTTTTTTTCCTTGCCGAACTTGATGGAAACAGTTCCATCTTTTTTTTCTGACAAATTCAAAGTCTAAAGATTGGAAAGGTTTGTCGTTCTGATGCAACTTCTCATAGTTAGTGATCCAAGTCTCTGGAGCTTGGCTAACTTTTCCTTCGGGATCTGTCTAGGAACATGAATGTAGGATGCTTGGTCATTTTACATGGAAATGAATAAAGTATGTTCATTCCCATTGTGGAAATTTAAATCAATAGCATGATTCTGCACTCAATAAACCCTCTAGTAGTACAGTGTTGCTACTACAGAGTCAGCAGTTTAAGAGGCTCCAGTGAGCTAAACTTTGACTTTTAGAAATGAGAGTAGCTGAGGGTCTAAAAGGGCGATATTGAAGTTTGGATACAAAGTCACAAAGACTATTCCATCATTCAAAGTGGTTTGGACAGTACCAATGCAAGCATGCTAGTATTCTAGGAACTGGTATCCAATAACACAATTCTTGCCACCACTAGCAAACCTTTACGACAATGAAAAGTAAGAGCAAGACAAACAGCTCCGTAATGCACATGAGAATATCCTTGCTAAATCCATTGTCTGGGAAACTCTTGGGGAATCTAAAGAGTAACAAAGTATTCATTTTTAGTGGTAGGAATAGGATGTTGGTCAAACTTAGAGGACTGGACGTACTCCTTTACTTCCTTTGAAGTCTAGCGAATGAGTTGTCGAATGGAACGGATGGGGGAAAATGACGAAGTGGGTTTAGCAAAAGCGGAATAAGGGTTCATCAGAGGAAGTTGAGTTTCAAAGATCTTGGTTTCATCGCTAAGAGAGACTTGGTTCCATCGCTAAGAGAGACTTCAAAAAGATAGTCTATCTTAGATGCATTGGAAATACGGAAATCAGAAGGGGTTCAAGAAGATGAGATGGAGCAAGAGAAACAAGTGCTTCTAGTATTTCGGGTTCTTGCATGATGTAAAAAGATCTTCTCAACATTGGATTCACCTACTAAGCGCATGGAATGAATATTATTACAAACGAAACCATGGCTCTGATACCATTAAGGGGACCTAAACTTAGAACCAGGGAGGACGAAGTTAGTTTCCTGTAGGTATGCCTTCCCACAGTGGGCGAACAACTCCCGTTCAAGCCCTTTAGGAATAGTCTCTTAGCAGAAAACCACTCAACCTTTTAGTTTATAGCCTAGAGACACTCAGATAGAACCAGGATGATAACATTTCTAACTATCCGAGCTGCATTTCTCAGAGGATCCTACCAGGTTGGAGAAGAAGAAAGGTTTAGAAAGCCATGGAGAATTTTCACAAAACACTCACTTTACTTCAAGGGACTCTACCCAACACATTACATCATCCTCACCTTTTATAGGCAATAAGAGATCACACACAAACAAGGATTGAGCTCACGGGTCTTGAAACAAACAGAGGCTCCGAAAATTTCGAAAATTTCCGATGGGGAATTAATCGCACGATATAAATAGTGACAGTGAACAGTAATTTCCCTAGCCTACTGCTACAACAAAAGTGAACTATAACTTGCTACGGTGATCTTGTATGGACAATGGTCAGTGATCTCGTTCGTCACGAGCATCGTAGTCCGAGTAATCTGAACTGTGACTTGCCACAAGACTTTCTTCATATTTTTGCTCAAGTCCTACAAGGTCATTTGGTGAGAGAATCTGGTTCAGCTGATATGATCGGGATGCTTCCGCTTGATTCTAAGAGAGACCTATAGTGTCGGCAGGAATACTTGGCTGAGGCCAATTGGATGTTTGAGCATAGTAGGATGTGTCCATGCTTTGTGATAAGGACAAAGGTCCTTGATCATAGGAGTCTTGGGAAAGAGGACCTCCTCATTTAGCATAGGGGTCTTGGGAGGACTGTGTAATGTTATCGGTGTTTGCCATGTTTGTCATTTCATGCTCTTATGATGATGCAATTTGTCTAAATTCCTCAAGTGCTTCTTTGGCTTCTGGCGTGAGGCTATAATAATCTCATGCAGTGAATACATTATAATTCCACGCATCTTCTGGAATAGTTTTATTTCCTAGCATAAGATTCTCTGGAGTTATCGGTACTAGTGCTCACAACAACCAACAGGTCCTGGATAAAATTGTGAATCCAAGCTTCTGAACTGTGTGGTAGAGGTTTATAGGATGCGATACCTATACTCTAAGGAGCATTGATGATGTTGTCATTATTTGTGACAAAAGCTCATGGTTGTTGAAAGAACAAAATAGTATGGACCTTAGGGTTTGGTTGTGTAGTTCTCAATTCCTTTTACAAGAGATGTTTCCAATGAGTGGGAAGATAAAACAAGTTAAGAAAATCTAAGAGGTTTTTGTCACACTTCTTTTCAATTTTCACTCTGCCGAGTCCAAATATCCTGGTGAGGTTGGCAACGAATCTTCTGCTTGGAATCTCAATGGCTATTAAGTACTTATTGGTTAAGTACCATAATAACCATCGAAGTTGGTCAGGAAAATCATCTTCTTTCCATATTAAAGGATGTATGAATGAATAGTCTGCATTTAGTCCGAAAGGATAAAGAATTCGAACCTCCATTGAGTCTAAACAAGTCTATGTGGCATTGCCACATGAGATTATCCAAATTTTCAATAAGACTATCATTCTGGATTTGTTCAATTTCGCATCATTCCTGGAAAATGTCTCAAGTATAAAGATCAATTTTTTGAATTCGTCAATATTCAAAGACTTTTTTTCCATCCAGATGAGTCTGTTAGATCCAACTATGCAAAAGTTGTTGGAATCTTGTTCGGAATCCCATTTCGAATTTGCTCAAAAATGTTCTCATCCTTTATGGAACCCTGAACACCTGGTTTTAGCTCAAAGGGAATGCTCGGAATTACTACAACAAGTGTGACATCCCGATTTTCCGATTCTAGTTTCAATTGAATAAGTCGAGCATTTCATCTTCGCGTCTATAGCTCTCTTCTCTAAGTTGGCCACTCACGAGATAACTAGTCTATCAAGTAAAGCCGTTAAGGAATCTAAACGCAATAGACTTGAGAATTCGACCAGGAAACGACTGCTCGACCGTACTAATCTACAAGGGTCATTACGGCACAGACCGATTAGAGACCGGAGATAAGTCGATTCAACAAAATCATGTAATTCAGTGTGGGTGATTCCACCTAATTGCACAATTCTTGTTGATCGGCACTAGACCGATTTCTCTATCGTTTTGGTACCCTGTGTCCGTATTTGAAACCTCAAGATTTCTACGACAATCAAGAGTCGCCAATGTGTCGAAGATACACTTTGTGGCTTGAAAATAATCAACCACGGGTCAATTGCACAGAAAATTCCTAAAAGCTACCCGTTGGATTAGGACGCGCTAAAGTCGCGCCAGATTGAATTTAACCGTGAAATTGAACCCAATTACAAAAATTGGAAGTTCTGTCAAGTCACAATTCATTTTAGGAATATCGACTCATCTCCAGAAGATTTTTCTACAAACCAAGATTTTTGGCGGAAAAGCAAAGTAAGGCTGTTTTTGTTCAGGATTGTCAGAGGGCCGTTTTTAATCGAATCTTCGGGATGCAAGTTGGATCATTTGATGGGAAAAATTCATGAGACGGACGAGGATACCTTGATGGATTTAATTGGGCTTAAATTGGATGTGTTTGGTTGAGAATTGGATGAAATTGATTGAGATTGAAGAGGGAAATGTAACAAATTCGTATGCCACAGGGGGGGAGCTATTTTGCACCTATTGGCAAGGTTGTGGAGGAAGCTTGAGGAGAGAGAATGGCTGAGGTCATGTGATGTCATGGTGGAGGCAAAGCCAATGAGAGAATGGCAAGTGTTGAGCTCTAAAGAGCCCAAGGAGACCCCCCTTGCTCAGCAGCCTTCTTCTCCCTTAATTTGTGGCTTTCTCCATTGTTGTTGAAGGAGAGAAGCTCAGCAAAAACCAGAGGAACCGAGCAGCACCAGCCCCTCCATCGTCGCACGCCCGGAAGGCCATCGTCAGCCGTTTTCCTCCCCTGTTTTCTCCTCGTTCCAGTTTCTGCTCCAGCCGACCTTTCGCCAATGATCCGAGTAAAAAGTGGACTTCTCGGATGAATCAGCAAACGCTTCACCCACTTCCGTGACGAGGACATCCAGCCCGTTCCGGAGCATCCTGCCTCTCACCGGAAAGATTCTCCGGCCGTCCCGAAATCATGAGAGAAGCTGCCACTCGTCGGACCGTCTGGACTCGCCCGGTTCCGCCTGTTTCGAGTTTTCTTGCTGTTTCGCCCCTTTCCGACCCCTCCTTTGCCCATCCCAACCTCCTACAAGATCCCCAAGACCCCCGGGAGCCATTGGTTGCCAACCACCCGCTCGTCGGAGCTCCGATCGGCGCGTTTTCGCCGTTGAAGTTGCTGGATTCTTCTCTGCAGCCTTCGGCCCGGATCGAAGCGAAGACAGCAAGAAGTTCCAGACTTCGAGGCCCGTTTTCAGTGTCTTCCCGTCCTCCGTTGGTGTCGCCGCTTTGGGGTTTATCAACCGCCTTGGTGTCGTGGTCGCCGTGAACTCACCGGCGTGCAAAACCGGTGAGTTTATCCTCTAATTCTTGCTTAGTGAGTTAATGATGCTTAAGGGGTGTTTAGATTAGTCTAATTAGGTTTAGGTGGTTAGATTAGATTATTTTAATGTAAATTAGATTAGTTGTATGATTAGCTTAATGGATGTTTAATTAGGGCTAATTGTATGATTAAATTAGTGCAATCTTGTTTAAGCCCTAATTAATTGTTTTTAATTAATTAATTATTTCGAATTTATAAATATTATTTTATTAAATTATATTATTATAATATAATATTTAATTATTTAATTTTCGGAATTAAATTTAGTTATTTAATAATTTCGAAAATTTTGCCGGGATGGCCGGTCGTTAGAATTTCGCGCTAATCGCAGCAGTGCGGTCGGTTTGTGTTAATTGTAAGCTTAAATTGAGAAATTGAGTGATTGATGGTTATGGTTAATTATTTCAAGAGTGTGGAATTGAGTGATATTGATGAAGTTGTGGTATTTAACTTGAAAATACCAGGTGTTGGCTTTTAGCACCGTAATCGGTTTGTATGACTAGTTTGAACCGTTGGTTATTATTGGATTGAATATCCAGTTCTATGGTTTATTATTGAATGATCAGCTTTGCCAAGCATTGGTTTATATATATGTATCCGCTTAGGCGAGCAATTATGATATACATATATATTGCGGCAGCTTTTGGTGAGCTATAGTATACTATATATTGAATATTGCGGCAGCTTCTGGTGAGCTATAGTATACTATATGAATATTGCAACAGCTTCTGGTGAGCTATAGTATACTATATGAATATTGCGGCAGCTTCTGGCGAGCTATTATATTATCTATTTGCTACAGCTTTGGAAAGCATATGTCGTATTAACAACTGGTTTGGTAGACAGTATGGAAAGATAGATAATGTGATTGAATTGAATCATTGTGAATGATCAAATGTGATTGAGATTCGAATTGTGCTGACGTGCAGGAAAAGGACTAAGGCGAGGTAAGTCCTCTATTCTCTTTGTGTGGCTAGAGCACCCTGGGGCTTATTTTCTTCCTAATTGAGTTTTAGAGGGTAGGACTCGCTGAGACATAGTCTCATCCCGGTTCGGGGAAAATATTTCAGGTCCCTAGATGATGGTCGTGGAGGACCGAAAGTCCTGGAGTTCGGAAGGTGGAGGCTGAAGAATCGGCGAACGTGTCTGACAAGTTGGTCATAGGATAGTTCCCTAGTTGTTGAGCCTATCTATTTTGTAGACAATCCAGTGTTGTATATAAACCTATGTGTTTATAAGAAAGCTTGTTTGGTTGTGATTAATTGCCTGCTTTTCTATCCCAAGTTAAATGTTGTCAGGGGATTTGTTTCACTTCTGCATGCATAATAAAATTGAATGGGTCGGCAACGTGTCCTGGGAATTCGCATTTGTATCGACCAGAGTGGGATGTGTGCGCGCTCGAGGTTCGGGGCGTGACAACAAAGCCTTATTGAAATTTTACATTCTCAATAGGCTTGTGAAGCCTTTTATGTCAACAAACATGCTGAGCAGAATAGAGGAAAGTTGAGATTGGTAATTAATTACCAGCCTCTTAACATTTTCCTTCAGGATGACAAATTTCCTTTACCCTCCAGAAATTCCCTCTTTGCTAGATTATCCAAGGCCCAAATTTATTCCAAATTCGATCTCGCCAAATTTTGGCAATTGGGCATTCATCCTGAAAACAGGCCTAAGATAGGGTTCTGTATCCCAAACCAACATTTCCGATGGAAAGTTCTTCCTTTTGGCCGAAAAGTTGCACCATCCCTATTCTAAAAGGCCATGTGTCGAATTTTCCAATCAATCGTGTCAAGTGCAGCAGTGTACATTAATGATATCTTGCTCTACAATCCTAATGAGCAGTCACACTGCCAACTTCTTGAGCAATTTGCAGAAATTGTGAAAAAGCATGGAATCATGCTTTCTCAAAGAAAGATGAACATCACTCATACAGAAATTGAATTTCTTGGTATGCACCTTAACAAAGGAACATACTATCCAGGACCACACATTGCTCAAGAATTGTTGAAATTTCCTGAACAAAACTTCACAATAAAGCAAATTCAGCAATTTCTTGGAATAATCAATTATCTCAGAAATTTCGTCCCAGATCTTGCAAAGTCGCTGATTCCATTGCAGACAATGTTGAAGAAAAATCCCTTACCTTAGGGAGAATCTCAGACTAAAGCGGTCTCTGAACTTAAGAAGATTATGCAGTCTCTTCCTCCATTACAAATCCCATCAACTGGAAAGAGAATTCTCCAGACCAACGCTAGTGATGAATACTGGGCCGCCATTCTGTTCGAAGAAATTGATGGTGAAAGACATCTCTGTGCCTACAAAAGTGGTAAGTTTTCCTAGGCTGAAATGCATTATCATTCCACTTTTAAGGAAATCATGAATGTAAAAAATGGGATAAAAAAATTCAAATTCCATCTCATTGGCCATCATTTCCTTGTAGAATTAGATATGACATATTTCCCTCAGATGACCAAATTCAAACAAAAGCAGGTTCCAAATTCTCAGCTACTTAAATGGGTTGAATGGTTTTCAAAATACTCTTGTGAAACCAAGCATATTGCCGGGAAGAAGAATGTGCTTGCTGATTTCTTGTCAAGGCCAAAAGCACCAGCGGAAATCAACATGTACATCATGAGACATGCTTTTAATATGCTTCATCACAATGAAAAGTACAAGATTGAGAAGATAAAAGACTAACCAAGCTGGTGCTACCCTCATGAGATTATTGAACAAATCCAAAATGACAGTCTTATCGAAAATTTGGATAATCTCATGTGGCAATGCCACACATTTAGACTCAATGGAGGTTCTATTATTTATCCTTCTGAACTAAATGCAGACTATCCGTTCATACATCCTTTAATCTGGAAAGAAGATGATTTTCCTAACCAACTTTGATGGTTATTATGGTACTTAACCAATAAGTACTTAATAGCCATTGAGATTCCAACCAGAAGATTCATTACCAACTTCACCAGGATATTTGGACTCGACGGAGGGAAAATTGAAAAAGGAGTGTGACAAAAACCTCTTAGATTTTCTTAACTTGTTTTATCTTCCCACTCATTGGAAACATCTCTTGCAAAAGGAATTGAGAACCACACAACAAAACCCTAAGGTCCATACTATTTTGTTCTTTCGACGACCATGGGCTTTTGTCACAAATAATGGCAACATCATCAACGCTCCTTAGAGTATAGGTACCACATCCTATAAACCTCTACCACACAATTCAGAAACCCGGATTCACAAATTATATCCAAGACCTGTTGGTTGCTGTGAGTACCAGTACTGAGAACTCTAGAGAATCTTGTGCCAGGAAAATAAAACTATTCCAGAAGATTCGTGGAATTATAATGTACCTACTACATGAGATCATTATAGCCTCGCACCAAAAACCAAAGAAATACTCGAGGAATTCAGACAAGCTGTATCATCACAAGAGCATGAAATGGCAGACATCGATAACATTGCACAGTCCTCCTAAGACCCCTTATGCTAAATGGGGAGGTCCTCTTTCCCAAGACCCCTATGATCAAGGACTTTTGTCCTTATCACAAAGCATGGACACATCCTACTATGCTCAAACATCCAATTGGCCTTAGCCAAGCATTCTTGCCGACACTACAGGTCTCTCCCAGAATCAAGCGGAAACATCCTCATCATATCAGCTGAACCAGATTCTCTCACCAAATGACCTTGCAGGACTTGAGCAAAAATATGAAGAAAGTCTTGTGGCAAGTCACAGTTCAGATGACTCAAACTATGACTACAATGCTCGCCATGGATGAGACCACTGACCATTGTTCATATAAGATCACTGTAACAAGTTACTGTTCATTTTTACTGTAGTAGTAGGCTAGGGAAATCAATGTTCAATATCACTGTTCATACCGTGTGAATAATTCCCCACTGGAAATTTCTGAAATTTTTGGAGCCTTTGTTTGTTTCAAGACCCGTGAGCTCGATCCTTGTTTGTGTGTGACCTCTTATTGCCTATAAAAGGCGAGGAGGATGTAATGTGTTCGGTAGAGTCCCTTGAAGTAAAGTGATTGTTTTGTGAAAATTCTCCATGACTTTCTAAACCTCTCTTCTTCTCCAGCCTACTAGGATCCTCTGAGAAATGCAGCTCGGATAATTAGAAATGTTACCATCCTGGTTCTATCTAAGTGTCTCTAGACTCTAAACTAAAGGGCTGAGTGGTTTTCTGCTAAAAGGCTGTCCCTGAAGGGCTTGAATGGGAGTTGTTCGCCCAATGTGGGAAAGCATACCTACAGGAAACTAACTTCGTCCTCCCTGGTTCTAAGTTTAGGTTCAGCCGGACTGCCGGATCCGATGGCCGAATGGTCGGATGGCCGGATCTAGCCCCCAAGCGACCGTTGCCCGACCCCGGCGACCATCACCTGTGGTCGCGCAACCCAAGTGTCGCCTGAGGTCCAGCAACAGTCGATGGGGTCAGGCGACCCTCAGGCGGTGGTCATCGGCGCGTGCAACCCCTTAGTCGGCAGTTGTCGGCATCCGATCGGCTTCTCCACCAAAGAGATGAACAGTGATGAACAGTACCGGAAGTTGCATTTTGAAAATGTAACTTCCCAATGGACCTCTATCCCTCTATTCCCCTAAAGGCCTTTGAAGCCCCTTAAAGATGCAATTGCATCTTCCCAAAGTCCTCAAAAAATCGAACCAAACACCACAGCATTTGGCCAAATCCCTTTAGAGCCCCAAAGAGCATTCCAAATGCTGAACCAAGCAGGGCCTAAGATGAGAGGGAGAGACGTCATTAGGCCAGGCCGGGTTCAGGACAAGGGTTTTAAAATCTAGCCCGCCCATGCATGTGTTCATTTGAAAAACAAAACTAATAACACCCCTAACTTTGGGAAGGCGCATGGGCCACTGACAAGTGTGATTTGATTTAGAGATTGGAGGACAATTAGATTGAAAAATTTGACCGACCTAGAACAAAAATATTCTGAGGATTCTATCTATGTTCCCTTCAGGACGGGGCCAGGGAGGGCAATAGTGTAGACGCTGGGTTGCTGCTCTCTTTTGTTTTTTTGAAAAGCCTCGTATCTTTTGTTTTTTGATAAACTTGATAGAACTCTCTGTATATAAGTAAGCCTGTCATAGGAAAGAAATGAAGCTTGATGGTTGCTCCCAGTTTTATGCTTGTTTTCTTTCTTCTACTGACTTTTTTGCTTCCGTTGATTTATTTTAAGTTTAGAAAAGACGATTTGGGTCGAAAGGAGCTATTACGTGTGCCAGGGGTGGCGAGCATGACACATGTCGTATCTCATAGGGTGTAGATGAAATAGATTTGGTCGAGATTCTTTTTCAGTATATATGTAGCTATATCAAGGGCATATCCCTAAAGGGATATAAGCAAATTGATGTAAATGATTATAAATCACACAATATCTAATAAAGTCCAATTTCTTCTCTCGAACACACCATTGTGCTTTGAAGTTCCTGAAGGCATACATTGCGATTAAATGCCATTAATCTACCTTTAATTCTGAAACAATTTCAAAACAATAATATGACCTTTGAATATGAAACCATTTCAAATCATTAATATGACCTTTGAATCTAAAACCATTTAAGAACTTATTGAGTTTGAAATCATTTTAAAACATTAAACATTGATTCTAAAACCGTTTCAGAACATTAATCTTATGCACAATTGGTGCTGATTGGATATGACATTAACATGATTTTGCTTGTTGACGTTGGTAATCACATTACCAGACATTGTAATGGTAAAAAGATTATTGTTCTACAAATTAGAACCGACAAATATTTCATCATGATAAATGGAACATACATCATCAACAAAAGAAAATTCTTAATTATTTTTACTCAAGCAAAGTATAGAGATGAGGTTTCGAACTGCGTTATCATAATGTAAGTAATTATTTCAAAACCAATACAGGTCCTAAAGGCAAAGGTAAACGAAAAGTCTATATACCTAATGCAACAACTCTTTCTCTATTTGCAAACGTCAAGACTATCTCATTTTGCCCTAGCATCTTGCTTAAATCCAAATTCTACAAAAATATATAATTATGCGAAGCAACAACTAAATCTACCCATAAGCTGGATTCGAAACCAACCTTAAGGATATTTTCAATAAACATAGACACCATACCTTTATAACATTAGTTATTTGGCTTGACCTTCAAAATATATGGATGTATCATAGACTTTTTGGGCTTCTTCCATTTCCTTTTCTTCAAAGTAGTCTTACTCTTTCAAGAAGAAGTCTTAACTATAGCCATTACAACCAACCTTGTATTGTGCATTTCATTCTCATAAAGCACCGGCATACCTTGGAACTGAGCAAGAGTTTTCCCCATCTTATGCATGTGGAAGTTCAGGACAAATCTAGAGAAGGAATGGGGCAATGTTGACACTTGACTAAAAAATCAAGATTAAGATTTCAAATCGTGACAAAGCTTGTTTATTGATCAAAAAGTGTCATTTTTCATTTTTTTTTTATTTTGTCACTTTTAAACAATTTCCCATTCATTTCCATTAGAAAACTCAAAAAGTCGAAACGGTTGGCTTTTAGGTTAACTTTTTGGTCAACCCTTTAACAAAAAAGTCAATCATGGGTCAAAAGTTAGCTTTTTACACAGAAAGATACTAAATGGTCTTAATTTCACTTTAGCAAAGTTAATTTCCAAAAAATTCAAAGATTTCACATAAAAATCAACATTTTAGGAAGAGTCAACTACAAAATTAACTTTTCATCAAACCTTTGATAAAAAAATTAAAAAAAATCAAAAATCCGCAAAACACTTTCTTTTAGTGTCAATTTGACTTTAGCATTGAATCCAAAAATCAATTAAAAATCTTGTTTTCAAAATTTTTTGGTTTTAGGCTCAAAATTGACGAAAAATAAAAATTACTTTCATCCTAATTATAATTAGGTCTAGTTCCTTTCACAACATTTGGTCTAGGGACTATTTCTCATCCACTCATTCCCTCCGTTTTGAGAACGGTAGTGTTGAAATGCAAATAACCATTTTAGCCCTAATTAGGGGGTTCGAACCAATCTTTCATGATTTATCATTGGAAGCTTTCATTTCACTCATTTTCTCTAGATAAGTCCGAATTCGGGGTTCATTTTGAGAAATTCACTTGAGAACTTTTTGATTTGAGGAATTTCACCTTCTTAAATATAGGAAAACCAAACTAATGAGCTTTGATTAAAGAAATTTAAGTTGAACCATTTGAGATTTTTAGCATAAGATTCGTCATGTCAATTCAAGGTCTATTTGGATGTAATATGTATTATCCAAAGCACAATTAGTTGAATAGTTGTATCACAATATTAATTGAATTCAGTTTCAATTAATTTGCGATTTCAATCAAAAATTTTGTGATTGTCCAATTTGGCCTTTCATGTCCACATATGTGTACTAATGGTATAGTGTTGACACCTAATTTTTAGTCGGCGCATCATAAAAAGGTAAAAACCGATACTAGGGTTTCCAATCGCGATAGAGCCTATTTCTTGACCAAAAGATGTCGTTTTTCATTTCTTTCTTTTCCATTGTCACTTTTAAGGAATTTCTCATTCATTTCTAAGAAAAAATTATAAAGTCAAATAGTTGATTTTTGGATTGACTTTTTGATCAACCCTTTGATCAAAAGTGAACCCCAAGTCAAAAATTAATTTTTCACCCAAAAAGATGTCAAATAGTCTTAATTTCACTCTAGCAAAATCAATTTTTTCAAAAATTCAAGGATTTGACTAAAAATCAATATTTTAGGAAAAGTAAACTAAACGATTGATTTTTTGTCAAACTTTTCCGAAAAAATAAAAATAAAAAGTCAGAAATCTTCAAAATTCTTTGTGTTAGTGTCAATTTGACTTTTGTGCCAAAAATTTTAGAAAATTGAATTGAGAATCTTGTTTTCCGAATTTTTTGGTTTCAAGTACTAAATCGTCCAAAAATAAAATTAGTTTTCTTTTAGTCATAATTAGGTATAATTCAGTTTATGACATTTGGTCTAGGGATTATTTCTAATCTGCTCATTCATTTAATTTCGGGATTTCAATTGATTTATAATTTTGAGTAAATAATTGTGAAATTGCTCATCTTAGCCTGTAATGCTCAATTACATCTACCCTTGGTTTAGGTCCATTATTTTTTCATAATAATAATTCAATTAAGTCAGCAGAAAGCCCATAGATCGCATTTGTGGAGTTTAATTAGCTTAATTGGATCAAAATCGGATAGTTTCTTCTTAAATCAGGCAACTTTTCTCTTCAAATGACCAATTACATAAATTTTAAACCCACAATAACTGTCTGGTGATGAATTAACCAAAACCGATCAGATTTGCTTAGGAACTACTCAAGTTTTAGCTGTTAGATTGAATCAACAGCCAAGATTCGCCAATTTGAACCTAGTATAAAAGCCATTTTCCCTCCAATTTTCAAAGAGGGCCTCATTTTATACATATTTTCTCATACTAAATATAGATTTCTCTCTCATCTCTCTCTTCCTACCTCTCTCTTCTCTCTTTAAAACCAAATAAGCTCTTTGCTAGTCTAGACTTATCGGCCTCATACCGGCAGCTCACCATCCACTGCCCAGCCCTCGACAATCTTCCTCTTCTCTTTTTGGAGCCCTTAGTGATCAGAACTCAGCTATGCAATGATCGGAATCATCCCGATCTAGCCAATTCCTACAGTCACTTGAACCGATTTGATTTCGACCGGTTCCTTTTATCACCTAAACCAGTGGTCGACGGTGGCCTTTGCTGGTGCTGTTTACTATTGATCTCCACTCCGGTGAGTCCTCAACCTTGCTCTGGTCGAAGATCAGTTGGCTTGTCGCCGGATCATTTCCAGTGATCATTTTTCCACCGATGGCTTGAAGGCCGGTCCATTCGATTGGACCGATTATGTCCTAAGTGGTTTGGCTGCCCGATCCAATCCCTTGGTAGTCCACAGTAGTTCAATCTGATCCTCAAAGGCTTGATTGTGTTCGAGCAACATCTTTTTCGTCCGATTGCATCAAGAAGTTGGTATTCTCGAACTCGAATTCGATGAAGCGAGATCAACGTATCTAATCGGGGCTAGGATTGAAGATTAGATGCTTATAATATGTTTAGATTTGATGATGATGAATTTTTTTGATGATTTGCAAAAGTTTATTGTAGATTGATTATGAGTTTATGGTTTATTGAACTTGATTTTCGATAATCTGCAATTTCGTACCTCTATAAGTAGCTTATTGTTTTGGCTTGGTTGAGGTCCTAAATGAGTTTTTTTTTTTCTATCCCTTCTAAACTTAGAAAATAGACTTCAAGACCTTCGATTTGATAGATCGTACATCTCAAAAAGAGATTGTTTGACTCTCTAAAAACACCTCGGAAACTGGTCAATTATGGAGTTTTTTAGGTTGATTTGTGATTCTGTTCTTACTCCAATTTTTTATTTTTCCGTTTTCGTGTTGATTTTTGTGATTGGATTTTAGAAAAATTTTCTTCATGATATTTGTTTCAAGTATTCTTTAGTATGTCATATTTTTTTTTTTCTGGATTTTTTCAAAGGTGTTTTGGTCAGTCAAAATTGCTTAAAACTTAATCTAAGTTAATCTACCCTACACTGATTCGAGTTGCATTTTTGTGAAATTGAGCTTGTATATGAGTCCATCTGGCTTCATGATCTTCATAAGACATGAAATACACATCGTGTGTAATGGTTTTATGTGATGGGCTTAAGGCCCGTCCGCCCATGTTGGGCCTGAAAGCCCGGCCCACAAGATTAGGGCCCATGGATGGAGGGATACGATGAAGGGGTACATTTCTATTTTTTGAGGGAACGTATATAAGGGAGGAAAGAGAGAGACGAAGACACATTTTGGCATTTTTCAACGTACGTTCGTCTCTCTTCTCTCCCTCCAAAAGAACATCAAAAGCTTAAGGCGACGTCGTTTTCCCTTCAAGGCTAATCGACGTCATCGGATCGAACGGGATTGGTTTTCTCTTCCTCTTATCAGCATTGGTGTTTAATCTGTGGCTAACAAGGTACGCTCGATTCCGTGGTGTGCTTTAGGATCGGTGATACATGTTTTTCCTGGGCTTGTTTTCCGCATTTGTTTTAGGGGTTTGATTTAGTGTCGAATCCGGTTTTTGAGAATCCGACAATCCCAACGTCGGTATCAGAGCCCTAGTTCATGTTTTCTCGACCCCTTTCATGTTTTTTGATTGATTTTTCACAAAAATAATCGGCCGACACGGATTGGGGTGAAAAATCCCGACACCCAAGCACTGTTCATCCATTTTTTCGAGTTTCTATAAGTCGAAATCGATTTCTGAAGGCATAAGGTGAAAGAGCTCATCAAGGCGAGTTCGTTGATGTGTCGAACGACGCCGGGAGACGCCGGACGCACCCACACGCGCGGCCAAAAGCCGCTGCGCGTGGGCGCCACGCGCCTAAAGCACTGGCTCAGCCAACGCATTCGCCACACACACCAGTCGGCGAACCGACACGTGCGCGCCACTGGCCGACGAACTAGCACGCACCGGTTGGCAAATCAACGTGTGCTGACGTCACCATGACGTCACCCAATGGTCGGTAACCGCTGGGATGACGTCATCGATGACGTCATCGCCGACGACCGTTAGCCGGCTGGTGACCCGACCCGACCGATGAACCGACCCGACCTGAGACGCGACCCGACCCGAGCTCCGACCGGTCGCTCGCACGTGCCAGGTTGGTTCGTCCAACCCGATCCGACCGGCCCATCCGGTCCGATCGGTCTGACCGATCCGACGACCGGCGACCTGACCATTGACCCATTGACCGTTGACCCGTTAACCAGCAACCGTTGATAGTTGACCGTCAAAAAAAAAAGAAAAAGGAATATGTTTCTTTTTCAATCATGCCTATGTGGGTTATAAGTAATCCATTGTTTATTCTGCATTTGTTGCATGAATCATGGAAAATTATGTATTTTCCCTTATGTACATTATGGATTATAAGTAATCCATTTTTAGTTCTGCATTTGTTGCAGGAACTATGATGCGTTATGCACGAATACCTGCAATCCCAAGAACAAACGAGGGAAGTGCAAGACTTAAAAGGCTGATGACAGAGTTAGCTAATTATTAGTGGCATGACGGTGATTTAGTATCACATATGGTCAGGGTCAATCAGATAATACAAGAAATCATCTGGAATGATTATCTTATGTCGGATTTTGAAAATGTGCCAACTTTGATGAACACTCTTCCACCTGAATGGCAAACAGTGTTAGATCGGCTATGGGAGGTCAACGTGGTCCCAGGTTATAGGAGACTAGTGGTAGCTTTTGTAAGAGAGTACTATAGGATTGAATTAACCAAAACTTCAACCCTTAGATTGAGCACCACATGGCGTAGAGTGAATGCGCCTTGGAGGTGACATGAAAGCTCTCCAAAAGTTTTACCATGGTTGGCAAATGTGCCTTTAAATTTTTTAGATATTTTGACTGATAAATTAGAAGGGACATTCCCTATTTATTTCTTTGATTAGTTTGAGATGTTTTTGGGTGTGAATATCTCTTTCTATGTTGATATTTTTCCTCTGAATATATTGCTTAGTGTAATGGATAGTTGTATTATGTGAAAGCATTGTTATTCTATTGGATGTCAAATATTATTTGCTTCTATTATTGTTGACTACTGTGGGTAATTCATAGAAGTTTTTGTAACTTCATAGAATTTATTTTGCATAAGAAAATTATATTAATAATAGTTTTGAGTTAGGATTTTTGGAGGATGATTGGAAACGTAGTGACATTTTGATTCCGAAACTTTACTTGAAATTGTTCATTGATATGATGGGTCTGTGCAAATTGAATGCATAAATGATAGGCATTAATTATTCGTGCATGTATGTCTAATGTGTTCAGATCGATGGTTTCAGCAACTAAGAACGTAATTGCTTATATGAACGGCAACAATTGTGAAATATTGAATATGAAGATTCAATATGTACTGGAAAAACAAGAAGCACTAGAAGCTCTTAACCATGTTATGGAAGATCTTAAGGATGCCTTGCACCGCCTTGAGCTAGCAGAGGACCGCCTAATGGCATTTGAGCCGAAAATGAAAATTTGCAATGTTGGTTCTAGCTCAGAAAGGGCTTTGAGCTCTAAGCGCAAGCGTATTGATTCGTTCAATATGTGGGAATGCAAAGGATCAAGCCCTTATTGCAAGAAATCAAGAGTTAACCAACATAAAAGAGGAATACATCCTCAAGTGAAGAAAATGTCAAGGGTGAGGTGTTATAATTGTGACAAGAAAGGTCACTATGCTTGCAACTGTTGTAAGTCGAAAAAGGTAAACACCTCTTGTACATTTGAGAACTTTGCTTATGTGTCAAGTTCTGCATTATTAGCTTAATCCAATCCTTTGTGAACTGTAGATTCAGAAGCGACAGATCATGTAGCGAAGGGTAGAGAATCCTTCGTAGAATTCCGACGAGTACCAACCGGAACTAAGTGGGTCCATGTGGGAAACAACTCCAGAGCTGAAGTAAAGGAATTGGGACCTGCCAACTGAACATGCGTGGTGGACGCACCTTGTTCCTACACGATGTTCTATATGCTCCGGAGATTCGTCGAAATTTAGTGTCTATTTTGGTGTTGGTTAAACTTAGTTTTAGTGTGAACTTCCGTAATAGCTGCGTAGATTTATATTTGGATACAAACTACTATGGTTGTGGTCTTTTTCTGAATGGTTTTATGGTACTAAATATTGACTGTGGTAATGTCAATATTTGTTATTTCCTTGTTTCATGTCTTCTACTTCATATGATAATGATGTGATTATGTGGCATGCTAGACTTGGTCATATTGACCAATAACGTATGAATAGACTAGCCAAAGAGGGCTTGTTGGGCAACATTGAAAAAGTCGATTTGCCCATATGTTAGCATTGCCTAGAAGGGAAAACGACAATGAAACCATTTGGAAAGGGTAAAAGAGCTGAATTTCATCTGCATTTAATCCATTCTGACGTCTGTGGTTCAATGAATGTGAGAGGAAGGCATAAAGTTGTTTATTTCATCACTTTAATAGATGATTATACTCTATTCAAATATGTCTATTTGATTTCTCATAAATCTGAAGCATTATGTTGTTTCAAAAGGTTTATGAACTTGGTAGAAAATCAATTAGACAAGAAAATGAAAGTATTAAGATCCGATCGAGGTCGAGAATATTTATCTGATGAGTTCAGAAAATTATGTGATGAAAAAGGAATAGAAAAACAGTTGTCTATTCCATACACTCCTCAACAAAATGGTGTTGCAGAGAAAAGAAACAGAACCCTACTGGAAATGGTTAGGTCCATGATGGCGTATGCTAACTTACCTATTACTTTTTGGAGTGATGAGTTGTTAACTGCTGCCTATATACTTAACCGGGTGCCTTCCAAATCAGTTATTTCCACTTCATATGAGTTATGGACAGGTAGAAAACTGGATTGAAGTTTTCTTAAGCCATGGGGGTTGTGCTGTCTATACTCATGAGCCCTCTCACAAGTTTGGGAAATTTGGTCCTAAAGAAAATAAGAGTATTTTCATGAGATACTCCGAACACTCGAAAGGGTATGTGTTCATAGGTGAGCAGGAAAGTGGGAGTATAACTGTTTGAATCACGGGATGTCACATTCTTAGAGGATAAATTTCCTAAGAAGAGCGAAATAGGTGAAGATTATTCCTTATTTGAAACCTTGGATCAAGATAATGAACTTAATGGAATTCGTCCAAGTGGGAGTAACATGAGAAGTGATGAATCTAATTCAACTCACTCTTAATTACAACCACATGATGAGATGATAACGTCATTATCTAATCCGAGTGGGAGCATAATGGGAAATGATGTGCAAAGTGTACAATCTCCAATAAGGCAAACAAGTCGCCAAAGTATTCCCCATCAACATTTTGACATTGAAGGGGAAACTTTTATGGTTGCTCCACAAGATGAGAATGAGCCAAGAAATATTAATGGGGCTTTGAATTGCCCTAATAAGGAAAAATGGATTCATGCAATGGAAGAGGAAATGGAGTCAATAAAGTCAAACCAAGTTTGGGAACTAATTGATCTTCCAAAAGAACGCAAAGCTATTGGGAACAAGTGGGTTCTTAAAATAAAGCGAAAGGCTGATGGCTCGATAGAAAGGCATAAGGCTCGCCTTGTGGCGAAGAAGTATAATCAACAGAAAGGAATTAATTATGAAGAAACATTTTCTCCTGTAGTGAGATTTACCTCGATTCGTATTATTCTGGCAATAGTGGCTAGTATGGATCTTGAGTTACATCAGATGGATGTAAAGACTGCTTTCCTCAATGAAGAATTAGAAGAAGAAATATATATAAAACAACCTGCTGGTTTCATAGTGAAAGGCCAAGAAAAAAATGTATGTCGACTTTTTGAGATCGATATATGGCCTCAAGCAGTCATCGAGACAATTGTATATATGTTTTCATAATACCAGAATGGCATATGATTTTACAATGATTGATGATGATCATTATATATATATATATATATATATATATATATATATATCAAAAGATCCAAGGATCAATTTGTGATCATATTATTATATGTTGATGATATACTAATTGTCGGAAGCAATATGGAGTTTGTTAATACTATCAAAAGTTGGTTGTCTTTCAACTTTGAGATGAAGGATATGAGTGAGGCTGCATACATTCTTGGAGTTAAGATTTCAAGAGATCGTTCGAAGAGATCGTTATCTCTTTCGCAAGAAATATATATAAATAAGGTTCTTAAACGAGTTCGTATGCAACATTGTAAACCCATAGACACTCCTATTGCAAAAGATGAAGGATTGAGCCATAGACTGTGTCCAAGGACTCCACAAGAGAAGGAACAAATGAAACATGTTCCTTATGCTAGTGCCGTTGGAAGCTTGATGTATGCTATGATATGTACAAGACCTGACATATGTTTTACAGTTGAAATGGTGAGTAGATACCAATCAAATCCAGGTCCAGCACATTGGAAGGCCGTTAAAAGAATACTGAGATATCTAAAGGGAACTGCTGATTATACGTTGAGTTATTAAGGAAAGGATCTGCGACTCTAAGGCTATTCTAATGCTAATTGGAGAGGAGATTTAGATGAAAGGAAATCTATCTCTGGATTTGTTTTCTTACTAAATAATGGTGTCATATGTTTGAGTAGTAAGAAACAAAAGTGTATAGCCTTGTCCACGATGGAAACTGAGTTCGTGGCATTATCAGCAGCAATATAAGAAAATGTTTGGCTTAAGAAATTATTGGATCATTTAGGTGTTATTGGAAGTGCTGCAAATTCATTGTTGGTTAACTGTGATAGCCAAGCAGCAAAAGTGTACACCAAAGATCCAAAATATCATGGTAAGACCAAACCTATAGGTACCAGGTATAACTTTTGTCAAGGATATGATTGCACGAAAAGATGTGAACTGAGAGTACATATCTACGCATAGAATGGTAGCAGATCCTATGACAAAGCCAATACCTAGAGATGTGTTTTGTGGTCATGTGAAATCTCTAGGATTGCTTAGAGTCTTATGTACTAGATTGTAATTTCCCTAAAGTATTCACATTTAATGAATTTGTGTTTTCATCATTAATGCCTATGAATCTTTGTTTGATCTTTATGCATCTTAATGCTCAGTGCATTACTTTGAGTTGAGAAAGTATGTCGGACCGATATAAGATTGGCCCACTCACACGGGTAATTGCCTTTATTTACTGTGTGATAAATAGAGATGAGACTGTTTTTAAGCTTATTATCTAGGTGATAATCGAGAGCTCAAGCTTAAAACACGTATATCGCCTTAACTGAGTGTTAAGATAAGGACATAATACTTACTATGTCCGAAAGTAAAATACCCCACATATTTTACTTTATCTGTCTATGATGTCAGATGTGAGTTCTGATGAATTTTGTGAATGAGTAGATACGTGAACTTAAGTTAGACATTGGGTATGTCTGAACTATCATCTGTACGGTATTGAAGGTGTAGACATACGCTTCATGGGAAATGAGTTAATACCATAATACGTATTTCATACTACGTATGCATGAGACGACCAATAAGAGTAGCAAAAAGTTTGATCTCAACTTTTATGTCGTGTGAAACTCTCGAGGAAAAGAGTTCCTCAATTTTTAGTCCCCTCATGACTCTTACTTATTCTCAAGATTTCTATTTAGTGTTTGCTATCTTAGGATGTTGCCAATGGTCATAAGTTGATTCGATCTAATGGGACATTTCTAGAAAAGTAAGCTGAATTGAAATTAAGAGTTTGAAGGAAAGAGGAAGATCGATTTTGGAGAATCACATTATAGTTTTGTATTCACTAGTTTACCAATTATGACTGTCTTTGAATAATCATAATTGTGAATACAATATATATATATATATATATATATATATATCATTGTTTAAAAGAGATCAAGAGAGATATAAATGTGATCGATCGATCTAAGGTACTGTATACTAAATCTACTCAGAATGTGATGCCCATTATGAGCTGCTATATATTCCTAACAGATGCATAGCAACGAGCTCTCAAGGTATGCTGGTCGCACGGATTATTCACCGGTATGAATGTTGAAGAGAGGTAAAGAGAATCCTATTCGACCCACCATGTGCGAGTGGGAGATGATGGTTTTATGTGATGGGCTTAAGGCCCGGCCCACAAGATTAGAGCCCATGGATGGAGGGATACGATGAAGGGGTACGTTTCTACTTTTTGAGGGAACGTATATAAGGGAGGAAAGAGAGAGACGAAGACACATTTTGGCATTTTTCAACGTACGTTCATCTCTCCTCTCTCCCTCCAAAAGAAAATCAAAAGCTTAAGGCAACGCCATCTTCCCTTCAAGGCCAATCGACGTCATCGGATCGAACGGGATCGGTTTTCTCTGCCTCTTATCGGCATTGGTGTTTAATCTGTGGTTAACAAGATACGCTTGATTCCATGATGTGCTTTAGGATCGGTGATACATGTTTTTCCCGGGCTTGTCTTCCACATTTGTTTTAGGGGTTCGATTTAGTGTCGAATCCAGTTTTTGGGAATCTGACAATCCCAATAGTGTGGATTCTAATGATGTATGATCACATGATTTGATCATTGTTTGGCAGGCTAATTGCATGCTCAATTAGGTTTCGATGTCTTAAAAAAAAAATATTCGTCATTTCATATTCCTCATATAAAATTTTTCTTTAGATTTTTCAAACGTTATTAGATAATCAAAATTAAGCATGTTCTGCGATGTTAAGGCTAGATCATAAACTTATCATGAAGTCACTAAAACACACTTGTTTGGGTCACTAAATCTTGCAGAAGTGTGCATTACTAGCTTCACATTCATATATGGTATGTCATAATTGAACATCATTTGATATGTGAACATCATGCCTCAATTAGACTAGTTACAATTGAAAATTGTCAAGTACGTCATTTTAGTTTTAAGTCATTTTGCGATGCCGATAACTTGTATGTCTCTTTTGCATCTTGCATTTGGGGTTAGATGTTTTATCCAAATCATTGTTGCATCCAATTCTTTGTCGTATACGAATTTCATCACATTCATGCATTGTTCAAATGATCTTTTGAACTTTTAAACATAAACCATGTTCTGTTTTTGTAAGTGGCTGAGATGCACACTTTTACAAACATCAATCTTCAAACATCGAATTGACTCCAATTGAACTCAAGCCCTTCTAGGAAGTCATGAGACTCATTTAGATCTTTAAAATGCCATTGATTTTGTGCAGTTTGCTTACCATTTGGTGTGGCATCCGGGAATTTCAACCCGAAATATTGATTTTGAGGGAAACGATATTTGTCTTTGAATGGCCATAGGGACAATTACATCATCGGCCACGATATTTTATCTCTTGGACCGAACCCCTTATTTAAAATAATGTCGTCCTTGTCTCGAGCAAGTCATCATGGAGTGGTCCACAAGAAGGTGGGATCAATTAAAGCAATTAGGACCTTTTTTTGTGTGCACAGGCATTAGAAAAGTCCTTTTGCAATGGATGGTCTTGACTTCCACATCCAACAGCTCGATTTGTCGAATATGCAGGTCCCAATGCTGAACTCTCCATCGAGTGTGAACTTATATTCATACGAGTCTATCGAGCAATTTCGAATTCATGGATTTACAATAATGTCGTCCTTGTATGTAATAAAGCTATGTTACCATGAACCGATGAATGAAAACAAGGTATAAGAGACACAAGACAAATGTGGATGCTAAAAGGCCCAAAAGTTGAAAAAAGAAAGAAAAAAAAAGGTAAATAATCAAAATAAAGCTCTCGATGCTTACTTGAGACCATATATGTGATATAAGCCATTGTGGTTCGCATAAATGTTCGATCATCATCGTGTCCATCCAGCTTTAATGTCTCTCCATGCTATATATTCATATTGGTCCAATTCCAAACAGTTTTGAGTCTTTGAGAAAAGAAAATTTGTCTAACCAAATATCACAACAAAGGTCACCATTATAGATTTGAAACTCCTTATTTTAGCTCTTGCTATTTCTGTTTCGCTTGTTTTCTTTCCGTCGATATCTATTTGACAAGGTTACGCGAGACGCTACTTACAAGGGAGACCAAGGAAAATGGAGTAGATGGTTAAGTCCTCCATTGACGTCAAAGTCTATCCACATTGGCAATTCGTCCAGTCTTGTCCTATGCCATTTTTCATCGCGCGGAGAAATCTTCTCCAAAATCCCTAATGCTTCAAGTGGAATGTAAACTATTGCGTCACTTTCTCTTTCATCCCATCTTCCGTACTGCTAATAGCATGTTAAGATAGATTCTCAACTATATTTTCACATTGGTCCGTTTCCAAACTTTCCAAACAGGTCAAGTTTTTGAGAGAAGATAACTTGTCTAAACCGATACCGCATGTCATGTTTTACACGTAACACGCTACTTCCATGCGCACCGATGAAAATGGAGTAGATGGTTAAGTCCTCCATTGACGTCAAAGTCTATCCACATTGGCAATTCGTCCAGTCTTCTCCTTTGCCGTGTTTCACCGTGTGGAAAAATCTTCTCCAAATTCGCTATCGCTTCAAGTGGAATGTGTCCACATACAAGAATTCTGGTGTTCAGATTTTGATCCGATTGGCCGTCCGATGCCTAAGTAACGGGAGAGGAGAGTGTATGGCGGGAAGTACTATGTGAGGAAGGAGAAGCTTTCCTAAGTTACTTTCATAGTATTTTAAAGTGTGAATTATTTTAATTATTAAATGTTCATCTACGTGTGGTAGTCTAATTATTAACGGGGCTGCATGTCATGACAAGTAGCTAGCTCATGACATGTCATGTCAAACCGCCTTTACTGGCCAATAAGCTCTTGACCTTAGTGGTTCCAGTATCGTCTCTTTCAATGGAATAGCTTTACATGGTGTGCATCCTTTCGTCGGATTAACCCGACTCTACTTATCATCTCCATATTGTCTCGCCTTAGCCATATTTGTCGGGAAGCACACATGATCAATAGTCCAAACGAGCTTGGTATACCATGCAATGCATCTAGAAGAGAATGAAGTCAAGTCATTATGGAATGTTCCATGAGATGGTGGAATCAATTAAAGAAATACGACTTTCCTTGTGCCTGCAGGTGCAAGGAAAGGAAAGTCCTTTAGTAATGAAACTCTCGACTTCCATGTCCAACGACTCAATTTGCAGAATACCCAAGTCCGAAAACTGAACTTTCTATCCAATGTGAACTTAAATTCATACAAATCTATCGAGCAATTTTGAATTAATAGATTTACAATAATGTTGTCCTTGTATCGAGCAAGTCACTATGGAATGGTCCACAAGAACGTGGGATCAATTAAAGCAACTAGGACTTTTCTTGTGTGTGCAGGCGTAAGAAAAGTCCTTTAGCAATGGATGCTCTTGACTTCCACATCCAACAGCTCGATTTGTTGAAGATGCGGGTCCCAATGCTGAACTCTCCATCGAGTGTGAGCTTATATTCATCCTAATCTATTGAGCAATTTCGAATTCATAGATTTACAATAATGCCGTCCTTGTATGTAATAAAGCTACATTATCGTGAATCGATGAATGAAAACAAGGGATAAGAGACGCAAGACAAATGTGGATGCTAAAAGGCCAAAAAGTCGAGAAAAGAAAGAAAAAAGAAAAAAGGTAAACTAATCAAAACAAAGCCCTCGATGCTTACTTGAGATTATGTATGTGATAGAAGCCATTGCAGTTCACATAAATGTTCGATCATCATCGTGTCCATCCGGCTTGAATGTTTCTCCATGCTACCTATTCATATCGGTACGATTCCAAGCAGTCTTGTGTCTCTGAGAAAATATAATTTGTCTAACCCGATATCCCAACAAAGGTCACCATTATAGATTTGAAACTCCTTATTTTAGCTCTTTCTATTTCTATTTCGCTTGTTTTCTTTCCGTCGATGTCTATTTGACACGGTTACGTAACCCGCTACTCACGTGAGAGACCAAGGAAAATGGAGTAGACGGTTAATTCCTCCATTGACGTCGTCGGTCCATACTTGGAAATTTGTCCAGTCTTCTTCAATACCGCGTTTCCTTTCTTTTGGTCCGAAATGCGGTCTCAGTGCGTCGAGGATTCTCCTCCAAAATCACCATTACTTCTGGTGGGATGTGGTCTTTTTTGTCACTTTCTCTTACATCACATCTTTCATTGCCGACAGAAATTTTCTTGACCATGTTAAATACATTTTTCAACCAAAAACATGAAATGGTGATCATCTTATGATCAGGTAAGATTTACCCAATTGAGCCTATAACACACCACGCCAAAATATATTTTTCTTGATGATGTCTGATAACGATCTCTACATGAAAACAAAGAGAAAATATAGCTCAAAACACTCATTAGTATTTCTGGAAAAGAAAAAGAAAACCAAAAATAAGACTTCGTAGTGCATTTGTTGAATTCATGCTTTTTTGGCAACGGATTCATTATTTATTAAAGCAGGTTGGGATTATATTTCTGCAGTATTAAGTTATCACTTTGTGGACTTACATCCCAATCCTTACTCTACCAAAGACTTATAAGTCTTTGCAAATAAAGGGCCATACATATTAAATATACGATGTGCATTGCGCATGTTACCGAAAAATATAAAGGAAATAGCGACAGCAAAAAAGAGAATTCATAAAGTAATTGCATAATATTGATAATTTAGGGAAAGATGTGTATTACCTCTCAAATTTCAAGAGAGTTTTGTGTCATATCTCCCAGAAAAGAAATTTTATATTTTCTCTCATTCACTGAGAAGCAGCCATCATTGACCTGTTTGTTGACTTGAGGGTGTCGATTCTTTTATAAATACATGGGTTATAGTTAGTCCCTTATAACACATGCGCACCTAGAAACGAAGAAAAGCCCACCCCAAAAAACCTCAAACCTCTCATGGCCTCGTCTCAGAAACAACTCTCAATGTTGTTCCTCGCTTACCTTCTTCTCATATTCCCGCAACAAATGTCTTGTCTTGCTTCATCTCGAAGCTCTTCTCTAGTTGCCCTTACTGATGCTAGTAACCATACGGTAAATGAGGAAGTGGAGGCACTCCTAACATGGAAGTCTAAGTTAGACAGCGGGAGTCGCTATAATTTGTCTTCATGGAATGGAAGCAGCCCTTGCTCATGGCGCGGAATCGATTGTGATCCTCTGGGGAGCGTTGTGAGCTTCAACCTTTCATCTTCTGCCATACGTGGTACGCTTCACTCTCTCAATTTCTCCCATTTGCCCAACTTGGTCACTCTTAGCCTTCCCTACAATAAGCTCTTCGGGAACATCCCTATGAGCATTGGCCATCTTTCCAAGCTTATTCGTCTGGAGTTAATTGGAAATAACCTTTCGGGAAACATTCCAATTGAACTTGGGTCTTTGCGATCTTTACAATATCTCGATCTTGCTAGTAATAATTTGACTGGCCCAATTCCCATTGAGATACTTGGCTTGAGCAACTTGACAGTACTAAGCCTTGCATTTAATAAGCTTTATGGTTCCATTCCTAAAGAAATAGGAATGCCACCTTTACAATATATCAATCTTAGTCGTAATGATTTGACTGGCCCAATTCCCGTTGAGATACTTGGCTTGAGCAACTTGACATTTCTAAGCCTTGCATATAATAAGCTCTTCGGGAACATCCCTCTGAGCATTGGCCATCTTTCCAAGCTTATTCATCTGGATTTAAGTCACCATAACCTTTCGGGAAACATTCCAATTGAACTTGGGTCATTGCGATCTTTACAATATCTCGATCTTTCTTGGAACAGCATCGCTGGTCCTATTCCTTCTTCCATCGGAAACATGAGTAGCTTGGGGGAGTTATGGCTTGGTGGTAATCAACTTGTTGGATCCATTCCAAAGGAAATAAGAAGGTTGGGGTCTCTCCATATACTTGACTTATCTTCCAATTATCTCAAAGGATCCATTCCAATTGAACTTGGGTCATTGCTGTGACATCAAGATTCTTCGACCCTGTCTTCTACTGAATAAATCGGGCATTTCGTTGACGCGTCTATAGGGTTATTCTCAGAGCCGATCACTCTCGAGATAACTAGACTATCTGGGGAAATTATTAAGGAATTTTAAGGCAATAGACTTGAGAACTCGATCAGGAATCGGCTCATTGACCGTGTCCATCTTTAGAGGTCATTACGGCACAGTTAAAAATCGATTTGAAATCAGAGATAGACTGGATCGATAGAGATATGTGATTAATCGTGGGTGACACCACTGAATTAGAAAATTCTCGTCGGCCGACACTAGACTGATTTTCTTATTGTTTTGGTACCCTGTGTCCGTGATTGAATTATTGAGATTTTCACGACAATCAAGAGTCGCCAATGAGTCGAGTGGGTTCATAGTGGCTCGAAGAAAATCGACCACGGGTCATTTGCCTTAAAAAGTTCTGAAAACTACCCGATAGAGGTCACGCTAAAAACGCGCCGAATGAAAATTAACCGCCAATTCGAGTCCGATTTCAGAAATTGAAGTTCTGGCCATGTCACAATAAATTTTAGGAGCATCGACTCAGTCTCAGAAGATTTTTCTGACAACTGACACTTTTTGGGAAAAAGTCGTCGCCGGGTTGTTTTAATGCGGAAAATGCCGGAGATGGTTTTCAGTCGCAAAATTGAGATGCAAGATGGGTTATTGGAGGAGGAAAAATAGCAAGTGAAGCATTGATACATCGATTGAAATTATGGTGGCCCCAATTGAGAATGAATCAAGAGAGGATTGAAGGGCAATTGAAGCCTTGGCTAAGAAATTCGTAATCCCCCTTAAGCCTAGCAAAATGAACCTATTGAGAATTTGAAAGTGATGTATGTGTGTGTGATTGTGAGCCAAGGATAATGCTTGGCCAAGAATGAGTCTAAAAGGATAGACTTGTGGAAAATATCAAGCCTAAGGGCCCCATCACTCACCTCTCTCTTATCTCCTCTTACTTGCTGCCGTCGAAGACTTCTCATCTTTCTCCATTTCACACGCCCGCGACTACAGAGAAGCCAGCGGAAGCAGGAAAACCAGCAACGCCGGGACGCCGCACGCCTTCTCCACCGAGCAGCTTGGTTTTGCTGCCACTTGGCTGCATCCTCTCTTGTTTCGGTCAACACAAACGAGTTGAAGACCGAAGTGAAGCCGCACGAGTCCACCGAAATTGTTTCTTGGTTGAAGCAAAGCAGCCGTGTTGACTCCATCGACGAGGAATTCTTCAAAGCTGCAGCTGTCCGCTTCGTCTCTCGGCCACGAGCGCATGCCCGCACCTCTCTCTACCGAAACTTGACTTGCCACGTTTCTTCCCACCTTTCACCCATCGCCGCACCGAGAGTTGAAGCCACAAGACCGAAGTCGCACGGTCCAAGCCAACCGCCCACGAAGCAAATTGAAGACTCCTCCACCGTTTCGGCCAGCCTCCCCACGCGTCGCCTCCTTCCAATTTGTTGAGTCCACCGAACAAATCCACTACGCACCCTCCAACGAAGACCGAAGCGCGCACGCAAAATTCTCTTCGTGGAGCAAACCCAGCCCAAGCTTGCAGTCTTCGGACCATCTCCTTCGCGATAAATTGGGCCCAAGCAATCCATCTCCTCCAGCAGCTCAACCCGAGATGAAGCCTCGCAAGCCCAGCCCGGTAAGCTAGTCCAAGATTCTCGTTCGGCCCAAAGCCCAAGTGAACGGCTTCTTTGGGCCAAACAAATCTCATGAGCCCATCGGTTCGGCAATTTTTTTCAGCCCGGTTCAAAGAAAGCCCGTTTGGTTCATCCACTTTGAGCAGACCCAAGCCCAAGAGCAAGCCCATTTCAGAGCAAGAACAAATCTCAATTGGGCTGAGATTTGTTGGGCCAAGTCCAAGGCCCGGTCCAAGTCCGCCGGTGTTGTCGAAAGTTCGATTTCGGCCGCCGTCGCGTCGCCGTCGCGGTGATTCGGTCTCCGCTTTTGTCAAGTGAGTTTTACTCACTAAAGCTTTATTAGTTTGCTAATTATGCTTAGGGTTGATTAGATTTAATTAAATGCACTTAGGTGGTTAGATTAGGTTAGAACAATTAAATTAGTGACTTAGTGATACATGTTAGGTGGTTAGACCTAGTTATTAGCAAGTAGAAAGGTTCGGTTATTTATTGAATGCATCTCGGGATTTTTCCCGACCCGTTTCGGTTCCAATCAGGCATTACGAGCCTAAATTGGATTTTTAATATTTATTTATTTATTTTTCGAAATTAATTATTTAATTATTTATTTTTCCGGAAATTCAACCGGGATGGCCGGTGACCGGAATTTCGTGCTGATTATCGTGGTGCAGTTTGTTTATTTATTTGAGCTTTATTCGGTGCTAAAGTAATTTATGAGTGAATTTAAGATTTATTCCTAAATTGAATCTTGAGAGGGTCGGGTGGGACCATAAAGCCACTAGTTCTTGAGAGGGTCGGGTGGGACCGTAAAGCCACTAGTTCTTGAGAGGGTCGGGTGGGACCGTAAAGCCACTAGTTCTTGAGAGGGTCGGGTGGGACCGTAAAGCCACTAAATCTAAGGAATTGCTTGAAGTAGGATGAACGACCTAGAAAGGGTCCGACTGATATGAAATCGACTAGGTCGATTCGATCGATGCTTCGATCGATGATGTGATTGTTTGAATGCCTATTGAACTGTACTAATATGCAGATGGAATCTGAGGCCAAGGTAAGTCCTCCAACTCGTGCCGTGTTTAGGCAGCCTATAGTGTATTGGCTTTCTAATCGAGTCTTAGGGGGTAGGACTCGCTGAGACGTGGTCTCATTGGTTATTGAATAACCATTTCAGGACCCTGAGAAGAAGCTGAGGGTGATGAACCTGAAGGGAGGAAAGACTTTTGAAGAAGAAGAGGATCCAGAGAGGGATCTTGAATATAACCCGGATGTGGATTGAGATCCCATCCCTTTTGTAAACCCTGTCTTAGCGTAGATAGGTGTGAGACAAGTATGTTGTGAATAGTATTGTAAATATACTATGAGTTGCGCTGTTAATGAAAGTGTGGTTGTGAATTTCAATATGAAAAATATGGCCTGCTTTCCTATCCCTTTGTTTTATTGTCTGGGGATTTATAACTGCTTCCGCATGTGCTTAATAAAAAGAAAGGGTCGGCGATACATAGTTCTGGGATATCGCATTCTAAAATCGACCAAGTAGAAGGATGTGCGCGCGTCCGAGGATCGGGGCGTGACATCCCATTTTTGTGGTATCAGAGCTAAGTTCAAGATTGGAGTGATAAGGAGTGTTGACCATGAGATAGTTTGTAGGAAAGGCCTTTAAATTAATGCCGGTGCATGTTTGTGTTAGCTGAATGCTAGAATTGTTTGTTGTGTGTGGATCGCTCACCTTTTAATCCGATGTGGATTTGGAAGACGGGTTTCAGTATAAAGACTGAACCATGAGCGAGCAGAAGCTGAGAACTCCTAGTAAGAGGACAATGTCCTCTGTGATTCGGGATAAAGCACCGACAAAGGTCGGTACCCGAGGTGGTTGTGGCAGAGTGTTGGCTCTGGCCAGCTCGAGTGTAAGAGTACTACCGCAGGTTGGTACTAGTGTAGCAGCGTCAAATGATCCTAAGTTCGATAGGATCGTTCTGATGCCAGTGTTCCTTGGGAACTGGATGAGCTAGCAAGCTCAGGATCAAGCCGCTGTTGTCACTTCACCTGCTGAGATCTAGAGTGGAGATGTGATCCGGGAGCGAGTCATTGCATTCGAGTCGAGGTATAGATCCAGTTCAGACAGAAATGGAAATTGGTCAGAGAAAAGACCGAGGTCGAGAGAAAAGTATTCTATTCCACTCACGAGGAAGGGTGGGATAGTCAAATCAACACTGGGTCTAATAGATCAGGTTGTTCCAGAAGTGATAATGGAGATCGGTCTTATGTCCTTCCTATGATGTGAAATTGTTTGGAGTATAGCTAGTAGTGATATCTGGTTGGGAGTGGTCCTAGCAGACTGATGGGGCAACCAGAAAGAATGTGTGCTGTCACTTGGCAGGAGATAGAAGACTCACCTGATAAGTGTTGAAATTGTGGAAGGAAGTATGGATAAATGCAATGTCTGAGTATGACTAGAACCTGTTGTGATGATGCTCAGCATGGCCATCGGGTAAAGGACTGTCAATGGAAGTCTAAGGTAGCATAGACATTGTTACTGCGGACAGAACGCCACTAGGATGGCGAAAGAAATTGGAGTAGAGTTGACCTTGCACCGATCAGAGAAAGAATGTGTTGGAAGTGATTTTATCAAAGCAGCGTAGCAGAGCTTTGTGCTAAGTTGGTAGAACTTAAATTGTTGAAGTAAAAGTGAGAGAGGGGAATCACTAGCAATAGTTGTGCTTGACTAGTTGCTGAGGTGTGAATTTGATGCCACATGAATAGTGTGGGCTTATGATGCATCTTGTGATAATGAATCATGGTCATGGAGTAATCCAGTTTAATCCATTAGCATGTGAAAGTATCGAGGTTATTGGGAATCGAGGAGGACCCACGGTTTCCTTAATCTCGTCACCAGAGGCAACTCGTCTGTTAGACGAGGGTTGTCAAGGTTACCTGGCAACTGTCGTGGATACGACAGTTGAGGAGCTGAAAGTGAAAGACATTCCAGTAGTTCAAGAATTTCCAGATGTCTTTCCAAAGGAATTGTCAGGCCTACCGCCAGAAAGAGAGATTGAATTTATGATTGAACTAGCACCGGGGACAGAGCCAATCTCAAAGGCACCGTACAGAATGGCATTGACAGAATTGAAAGAATTGAAAGTACAGATGCAGGAATTATTAGACAAAGGATTTATTCGTCCTAGCGCATCACCTTGGGGAGCGCCAGTTTTGTTTGTAAAGAAGAAAGATGGTTCATTGCGTTTGTGCATCGATTATAGACAACTCAACCAAGTAACCATTAAGAATAAATATCCCCTCCCAAGGATTGATGATCTATTTGATCAATTGCAAGGAGCGTCAATATTCTCGAAGATTAATTTGAGGACGAGATATCATCAGCTGAGAATTAAGAAAGAGGATATTCCTAAGTCAGCATTTCGTACTCGGTATGGTCACTATGAGTTTCCAGTGATGCCATTCGGGTTGACGAATGCTCCAGCTGCCTTCATGGATATGATGAACCGAATATTCAAGGAATATCTAGATCAGTTCGTGATCGTGTTCATTGATGATATCTTGATCTATTCGAGAAGTGACGAAGAGCATGAGAATCATCTGAGATTAGTGCTCCAGACTTTAAGGACGCATCAATTGTATGCTAAGTTTAGCAAATGTGAGTTTTGGTTGACTCGTGTTGCGTTCTTAGGTCATGTGATTTCCGGAGAAGGAATCTCCGTCGACCCGAGCAAGATAGAAGCCGTGATCAATTGGCAGAGACCGACATCAGTGACAGAAATCAGAAGTTTTCTGGGATTGGCAGGTTATTACAGACGATTTGTAGAAGGTTTCTCAGCGTTAGCATCGCCTCTAACTAAGCTCACGAAGAAAAACGAGAGGTTCATATGGACAGACAAGTGCGAGCGTAGTTTTCAAGAGTTGAAGGAAAAGCTGACTACTGCACCTATGCTGACAATTCCATCGGGTCCTGGAGGATTCGAAATCTAAAGTGATGCATCATTTAGAGGGTTGGGTTGCGTGTTGATGCAACATGGTAGGGTTGTTGCGTACGCCTCTCGTCAGTTGAGACCTCATGAATTGAACTATCCAACGCATGACTTAGAGCTCGCAGCCATTATAATTGCCCTGAAGATTTGGAGACATTACTTGTGCGGGGAAAAGTTTCAGATCTTCACGGACCATCAGAGTCTCAAGTATCTATTCTCTCAGAAGGAGTTGAACATGAGACAGCGCCGATGGATGGAATTATTGAAAGACTACGACTGTGACATTCTGTATCACCCAGGAAAGGCGAGCAAGGTCGCCGATGCACTGAGTCGAAAGTCTTTAGTGGCTCATATACTGATTAAGGAGTGGAATTTAATCGAGAAAGCTCGGGATTCGGTATTCAAGTTTGAGGTAGGCCACCTCTCGAGTTTTATGGCCGCCCTCAGAATTGAACCGGATGTCCAGGTCAGAATTAAACAACTCCAACCGACAGACCCAGATGTGCAGAGAATTCTTCAGGAGGACGCAGAGAAAAGAGAGGTTGATTTTCAGATTGCTGATGACGGGACACTAAGATTCCAAGGACGATTGGTTGTACCTGATGATTTAAAGCTTAGAGAAGAAATTTTATCTGAAGCACATCGTAGTAGTTACAGCATTCATCCTGGAAGCACTAAGATGTATCAGAATCTGCGTCAATACTATTGGTGGTCAAGTATGAAGGCAAATATCGCCAAACATGTGGCCAAGTGTTTGACATGTCAACAAGTAAAAGCTCAGCATTGCAAGCCAGGAGGACTTCTGCAACCTCTCGCAATCCCAGAGTGGAAATGGGAACATATCACAATGGACTTTGTGACCGGACTACCGAGGAGTCAAAGAGGAAATGATTCAATTTGGGTGGTAGTCGATAGGCTGACGAAGTCGGCTCACTTTATTACAATTCGAAAGGACCTCAGTTTAGATAGGCACGCAGACCTATATGTGCGCCAAGTGGTTCGAATGCATGGAGTGCCAGTTACAATAACATCTGATAGAGACCCGAGATTTACTGCTGCCTTTTGGAAGAGCTTGCAGAGTGCCCTTGGTACAAAGCTTCAGTACAGTACGGCATATCATCCTCAAACGGATGGCCAGTCCGAGAGGACAATTCAGACCCTTGAAGACATGCTGAGAGCTTGTGTAATAGACTTCAAGGGAAGTTGGGAAGATTAGCTTCATCTGGTAGAATTTGCCTACAACAACAGTTATCAACAGAGTATTCAGATGGCCCCATTCGAAGCGTTGTATGGCAGAGCATGCAGAACACCAGTGTGTTGGGATGAAGTCGGGGAAAGAAAAATCACAGGCCCAGAGTTGGTTCAGCAGTCAGTAGATGCCGTGGCAGTGATCAGAGACAGATTAAAGACAGCGCAGAGCAGACAGAAAAGTTATGCAAATAAGCATCGAAGGTCTTTGGAATTCCAAGTTGGTAATCATATCTTTCTAAAAGTGTCACCAATGAGGGGAACTTCGCGCTTTGGTAAGAAAGGCAAACTGAGTCCGAGGTACGTAGGTCCGTTTGAGATTCTTGAGAGAACCGGAACCTTAGCGTATCGTCTTGCGTTGTCGCCAAGATTGGCGCAAGTGCATAATGTCTTTCACGTGTTGATGTTGAGGAAGTATGAGCCTGACCCGGCCCACGTGCTCAATTTCAAGGAATTAGACGTGGATGACCGTGTGTCATACGTCGAAAGACCGGTCCAGATTGTCGATCGCAAAGAGCAAGTTCTCGCGTCTGGACTATTCCCTTAGTCAAAGTGGTCCGGCAACACCACTCGTGTACGAAGGAGCGACATGGGAGGCTGAGGAGTCAATGAGAGAATTGTACCCCAACCTTTTTGATCAACTCTTGTAAGGTTTAAATTTCGAGGACGAAATTTTTATAAGGGGGGAAGAGTTGTGACATCAAGATTCTTCGACCCTGTCTTCTACTGAATAAATCGGGCATTTCGTTGACGCGTCTATAGGGTTATTCTCGGCCGATCACTCTCGAGATAACTAGACTATCCGGGGAAATTATTAAGGAATTTTAAGCGCAATGACTTGGAACTCGATCGGGAATCGGCTCATTGACCGTGTCCATCTTTAGAGTCATTACCGCACGTTAAAAATCGATTTGAAATCGAGATAGACTGGATCGATAGAGATATGTGACTAATCGTGGGTGACACCACCGAATTAGAAAATTCGTCGGCCGACACTGACCCGATTTTCTTATTGTTTTGGTACCTGTGTCCGTGATTGAATTATCGAGATTTTCACGACAATCAAGAGTCGCCAATGAGTCGAGTGGGTTCATAGTGGCTCGAAGAAAATCGACCACGGGTCATTTGCCTTAAAAAGTTCAAAACTACCCGATATTCTGGTCGTCACGCTAAAAACGCGCCGAATGAAAATTAACCGCCAATTCGAGTCCGATTTCGAAATTGAAGTTACGGCCATGTCACAATAAATTTTAGGAGCATCGACTCGCCCTCGAAGATTTTTCGACAACCGACACTTTTTGGGAAAAAGTCGTTGCTTAGGGTTGTTTTAATGCGGAAAATGCCGGAGATGGTTTTCGATCCGCAAAATTGAGATGCGAAGATGGGTTATTGGAGGAGGAAAAATAGCAAGTGAAGCATTGATACATCGATTGAAATTATGGTGGCCCCACCGATGAGAATGAATCAAGAGAGGATTGAAGGGCGGTGAAGCCTTGGCTAAGAAATTCGTAATCCCCTTAAGCTGTAAGAAATGAACCTATTGAGAATTTGAAAGTGATGTATGTGTGTGTGATTGTGGCCAAGGATAATCTTGGCCAAGAGTGAGTCTAAAGGGATAGACTTGTGGAAAATATCAAGCCTAAGGGCCCCATCACTCACCTCTCTCTTATCTCCTCTTACTTGCTGCCGTCGAAGACTTCTCATCTTTCTCCATTTCACACGCCCGCGACTACAGAGAAGCCAGCGGAAGCAGGAAAAACCAGCAACGCCAGGACGCCGCACGCCTTCTCCACCGAGCAGCTTGGTTTTGCTGCCACTTGGCTGCATCCTCTCTTGTTTCGGTCAACACAGCTGAGTTGAAGACCGAAGTGAAGCCGCACGAGTCCACCGAAATTGTTTCTTGGTTGAAGCAGCAGCCGTGTTGACTCCATCGACGAGGAATTCTTCAAAGCTGCAGCTGTCCGCTTCGTCTCTCGGCCACGAGCGCATGCCCGCACCTCTCTCTACCGAAACAGCTTGCCACGTTTCTTCCCACCTTTCACCCATCGCCAGTACCGAGAGTTGAAGCCACAAGACCGAAGTCGCACGGTCCAAGCCAACCGCCCACGAAGCAAATTGAAGACTCCTCCACCGTTTCGGCCAGCCTCCCCACGCGTCAGCTCCTTCCAATTTGTTGAGTCCACCGAACAAATCCACTGCAGCACCCTCCAACGAAGACCGAAGCAGCGCACGCAAAATTCTCTTCGTGGAGCAGCCAGCCCAAGCTTGCAGTCTTCGGACCATCTCCTTCGCAGTAAATTGGGCCTAGCAATCCATCTCCTCCAGCAGCTCAACCCAGATGAAGCCTGCAAGCCCAGCAAGCTAGTCCAGTATTCTGTTCAGCCCAAAGCCCAAGTGAACAGCTTCTTTGGGCCAGCAAATCTCATGAGCCCATCAGTTCAGCAATTTTTTTCAGCCCAGTTCAGCAAAGCCCGTTTGGTTCAGTCCACTTTGAGCAGACCCAAGCCCAAGAGCAAGCCCATTTCAGAGCAAGAACAAATCTCAATTGGGCTGAGATTTGTTGGGCCAAGTCCAAGGCCCGGTCCAAGTCCGCCGGTGTTGTCGAAAGTTCGATTTCGGCCGCCGTCGCGTCGCCGTCGCGGTGATTCGGTCTCCGCTTTTGTCAAGTGAGTTTTACTCACTAAAGCTTTATTAGTTTGCTAATTATGCTTAGGGTTGATTAGATTTAATTAAATGCACTTAGGTGGTTAGATTAGGTTAGAACAATTAAATTAGTGACTTAGTGATGCATGTTAGGTGGTTAGACCTAGTTATTAGCAAGTAGAAAGGTTCGGTTATTTATTGAATGCATCTCGGGATTTTTCCCGACCCGTTTCGGGTTCCAATCAGGCATTACGAGCCTAAATTGGATTTTTAATATTTATTTATTTATTTTTCGAAATTAATTATTTAATTATTTATTTTTCCGGAAATTCAACCGGATGGCGGTGACCTAATTTCGTGCGATTATCGTGGTGCAGTTCGTTTATTTATTTGAGCTTTATTTGGTGCTAAAGTAATTTATGAGTGAATTTAAGATTTATTCCTAAATTGAATCTTGAGAGGGTCGGGTGGGACCGTAAAGCCACTAGTTCTTGAGAGGGTCGGGTGGGGCCGTAAAGCCACTAGTTCTTGAGAGAGGTCGGGTGGGACCGTAAAGCCACTAAATCTAAGGAATTGCTTGAAGTAGGATGAACGACCTAGAAAGGGTCCGATCGATATGAAATCGACTAGGTCGATTCGATCGATCTTCGATCGATGATGTGATTGTTTGAATGCCTATTGAATCGTACTAATATGCGGATGGAATCGAGGCCAAGGTAAGTCCTCCAACTCGTGCCGTGTTTAGGCAGCCTATAGTGTATTGGCTTTCTAATCGAGTCTTAGGGGGTAGGACTCGCTGAGACGTGGTCTCATTGGTTATTGAATAACCATTTCAGGACCCTGAGAAGAAGCTGAGGAGGATGAACCTGAAGGGAGGAAAGACTTTTGAAGAAGAAGAGGATCCAGAGAGGGATCTTGAATCTAACCCGGATGTGGATTAAGATCCCATCCCTTTTGTAAACCCTGTCTTAGCGTAGATAGGTGTGAGACAAGTATATTGTGAATAGTATTGTAAATATACTATGAGTTGCGCTGTTAATGAAAGTGTGGTTGTGAATTTCAATATGAAAAATATGGCCTGCTTTCCTATCCCATTGTTTTATTATGCAGGGATTTATAATCGCTTCCGCATGTGCTTAATAAAAAGAAAGGGTCGGCGATACATAGTCCTGGGATATCGCATTTTAAAATCGACCAAGTAGAAGGATGTGCGCGCGTCCGAGGATCGGGGCGTGACAATTGCGATCTTTACAATATCTCGATCTTTCTAAGAACAGCATCGCCGGTCCTATTCCTTCTTCCATCAGAAACATGAGTAGCTTGGGGGATTTATTGCTTTTCGGTAATCAACTTGTCGGATCCATTCCAATTGAACTTGGGTCATTGCGATCTTTACAAACTCTCAGTCTTAAGGAGAACAAGATTTCCGGTCCTATTCCTTCTTCCATTGGAAACATGAGTAGCTTAGGGGGGTTATGGCTCGAAAGTAATCAACTTGTCGGATCCATTCCAAAGGAAATAGGAAGGTTGGGGTCTCTCCTTGGACTTGGCTTATCTTCCAATCATCTCAAAGGATCCATTCCAATTGAACTTGGGTCATTGCGATCTTTACAATATCTCGATCTTTCTAATAGCAGCATCACCGGTCCTATTCCTTCTTCCATCGGAAACATGAGTAGCTTGGGGGAATTATGGCTTAGTTATAATCAACTTGTCGGATCCATTCCAATTGAACTTGGGTCATTGCGATCTTTAAAAAATCTCGGTCTTATTGATAACAACATTTCTGGTCCTATTCCTTCTTCCATTGGAAACATGAGTAGCTTGGGGCAGTTATTGCTTGGTGGTAATCAACTTGTCGGATCCATTCCAAAGGAAATAGGAAGGTTGGGGTCTCTCTATGCACTTGACTTATCTTCCAATTATCTCAAAGGATCCATCCCTACAACTTTAGGAAATCTGAGTAATTTGGCACTTCTTCACCTCTATGGCAACCAGCTTTCTGGCTCCATACCTTTGGAAGTTGGAGGAATGAGTTCATTGACAAAAATACAATTGGCAGACAATCATTTAACAGGTCCTATCCCGTTGTCCATAGGCAACTTGACCCACCTAACAGATCTTCATATTGCCAACAACTCATTGTCGGGCTCTCTTCCCACCGAGATGAATAATCTCACATCCCTCGCAAGAGTAAATCTGGATGAAAATCACTTTGTTGGCCAATTGCCGCAAGAAATATGCAGTAGCCAAACTCTTATGAATTTTAGTGCAAGAAACAATCACCTCACTGGAATCTCAAGAAGCCTGAAAAATTGTTCAAGTTTGATTAGACTTGGGCTCAAAAACAACTTGCTCAAGGATAACATAACTGATGCCCTTGGTGTGTACCCCTCCTTGGATTACCTTGAGTTGAACAACAATGAACTTTACAGTGAGCTACCCTCGACATTGAGTGAATGTAGAAAATTGACAAGCTTGACTATCTCCAACAATAAAATCTCCGGTGCCATACCACCTCGGCTTGGAAACATGACTCAATTGCGGAAACTTGACCTCTCTTCAAATTATATTGTTGGAGAAATTCCTAAAGACCTAGGAAAATTGAAGTTGCTACTACAGCTTTTGTTGGACTGCAACCTTTTGGTAGGCCACATCCCTCAAGAACTTGGAGCATTGTCCAATCTAGAATCACTCAACATTGCAGGAAATAACTTGAGTGGCTCAATTCCTACCCAACTTGGGGAGGGCTCCCACCTTCTATTCTTAAATTTAAGTAGGAATAATCTAGAAAAGAGTATTCCCATCGAGATTGGGAATCTTCAATCCCTTCAGCATCTCGATCTGAGTCAAAATTTCCTCATGGGAGAAATACCTAGACAACTTGGGCTATTGCACAGATTAGAAATACTCAATCTCTCACACAATCAATTATCGGGTTCAACTATGTCAACATTTCAAGATATGATAAGCTTGACATCCATCGACATATCGTTTAATGAGTTAGAGGGTTCTTTACCAAACATTCCAGCCTTTCGTAATGCTACGATTGGAGTTGTGAGAGGGAACAAAGGCTTGTGCGGAGACATTGCTGGTCTTAGCCCCTGTACAAAACCAATGTTGAAAGGAAGAAACAAAAACAAAAAGTTGCTGCTAGTTTTGATTCCTACTTTGGGTTGCCTACTTTCTTTGCTTCTTGTTGTGGGAGCTTCAAGTATTGGATGCCGAAGAATAAGAAAAACAGAGGCTACTTCGGCTAATGGAAGCAATGAGAACCCCTGGGTAATATGGAGCTTTGATGGAAGAATGGTTTATGAGAGCATCATTGAAGCCACGGAAGAGTTTGGTGCCAAATATTGCATCGGTGTGGGAGGACAGGGGAGTGTTTACAAGGCCCAATTGCAAACAGGTGAAACTTTTGCTATAAAGAAATTTAAAGAAACAGTGGACGTAGAAATGGCCAATCAAAAAGCATTTGAACGGGAGATTCATGCTCTGACCGAAACTCGGCATCGAAATATCATCAAGCTCTATGGCTTTTGCTCGAGTTCTCGACATTCATTTTTGGTATACGAGTTCTTGGAATCGGGCAGCTTGAAGGATGTATTGAACAATGAAGAGAGGATGGCAACATTTGACTGGAATAGGAGAGTGAATGTTGTCAAAGGGGTGGCCTATGCATTGTCCTACATGCACCATGAATGCTCTCCTCCTATAATTCATCGAGATGTCTCGAGCAAGAACATTTTATTGGATGAAGAATATGAAGCTCACGTCTCTGATTTTGGCATGGCTAAGGTTTTAAAATCGTATTCATCCAATTGGACTTCCTTTGCAGGCACCTTTGGATATGCAGCTCCAGGTAAGTTGGTTTCTTCAAAATTTCACCTCGCTTAATTTTTATGGATAGGAAAGTGATCATACTTGGGATCCTCATCTCCAACCACCTTCCTTTCTATGTCCAAATTCCTCATACCAAGCCCAACACTATCTACGCGATTTGAAAGTCTTAAATATTAATTGATACGTAGGCCACTAACTTAAAAAGTGAAACTTTTTCCTAAAGCATCGGAAAATTTTAAAGCCCATTGGAATCTAAAGAATGTATTAATTTATTCTTAATTCTCTACACATAATTTATTGAAAATCAATTTAAATTTATAAAGCATAGATATTGTATAAAAGCTAGAAAAAATTTGCTCTTTTCTCTATGTAGAACTCGCATACACGATGGAAGTGAACGAGAAATGTGATGTTTATAGCTTTGGAGTTGTGGCATTGGAAGTAATCATGGGAAGCCATCCAGGCGACCTCATTTCTTCACTCACGTCCTCATCTTCATCACCATCGAACAATTCAACAACTTCTTGGCCACTGAAGGAAGTTTTAGATCAAAGAATTCCATACCCAAAAGGTAATGTTCTAGGGGAAGTGGCTTTAGTGACAAAGACGGCATTGTCATGCTTAAATCCCAAACCAGAGCATCGTCCAACCATGCAACAAGTTTCTAGGGCGATATCAACATGTAACTCCATCGTGCAAAGTGCATTAGAGGACATCAAATTGGAAGAACTAGTTGATCCTACATGCTTCACTTTTTGAGATAATATGGTCTTTCAATTGTAGCCTATGTAGCAAATCGTCTTTTGTAACTTTTTTTTTTTGGTAAAAATATTTTGTACTTTATTTATCTTAGCTAATTCCATTATCCATTTATGTAATGGTTCGTTAGTTACTTGAAAGCTTTTGGGAATTTTTGTCATTTGCAATTCCATCCTGGAACGGTTGCAACGTCCAATCCTTAAGAATAGTTTTTAATGATAACAAGATCATTAATATTTCTTATAAATATTACATTTGCTTGCTACAATTTAGCTTTTCGTATCGAAAATATGATAAATTCAAATGACCACAATTGATGTACGTTGGCATCTAGTTTTGTGAATTTTGGTCCAATTATTTTTAGTTGAATGTGTACCAACGTCATAAGTTAAAGAAAACATGAGGTGCAGATTGGAGCATGATTTGCTTTGATCAAATTATGTGAGTAACTTTACATCCTTCGAAAAAGAGAGAATCAATTTTAGCAAGATTATTTTCAGAGATTAGTGTCTTAGAATTCCTAAAACTCATCAGAAAAATTCAATTGAGTCATAAAATTGGGCAATCAACTTCCTTCATAAGTTCCTTCCACTTTGCCTAATGGGAAATGGTAATGTTTGATCTTTGTAATTTTTTAATGTGCGTGGCGCTAGTTTGGCACCACCTATGAGGCATGTTCTTAAGAAAAAAAAAATGAATCACAAAATGAAAAGAATTAAGGAAGAAGGATAAATTAGTAAAAGAAAAAATATTAATAAAACACCAAAGTTGCTGTGGGGGCAAGTGCTGCTGCCCTTGCATGAACTTTGCCGAAGAAGTTGGGGGCATTATGTTTTGCAAAGGAATAAGCGTACTAGAAATCTTAAAACTTTCAAAAAGTGCAATTTCTAAAAATTGTTATGAAGGTGCAATTAAGTCCTAAAACTTGTCACAAAAGTGTAATTGAATCCCAAAACTTTCAAATTTAACAAGTTATTAATGAGAAGACTTGATTTGACAAGTTTGATGATTTAATTGCACTTTTTAAATGTTTTAGGATTCAATTGTACTTTCATGACAAGTTTTAGGACTTTCGATGTATTTATCTATTTTTCAAACGAACGTATGTATGGGCGGGCTAGATTCCAAAACCCTTGTCTTGACTCGGCTGGTCCATTAATCGGACCCAAAAATTTTGTCCAAATCTGGCCCAATGGGCCTACATGCTGCTTGGTGCCGACGTCTGTCTCTCATCTCCCTCTATATCCCTCTGTGGAAAAAATATTGGGTGTGTTTAATATGACATGTAGGAAGATACAATTAACCATACACTAATCAATACATGGCAAATTCGGGCCCACCTATTAGTCCCACTCTCTCCGTTAACACTCTGTCTCTCACCTTTACTCTCTCTCCTCCCCTCTGTTTCTGCTTGCGACTCTCTCTCTCCCTCTTCTCTCTCTACTTCTATTTTCTTTCATCTTGTGTTTGCCATGGCTGGATCATGAGTCGGCTTATGCCGACCTGCTCACGAGCACGCCAATGCTCGTCCATGGCCATCGCCGCCGGTGCAAGGGGCACAGAATGCAGGGACTCACTCAAGAAGATCAAACCCATCTCCCAAAAGGTCTCCGGGATGAGAACCAAACGGATGAACGGACGAGGAGAGATGCAAAGTAAAATAAAAACCCAAACTTTCTAGAAGAATCTCAGTTGGTGAGGTCAGACGCGGAGCTGGGAGGAGGAAATGGACAGATGGGTTTTGTAAATGGATGCGTAGGCATATCGGGTCGGTTTCGGTTTCGTTATTTAATGCGATTTTATCACTTGTGTCGTCCTTGTCCGTTCTTGCTCTATTGCGCTCACTTGTCTATTCGTTCATTCATTCGTTCGTGTATACTAGTGATCCATGGGTATCGTTTTTTCCCATCCACCATGAACGATGCCCATGGCCAGCCATGGACGACACTCATCCATGGCTGCTTTTGCCTTGAAGCTTGACCTCAAACCCGAAGCTTTGGGTAGCGCTCGAGTTTCGAGCTTGGCCTCAGGCCATCTCACCGCAAACGAAGCTCGACACAATCTCCATGTTCTTCAACCACTCGACCTCCCGCTGAATCATCCCTCATCGTCGCATCCCGCGTCACTTTCTCTTTCATCCCATCTTCCGTACTGCTAATGGCATATTAAGATAGATTCTCAACTATATTTTCACATTGGTCCGTTTCCAAACAGGTCAAGTTTTTAAGAGAAGATAACTTGTCTAACCTGACACCGCATGTCATGTTTTACACATAACACGCAACTTCCGTGCACACCGATGAAAATGGAGTAGATGGTTAAGTCCTCCATTGACGTCAAAGTCTATCCACATTGGCAATTCGTCCAGTCTTCTCCTTTGCCGTGTTTCACCTTGCGGAAAAATCTTCTCCAAAATCGCTATCGCTTCAAGTGGAATGTGTCCACATACAAGAATTTTGGTGTTCAGATTTTGATCCGATTGGCCGTCTAATGCCTAAGTAACGGGAGAGGAGAGTGTATGGCGGGAAGTACTATGTGAGGAAGGAGAAGCTTACCTAAGTTGCTTTTATAGTATTTTAAAGTGTGAATTATTTTTGTTATTAAATGTTGATCTACATGTGGTAGTTTAATTAATACTGGTGGCTGCATGTCATGACAAGTAGCTAGTTCATGACATGTCATGTCAAACCACCCTTACTAGCCAATAAGCTCTTGACCTTAGTGGTTCCAGTATCGTCTCTTTCAATGGAATAGCTTTTACATGGCGTGCATCCTTTTGTTGGATTTATCCGACTCCACTTATCATCTCCATATTATCTCGCCTTAGCCATATTTGTCGGGAATCACACATGATCAATAGTCCTGACGAGCTTGGTATACCATGCAATGCATCTAGAAGAGAATGAAGTCAAGTCATTATGGAATGCTCCATGAGATGGTGGAATCAATTAAAGCAATAAGGACTTTTCTTGTGCCTGCAAGTGCAAGGAAAGTCCTTTAGTAATGAACACTCTTGACTTCCACGTCCAACGACTTAATTTGCAGAATACCCAAGTCCGAATATTGAACTCTCTATCTAGTGTGAACTTAATTCATACAAATCTATCAAGCAATTTCAAATTCATGGATTTACAATAATGTCGTCCTTGTATCGAGCAAGTCATCATGGAATGGTCCACAAGAAGGTGGGATCAATTAAAGCAACTAGGACATTTCTTGTGTGTGCAAGCGTAAGAAAAGTCCTTTAGCAATGGATGCTCTTGACTTCCACATCTAACAGCTCGATTTGTCGAATATGCGGTTCCCAATGCTGAACTCTCCATCGAGTGTGAACTTATATTCATACTAATCTATCGAGCAATTTCGAATTCATAGATTTACAATAATGTCATCATTCTATGTAATAAAGCTACGTTACCGTGAATCGATGAATGAAAACAAGGGATAAGAGATGCAAGACAAATGTGGATGCTAAAAGGCCCAAAAGTCGAAAAAAAGAAAGAAAAAAGATAAAGATAAACTAATCAAAACAAAGCTCTCAATGCTTACTTGAGACCATATATGTGATAGAAGCCATTGCAGTTCGCATAAATGTTCTATCATTATCGTGTCCATCTGGCTTTAATGTTTCTCCATGCTACATATTCATATCAGTCTGATTCCAAGCAATTTTGTGTCTTTGAGAAAAAATAATTTGTCTAACCCGATATCCCAACAAAGGTCACCATTATAGATTTGACACTCCTTATTTCAGCTCTTTCTATTTCTATTTCGCTTGTTTTCTTTCCGTCGATATCTATTTGACACGGTTACGTAACCCGCTACTCACGTGAGAGACCAAGGAAAATGGAGTAGATGGTTAATTCCTCCATTGACGTCGTCGGTCCATACTTGGGAATTTGTCCAGTCTTCTTCAATACCGCGTTTCTTTTCTTTTGGTCCGAAATGCGCTCTCAGTGCGTGGAGGATTCTACTCCAAAATCACCATTACTTCTGGTGAGATGTGAACTTTTTTGTCACTTTCTATTACATCACATCTTTCATTGCCGACAGAAATTTTCTTGACCATGTTAATTACATTTTTCAACCAAAAACATGTAATGGTGATCATCTTATGATCAGGTAAGATTTACTCAATTGAGCCTATAACACACCACGCCAAAATATATTTTTCTTGATGATGTCTGATAACGATCTCTACACGAAAACAAAGAGAAAATATAGCTCAAAACACTCGTTAGTATTTCTGGAAAAGAAAAAGGAAACCGAAAATAAGACTTCGTTGTGCATTTGTTGAATTTCATGCTTTTTTGGCAACGGATTCATTATTTATTAAAGCAGGTTGGGATTATATTTCTGCAGTATTAAGTTCTCGCTTTGTGGACTTATATCCCAATCCTTACTCTACCAAGGACTTATAAGTCTTTGCAAATAAAGGGCATACATATTAAATATACAATGTGCATTGCACATATTACCGAAAAATATAAAGGAAATAGCGACTGTAACAAATGAGAATTCATAAAGTAATTGCATAATATTGATAATTTAGGGAAAATTATGTATTACCTCTCAAATTTCAAGAGAGTTTTGTGTCATATCTCCCAAAAAAGAAATTTTATATTTTCTCTCATTCACTGAGAAACAGCGATCATTGACTTGTTTGTTGACTTGATGGTGTCGATTCTTTTATAAATACGTGGGTTATAGTTAGTCCATTATAACACATACGCACCTAGAAACGAAGAAAAGCCCACCCCAAAAAACCTCAAACCTCTCATGGCCTCGTCTCAGAAACAATTCTCAATGTTGTTCCTCGCTTACCTTCTTCTCATATTCCCGCAACAAATGTCTTGTCTTGCTTCATCTCGAAGCTCTTCTCTGGTGGCCCTTACTGATGCTAGTAACCATACGGTAAATGAGGAAGTGGACGCACTCCTAACATGGAAGTCTAAGTTAGACAGCGGGAGTCGCTATAATTTGTCTTCATGGAATGGAAGCAGCGCTTGCTCATGGAGCGGAATCGAGTGTGATCTTCTAGGGAGCGTTGTGAGCTTGAACCTTTCATTTTCTGCCATACGTGGTACGCTTCACTCTCTCAATTTCTGCCATTTGCCCAACTTGGTCACTCTTAGCCTTCCCTACAATAAGCTCTTCGGGAACATCCCTCTAAGCATTGGCCATCTTTCCAAGCTTATTCGTCTGGAGTTATATCAAAATAACCTTTCGGGAAACATTCCAATTGAACTTGGGTCATTGCGATCTTTACTATATCTTGATCTTAGGGGTAATAATTTGACTGGCCCAATTTCCATTGAGATATTTGACTTGAGCAACTTGACATTATTAAGCTTTGCATATAACAAGCTTTCTGGTTCCATTCCTAAAGAAATATGAATGCTACCTGTACAACATCTTGATCTTTCTGGTAATGATTTGACCGGCCCAATTCCCGATGAGATAGTTAGCTTGAGCAACTTGACTTATTTGTTCCTTGCGGCTAATAACCTTTCTGGTTTCATCCCTAAAGAAATAGGGAGGCTGAAGTCTCTCTATGCTCTCCACATACAAGAGAACAGCATTGCCGGTCCTATTCCTTCTTCCATCGGAAACATGAGTAGCTTGGAGGAGTTATTGCTTCTTGAAAATCAACTTGTTGGATCCATTCCAAAAGAAATAGGAAGGTTGGGGTCTCTCTATCAACTTGACTTATCTTCCAATTATCTCAATGGATCCATCCCTACAACTTTAGGAAATTTGAGTAAAATGACATTTCTTTACCTCTATGAAAACCAGCTTTCTGGCTCCATACCTTCGGAAGTTGGAGGAATGAGATACCTCTATCATTTTCAACTACCAACTAACGATTTAACAGGTCACATCCCATCCTCCATAGGGAATTCGAGCAATCTATCTAGCCTTCAACTTTACCAAAATAAGTTGTCTGGTCCTATCCCCGAAGAACTAGGAATGCTCAGATTTCTCTCTGATCTCAACCTTTTTACTAACAATCTCTCTGGCCCGATTCCATCCACTATAGGTAATTTAAGCAAGCTCACAAATCTACATCTAGCCGATAACAATTTTGTTGGCCAATTGCCACAAGATATTGGCAGTGGTCAAGTTCTTCAAAACTTTTCTGCAAGTGACAATCACTTCACTGGTCCAATTCCACGAGGCCTCAAAAACTGCACAAGTTTGTATAGAGTTAGGCTCCAAAACAACCGGCTCAAGGGAGATATATCTGAGGGTCTTGGCTCATACCCTCACTTAGATTATATTGAGTTGAGTAACAATGAACTTTACGGTGAGCTACCACATAGACTGGGTGAATATAGCAATTTGACAAGCTTGAAAATCTCCAACACTCTAATCTCAGGCGTGATACCCTCTAAGCTTGGCAACATGACCAAATTGCATGCACTTGACCTCTCTTCAAATAGTCTTGTTGGGGAAATTCCAAAAGACCTAGGAAAACTGAAGTTTCTTTTAGAGCTTTCACTCTATGACAATCATCTTGTAGGTTACATACCTCAAGAACTCGGAACATTGTTTGATCTGTCAAAAATTAACGTGGCCGGAAATAACCTAAGTGGCTCAATTCCTAGACAACTTGGTGAGTGTTGGAAGCTTCAAATTTTGAATTTAAGTAGAAATAGTCTTGAAAGAAGCATTCCCACCGAGATTAGCAATCTTCAATCTCTTCAACTCCTTGATCTAAGTCAAAATTTGCTCACGGGAGAAATACCTAGACAACTTGGGTTATTGCACAAATTGGAAACACTCAATCTCTCACACAATCAGCTTTCAAGTTCCATTGCATCGAGCTTTGGTGGCATGGTAAGCTTGACATATGTTGACATATTGTACAATGATCTAGAGGGTGCCTTACCAAACATTCTAGCATTTCATAATGCTACAATTGAAGTTGTGAGAGGAAACAAAGGCTTGTGTGGAGTTATTGCTACTCTTAATCATTGTACAACAACAACATCAAAAGGCAAAAACAAAAGCAAAAAGTTCCTCCTAATTTTGATTCCCACTTTTGGTTGCTTACTCTCTTTGCTTCTTATTGTGGGAGCTTCAAGTATCGTATGCCGAAGAGTAAGGAAAACAGAGGCTAGTTTGACTAATGGAAGTAATGAAAACCCGTGGGCAATATTGAGCTTTGATGGAAAGATGGCCTATGAGAACATTCTTGAAGCTATGGAGGAGTTTGATGCCAAATATTGCATCGGTGCGGGAGGACATGGGAGTGTTTACAAGGCCCAATTGCAAACAAGTGAGACTATTGCTGTAAAGAAACTTAAGGAAGTAGTGGACGTTGAAATTGCCAGTCGAAAAGCATTTGAAAGGGAGATTCATGCTTTGACTGAAGCTCGGCACCGCAATATCATCAAGCTCTATGGCTTTTGCTTGAGTTCTCAACATTCATTTTTGGTGTACAAGTTCTTGGAATGTGGTAGCTTGAAGGATGTATTGAATAATGAAGAGAGGATAACAACATTTGACTGGAACAAGAGACTGAATGTGGTTAAAGGTGTGGCTAATGCTTTGTGCTACATGCACCATGAATGCTCTCCTCCTATAATTCATCGAGATATATCAAGCAAGAACATTTTATTGGATGAAGAATACGAAGCTCATGTCTCTGATTTTGGCACGGCTAAGGTTCTAAAACCTTTTTCATCCAATTGGACTTCCTTTGCAGGCACCTTTGGATATTTAGCTCCAGGTAAGTTGGTTTCTTCCGAAATCTCACCCACTTCATTTTATAGATATGAAAATGCTATGCAAGATCATCATACTTACGTGCCTTGCTTTTAAAGTCTAATTACCTAACGCGAAATTCAAAATTATTCACACGGTTTGAAGATCAACGAGATTTAGGCCCATCAATTAATAAACTGAAACTTTTCCCTAAATAAATGACAATTTTAATAACCCAATGGGATCTAGAGTATGCATTGATTTATAGTAGATTTGATTTATACAAAATCAGCTTAGATTGATGGAGCATGGATACTGTATAAAAGCTAGAAAAAATCTGGTCTTTTCTCTATGTAGAACTCGCGTACACTATGGAAGTGAACGAAAAATGCGATGTTTATAGCTTCAGAGTGATGACATTGGAAGTAATCATGGGAAAACATCCGGGAGATCTCATATCATCTCTTATGTCCTCATCTTCATCATCCTCGCACCATTCAACAGACTCTTGGCCACTGAAAGAAGTTTTAGATCAAAGAATTCCATACCCAGAAGGTGATGTGCTAGGGGAAATGGCATTTGTGACAAAGATGGCATTTTCATGCTTAAGTCCCAAACCAGAGTATCGTTTGAGCATGCAACAAGTTTCTCGAGCGATGTCGACACATAGCTCAATCGTGTTGACCACACCGGAGGACATCAAATTGGAAGAACTAGTTGGTCCTACATAATTCACTTATTGAGATATTTTAGCAAGCTGTCTCTTGTATTATATTTATCTTAGTCAACTTCATTATAAATCGTTGCAATATTTCATTAATTACTCCAAAACACTTAGGAATCACTACCATTTGCTTGTCACAAAACTTCTTTCTTGTAATGTATGATCGCAAAGAAAAGGTGATACACTCAGCACAATTGGTATAAGCTGGCATCAGGCTTTATGAATGTCTACAAAAGTCATAAATAAAAGAAAAACTCAAATGCAGATTAGAGTATGATTTGCTTAGATCAATTAGGTAGGCAACTTTACATTTTTCAAAGAGCGACTTATTATGATCCTGAAATGAAACGTAACCATTTAACTAGAACAAGCACACCGCAGTACGAAAGTAATATAAAAGATCTATAACCAATTTAAAAGAACGAGTAAAAGATAATATGTAGTAAAAGAACCCTATATGAGTTAATAAAAAAATAATATATAACAAGTCCTGGGAAAGCAATCCCCATAAGTTAAATCCAAATTGAATTATATTTCTTTTCTAAGAGATTAATCTACGTAAACCTAAACCAAATCAAAGATATCCATTAAAATACCTAAACTATACGTATACTAACTTAATGAAACTAAACTAAATCGAATACCAAGATCTAACAACCTAGTCAAGACGTACTTTTCTAACTATTTTCCAATTCGTGTTATTTATTTTATATATTTTTATACATTATAATAAAAGGGTATACGAGTCGGGCCCCTGGACCCGGTCCGAATGTGGATCATACTTGCACACCGCGTGTTCTAGGCCTTGGACATTGGGCTCTTATACCCGGCTCTTTTAATCGAGTTAAACCCAACCCACTAAAAATCAAACTCAGCCCAAACTCTTCTAAACTAAATCAAGCCCAAACTGCCTAAAATCAAATCAAACCCAAATTTACTTACATTCAACTTGAGCCCCTTTTATTATTATGTTTTTCTCCATTTTTATATTATTATTATTATTATTATTATTATTATTATTATTATTATTATTATTATTATTTCTCTTTTCTCTCTCTCTCTCTCTCTCTCTCTCCTTTTTTCGTTTGTTTTTCCCTTCTGCTAAGTTCATCGTTCACAGATCTTAATCTTATGTGAAGCTTAAGAAACAAAACGACTAAATAACCAACAAATCTTCAACTAAATCAATACATTCAAAGATCGAGTTGAACTCCACCGCGGCCACTCCGTTGGCCATCATCGAATAACCACCAGCAACTCAATGGCTATGGAGATAGACGATACATAGTTTAGAGAGACAAACTAACACGAATAACTCGAGGGATCAATACTTTGACCCAAAAGACAAAAAAGAACTCAAGGGATTAACTCAGGCCATCCAAGCAAATCCATATCCCCATCAGTGATCCATTTTTTACCACCGTGACAAGCAGACCGGGAAATAGAACAAAAATATTTGTGTCACTCTCGGTTGGCAGGTGAAATTCCACGAAATCATGTTTGATGACTAACGGATCAATCAGTAACAACTAACAAACAAACTGCACTAGTCTGTCCCCGGATTAAACCAAAGCAGGTATGATCTCACGTGCACCTCTCAGAGACATTTCATCGAACTTATGGTGAGTGTGTCAGATGAGGGTCCTATACGCAACGCTAAAGCAATGTTTCGATTCAACAATATCAAATCAGCGAAAATTCAGACCCGAATCATCAACACTGGCTCTAAATTTCTCTCTTCTGTCGAGTGCAGGATAAAGGAGTAAAAAATGTCCTGAGCTTTGAACGGGCCTCGACTGAAACTAATTTGTGGAAGTTCTTCCCTCTTTTTATCACCTTTTATAACTGCAATTTTTATTATTTATATATTTTTATTATTATTTGCATTTTTACTAAAACTGAACGCTTGAATTGTAAATTAAAAATCGGATATCAACAGCTTTTATTACTTTGTAATCTACGTCTCGTTTAAGACTAGGATGCAAACATCATTGTTGTGGTCATTATTGTTCTCTTCATTAATATGACGACCACGGAAGAAAGAGAAAGCAATATAAAAGATGACGTTGCCACTTTTTGTTTGCCAAAGACGGATGTAAAAGTGACTTAATTGTATCAATTTGACAAATTTTAGATTTTGATTGCATTTTTAAAGTTTTAAAACTTGATTTCATTGTTCATGATAAATTTTAGATTTTCTAATACACTTATTTCTTATTTTTATGCCAATGCAACAAGCCCGCCCAAGAGAAAAAAAAATGGGCGTGGCGAGCCCTCCATAAGGCCACCTTTATATGTTTTGGTTTCTAAAATTTCAAACTTCAAAAATGAATATATATATATATATATCTATATATATAAATTCTATTAATAGTTAAGATTAGTCATTTATTTTATTTTATTTTACTATTTTACCTATAATTTTTATACTATTCCCATCTTATATTACAAATTTGGGTCTATTTTATTTTATTATTGTTTATAAACTTAAGCATAAGTTTGAACTTATTAAAGAAAAGTTTTTTTTTTTGTCGAAAAAGCTGCATTTCATTTCAACTTAAGTAGAGAACATAGAACATGAACCCATATGGGCTTCAGAACAAAGAAAATCAAACAGTGGTTGTGGTGGGCTCGAAACCCAGTTGTTTGGGAGGCGATGGTCAAGCTGGGCTTTAACAACCCAATCGGCAATTTTGTTTTGTTCTCTAAAGCAGTGGGTGATTCTTATGTGAGGCGAAGAAAATAGAGAGGCCCGGCCCATCTCAATTTGTGCTGCAATGTCCCATGGTACTTGTCCTTCCCCCAACAAAGCGTGAACTGCAACAAAGGAGTTAGATTCTACAATTGTACTTCCACTTTTACCTTTCCCCTTCTCTCATTCATGCGCAAGCTTTATCCCCTCAAGCAGAGCTAGGGTTTCAGCTTGGAGTGCAGATTGCACTCTAACTTGGCATGCAAACCCTCCGAGCAGAACATCATTCGCGTCCCTGCATACACTAGCAATTGATCCTCTAGATTTGCCCACTCTAAAACCTCCATCGACGTTAATTTTCAGCGATTTCGGTGCAGGGGGTTCCAGTTCGTTGCGTAGGTACGGTCTCTCTCCTCACGCACTTCCTGTTTTGAGTTCCAGATTTTGAATTCTTCATGCTTTGTGAGGGCTTCCGAGATGACTCCTTGCGGATCCAACAATTTCCTTCTGAAAATGGCTTCGTTCCTTGCTTTCCACATGAACCAGAGCAGTTCAGCAACTTGCTCGAGGGGTGGTGCTTCTGGTAAGGCTCGCTTGTAGTTAAGAATCCGCCGATCTATGCTTGTTAGTCCCTTTCTTTGAACTGGTATACTGATACGTGGGTCTGACCAAATCTTGGTTGTCCAAGGGCAGAGCAAAAACAAATGCTCCTCTGTTTCTGGGTTCTTTTTACAGAACTGGCAAATCGACTCAGGTGCAATTTTCCTTCTGCTTAACTTTTCTGACGTAGGGAGCGCATTTTGACAAAGGATCCACATAAAAATTTTGATTTTCGGGATAGTCCGCAAGTTCCAGATTTTGCACCATAGTTCTCTTGGCTTTTGGTATGAAGTTGATGCTTCATTGTGTGCTAAATTGATCTCTACTCTCCTTAGTTGATTATACCCACTTTTGAATGTGTAGTTGCCTGATGTTGTTGCAGTCCACACTAGTTTGTCTTTTTAACTTGTAGTCGGGATGGGAATTGCCAGTATTTCATTTGCAATGCTATCTTCGAAAGTGTTTTGTACTATATCTTCTTTCTACGAGCCAGTCTGCTTGTCAATTAACTCATTAACACGCTTAGGGTCTTCTCTATTAGCATGTCCGATTAGTATGCCCCGCTTTAGCCAGTTATCTTGCCATATTCTGACTGATTGTCCATCACCCACTGTCCATTGGGTTGATTTTGAGATAGCTTCCCTCCCAACTAGGAGACTTTTCCATCCCCATGAAGCTTTTTGCCCCTGTTTTGCATGCCATAAATCTGTATTAGGAAAATATAAGCCTTTGAGAAGTTAGATCCATAATGTAGGAGAGTTTTCCGCTAGTTGCTATGCTTGCTTTCCTAGCATAGCTTTGTTGAATGTAATGAGGTCTCTGAAACCCATATCGCCACTATCTTTCCTTATTTTCATTAGATTCCAACTTTTCCAGTGAATTCCAGCTTTCCTTTCATTGTTTTTCCACCAAAAGGAAGCTATCTTTTGTTCTATTGCTTTGCAAATAGATACCGGGATTTTAAATATCGACATTGCATATTGTGGGATAGCCTGAACTACTGCTTTCAAGAGGACTTCCTTTCCTGCTTTAGACATCAAGTTTTCCTTTCATCTTTCCAGCTTCATATTTACCCGTGCCAAAATCCATGCAAACATCTGTTTTTTTTTTTTTTGAACTACCCCAATTAGAGGGGATACCCAAATATTTCCCTGTTTTGTCGATCTCTGGAACTCGCAGCTCCCCTGCCATATTCCTCCTTAAACTCTAGGGACAGCCCACACTAAACAGGATCCCTGATTTGTTCAAATTGACTAGTTGCCCAGTAGCTACACAATATTGATTCAACACCTTAGCTAGATTTGGCACTCACTAATTTTACCATCTAAAAAGAAGATAGAGTCATCTGCAAACAGTAAGTGCAATAGTGTGGGGTAGCGGTTGTTTAACTTAATACCTTTTAGTATTCCCTCATCAACTGCTTTTTCCATCATTAAAGATAAGACATTCGCCATAAGTATAAAAAGGTAAGGGGAAAGATGGTCTCTTTGTCTAATACCTCGAGCTGGTTGAAAATAAGGTAGGGAGTCTCCATTTAATTTCACTCTGAATGAGGTAGTTGTGACACATTGCATGATCCAAGTTACCCATGTAGTGCTAAAACCCATTTTCTTCATGCAAGCTTCAAGGAAGTCCCATTCAACTCTGTTGTGGGCCTTCTTCATGTCTAGCTTGAGCACGGCTTGGAATTTCTTTTTTCTTTGCTTGATTCTAAGATGGTGAAGGACCTCTTGAACTATGAGGATGTTGTCTTGTATCTATCTTCCATTGATAAAAGTGCTCTATTCTATTTCAATCAAATCAGGAAGCCATCTCTTAAGATGATTTGCCAACACTTTTGAAATAATTTTATAGGAAAAGTTACAAAGGCTGATCGGTCATAATTGGTCTAATTTTTCTGGGTTTGGAGCTTTAGGGACAAGTGCAATGTGTGTTCTATTCAGATTCGGATTAAGGGATTTTGTCTCCAAGAAGTCTTCTACCATTTCCATAATGTCTGTCTAAATATCTTTTCTAGTGATGCTGATAAAACCGACCATTTAGTCCATCTAGTCCTGGGGCTTTAAATGCACCGAGTTGAAAGACTGCATCTTTGACTTCCTGTAGCATAATTTTTGCTGTTAGAGCTGTATTCATCTGTTCTGTCACCATAATAGGGCATTGGTCGATGATGGATTGGAAATTGCGAGGTCCCACCGAGGTGTACAATTTAGTGAAAAAAGCTAAAGTTTCCTCTTTTAGTCTTCCTTCATCCTGGGTCCACTCTCCATTGGAAACTTGGAGTATAGATATTCTATTTCATTGCCTGCATTGAATTGTGGTAGCATGAAAGTATTTAGAGTTCCTATCCCCCCGTTTTAGCCATGAAACTCTCGATCTCATCCCCCAGAACATTTCTTCTTGCTTCCATAACAGTTCTATTTTTCCTTTTACCTCTTGTACCCTCTTTCTATCATGCTCAGCCTTTTGATTATTTGTTATGGCTTCAAGTTCTCTTTTTAATTCTCTGATTTGAGTCTGGGCATTGGAAATTTTTTTGCTCCATACCTCCAAATATGCCGCGATTTTCTGAATCTTTGCCCCTCAGCTTAGATTTTTCACTCCAAGATCATTCAACACTGTATTTACTTTTTCCTCATATTCCCGATCTTCCAACCGGAAAGCTTCAAACTTAAAATACCTATTTCTCTTCCTCCTTTCAGCCATGAATGATACTAATAATGGACAGTGATCTGAACCTATTGTCGGCAGGGTAAATACTAAAGCTTCTGGGAAGGAAACCCTCCATTCAATGGTACATAGGACTTTGTCAAGTTTTTATTTTATAAATTCATCTCCTCCCCGGTTATTTGCCCATGTAAATGCGTAGCCTTTGCCTTCTAATTCCATAGAAGAACAATCATTCACAATTTGTCAAAATGCTGCCATTCTGTGATACTCAACTAATCTTCTTCCAACTTTTTCCCAGTGGTATAGAATTTCATTAAAATCGCCAATACAAATCCATGGCAGAGAATTGTGGGACTTAATATATTTCAATTCCTCCCATAACAACACCCTTCTTTGGAAAGTATAAGGGGCATGCACAAACGTACTCCACATCACTGTTCTATTTCCTTCCCATTTGCAAGTTGCATTTATAAAATCAACATAGTATGATTCAATTGATACCTGAGTTTCAGCATTCCACATTAACGTTAGCCCACCTGCAATCCCTATTGGGTCCACCACGGAGTGATTCTAAAACTTTAAGTTCTTCTTTAACCTCACAACCAGCTGTTCTTTGTTCTTCATCTCCATTAGGAACACTAAACTGGGCCTATTTTGAGCCACTAAGGCTCTTAGTTCCCGAATTGTCAGGGGATTGCCCAACCCCTGACAATTCTAACTTAATATGTTCATTGGTACCTCGGTGGCTTATTAGGACTAACCACCAAAGCCCATGTACCCCCTCCCTTCTCAACTTGGATTGGGGTCTCTAGGAGTTGAGTCTCATCCAAAATCTCCTAGTCTTGCTTCTCATTGCAATAAGGACTGAACCTTTTTCTGTTTTTTGCTTGTGTGCCCGGTTGCTTTCCCTTCTTTTCTTTGATACAATCCCTTCTGGATGTTCTGTTTGAGAGTTGCAGAAGAGGGTTCGTTATCTAGCCACGTTAAATAACAGGAATGAAGAGCTTGCCTTTCCTTGTACATCTCTTGGTCTTTCATTTTCCATCTCTTTTCTTTTTTCAGGTCTGTCCATGTGGCTGTTGTTTAACAGGAGGTGCTAGACAATGTCCATCTGGCTTGGATTCTCTTGAGTTTCAGGTACAACTTCTTCTACTACGCTATCCTCTTTTAGATCTTCATAAAATATCTTCCATATAGGGCTAAATTCTTTAGCTTCTGCCTTCAACCAATACCTAAATCGTAGCTCATTAATTCTCTCTAGGTCTACTTGGTTTTCAGCACAATGAGTAGTATAATGTCCCAATTTTCCACATGCATAGCAGAAATGAGGAAGCCTTTCGTATTTGTATTCCAACCAGAATTTTCTTCCCGCTCGTTTAACCACACTTCCTTGTTTTAAAGGCACGAAGAGATCCAACTCAACTTTCACTTTCCCTTATACAAAATTAGCAGCACCTTTGGGTTCCTCTTTGATCTCTAATACTTCTCCAAGATCCTGCACAATTTTCCTAACAGCTTATGTATTACGTCATTCCACCGGAAGGTCGAATATGTGGACCCAGAAAGCCCATGGTTTTAGTAACAGACAATGATTAGCAAAGGACCAAGGGCCACTGTTCAACACATGTTTTGAGTCCCTTCTATTTTGAAAGCAAATAAAAACAGTCCCTGCTCCAAGGGGGTAATATCAACACTTTCAATTTTCCAAGCCTTCATAGTACTCTGAAAAGCTTGAAAATTAACAGTTGGGTTCATAAATAGCTTTCCTATCAACATAGCTCGACAATCTTTTTCCTGCTCACTAGTGTCAATATCCTCCAGATCGATTATATCATCTTCTGACCACATATCTCCCAACCTCTTGCAGAGAAGTTCCATTTGAGGATCTGCTCCTTTGTGTTCCATGGAGGTGGAACACTCCAGTAAACAATTGAAAAAGGTAGTAAAACAACAACAAGTGTGCTCAAAGAAGCCACCAGTTCTTAACACTTTAATGGAAGAGACCAACCTAGAACAATGGATAGCGTTTGATACCAAGATGAAGATGGTGGGTATATTGCGCCTGTATTATCATAACCATTTTGAACTGTATTGATCATCCCTTCATCTTAGACAACTTCCACAGAGTCAGATTAAAACGTGATTCAACAGCTGGGAAAGGGTTAGGGTTTTTATAGTGTTGGATATATGAATTGGATGATTTGTGGAAAGGGGTATTAAGATTGATATGATGGAATTTTGTAGAGATTTGGTTTCAGATTTAGTGGAAACAAGTTAAAAAAAAAGGCTCATTTTGTGAGAAAGAGCATGAACATACCATGGATTACATCCCCAGGTGAATGGAACAATGCTCGAAGAATATCCATTTCCACAACGAGACTCAGTTTGGGAAGGAAATTAAAGGGGATGGAAATAGATTGAAATGGAATGGTAGGTGTATCGATTAGGGTTTGGATTAGGGAGTAAAGGAGCCATTGCCACATCAAGCGTGGAGAAACTCTTCTTGTGAGAGAGAAGTCAAAATAAAGAGGGAAAATTCCAAATAAAAACTTGAAATGCCCTTTTTTTCCTAAAATAATGGCATGAAGTGGATATTATTTTAAATAATGGCTCAAAATGCTCTCATTTTCTTAAATAATGGCTTAAAATTGACTTTGTTTCAAATAAGGGCATAAAATGACCATATTAGTCTCAAATAAGAACATGAACTCGCTAATTGCGAATGGTAATTTCATCTTTTTAAATTGTCTTTTTTCTTTATTTTTTCTATTTTTTATGAAAAACAAATAAATAAAACTAAAACTTTAAAAAAATAAAAAGGAAAAACACGGGGCTATCGCCCCATCGCAAGTGGGTTGGCAACGACGGCCGACAAGATCATCGGCACCTAGGCGAGGGTCGGTGACCCTCGCTTACTGGAGGAAAGGGCTTGCTGGCCCTCGCTAGAGATGGGAGAGGGTGGCGACTCTCTCCCAAATCTAGGCGAGGGTCACCCGCCCTCACCCCCATTTGGGCTAGAGTTGCCGGCCCTCGTGTTGCCCTGGCCACCCTCACTTAAGGCCCTCAAACCTCGCCGCCCAACACCCCCAAATCTAGGAGAGGGTTGCCGCCCTTTCCTGTTGCCCTCTCTCGTCCCTCGCGAAGGCCAATGAGCACTCGCCTCTGGTCGGTGGGGGTCGCTGGCTCTTGCCCATGTGATATCTTGAAATTCGACTCTTCTCGAGATATATGAAATGGTTATTTCATCAATGCATTGATAGTAGAATTTACTCTGAACTAATCACTCATGAGTTAACTAATTTATTGAGAGATGCCACAAATGATTAAAACGCAAATGACCAAAGAATTCAATTAGAGATAGACTATTCGACCATAAGAATCGACAAAGGATAATACTACACTGTTACAAGTCAATTAGCGAATGGATATAAATCGATTCGACAGAGGTACGTAGTCGGATTGCGGGTGATTCTGCATGATTACGATACTTGTTGCAAACAACAATAATTGATTTTCTATTGATCTTGTAGTCAGGGTGAGTAATTGATTCCTCGCGATTACATGATAATCGAGGGTTATTTATGATTTGAAGAGGCACAAAGGTGGATAAAAAATTATCGACCATGGGTCAAATGCGTGAAAACCTCTTAAAGCCATCCGATAGTTTAGGTTGTATTAAAGTTGCATTTGATCGATTTCAACCATGCATTTTAATCTGATTTTGGGTATCGAACTTTCAAGGATTCCAAGATCAACCTATCGGATGTCACCACATTTATCTTTCAATTTATCGATAAGCCCTAATCTTTGGACAAGGATTAGTAGGTCGAGAATTGGAAGTTGGACAGGGAGCCGGGCCAAGTGAAGGCCCAATGGGCCTCACGCCCAAATTAAAGGCCCAAATTGGATGAGTTAAGCTCAATTCCAAGTTTGTCAATCCCAAACCCAAGCCCTAATGAATAGTGTGCGTGAATAGTAACCTAACCTCTAGAAGCCTAATTTTAGGCTTGCCTTCAAAGTCTTGATTCATTAATGCCCTCTAGAAGCCATGATTACAAGAGACAAAGATTTTGGTCTTGCAAGAAGACTTGCCACTTTTGGTTTCTTAAATTCTACTTTGATTCCAGTTTTCGAAATTCTTGGACCCTCACTGTTTTTCGATTTTATAGAACTTCTTGTGGTTCAACTTTGGAGAAACTTCCTTCATAAAAGTAGTTCAAAACATCTTGATGTATAACATAATTCAATTTTAGACTTTTCTAATGTGAAATGGTTGGTACGAGAGCCTAATCTTTCACCGTGTGAAAACTGTCCAGTGCAGTAAAAACAATGACCTATTTGTCTTCTTAATTTTTTATAAATTTTCCCTTTGGAATATGAACATTCCACATTCACAAAAGTTATAGAGGACATCTATGTCTACAATATAGTAAAATTCAAAGTGTTTTATGAATAGTTGGATGTCGAAATGAATTTTCTTTTGCGATCGTTGAATTTGTCCGACGGAAGAAACATTGGGTTGTCTTTGGTGATTTGCTGCTCTTTATAAAAAAACGAATTGGGCTTGGTTTCCTTCTTAAAAAATGTTATTTAAGGTCTGATATATAACAAATTAAATTTTCATAATATTTCGAATCCGTTTGATAAGGTAATGACGTTTATTTCAAAAGTTACTCGAAATTGTTCTATACATTGAAGGGGAAGGGCCACACGCCCAAGCTTGGAGGATGAGCCTAGGCAATTGCATGGTTAAGATCAACCCTTGCTCCCCAAGCTTAGACTATTGGATGGCCAAGATTGCTTCTTGCTCCCCAAGTTTAGGCAATTGTGCAGTTGAGATCTGCCCTTACTCCCCAAGTTGGAATGGAGGGCTAAGATGTGTTATTGCTCCCTAAGTTAGGACATTAAGTCAAGGGGCATTAAATAACCAACTTTGGCCCCAAGTTTTCCTCTTTTTCCATCATTTCTTTCACACTCTCTCTCTCTACCCCTCCCTTTGGACGAATTTTCCTTCATCCCCCTCTCTCATCTCATACCCATTCCTCTCTCTTTCTCTCTCGGTTTGTTGCCCTACGTCGTCGTACCGTGCCGCCTTGCCGTTCGTCTTCCCTCAAGTCGCGAGCCTCCATCGCCGCCAGACCACCACCAAGCTATCAAGCTTCCTTGGCTGTGAGCTCAAGCCACTGTTGCCACCGTGGTACCATCATTCGAACCATGAGCTCCACGTTCTCATTACTGTCGTGCCGCCGTTGCCCTTAGCTTGCTGTCGCCATAAAACTGTAAGTTAACTTTATAATCATTTATTAGGGTGTTAATTGCGTATATGGGTAGTTTAGATTAAGGCTAATGGTAGTTAGTATGGTTTAGCTGATAGATTATCGCGATAGGTGGTAAGTGAACTTGATAGGTTATCACAATAGGTGATAAGTATACTTGATCGGTTATCGCGCTAGGTGATAAGTGAACTTAATAGATTATCGCGATAGGTGATAAGTGGATAGGTTATCAAGAATAGGTGATAAGCTATCACCAAAGGGATGATAAGCTATCGAGAGATTGAAGCTATCACCGAAGGGATGATAAGCTATCGAGAGATTGGTGATAACCTATCGAAAAATGAGCGATAAGTTATCACTAAATAGGCGATAAGCTATCAGTTGAAGGTTGATAGGCTATTGTAATAGGGCGATAAGTGATGATTTTTATGTGTTTTGTACTTGATTTATTGGATGAATTTATGCATAATTCGTATTATTTGAGCTTATTATGCCATGATGTTGACTACCGAAATCATAAGTTTTAAATGCTATTTTCAAAGAAGGTTTTACTTATAAGAAAATGGCAAACTTTGAGGCACCATGTTTGGACGCCATGTTATATGTGCTAAATGGGGGCAATGGGGTTTTAAAACGAAAGCATGCAAAGTTTGGCGGGTTGATTTTAAGTACATGACTACATGTGATTATTTTACAGGAATTTTAAGTGTAAAGATTTTCCGAGATTTGTTATTTGAGCACGAGCTCTTTTACACTAGGCTAATTGATGACAAATAAAATTGGCTTGAGTGTTGGCATGCTTGAGTGGTCACTTAATTGATCCCGTCACCCAACTGAAGTTTGGGGGCAATGCCCAATGTTTATCGGATGCCCAGTGGGGGTCCGAATGCCGAGTCGTGGTTGAGGCCGGACCGATGCTCCTTTATGGAATGCCATCTAGGCGGGGGTTTTAGACGTCGTCGTACCTGATGGGGGAACGATGCCTGGTCATGCCGGAAGACCGCCAACCCTTGTGGTGGCCGTGGCCCGATGGATCGTAATAATCCGGAATCATGGTCTCCAGAATAGCATGGTAGTATGGGATGCCATGATATTCTTGAGACGCCATGTGTGCAAAATGCATGAGTGCTAATGCATAGTTTGAGAGTGATGTTATGACTTGCACATGTATGGCATGGAAATATATATGAGTCGCATGAGGCATATGTGATTAACTAATGTGCAAGATGTGCCAAGGCAAGGTAAGGATGCCTGCAAGTTATTTGACGACTTTAATATTTGTCTTTAGGTCGATTGCTGGACCATGTTTATAGTTAAGGCAAAGCAAGAATTGCTTTGCTATTGATCTGTCGTCGATATAATGTTGCATGTTTATGATGCCTTTGAGATGAATTAGCGTCCTAGTTGAGGGTTAGGTTGTTGACTCGTTGAGATATTTATATCTCACCCTGTTATTATCTAATATTTTTCAGGCTCGTAGTATGGAGAACCATCATGCTTAGTTCGGAGTCCCTTTGGAGACGAGATATTGGCATGGCGTTAGTGAAGTTTAAGTTAACCCTGACCCATTATTGGTTTTTGTTGGTTGGTTGGAAGTTGCCGGTTTAAGGGCTTGTAATCACTAAACTTCCTAGGGTTAATAGTAAATTTGTAATTGAAGTGTTTGGTTTGATATTGTGGTGTTTTCCGTGCTATCACTGTTATATTTGTTATGATTGACTGCGTGTTATTTATATCAAATGCTTCTGCTTGCGTTTAATTGAAAGATAAAAAGAATGGGTCGGTGATGCATCTTGGGACGTTGCAAATTTATCGATCATTGTGAGATGTTCGCATGCTTAGAAGTTCGGGGCGTGATAGCCTAGCTGCCAACAAGCCCACCGACCATCGTCGCCACCCCATCGACGATGATGCAGCGGCTATGTGTTCCCCTTCTCTTTTTTTTTTAATTTTTTTAAAGTTTTAATACAATTAAATTTAAATTTAAATTGTGTTTGGACAAAAATTCCCCTATTCAGTCAGAATTTTTTGCCAACCGATGAGTCAACGAGGTTAGGCCCTTATTTGAAACAATCATAACCACTTCATATCCTTATTTGAAATAAAGTTTACTTCATGCTCTTATTTGAGAAAATGAGAGCACTTCGGTCCATTATTTGGAATTTTTCCAAGTAAAAATAAGGTTAGGCCAAACTTCTAGACCCTCCCTTGCCTAGCCCAACCTTAAAGGGCTGACGGGTACAATCCTTTTTGGGCCAACAGAAGAGGAGCCCATGCTAATCAAAACAATCAATTGTGTGGGCCCCACATCAAGGCCCACATGATTAACTATCCATATGAGATTCAACGGACCATATAATGTTTTTTCGCCCAATGACACTAAGAAGAGAATCAAGTTAATAAGAGTAAGTATGGTTTCAGAGTAAAACCTAGAACTTGAGAACTGGACCGGTGGGAACCTGTAGGTTTTAGGTTCCAAGATAAGCAAGGTAAATTCTAAGTTTCAAAAAATGAAGAACCTATTTTGATAGGTAAATTTCAGGTTCTTAGTTGGAGGAACTTGGAACCTATAACATAATACTTAAAATAAGTTTTAATGTTTTACTTAGTTCATTTCTTTCCACGATCTTATGATATTCCATACTGTTCGATGATGAGCGCATAATTTAGAAGCACTAGTTTGAGTTTCGTTTTTATGATTGAGATTTTACTTTATTAATGTTCATATTTTTCCGTATGTCTTTATGGTTAGTGAATTATAACAGTAAGTGATTATTATTAAAGATTTTACTTAACTATAATCGTTTAATTAATAATATAAGTGGAACTTGAGTAGACCCTAGAACTTGTGACAATTGATTCTAGGGTATGTAGGTAGGTTTCAAGTTCTAAAATGAAAAACCCATTTCAGCATTTAAGTTTCAGGTTCCAAGTTAAGTTCCAGATGGAATTTATATGAAACTTGAAACCGCTCACCCCTATCGTGCAATGCTCCAATAGAAAGTCAAATCGATAAAACAGTTTGGGCTTTTCTTGTGTGCACAAGCATATCCCTTGGGAATGCTCAATAACCAAATTAGCAACATTACCCAGGTCCCCCAAGAGATCTTCATCTTGTGTGTAGTTATATCTGTACGAATTTATCGAGCAATTTGGAATTTATATTTTCCAATAATGTAATGCGTGTGTTCAATAAAGCTAGATTACCATGAAAACATCCAGAGACACAAAACAAATATGGATGCGAGACCACCCAAAAGTCCAAAAGAAAGAAGAAAGAAAAAAAAAAGGAGAAAAAACTAAAATGATCAAAACAAGCTCGACCCATTGCGGTTTGCATATATAAGATTAATTGTCATCGTCATGTCCGCGCGCGTTTAATTTTCATCCACGCGTGTGGTGAATCCATTATTGGTCCGTTTTCCAGAAATTTTAACTCACCCGATATCTCACAATGTAGAGTTGCACACTCCTTATTTCGTCTCTTACTCTTTCTATTGTGCTCGCTCCTTTACACGTTCGACATTGTCCCATCTGCATCTCGCGTTTCACACGTAATGCCTTGCTTAGACTTGAGATGTAGTATGAGCCAGCTCGATCCACATGGGTGAAGCCTCAAATGAAATATCTGAAGTAACCGGTAGAAATGACGAGCATTTATGGCCATAGATATCATTATCCCTTGTCATGTTTTGCGGAGTGGAAAAATCTTCTCCAAAACCGCGGTCGATTCTAGTGTGGTGTGAACTCTTGTGTCACTCTCTCTTCCATCACATCGGATCTCGCACGATCCTTGAGGGGGACTTTACTCACTATGCTAAACCCATATGAAAACACAATTTTAACCAATCTTAAGGCTTCATCTATTTTGGGAAAATATATATAAATTGTTGTCAAAAATAAAAATATTTTTTATTAACTAATTAATTTTTAAGAAAATATTTTTGAAATAATTCATTTTTTCGTATAACAAACCGAGCTTACTTTTTGGTGTTGTTGATTTACATCCCGGTCCTTGCTCTAAAGAAGACTAATGAGTCTTTGCAAAGAGAGGGCCACAAGTTGTTGTGGGAGACGTGTTTACTAATCTGATTTACATCCCTGATTTACAGCTCGCAAGAAGCATCTTTCTTTGTTGGGGATCGTATGTTTACTAGTCAAAGTCAGCTAGCAAGAGTGAGAGGGATGGCCGTCAGGAAGAAGGAAACTTGCTAATCTGTCGATAAATCTGAGTTATAAAAGCAAAAGACAAAAGAAGTATTTATTCGGAAACCAAAATGAAGTCAAGGCCATTCAACAACTTTCTTCCGTGATTTCGAGTCTTAAACTCAAAAGGACTTCTTTTGAAGAACAAAAAAAGGAATATCAATGATAGTCTATGGTAATATAAAAGAAACCACCCCCCCCCCCCCCCCCACTTTTTGTCATTGTACTTTCGCTACTTTTCTAATGGGATATCTGTACTTACACTTTTTCAATTAAGTTCCTCATTTACCATGACGCCAAGATGTATGGAATATCAAATAAAATTATATATTTGATGAAACGACGTCGAGATGCGTTAAATGGTAATTAAAAAAAAAAAGTGTTTTTTGATCTTGCCGAGGTTGAGGACCCCACTGCGGAGGATGTGGGAAGGAAGAGGCTAAACAATATAGGTTCAATTAACTCGAATCACCACCTTGGCAAGTGTCGCCGAGTAGAATTTTTTACCGGCAAATTCTCAGCCCAGCGTTATCGGCAAGAACCTCGCCTTGACCAGGCTACAAACCATTAAGCAAAAAGAAAACATGATTTCCAACTCAATGCTACAAGTCAAGCCACACACAGCACATTCGAACATGAGCATCCACGACCCAAGCCTGCCCTTCGGTCACGTTCACAGTTCCACAAAAACCAGGTCACGACGCACTGGTCCCACACCAGATCGCACCTATGATCAGCTCGCAAATATTTAGTCAATTTGCACCTATGATCAATTCGCAAATACCTAGTCAATCACGGCTAAACTTGACCACTCAACGAACCCAATCCAAAGCACATAGAAAACGAGATAATGACTCTATAAATATAATAACTTTTGTATGACGCTCACTTATATGTTATAATTTTTTTTGGATCATTTGAGTATCAACTTCTTCTTTTTTCGATCATTCGAATATCATAATTTTTTTTCTAATCTCCTATTTTCATATCAAAACTAACAAAATTGCAAACTAGAAAAGCACGATTAATCAAACATGCGACTTGACATCTTTCTTCTCAAGTTATCTTAATCTGAACTAATCACCAGTTATTACTTTAAAAGCTCAAATTCAAAACAAAGGAAACCCCACAAATGTTACATTATAAAACTCGTGACCTCTTACTTAAGTTGGAAATTGGCATGTTGGGTCTTATATAATTTTATATTTTTTTTTTATATTTTCAATTAATCACAATCCATTGAATGAACCTCTGAGTTCTTTCTTTTTTTTTTTTTTTTTTTTGTCGGTCCTACTTTATTCCTACTCTACACTCACTCTCGTACTTTTGCCCCGCCTCGCTTGCGGGCGTGGGAGTCGAAACCCACTCCTGAAACTTACGCGTCCCCACCCCATCCCCCCCTTGAGAAGGTGGGGATTTGAACCCCTCACCTCCCCCTTCCATGTTGGAAGCATGGCCACTGGGGCGAATCCTAGTGGTTAACCTCTGAGTTCAAAAGGAGGAAAGAAAGAGGACATCTCGTGGACCAAATTAGCAGGAACGTGGACTCCTCTATCGAAAATTGGCGGTGGCCCCCAGTGGAGCTAGAGCGATGTCTATCGCCTCGTCGGCAAAGGCGACTTTGACGATTAACTCCACAACTTTTTTCACTGCTTAATTTCTATTTTCTTGTTCTGAGGTTAATTGAATTCGGGCATAGTTGTCTCGATGCTTGGCTATGGATCACTTTTCTGTTGCAAGTCTATGCAAATAAAGGGCCACGCATATTAGATGTACAACGTGCATTGTGTCACGGTCCGTGAAACCTCCCGTACTCGTGATACTTGTAAGTAGTGCTTGGGGTTATCTGGTGAAGAGTGTGAGGCAGAAGGGTAGAACACAACTGGTCCGTGGGAGTGGCGTCAGGATGGTTGGTGCTAGAAGTTATAGAATAAAAGGATTATATCACTTAGAAGCTTTGAAGACGGGGTAGGCCTCCCGTGCACAAACTGGTCAAGAGTTTATGCCACTCTCCTGACGAGGCCATGACAGGCCGAAACCAGTTGTTGTGCCTAAAGAGAACTGCTATCTTACTCGATGGATTAGACACCTAAGTGAAGCTGGGCGTGGTAGGATCTCGTACAAAGAATAATTCACCATATCGTTCGTGGAACAACTAAAGAAGGAAGGCTGGCTTGGTGAATTCCACTCATCAGGCGCCCGCGGGTCGTTCCAAAGCTAAGGAAACTCTTAGCCCGTGACAAATGGTATCAGAGCAAGAACCCCTCCAGTAAGTGAGTGAGCGAGTCGGAGAATCGAGCTTCTCGCTCTAGTGCGTCGAACTGATGAGTGCCCGATCCGGTCCTAGTAGATGGAAAGTGAATGGTCGGGGCAAAAGATGCTCGAACGTAGCTGCGCTCTCTGCTCCTAGGATGACAATAGGTACTGGGACGAGTCGATTTACCGCTGAGCCGATAAGGAGTTCGAGAAGAACCGAACCCTTGCTGAATGGGGATAACGTTCTTGGATCGATCGGTGAATACGAAGAAGAGGTCTATTGCCGCGTTTTCAACAAGAAAAGAACCTCCATTGGTTTGCTGGGGTCAAGATGCTGGTTAGGCTGAAATGGTGCTGCCAAAAGATGCGGTTGGCGAAAAATGCCACATTTGCTGGAAAGCGCAGGTGATTGAAGGGCAGAGCGGGCTGAGATCAAAAGAGGCTACTGATGGAGCAAAACCTGTTTTGTTGGGCGAGCGTGACTGTTCGATGTGAATTCCCAAAAGTGGCACATCAATGGTTAATGGACGCAATGAAGCGACAGAACAGATTGTAACAAGGGCGTTGCGAATTGAGTGGGGGAGAATGTCACGATCCGTGAAACCTCCGGTACTCGTGACACTTGTGAGTGGCGTTTGAGGTTATCTGGTGAAAAGTGTGAAGCAGAAGGGTAGAACACAACTGGTCCATGGGAGTGGCGTCAGGACGGTTGGTGCTAGGAGTTCTAGGATAGAAGGATTATATCACTTAGGAGCTCTGAAGACGGAGTAGGCCTCCCGTGCACAAACTGGTCGAGAGCTAATATCGCTCTCCTAACAAGGCCATGGTAGGCCGAAACTAGTTGTTGTGCCTAAAGAGAACTGCTATCTTACTCGATGGACTAGACGCCCGAGCGAAAATGAGCGTGGTAGGATCTCGTACGAAGAATCATTCACCATATCGTTCGTAGAACAGCTAAAGAAGGAAGGCTGGCCTGGCGAATTCCGCTCGTCAGGCGCCCCCGGGTCGTTCCAAGGCCAAGGAAACTCTAGGCCCGTGACAATTGCATGTAATAACGAAAAATTTTAATGAAGGGTTAACGATGGTAATAAAATGAAAATTAAGGAGATAAATACATAAAAGTTCAAAATTTACGATGTGTAATTTTCCCTAAGAAGATATTTGAACTTTCTCTTACTCACTTGGAGGAAGCGATCTATCACTATCTTCAAAGTAGAATCGCCAGCCCTGAAGATATAACTTCTCATGGGTCTTCTTCGAGTGAGATATATTTTATTTTCTTAATTTGGAAATCCATTCACACTTATTTTACCATATGAATACTTTCTAGATAACATAATATTCAAGCCCAACACCTATGTTGAAAGAACCACTGGCACAGGCACGTGGGGCCCGAGGATCTTATTGCTATACTATTTATATTGATCCCGTCCACTCTATAGGTGTCAAGCCCTCAAATAAAATATTTAAAGTGACCGGATAAGATGAGTTTCAATTATATCAGTTTAAGGGGCCTCTTTCAAGCCCCATCAATGTGGGAAATTCGGATATTACATGCTTTTCCAAAGGAACCGGAGCCTTTTGCAACTAGGAGGAAATGTTATCAAATTTTTTTAGCAAAAAAAAAAAAAAAAAAAACATATATGCACCTAGAAACAGAGAAAATCCCACCCCAAATAATGGAAAGAAGATATCCATTATTAGGAAAAGTCTATGGAATGAAAATAATATACATTAAGGGGGTTATATTGTGCAATTATCGACTCTTATTATCAAAACCTTACATATAGTATAATTCCAACTATTTTATAGTTGATGAGTATAAAATACTACGTTTGGTATTATTCCTGTCACGTTGGCTGTAAATGATAAGTAAGTTCAATAACATATAATACCCATTTGAAAAAGCATGTTGCCCTATTTCACAAATAAATCATAGTAAAATGTCAAAAAAATATTTCATGACATGATAGCCCTATATTAAACGAACAAGCTATATGAAATGATCTAGTTAAGATCATAACACATGTTTTATGTACAGATGGAAATTAGAAAACTAAGAATAAATTATCTATTAACACAAGCAATCTATTGAAGAAAACAGTAACCTTAAAAGGGCTTTATAGCATGATAGTGCATGTTCCGTAAATATAGGATGTTAGAGGCTAATTTAAAAAAAAAAAAGTTATATAACACAATGCGTTCTATTTAATAAAGACATGGCATTAGATTATTAACAGAAAATCTTAATTATGGATTATTTTTTATATAATGAGATCAATAAAATTAATGCTAGCAAATAAAACAGAAGTACCTGTCTTTACAAAATAACTTCTTGTATAACGTTAAAGGTCATTTTACCTGATTGTGCATATTTGATGAATAAAAATGAATGAAACTTGATGACCCTTATGAGTAAATGCATAATGGGTAATGATTCTTATCACTTTGCAATTAGTATAATTCTGAAAGAGAGTTGAATAATATATATACACACACAATATAAAAATAATTTTCACAAATAAATAATATTAGAAGATTATTAAAAAGAACTATATATAAAAATGATAGCTCATATTTGATGAATATATAATATTAGGGGTACGAAATTACTTGTATTTTATAAATAAATAATTACTGGGAAATCAACAAAAATGTTCTAGCTAATAGAAAAAAAAATTCATAATGCTTATAGGCCATCATTTCACAATGTTTACAGCAGGAAAAATTGATTTTTATAAATTACATTTCCGTCTGTCATAGACAAATATAACCAAACGACTCTAATAAATGCATAATCAGAGATAACTCTAACGATATCATTTTTAAAATATATTTTAATTTGTACTAAAATAGCAATAAGAATGTTATTAATCTTGAAAAAAAAAATATTATTAGAACATATCTTACAAATGAGTGAATATCATGAAAGAATAAAAATGATTTGAAAGTTTAAAGTGCATGTGAAGAGATGATTCGCACGAGTCAGTATTTTGTTGAATAGAAAGTTTTAGAGAGTCCATCTCATGAAAGGAAAACAAAAATTCTACATAGGGCTTAACTTATGGAAATTATAATAAGGGCATCAAGAACTATAGCACTTTGAGTTTTGATAAACACAATTGTTTTTTTTTTTTTTTTTTGCGTGAAAAGCAGAAGTGGCATTCCCGTTTGATTGTAACTTTATAAAATTTCCAATCCTAACAAATCTCTAATTTTTATGCATTTTTATAATAATTCTCTAATCGATTCTTATGCATATTTGGGCAATAATGCTTTTAAGCACAACTTTAGCTAATCTATAATCCTAGTAAATCTCTATTCTTATGCATATTTTCGTAATAAATTTCTAATTGATGTATAAGAAATAACGGAATGATTCATATATCGGTAATAAATCTTAAAATATAACTATAATATATATTTATAGGTTCTATTATGAAATACCTATATATTATATAGCTTCAGCGAAAATCTATTTATTTCCCCCCATCATAAAAGACTTCCGGTCCAAATTGGCTATAAATTATAATATTGACAGACTTAACATTCATTCAACTAATTTCCATTGCTCCGTGCTTAGCCTATCTAGTCTCCAGTTCTTCTCTACATCATGTTAGTTTTAGTTTTCCTTTTTCTTTTAGGGCCAGAAATCATCTTAGTTCACCGGATTTAAAACCCGGCTTGGGAGATTTCGTTATGACTAGTCTTTACAGCTTGTAAGTGCCATTTATACATATATGCTATCACGCCCCGAACCCCGAGTGCGTGCCCATCCCTTTCTGGTCGATAATAAATTTGCGACTTTCCAGGACGAGTTGCCGACCCTTTCCATTTTATTGCACATGCGATAGCGAAAAGAAATCCCCTGACAGTAATCATCTCGGGATAGAAAAGCAGGACAATAGATTCATAAACAAACATGCTTTTATATATACACTGAGTCATGTACAAAGGTCTATGGCCAAAAGACTACAAAAGACTGGCCTTCCAAAAAGAAGTGATCCTAACTGACCTACACTTCCGATCACCTCCTCTCAGCTCTAAGTTCTCCACTCGACGACCCTGAAAATGTTATCCCACAACAGGGTGAGATAAAATCTCAGCGAGTCTAAGCTCTAAACCCCAATTAGGAGGGAAATACGCCCAGAAGTGTCATAATCACACAATAACACAATCAATGAGACTTACCTCGTCTCATATCCACCCTGCAGGTTAGTACAATTTATATCACAGATAACATGAGAGCATAAACAACAATAAGATTCAATAACTGAAACGCTACACTCAATTAATCATGCGTTCCTAGTTTGGATCTCGACATATAGCACGACCTACTCTCAATTCGGCGGTCTTCTGGCATTGCCAGGCATTGTCTCACCCCATTGAGCACGGCATCTCTCTTTATCAGAAGGCTTTCCCAAATGAGCATAGGGTCCAGAATCTACTGTGACCGGCTTTCTGTTGTCCAGGGGGTATCCCGAATAGGGATAACGTCCAACTTAACAGCTCGGGACGATTTCTCTTAATCATCACACGATCACTCAAATATGGCTCAGGGCACCGTGTATTGCACTCAAATGCTTCAATTAAAATGGTGAGCCTGGCATTTTCCTTCGTATTAGGAATTCACATAAAATTACTCGTGTGTGGGTACACGGTCAATTTGATCTCGAAAAATTGATATTCTTCCTTTTTGAAATCCCACTATTTCATATAGTACTAAAAACCATTTTCGGTATCAAAACCCGACACCTGGGATTTTCTGAATAAATATTGGAAATTCACAATTTTTGGAATTAAATACCAAAAATCCAATCAGTATTCAATTTGCATAATTTAACACTCAATTACAGAAATTAATCACACCATTGCAATCAGCACGAAATTCCAGTCACCGACTATCCCGGCGTAATTTCCAGAAAAATAATTAATAATTAAATAATTACTAAAATTAATTAAATAAATCAATTTAAATTCTAAAAATACTAACCTAGGCCAGAATCATTAAATTAATAACCAATACGGACTCGGAAAATTCCCGAACCCTTCTAGGTAAATAATACAATTTATTTAGGCTTAGATAAATTATGCTAGCCACCTAACATGCTCAATTAAATAATTAAATTTCTAATTTAATCTAACTAACCACCTAATTCTTAATAAAATAAATCTAAACACCCCTTAAACGTCATTAGCCTACTAAGTAGAGTTTAGAATATAAACTCACCGGTTAATTGCAGAAACCGGTTCACCGTGACAACGACTCGACGGCGGCCGAAATCGAAATTTTCGGCGGCGTCGGTGAACTTGGGCCGGGCCTAAAATAGGCCCAACAAATCTCAGCCCAAATCTGAGATTTGTTTCCAACTTAGGCTGGGCTTCACTTGATTCGCGGGCTGAACTTCGGTGGACTTGGGCTTCAATTGACTTGCTGGATTGGGCTGAAGACCCAATTAATTGGACTGTTCTCTTGGGCTGCTGATGGACTTCAAATGGGCTGGCGTTGCGTGAAGATGGGCTGCAGAAAGATGGCAACTTGCTGGGCCGTTGATGTGGGCTGAGCTTCGGTGATGCTGGGCCTGACTCGGTGAAATGAAGCCATGCGAAGGTGGGCAAGGGAAAAGCGAGCAGGCAGCGCGAGATGGAAACGCGGGGCAGCTTCGGTCTTCGCTGCTGGATCCGCGGACGTGAGGGCAACAGCTTCGCTGGAAACGTGGACTGAATCCGCTGAGCTGCTGGCTCGGTTGATTCAGTTGGTGGCTGATCAAGCTGAAGAAAAACGTGGACGTGGCAGCTTCAAGGAGTTTCGGTGGGGTGAGCTACACGAAGGAAAATGGAGGACGACGCGCGCGTTTAAGGAGCTGCGGGCGTGAAGACCAAAGCTGAGAAGTGTTCGGTGAGCTGGAGCTTCGTGGAAGTCGGTCAACCAGGGCTTCGGTGGTTCGTTTGTTGACCGAAGCAGATGGAACAGTTGGCAGGTGGCAGCGGCGGGGAGGGCTTCACCGCTTGCTGACTTCCACTCGTTGAACTGAAGACGTGCAGCAGCAGCTTCCACACCGAAACAGTTTCGGTGGATGCGGTTGATGAAGACTGCAGGTGGTGGACAAGAGCTGGCGTTGAAGGGGAACGGATGAAAGTGGAGCAGGGTCGTGCGGATGCGTGCAGCGGTCAACCAAAGGAGCTTCGCCGCTGCTGGTTGACCCGAAAGAGACTGCTGGGGACGCGCGGAAGCTTTGTTGGAAATATGGAAGTACCGATTCTGAATATCAATAATTGATTCAGTTAGTCGGTAATTAGCTTGGTAAAATAGGACAAAGAATCATTATGTAAATCAGTGTATATTTCCTTATTTTTTCTTTCCTATCTTATTTCTTCCTCCAATATTATAAGTGGAGGATCATACGTGTACAAGAGATATACAGAAAACACATAATTACAGTTTTCCTCTCCATCTATTTCAATTTCTTACATGGTATCAGAGCGACGCGTTCTGATCTAGCTTCCGCAAATACCTTGAATTGCCCTCGGTAGTTTTTTTCGATTGTTGTTGCAAATTTCTCCCTGCAAAGCATATCGACAGACCGTGAGGAATTCATTCATCAAACACCATGCCCAGAAATCAAAGCAACAAATCCAGCGGCAGTAACAACAACCAAGAAATGACTTCACCTGTGGAGGAATCATTCAACCCCAACAACTCTCCTGAGAATCTGGCACCAGACCAGATTGCTCAAACTCAGATTTTGTAGCAAGGACTCTCGGGTCCATTACCTACAACTGTTCAACCGACTGCTACAATTCAAACCCAGGGTCCAATGCAATGGCCGCACATCTGGTATCCAATTCATGGCCAATGGCCCACTGGATCTAGCCATATGTCAACTCAGCAAGGTTTACCTGGAGAAGAAGATGTATCAGAATCTGGAAATCGTCCTGAAGGACATGGACTGACACAGGAGAACCAATTCAGTGGCAGATCAGCCTGGACAGGACCGGGCTTCGGATCCGGACCCATCCCACCAGGTCTGGGGACGAATCCCTACCCGGTTCCTCAACCCGGTTTCTTGCCCTATCCGTTTCCCTTCAATGGCGGCCGTCTCGAGCCCGGCGATCCTCTTTACACGTCGTCGGCCGACGGACCGGAGCTACGACTTATTAGCATACAACTTACCGGACCGGATAACTATAACACCTGGGCTCGTGACTTCCGGCGAGCGCTCGTGACAAAGGACAAGGACGGCTTCCTAGATGGAGCCGTCCCCTACCCGACCGACGAACGGCTGCAACGCCTTTGGCGAAAATGTAACCAGCTAGTTCGTACCTGGATTGGGAATTGTCTTGCTCCAGATGTTGCGGCTGGGCTCCCACCAACCGAGGACTCGAAGACAATCTGGGCGAGCATTCGGGAGATGTACGGACGGCTCGATCCGGCAAAACTCTTCACCATAACACAGGCCATCTCGGACCTGAAGCAAGGGAACTTATCAGTTGCCGCTTGCTTCACTCGCCTCTCGGCTCTCTGGAACGAGCTTGAAGCGGCTGAAGAACACCTCGAGGGCCCCGAGACCACGCTGCAACAGTACCGAGCAATCAAAGAGAGGGAGAAAGTCACTCGTTTTTTGCTGATTTTAAACGAAACATACTCACCTTTCCGATCGCAGATCTTGGCCATGGAACCGATGCCCTCACTCGGCCGGATCTACCAACTGGCCGTCCAAGAGGAAAGCCAGCGGCAAGCCGCGACCGAGCACGGAAGAGCCGGCGAAGGAGTTGCCCTTGCTGCTGCTGTTCGAGAAAGCCTCGACTTGACCGAGGCGTTGCAGGGTGTCCATGGAGGTCGCAGCTTCGCCGGAGGAACGGAGGGCTTCGGGCAGAGAAGGGGAGGTCGATTTGGGGCTGCCGAAGAAGGGAACCCTAACCCTAATCTAAGAATGAACGGCTGGGATGCTGGGAGAAGATCTGACGGCCCTCATTCCATCATTTATTCGACCGAATCCAACGGCCCACAGCAGAGACGATCGGACGGCTACCATCTGTCCACTTACTCGGCCGAATCAAACGGCCCCTATTTGGCCACATCAGCGCCCGCATATAGGGCATCGGGTGGCCCACGTCATGCCACGTCATCCAGGACCAATGGGCAAAATTTCAAAAATAAGGGTAAATATTGTGAATATTGTAAACGCCCTCACCATACTATTGATACATGCTGGAAATTACATGGAAAGCCAGGTGAAAAGGACAAAAAGGAGAAAGAAATTGCTGCTTACCAAGTTTCAGCACGGAGGACTGATGGTACTTTTCTATGCAAGACGAATTCAATATCAGTTGATGCATGGATAATTGATTCAGGTGCTAGTGACCACATAATATACAACGAGCAGTTATTTTCTAGTATTCAAGAAAGGCCACATTCCTCAGTATCTGTACGATTGCCCAATGGAAATATTATTCATGTTAGCAAAATTGGAACCGTTCACCTCAGTCCAAATATTGTTCTCAAAAATGTCCTCTTCATTCCTGATTTTGAGTTCAATCTCTTGTCAGTCTCAAAAGTTTGTAAGGACAATTCTTGCCGTGTCATATTCAATTCCAAAAGTTGCTTCTTTCAGGACCCTTTGACTGGTAAACTGATGGGCTTGGGTAATGTTGCTGAAGGGCTGTATTTCTGGACCAATCTCCAAAAGGATCTTGATTTTATCAATCAAAGCATTTCTTGTAATGCCATTGCTAGCAATAAAAATATTATTTTTCATCAACGATTGGGTCATACTGCACGTTTTCCTTACTCTAAATGTCCAATATGTCCATTAGCAAAGCGCTCGAACAAAATTTCCTATCAAGACATCGAGAGCTAGCAAAGGTGCCTTTTCTTTACTTCATATGGATATTTGGGGACCTTATCATACTCCACATCGTGACGGATCTCGATTCTTCTTAACCATTGTTGATGATTATACTCGTGCTACTTGGGTTTTCCTCATGCAATCCAAGAGTCAAACATTTCCTACTTTGTCGAAATTTTTGTCCCTCATTAAAAATCAATTCGACAAATCTGTCCCAAAGGATTCGCACGATAATGGGCGAGAATTTTTTTCTGTGGAATGTGCTTCTTTCTTGTCTTCTCAAGGAATTATACATGAGAGTTCATGTACTTATACGCCCCAACAAAATGGGATTGTAGAACGCAAACATCGTCATCTCTTAGAAGTAGCTAGAGCCCTAAAATATCAAGCTTCTATACCAGAAAAATTTTGGGGTGATTGTGTGGTCACAGCAGCTTACCTGATCAATCGCATGCCAACTAGAATTCTCGAAGGAAGAACTCCCTTCGAATTGCTTTATGGAAAGCAACCAGTAATTGATCATCTTCGAGTTTTTGGGTGTTTGTGCTATGCGGCAGTCCTAGGGCCACGAAGTAAGATGGATCCTCGTGCTATGCAGTGTATTTTTATGGGATATCCTTCTATGCAGAAAGGCTATAGAGTCATGGAAATTTCTACAGGACACTTCTTTGTGAGCAGAGATGTTATCTTTCACGAAGACGTTTTCCCATTTCAAGAAGCAACATCATTATCGTCAAGCTCAAAATCTGATCATCAACCCTTCTTATCAGAAGAAGATTTATTTGCCCAACCTCAGTATGTACTCATTACACCGAGGAACATATTCCGATCCAACCAAGTGATTCAAACTCAACCGATGATGCACCGCCTCCTTCACCTAGAGAAGATTCTTCACCCAATTCCTCGGTGACCTCTTCGCCGACAATTCATCGAGGGTGTCTCCCGCAATACCAGCGAGCCAAGAAGTGAGCAGCCCTCGACGTTCCGGGCGTTCTACTCGACCCCCTACATGGACAAAAGATTATATATGTCCTACGCTGGATTCTTCAGGTACACAATACCCCGTATCCTCTTATGTTTCGTTCGCGGCTATCACTGAACACATGTGCTGCATTAGTAGAATTTCGAAGAGCAGAACCGTCTTCTTATTCTCGAGGCAAAGACGTGATCCCAAATGGCAAAATGCAATGAAGTTAGAATTGAAGGCTCTTCATGAAAATCATACTTGGGATATTGTTCCACTACCCGTTGGACGAAAACCTATTGGCTGCAAATGGGTTTATAAAATCAAGTTCAAAGCAGATGGCTCCATTGAACGATATAAGGCTCGTTTAGTGGCAAAGGGATTCACACAACGGGAAGGTTTTGATTATCATGAAACATTCTCTCCCGTGGCTAAAGAAGTCACTGTTCGTTCTTTCTTGTCTATTGCTGCCTTTCGCAATTGGCCACTCCATCAAATGGATGTTCATAATGCCTTTTTACATGGAGATCTAGATGAAGAAATCTATATGGAGCTTCCACAGGGATTACGCAGCCAGGGGGAGTATCGTGTATGTCGTCTTCGTAAATCCCTGTATGGACTTAAACAGGCTTCTAGGCAATGGTATGCGAAGTTCACTGCTGCACTAACTGACGCAGGATTTCAGCATTCCAGACATGATTATGCCCTGTTCACATGGACTAAAGGTACTTCGTCCATTTTTCTCTTAATATATGTTGATGATATTCTTATCATGGGAAATAATGAGCTGGCTATTGCAAAATTCAAAAACTACTTGAGTGCCACTTTTCACATAAAAGACTTGGGGCCTCCCAAGTACTTTCTTGGCATTGAAATAGCTCGATCTGATAAGGGAATATGTCTCAGTCAACGAAAGTTCATTCTAGAAATAGTCTCCGAAGTAGGATTGTCGGGTTGTAAACCGGCGGCTATACCGATTGAGCGAATGCGAAGTTGACAACACATGAGTATGATGCGAGCTCGTCTTCACCCATTGAGGATCCATTACTCAAAGATCCATCAGGATATCAACGGCTTGTTGGGAAATTGATTTATCTCACAATGACAAGACCGGACATATGTTATGCAGTGCAGATACTTAGTCAATTCATGCACATGCCGAAGCAGTCTCATATGGATGCGGCACTGAAAGTAGTGAAATACTTGAAGGGATGCCCGGGACTTGGTATTTTTCTGTCTCGAGATTGTGACATGAGAATGACAGCCTATTGTGACACAGACTATGCTACTTGTCCGATGACAAGAAGGTCCATTACTGGCTTTTGTATCAAATTGGGAAAGTCACTTATCTCATGGAAAACAAAGAAGCAGTCAACTGTATCATTGTCATCAGCAGAATCAGAATATCGAGCTATGGCAAAGACTGTTTGCGAAATAATCTGGATACGAGGACTACTTTCGATTTCGGAGTACAAGTCAATGGATCCAAATAATTATTCTCGCGATAATGATGCCGCACTCAAATTAGCAGCTAATCCTGTTTTTCATGAGAGAACCAAGCATATAGAGGTCGATTGCCATTTTACTCGGGACAAGATTCGGGAAGGGATCATAACAACAAGAGGAATTGGAACCGTTCAAAAACCTCGCGACATTTTCACCAAGCCACCGTGTCAAAGACAATGTGCATACCTATTGAGCAAGCTAGGTGTCCTCGACATATACAAAGGCCACCAGCTTGAGGGGGAGTGTTGGAAATATGGAAGTACCGATTCTGAATATCAATAATTGATTCATTAGTCGGTAATTAGCTTGGTAAAATAGGACAAAGAATCATTATGTAAATCGGTGTATATTTCCTTATTTTTCTTTCCTATCTTATTTCTTCCTCCAATATTATAAGTGGAGGATCATACGTGTACAAGAGATATACAGAAAACACATAATTACAGTTTTCCTCTCCATCTATTTCAATTTCTTACAAGCTTGGACAGCAGCTGCTTCGCTTGGTGGGTTGTTGAAGTTGACCGAACAAAGATGGCACACGGACAAATGGCGTGAAGAGGGTAGACGGGCGAAGGGAGAGAGATCGCGGGGCTGTGGTCTTCGGTGGAGCTGCAGGCGTGCAGCGTGGATGACAAAAAGGGGAAACAGCCAAGGGAAAGAAATGAAAGAGAAGGCAGAAGCTGAGAGAGATAAATGAGAGCGAAGGAGCACCGTGAAGGAGGAGTCATGCGGGAGAAGCCAAGGAGGAGAGGGTCCCAGACAAGCATCCTTATCCCCTCCATTAAATTCATGTTCCCCCTTAATACTTTCCTGTAATGCATATATCACTAATTAATCCAATTTGAAGTCCCAATTTTCAGCTTTAAGCTTAATTTCCTCTCCAGTTGTCCAAATCGAGGTCCGATTTCGCTGAAGAAAAGTCTTAAACAATTTTTAGTAAGTTCCCAACACCCAAAGGCTCGGCATGGCAGTCCAAATTTCTCTTAATTTGGCCCATCTAAATTTCTATTAATTTTCTACGACGTCCGTATCGATTTTCCGTAAAAATCCCGAAATCTCTGAAAAATCTTCGGAGAATGAGTCGACATTCCTAAAATAGCTCGTGACACCACAGAACTTTCAAATTTTGAAATCGGGTTCAAATTCACGGTTATTTTCAATCCGGGGCGCTTTTAGCGTAACCTAGTCTATCGGGTAGCTTTTAGGAATTTTTAGTGCAATTGACCCGTGATCGATTTATCTCGAGTCACAATATATATCTTTGACACATTGACAACTCTCGATTGTCGTGAAAATCTCAAGGTTTCAAATATAGACACAAGTACCCAAAACGATAGAAAATTAATTTAGTGTCGATCGATGAGAATTTTGCAATCAGGTGGAATCACCCACATTTTGATCATCTATCTTAGTTAAATCAACCTATCTCTGATCTCTGATCAATTTTTAAGTGTGCCGTAATGACCCTTGCAAATTAGCACCATGAATGGACCTAGACTTAGAACCAGGGAAGGAGAGTAAATTTCCTACAGATATGCATCCCACATTGGGCGAACAACTCCCGTTCAAGCCCTTCAGGGACAACCTTTTAGCAGAAAACCACTCAGCCCTTTAGTTCAGAGCCTAGAGACACTTAGAGATGCTAGGATGGAAGCGTTTCTAATCTACCCAAACTGCATTTCTCGAAGGATCTTACCAGGCTAGAGAAGAAGAGGAATTTAGAAAGCCATGAAGAGTTTTTCACAAAGTACACACTTTACTTCAGGGGACTCTGCCCAACACATTACACCCTCTTTGCCTTACATAGGCAAAATGAGGTTACAAAGCAACAAACAAGGACCAGGCTCATGGGTCCGGGTACAAACAGGGGCACCGGAAATTTCCGGGAGGGAATTATTCGCACACTATGAACAGTAACTATACTGTGAACAGTACATTCCCTAGCCTAGTGCTACAGTAAAAGTGAACAGTGATTTTGCTACAGTGAAATTGTACGGACTCAACGGTCTCGTCCGTCACGAGCATTGTAGCTACATACTCAGTCATCTGAGCTATCTTCTAGGAGATGTGCTTCGTATTTCTGTTCAAGAGCTTCAAGGTCTTCAGGTGAAAGGATTTGATTCAGTCTTCTTGATGAGGATGCTTGTACATGAGCCCAATGGGATGCTTCCTCTTCTGCCCAGTTTGTATTTTCACTGGTAGTGTTGGTAGGAAAGCTCGGCTGAGGCCAGTTGGATGGCTATGCATAGTAAGCTGTGTCTATGTCTTGAAATGAGGACGAAGGTCCCTGTTCATAGGGATTCTGGGACAGAGGACCTCCAAAGCGTGCATAGGGGTCTTGAGTGGACTGGACAATGTCATCTTCGCTTATCATTTCATGCTCTTGGGACGATGCAGCTTGTCTGTATTGCCTGAGTGCTTCCTTAGCTTTTGGTGCTAGGTTATAATGATCCCATGTAGTGGGTACATTATTCCAAATATCTTCAAGAATGGTTTTGTTTTCTTGGCATAGGATTCTCTGGAGTTCTTGGTACTCATTTTCACAAAATCTGACAGATCTTGGATAAGATTTGTGAATCCGGGCTTCTCAGCTGTTCAAGTGAGGTTTATAGGATGTGGTTCCTATTTCGAGTGGTGCATCAAGAATACTACCATTATTTCTGCAAAAATTTCATGGACGTCGGAAAAACAGGATGGTGTGAACTTCATGATTTGGTGTCATGGTTCTCAATTCTTTTTCTAAGTCTTGTTTCCAACATGTAGGATGATAGAACCAATTAAGAAAGTCTAAGAGATTCTTATTACTTTCTTTTTTCGATGTTTCTCCCGAGCATGAATATCCTTGTGAGGTTGGCAATGAATCTTCTGGTGGGAATTTCAATGGCTATCAAGTACTTATTGGTTAAGTACCATAACAGCGTTTTGAGCTAGTCAGGGAAATCATCTTCCTTCTAGATAAGAGGATGAATCAAAGGATAATTCAAATTTAACCCGAAAGGATAAAGAATCGAACCTCCATTGAACCTGAATAAGTCTGTGTGGCATTGCCACATGAGGTTCTCTAGGTTCTCAGTAAGACTGTCGTTCTGGATTTGTTGAATAATCTCCTGGGGAAATTTCCAACTTAGCAAGTCTTTGATCTTCTCAATCTTGTATTTCACACCATGATTGAGCATATGGAAAGCGGGTCTTTTGATGTACATGTTGATTTCAGCTGGTACTTTGGGTCTTGATAAAAAATCAGCAAGCACATTCTTCTTACCAGGAATATGTTTGGTTTCAAAAGAGTGTTTAGAGAACCATTCAGCCCATCGAAGCAGTTAAGAGTTTGGAATCTGCTTCTGTTTAAACTTGGTCATCTGAGGGAAAGATGCCATGTCTAATTCTACCAGGAAGTGATGGCCGATGAGATGAAACTCAAACTTCTTTATTCCATTTTTTACTGCCAAGATTTCTTTAAAAGTGGAATGGTAATGCATTTCAGTTTGAGAAAACTTTCCACTTTTGTGAGCACAAAGGTGTCTCTTACCATCAATTTCTTCACAGAGGACGGGTGCGCAGTATTCATCACTAGCGTCAGTCTGAAGGGTTCTTTTTCCTGTTGATGGTATCTGCAATGGTGGGAGATTATGCATAATCTTCTTGAGTTCAGCAACTGCTTTAGTCTGAATTTTTCCCCAAGATGGGGGATTCTTCTTCAGCATAGACTGCAAAGGAATTAGGAGCTTTGTAATATTTGGGACAAAATCCCTGAGATAATTGATTATCCCAAGAAATTGCTGAACCTGTTTTATCGTGAAGTTATCTTCAGGAAACTTCAGTAGTTCTTGAGCGATATGTGGCCCTGGATAGTAAGTACCTTTGTTGAGGTGCATACCAAGAAATTCAATCTCTGTCTGGGCAATATTCATTTTCCTTTGAGAAAGCATAATGCCATGCTTTTTCACGATTTCTGCAAATTGCTCAAGAAGTTGACAGTGTGATTGTTCATCAGGACTGTAGAGCAGAATATCGTCGATATATACGGCTGCACTTGACAAAATTGGCTGAAAAATACAACACGTGGCCTTTTGGAAGAGGGATGGTGCTACTTTTAAGCCAAAAGGAAGGACTTTCCATTGGAAGTGCTGGTTTGGGATACAGAATCCTGTTTTGGATCTGTCTTCAGGATGGATGCCCAATTGCCAAAATCCGGCTTTAAGGTCGAATTTGGAATAAATGTGGGCTTTGGTCAAACCAATAAAGAGAGAATCTCTGGATGGTAAAGGGAACTTATCATCTTGGAGAAAAAGATTGAGAGGTTGATAGTTAATTACCAATCTCATTTTTCCTCTGTTTTGCTCAGCACGCTTATTGACATAAAAGGCTTCACAAGCCCATTGAGAATTGGAGATTTCAATAAGACCTTGCTGCAATAGTTCTAAGCATTCCCTTTGAGCTAAAACCAGGTGTTCTGGCTTCATTCCCATGTGACTTGCTTTGGTTGGGTTTATATCTTCATTCTTCTTGAAAGGAAGGCGAACAAAAAACTCTAGATTTTCCCATAAAGGATGAGAACACTTTTGAGTGAATTCTAAATGGGATTCCGAACAAGATTCTAACATTTTTTGCATAATTGGATCTAATAGACTCATCTGAATGGAAAAGAGTCTCTGAATATTGACAAACTCAGAGAATTGGTCTTTATATCTAAGACCTTTTCCAGGAATGATGCGAAGTTGAGAGATTTGAGTCATGATATCCCACCCAATTATCAAATCTTTATTGGGGAGATTTGATCCAAAATTTTTTGCATTTATGGAACACTGAGGAAAAAACTGGACAGTTACGGGAGTGGTTCTGACATTGGTGGAGAAAGTATCTCCTAAGGCTGAGTTGAAATATCAGACATAAGGAGTCCAATATTCTTCAAGTAGAACCTTAGTATCTAGAATGGAACAACTTGCTCCGGTATCAATGAGAGCAATGACATTGATAGGTTTGGCAAACTTCGAGGTGATGATTTTTACAGGGAAATGGGGACAGTGAGTTTGACTTGAAAATATATCAAGATTTGGTTCTGAAGATGTGGGGGATATGTGAAAAATGTCTTCAGATTCTGAGTCAAACTCAGTTTCACTGGGAGTTTGGTAAAAGGGAATAACACAAAGTGTTTGGTCAGTTGGTTCTTCATCAGCAGAGAATAAGGATTCAATATCATCATTTTCGAGAGAAATACCTGTTTCATTCTCAATTTGATGAATTAGATGATTCTGACCTTTTTTCGCTTGAGGACAATTTTTGGCAAAATGTTCTTTCCTATTGCAAATGTAGCAACGGTTTGATTTCTTATGCCCTGTGCGATCCTTTCTTTTGCGTAGGTATCGCCATTTCTTCTTTTTCCGGAAATGCTTGGAGCCATGTTTGGATTTCTTTATCGAATACTTCTTGTAGTGCTTTTTCTTCCGGGAATACTGGCCACAAGTACCATCACAGTCTTATTTGGAGCATTTGATCTTTAACTTTTGGCGAGAACAAGCTGATTCAAGACGCTTGTCATATGTGATGTAGGTACGGACCATCTGGCGTTTTAAGCATAATTCTTTAAGGCATAGATGGATTTCCTGCTATATTTCTCCCAAGGGAATATCTTGTACTCTTCTTTGTTTTCCAAAGAAAGATCTTTCAACCATTTGGGATAGCTCTTTAGGGATGGATGTGAGGAAGACATGCTTCAGATTTGGATCTGCGCCAATTTGGTAAAAGAGCTGAAGCATTAATCGATAATGCTTATTAAGATGCTTTTCCAGAAGGGAGTAGCATCTTCTCTCGAAAAATTCTCTTCCTTTTATCTCTATGAGATCTCCGGGTTTTTCCACAAAAACATGATATAAGAGAGTAATGGCATGGCTGAAATTGGGTGACATCATAAACAAAATCTGATCTTGTTCTGTAAGTGATTGCCACCAGAGTTTAAGGCTTCCTGTGAATCTTGTAACAAAATTGTAAAGGACATCATTCATATCATGGTTGGTGATGGACTGTGTATTCAACCAAGTATGAAATTCTTTAAGTCTTTCTGGCCGTTTTGGATAAGGAATATCGTCGATGGTGAAGAATTGTTTTGATGCCATGGACACATGCCTAGTAGGATTGTTCCTAGTAGGATTGCTTGTCTCACCAATTTCTGGATCAGAATAGTTTGATTCCATCTCATAATCTGGAGGATCAGCCATGAATATTTGTGAAGTTAATGGAGCAATGGAGGGGGAATCAACTGTAGGAATTGAGAAGGATGAAGAAGAAGAGGAGGAGTTTGTTCAGCTGGAAAGAAAATCTGTTTTTCTGGGATGGCAGGATCAGGCTCAGGCTATTGGGTAACAGGATCAGGTTCCTGAGTACACAAATCCTTTAGAAAAGATTCTAATGGATTTGATAACATCATCTGTTCTGGCCTGTCTCTTATAACAATCGAACTTGATTCTGTGGGTGAGCTTTTTTCTTTTCCTTTTTCCTTTTGTAGGGTCTTGAGACGATTTCGTATTTCTGCCATATCTGGTTCTCTTCTATAGGGATCTTCTGGGATGGTGGCAAAAATAGACGTCTGTGGATGTGGGGGTAAATACCCAGTTCTAACAGGGGGTGCTAATGGATCAAAAGGTCTGAATCTTCCTTCTTCAAGAAGTTGGATTTGCTTCTTGAGCTTTTCTATTTCTAGCTTTGGGTTTTCAAGGTAATGATACCCAAGATGTTGTCCTGATTCCAAGGTGTGAAGCCTTTTCTGGAACTCAGAAAGTATCTTTTTGGTACTTTCATCATACCTTTGAAAATCTTATTGCACATTTCCAATCTTGGAATCAATAGCCTTGAAGGCATTGTTTTGTGCCAACAGAGTCTCTGATTGCCAGTTTAGAATAGTTTCAGCAGCAGGGGTTTTCTTTTGTCTCCCATGTTCGTCCACATTAGTAGGGGTAGGAATTTTGGGAATATGGCGGTATCTGCCATGTGGATCAATAAATTCTTCTGTGGCAGGAAACGAGAGTTTAGAACTTTCCTTGACAAGAGGAGGAAAGTCAGTATCTTGGAACATGGCAATAGAAGATGTGGGTGGTGATTCTGCTGGGACTTAAAGCAGGTAAGAATGTTTCTTAGCCCATTTGAGGATTGTCTTATAAAATGGAGAGAGAGCTTGCTTTTTCTGAGGAGGAGAAGGTGGAGGTGATTTTGGTGGATCTGGTAAGAATTGGGATGTAGTACTGAACTCTGGTGGTGGATGTGGTGCATTAGAAACCATAAACTGGTATTTATCACATTCACCGAGAGTATCAACGGAGGAATCTCCGCCTAAGTACCTTTGGTATACCTTATCCTTTGGCCTTTTTCGTCGAGGTGGAGGTTTTGCAAGAGGGTCTACCTCGTCAGGGGAGTTTGTACAATAGGAACATTGGCAAAAAGGATCCCAAAAACAATTACCATAGTTGTCTTTATAGTAATGAACAGGATGTCCATCACCATTGAAGTGTCGAACATGTTTTTTTGGGTCTGGTTCGGAAATAGATTCAAGAACACATGGTTCAATCATGAAGAGGGTCTGGAAGATAGAAGGACTTTCTTCCTTTTCTTTGCCAAATTTGATGGAAACAGTTCCATCTTTTTTCCGTACAAACTCTGAGTCCGTAGACTGGAAGGGCTTGTTATGTTGATGTAGCTTTTCGTAATTGGTGATCCAAGTCTCTGGAAGGAGCTTGGCCAACGTATCCTTCGGGATCTGTCTGGGAACATGGATGCAGGATGCCTGGTCATTTTGCATGGAGATGAACAACGCATCTTCATTACCATTGTTGAAGTTGAGGTCAAGAGCATGGTTCTGTACTCGATAAACCATCTGGTAATGTAGGGTTGCAGCTATAGAGTCAGCAGTTTGAGGTGCTCCAGTAAGCTGAACTTGAACTTTAAGAAAAGAGAGTAGCTGGGGGTCTGATAAAGTGATATTGAAGTTTGGATACAAAGTCACAAAGACTGTTCCAGCATTCAAAGTAGTTTGAACAGTACTGATGCAAGCATGCTGGTATTGTAAAAACCTGGTGTCCAACAACGCAATTCTTGCCACAACTGGCAAGCCTTTACGACCATGGAAGGTGAGAGCAAGTCGAACAGCTCCATAATGAACATGAGTATATCCCTGTTGAACCCACTGTCTAGGAAATTCTGGAGGGATCTGGAGAGTAACAAAGTACTCATTTTCCGTAGCAGGAATAGGATGTTGGTCGAACTTAGAGGACTGAACGTACTCCTTTACTTGCTTTGGGGTTTGGTGAATAAGCTGGCGGATGGAGCGAATAGGTGAGAATGACGAGTTGGGTTTAGCAAAAGCTGAGTAAGGATTCATGAGAGGAAGTTGGGTTTCAGAAATCTTGGTTTCATCGCTGAGAGAGACTTCATAACGATAATCTATCTTAGAAGCATTGGAAACACGAAATTCTGGAGGGGTTGAAGATGAAGAAGAAGGAACAAGAGAAACAGGTGCTTCGAGGATTTCTGGTTGCGTAGACTCTGGTTGTGTGGTCATGATGTGAAAAGATCTTCTCAGCTATGGATTCTCCTATCAAGTGCATGGAATGGATATCATTAAAAACGAAACCATGGCTCTGATACCATGAATGAACCTAGACTTAGAACCAAGGAATGAGAGTAAATTCTCGCAGATATGCATCCCACATTGGGCGAACAACTCCTGTTCAAGCCCTTCAGGGACAGCCTTTTAGCAAAAAACCATTCAACCCTTTAGTTCAGAGCCTAGAGACACTCAGAGATGCCAAGATGGAAATCCTTGTCGAATTCTCAAGCCTTTTGCGTTAAAATCCCTTAATAATTTTCCCAGATAGTCTAGTTATCTCTTGAGTGATCGGATCAGAGAATAACACTATAGATGCATCGACGAAAGGCCCGATTTATTCAATTGAAGTCAGATTTGAAAAATTAGGATGTCACATATGCCCTCAATATTACTTTTCTCATAATTTTACAAGATTCTGTATGAGGCATTTCTCGTTTAAACCCTCTCAACGTTTCGATTTACTGCCAAGCATGATTTTGAGGAGTGACTTTTAGAGCGTAAAGATGGAGGAATTGGGGTTTCAAACCAAATTAAGATTTAGCTAACTCTCAACCAAGGAAAGGAAATCCGGCGATTTTGGGTCCATGGTGCTGCTCGAAGGATGCTAGTAGATAATAGCGGCCATTTTGAGGAGACGGATGTTGAGGTATTTGAGGAATTTAAATTTGAAGTAGTCATATGCCTGTGCTTCCGGTTGAATTTTAATGAAACATTGTAAATAAATGTACTCTACAATATTCTTTCAAGAATCCGGATCACTGAATTGATTAAAATACTTGAATATTACACGATTATCGTAAAAGCAAGAAACATGTGAACTTGTCCAATTTGAACACAAAAGAAGGAGGAACAACGGTTTAGGAATGGTTTATAAAAGTCAGATCGATTGATCTACATTAAAAATATATTTTTCCTCTCTCATCAATTGTAATGAGATCCAGTGGGAGCTATTTTGGACTATTTAAATTTTAAGATGAGACTAAAGTTATGTGAGAGGTGAAAATAAGGCGAGCCTAATTTTTTTTTCGAAAAACACTTATCTCTTCCTCCCTCCCTACAATTTTATCTTCCAAGAAATAGCTCCCCCATTCGATCCCTTCATGCCATTGCACCTTCCTCAACCACCGAAGCCATCGGTAGCCCCGCCATATTGTCGATGTCTTTGTCTCTACTACTTTACTATTGATCATTTTATCCGTACATCGATGAACTTAGATTGGCATCAATTTGCGGCGGAGTCACCAAAGAAATGAGGTTACGGTGGCCAGATCAGGTGGGTTGATCCCTGTTATCCTCGAAATCGATGACCTCAGATTCATCTCAAATTTGAGAATTCTTGTTAGACTTCTCCGACTTTTTATGTGCCGTGTTTCACCGACCGGGAAGAATTTTCTCTGAATAAAAATATTCGACTTCGCAGAGGTAAACCTTCTCCGCTTTGTTGACCATCATTGCATCCCAGTCCTTGCTCCAAAATGACCAGTAAGTCTTTTGCTTGTTTTCTGGAAAAGAATACAGAGACTTCGACGGAGCTAAGCATTGCTTTTGGACTTTAAGAGAAGCATGCACTGCGTAAAAGTTAAAAAAGGATATAAAGGACACAACAAAAGTCTCACAAGTCTTTAAAACAGATTGAGATGTTACAAAATCTCCTTAACACAAATTAAAATAATATGCGTGACTTTCTTTAAAAGCAAATCTAATCTCCCAATGTTGTTTTAAAATAGAAGGTCTCGTACAAATTCAAAAAGGAGAATTACCATCATTTGTGACATATGGAAATGACTTTGACGAAGAACTTAAAATCTGGGTAGTCCTTCGACAGAAAACTTAAAATCAAGAAGCGTATTTAGAAGTAGAATAACTAGATGTCAAGAGTTGACGAAAGGAAAAAATTGTGCAGGAATTTGTCGTGCAGTCAGCATTGAGAATGCGATACTGTGGGGTAACTTGTGTAAGTTTTATCTTGAGTTTAATATAAGATTGGAAAACACTTAAACGATTGTAATTTTTTTTATCGGATTCATAATTAATTTTTTGAACACTAGCTCCCCATGGAGTGGACAGAACCACACATCTAGTGTTCTTTAATGTTTCTCATTATTTTCTCTAATAATTTTGTCTTCTCACGTTAGAACTTATGGCTACATGTCATGATAAACTGTTACTTTGTGTTAGTGCTAGACGGATCATCTAGAGTGGGGTGAATTGGTGATGGTGCGCAATAAAATAAATTTAAAACGTTATTGCAATAGAATAACATTTGACGACAATCCAAGTAATTGTCAGATCTTACCAGTGTACAATTAACTCTTATCAAAAGTAAAATAGAGGGAGTAAGTGATAGAAAATTGCACACAAACGATTATAGTGATTTGGCTTTTGTAAGTCTACGTCCACTCTTCCGTGTTGACAACCGATTGACTGGATTTCACTAAATAAATTTGTCAGAGTTTACAACATTTTGGTAACAAAATACTCAAACTCATGTGAACAAAACCTTACACACTCTCAACCTCTAAAAGATTACACAATATAGCCCACAAAAATAAATGTATATGATTTTAAGATCACTCAAAACTTAAAAATTATAAACTTTAGAATTTTAGCTTGTTATATCCTTTTAGCATCTCGGCCTTCTTTTATAATCCTCAGTGTCCAAGCTGACCATTGGACAAATCCTTACAGAATCGCTCAACCAATCTACCTGTTGGACTTGAATGTTGTCAAAAGATCCGATTGCTTCAAAGTTGCCAATATTGAAGTCTCTTAATGATTCTAAGGCCCTTACAGCAGATGAAGTTTCCGAAAGACGAATGCTTCACTTGGAAAGAATATTTGGCCTCTTGTAGATTGATTTATCCAAGTCTTGCTATAATCCACTTTGAAAGATTTGATTTGATATGCTTTCTTTCTTAGATAGATCTTTTAATTTCAACAAGAAATCCACAAAATTTCTGGCCATTGCACAAAGATTAATTTCCCGATCAACATCATTGAGTATCAAGGATATGAATTTCTTCATGACTTAGAGTCCGATTCTATGAGTTTGATGAGTAACGTCCGATAGTGCTCATCATAATTTCCATCTGGAAAATCTTAACATTAGAATCAAAGAGCGATTAAAAAAAGTTTTGTTAATCATTAAAACTAATAAGGGAATTTCCCTCAACACTTTGGTCAAACTGCTCTCATTGATCTATAAACTTTTGAAAGCAATGTTCCACGCCAATGTGAGACGAATCAAATCCAGAGCTTGTCGATCTAATAATTCCCACTCTTCTTGATTCATAATTCTTGTTTCTCTCCAGACAGAGGTTGATGCAAGTTCTTTTGGTATAGCATATCCTCAATCTGCATCTTCCAAAAAACAAAGTCCTTGCCATCAAACCGATCAATCTTCACCTTCCCTTCATCCATATTCACTCCCACTATTTCGCCAAAACCAAGCTTTGATACCAATTGTTAGGAACTTGAATATATGAAGAGAAAAATTATAGAAGAAAGCAAGCGAGAATTTTTACATGGAATACCTTTCCCAAAATCAGGAAAAAGGAAAAACCACGATGCTGCACTAAGCAATCTTCCACTATCAGTATTAGTGTTACAAGCTCTAAGGTGACAAGCTTTAGCGTTACAGCTATAAAAGATATTGCCTTATATATAGCAGGAGTTTGGGGCATACATACTTAATATGGAAATTATATGTATGTTATTATAGGATTGGTAACTGCCTAAAATAAATTATTATGCAATTGAATATTATTTTCCTCTGTTAGACTCCACAACTCTATCAATATAGATGTCTCCCGATAATATATGCCACACCTTCACGAAAGAGATTAAACATCAATTCCATGGCCCGCAAGATGGCTAATTTTATTGACTCGTGGATGTGCTTGGTGATAGTGTCAGTTTCAATCTTGCTATTGCAACGAAGATGACCAATGACTCTGTTGTTGACTTCATTTGTCCATTATAGTTCTATAAATGCCTAGGACATACATGTTCATAGCTAACACATTTGCGCCTTTAGAAAGAAGAAAAGCCCACCCCCATAGAAAGATTAACCTGTCATGCCGCTATCTCAAAAGCAACTCTCAGTTCCATTCCAGGTATCTTCTTCTCGTACTCATGCATAATATACCTAGCCTTGCTTCATCCCAAAGCTCTATTGCTGGTGTAACTAGCAAAACAATAGGCAAGGAAACGGAGGCCCTCTTGAAATGGAAATCTAATCTCAACAAGGAGAGTCGCTTTATATTGTCTTCATGGAATGAAAGTAGCCTTTGTTCTTGGCTTGGAATCGCCTGTGATCTTTCTGGGAGCATCGTCAGCTTGAACCTTTCAAGTTCTACCATACGTGGTACGCTGCACCATCTCAATTTCTCCCAATTGCCCAGCTTGATCACCCTTAAGCTTTCCAACAACTCACTCTATGGGAATATCCCTCCAAGTATTGATAATCTTTCCAAGCTCACTTATCTAGACTTGTCACAAAATCATCTTTCTGGGCATATCCCTGCTCAACTTGCATCGCTTGAATTGCTGCAAGTTCTAGATATTTCACATAATAGTTTCACTGGTCCAGTTCCCAGTCACATAGGAAGTTTGAACAACTTGTCTGGCTTATATCTTTCAGATAATAAGCTTTCAGGTTTCATCCCTAAAGCAATAGTAATTCTCAAATCTCTCAATAATCGTTACCTGATGGACAACCTCATTACTGGTCCAATTCCTTCTTCCACTGGAAACATGAGCAGCTTGTGGAAAATATGGCTTTTTCGTAATCAACTCGTTGGGCCCATTCCAAAGGACTTGGGAATGTTGGGGTCACTAAGTCAACTTGATTTGTCAAGCAATAATCTCAATGGATCCATCCCAACAACTCTAGGGAATCTAAGTAATTTGGCATATCTTTACCTCTATAACAATTAACTTTCTGGCCACATACCTTCGGAAGTTGGAGGAATGAGATCTCTCATACATTTCCAACTGTTATACACTGACTTAACATGTCATATCTCGTCATCCATAGGTAACTTAAGCAATTTGAATGTCCTTTACCTTTACCAAAACAAGTGGTCTGGTCCTATTCCTATAGAACTAGGGATGCTCAAATCTATCTCTGATCTCAGGTGCTTCTGTAACAGCCTCTCTGGCTAGATTCCTTCCATTGTATGTAACTTGAGCACACTTAACAGTTTGATCCTATCCGAAAATGAGTTGTCTGGCTCGATTCTAAAAGAGATAGCAAAATTGGGACTCCTTACAGATCTGATTCTATTTTAGAATAACCTAGAAGGCGATGTTCCCATCGAGATTAGTAATCTCACATCACTCACACACCTTGAAGTATCAAATAACAAGCTTGCTGGTCGATTGCCACCAGGTCTATGCAATGGACAAGTTCTTGTATGGCTTACTGCTTCTGACAATCATTTTACATGGGCAATTCCATCGAGCTTAAAAAATTATAGAAGGTTGTATAGAGTTAGGCTCCACAACAACCAGTTAAAGGGAAGTATTACTGATGCTCTTGGTATGTATCCCAACTTGGATTAACTTGAGTTGAGCAATAATTGAACTTCATGGAGAGCTTCCATCCACATTGGGCGAATGGAGCAATTTGACAAGCCTAAAAATCTCCAATAACAACTTATCGGGTGAGCTACCATTTGATCTTGGAAAGATGACTAGATTGCATATATTAAACCTTTCCTCAAATAATCTGTTTGGGGAAATTCCAAAAGAACTAGGAAAGCTATCGTCTCTGCTAGAGCTTTCACTGGATGGAAATCATCTTTCAGGCTACATTCCTAGAGAAATTGGAACACTTCCCAATCTAGTGAGGATTAACATCGCGGAAACAACCTGAATGGCTTGATTCCTGGACAACTTGGGGACTGTGTGAACCTTGAATATTTAAACTTAAGTGGAAATAATCTTTATAGGAGTATTCCTATTGAGATTGGAAATCCACACTCTGTTCAGAATCTTGATTTGAGCCAAAATCTCCTTGCGGGAGAGATACCTAGACAACTTGGGCTATTGCACAAATTGGAAATACTTTTCTTTTTTTTTGGTGAAAAAACAAATTGGAAATACTTAATCTCTCATGCAATCAACTTTCAGGTTCAATTGCATCAACCTTTGATGATATGGCAAGCTTGACATCCATTGACATATCTTATAATGACTTAGAGGGTTTGTTGCCAAATATTCCAGCATTTCGTAATGCTACAATTGAAGTTGTGAGAGGGAACAAAGGCTTATGTGGAATTATTGCTAGTTTCGACTCCTGTACAACAACAATGTCGAAAGGAAAAACAAAAACAAAAAGCTGATGCTAATATTGATTCCCACTTTAGGTTGCCTACTGCTTCTTGTTGTGGGAGCTTCGACTATTTTATGCCGAAGAAGAGTAAGGAAAATAGAGGCTAGTTCGGTTGATGGAAGCAATGAAAACTTGTGGACAGTATGGAGCTTTGATGGAAAAATGGTTTATCAGAGTATTATTAAAGCCACGGAGGAGTTTGATGCCAAATACTACATTGGTGTGGGAGGACAAGGGTGTGTTTACAAGGCCCAATTGCCAACGGGTGAGATTGTTGCTATAAAGAAATTTAAGGAATCATTGGCTATTGAAATGGCCAGTCGAAAAGCATTCGAAAGGGAGATTCATGCTTTGACTAGAGCTAGGCATCAGAATATCATCAAGCTTTATGGCTTTTGCTTGAGTTCTCGACATTCATTTTTGGTGTATGAGTTCTTGGAATCAGGCAGCTTGAAGGATATATTGAGCAACGAATAGAGGATGGTGCCATTTGATTGGAATAAAAGAATAAAAGTTGTTAAAGGGGTGGCTTATCCTTTGTCCTACACGCACCATGAATGCTCTCCTCCTATAATTCATCAAGATCTCTCGAGCAAGAACATTTTACTAGATAAAGAATACAAAGCTCACGTCTCTGATTTTGGCACATCTAAGGTTCTAAAGCCTTATTCATCCAATTGGACTTCATTTGCAGGCACCTTTGGATATGTAGCTCCAGGTAACTTGGTCTCACCCCACTTCATTTTCATAGATAGGAAAATGCTTGTACAAGATCCTCATCCTTAACTACCTCGCTTTATACTTCTAAATACTTTACACCAAGTAGGTTCAATAATAGATTAATTGAGATTTAGGCCACCAATTAATAAAGTCAAACTTGTTCCTAAAGAAATGAAAATTTTTAAATCCCATTAGAATCTAAAGAATGTATTGATTTATACTTAATTCTCTAAATTTGATTTACTCAAAATCAGTTTAAATTTACAAAGCATGGATATTGTATAAAAACTAGAAAAAATTTGCTATTTTCTCTATGTAGGACTTGCATACACAATAGAAGTGAATGAGAAATGTGATGTTTATAGTTCCAGAGTTATGACATTGGAAGTAATGTTAGGAAGACATCCGGGTGATCTCATATCATGTCTTGCATCCTCATCTTCATCATCTTGAGCCATTCAACAGCTTCTTGGCGGCTGAAAGAAGTTTTGGATCAAAGAATTCCATACCCATAAGGTCATGTGCTAGAGGAAGTGGCTTTCGTGACAAAGATGGCATTTTTGTGCTTAAGTCCCAAACCAGAGCATCGTCCAAGCATGTAAAAAGTTTCTCAGGTGATGTCAGCACATAGCTCAATCGTGTTAAGCGCCTCCGAAGACATCAAATTGAAAGAACTAATTGATCCTACATGCTTCACTTATTGAGATATTTCAGTCTCTCTTGTGTAGCATGCCGCCACCTGTACGAGAATCGATTACTATTTGCAGGATGTTTGAAATGTAACTTTTTGTCGATTTTAACAATGCATATATGCACCTTGAGATCGATGTGATATGAGCGGTTTTGCAGCCTGAGAACGGAAAGAACTTTTAAATAAGCATGGCTAGTGTGTTGGCAGCAATTCAAATTGAAAAAAAAATGCAACATTGGATCATGAGATTGCTAATAGTTACTTTTGTTTTCTGTAAGATTGAGCAAGTATAGTTGATTGTCCCAATATGCATCTTTGTACCTTAAAATGTGTGAAATTTTTTAATACATTGTTGTATTTGTCAATTTTTTTTTTTAGCTAAAAAAGAAGTGTGATTTTCTTACATTTATATTGTTAATACATTAACATTTAAATTGCATAAATTGTGAACATTTCTAATTTTAAACAAATTAAAATTTAAAAAGCTTATTTTGATCACCTAAATGACTTTTCAAATGTGTTTCGACCAAACCGTCTTTCACTTCAAGTTGCTTCTCAAAGCAAAGTTTACCAAATAATATTTGCATTTCCTCAAAATCTTTTAGGCTAAATTGTTTTGCATTTCTCTAAAGCCCCTTGAGAAAATTAAACCAATCGTAGATCGGCCTTGAAGCTCCCTTCGGTAGGGTTTGTTTTTCTTTTATTTTTTATTTTCATCTTTTTTAAGCTTTTTTTTTTTTTTTTTGGATTTTTTTCTTTTAATCTAATTTGAATTAATGTTAGGAAAAACAATAGGATTGTTTCGGACCTCTTGTCATTATTGCACTCTTCACTATCATAATGGTCACATAGGGAAGAGAAATATAAAAAGGTCACACCAATATTTTTTGTTAACTAGATGGACATAATTAATAAAGAATTTTGATTGCATCAATTTGACAAATTTTAAGATTTGATTGTGCTTTTTCAAAGTTTTGAAATTTTAGTGTACTATCACAATAAATTTTAGGATTTAGGATACACTTAACCTTTGTTTTTTACGTCCATTGCCATTGCAAGAGTCCAAACTTGCCCGAGGGAAAAACATGGACGTGCAGGGGCCGATCAAGCGGTCTTTTTATATTTTCATCTTTTTAAATTTCAACCTAAAAAATAAATGAATATGAATAATAAATTAAAAAATAAGATTAGACCTTTGTATTATTCTAATTTACTATTTTACCTGTTACTTTCATACTGCTTCTCAATCCTATATTAGAAATGTTGACTTACTTCAAAAGATTGCATCATTAGTTATATTTTTCAAATGAACGTATGCGCGGGCCAGATTTCAAAACCCTTTGCGCGAGCGCGAGCCGGCCCGCCCATAAATTGGGCCTGAAATTTTGGGTTCCCACTTCGAGAAAGTGGATGCTGTAACAGCAACGAGACGTGGTGCTCGTACAGCTCCTCCGGCTCAGTGCTTTCCATGTTAGCGTTGCGCTTGCTCTCTCTCTCTCTCTCTCTCTCTCTTCCCTTCTCACTCTGTTTTGCCTTCTCCTTCCTCTCTCGTTTTCGCTTCAACGGAAATATCCCACGATCTTCGATTCCCTCAAAAACGTCAGACTCTCACCGTCCCAGAGCCAGTGCCCTCCTGGCCGATGACCGCGAACAACTCCGAAAAGCATTCGCAGGTTCACTATCTCCTCACCACCTTCCTTCCTTATTCGTGCCGCTTCCTCCGACTCCCGTCAAGTGTTGTTTGGTCCTCAATGATGGTGTTCCGTTTTTAGTGTTTTGATGTATGATCTGCTTGGAGATCACAGTCTGGTCGGAGTGATCTTTCAGTGTGTTCTAGAGGTTTTGTGCTTTTTGTTTTTGGTTGATTGGCTGTTAAGATCGAGATTCTAGATCCAGTAGGGGCACCACAATCGTGTCGTTTGATTTCCAAAATAAATGAAAAAAACATAGGCTCGCATTATTACTACCTCTATTGGCTCCTAATACCTTGTAAAGGACAAAAAACCAGTAAGTATGGAAATAAACTAAAATTTACTATAATGCCTGTGAAATTATTTTACTCCATTATTTTACACATCACTTTTATATCACTTCTTAGAACCAGTGCCGCCTGCCACGCGGCGCTCGTGCGCGCGCTCTCTTTGTTTTGTCTCCTCCTCCCTTTGTCGTTCGCTTCGAAGCAGACAGCCCAATCTTCTTTTCCCTCAGCGGCTGAAGACTGCAAGCAATTCTAGAAAGCATTCGCAGGGTCGCTCGCTCCTCCGTTTCCAGTCCACATGATGTTTGACTATGGAAATGCTCGTCGCGCGTTTGGTTGTCGATGATGGTGTTTAGTTTTTGTTGTTCGCATCTATAATCTACTTGGGGATCGTGATCTAATCGGAGTGATCCTTCGATAGCGATCTGTTCTAGAGTTCTTGTGTGCGGGCTGTGTGCGGGCTATTTCTTTTATCGATTTGATCGTTCTCATGAACGATCTTTAAGGATGGAGAGCAAATGAGAAGTTGATCTCATCCAGTTTGGCTCATAGAATTGCAGCGCAGAGAAAACTGATTAGGCAAATCTATGCCAAGACTTATGGTGAGGATCTCCTCGAGGAATTGGACAGAGAAATTACGGATGATCTGGAGGTCTGATCTTCTTTAATAATTTGTATTCATATCATGAAGACGTGTCCCTCTTCTCACGGATTAATCCACATTAGTTCCTCTGTCTTTGTTGATTATCGATGCGTACTTACACGTTCTGTTCATAAAATCGCAGGTATTGAATAGATGGTATTGTTATTTGCATTTTTTTCCTACCATTGACGTCAAGTTGCAAATGTGTGAGAATCCGTCCAAGTTTTTGAAGTGTGGTGTTTCACGAGAGGAAAGAATATTCTCTTAATTGACATTATTCAACTTGACAAACATAGCCTTCTTTGACTATTTGGCCAATATAGCTCCAAACATCAAGGAGTTATCCACAATAAAGAAAGATCTAAAGCAGGACTTTCTTGATGCATTTCTGGAATTTCATCAAGCAATAGTTGACCAATCCCAATCCATTTATCCGAAATAACCAATAAGTGTGCAAAATTTATAGAACAAAGAAGTAGTGATGTTAGTTGTGTGGATCAGTAAGTATATTATTCCAAGTTAATCATTGTTAATCGATAAGTCCATTCACAAATACAAACTGGAAGGTGGGAAGGCTGCATTATTTAAGGTAGACTAGATAAAACAATTCCACTTTCTTCTTCCGTGGTTTCACACATTACCTTTCAATTCCCACTTTGAAGTCCAATTGTGCAAATGCAAATTCTGCAACCATCATAAAATATAAATTTGAATTTTTTCCACATTAGGTCGAGATAATTGATAAACAAGGTGGTAACCATTTATAGGTATGAGTGGTATTTCATTTATCAACTAACATGGTTTCGTTCGGTCCTCTCCGATGTGGGGCAGTGGAACGTTGCAAGTTTTTCCGAGGAATTGAAGACTTTCGCAATGAGGAGGAAATATCACCAAGATTATTGACTTGGTTGTTGACTTGATGGTCCCAATTTTCTTATATAAGTACGTCTCGGTTGTTCTTGGTCCATTTCAACGCATATGTCCTTATTCTAAAACAACCTATCATGGTCTCCTCTCTTAAACAAAAATCGATGTTGCTTCCTGCTTATGTCCTTCTGATGCTCAGACAAGAAATGCCTTGTCTTGCTTCATCACGAACCTCGTCTCTAGTGGCCCTTCCTGGTGCTAGTAACCATACGAGAAATGAGGAAGCGGAGGCACTCCTATCATGGAAGTCTAAGCTAGACAACCAGAGTCGCTATACTTTGTCTTTGTGGAACGGAAGCAATCCTTGTTCATGGCATGGAATCGGTCATGATCCTTTCAGGAGGATCACCAACTTGAACCTTTTGAAGTCTACCATAAACAGTATGTTTCACCATCTCAATTTCTCCCAATTGCCCAACTTGGTCACTATTAAGGTTGCCAACAACTTGCTCTTCAGGAACATCACTCTGAGCATTGGCGATCTTTCCAAGCTTATTATACTTTACTTTTCTCAAAATATCCTTTCTGGAAACATTCCACCTCAACTCAGGATGTTGCAATCTTTACAATTGTGAAGCTTTCGAATAATTATTTCACCAATCCAATTCCCCATGAGATAGGTAGCTTGAGCAACTTGACCGGTCTATTCCTTTTGGATAATAAGCTTTCTGGTTTTTTCCCTAAAGAAATAGGAGGGCTTAAGTCTCTCAATTATTTCGACCTAGCCAACAACAGCATCACAGGTCCAATTCCTTCTTCCATTGGAAACATGAACAGCTTGATGATCATACGGCTCTTCCACAATGAATTTGTGAGGTCCATTCCAAAGGAAATAGGAATGTTGGGGTCTCTCAATGAACTTGATTTGGCTTCCAATTATCTCAATTAATCCAGCCCTGAAACTCTAGGAAATTTGAGTATTTTGGTATACCTTCACATCTACAGCAACCAACTTTCTGGCCCCATGCCTCAAGAAGTAGGAAGAATGAGATCCTTCTTAGATCTTCAGCTACTAAATAATGACTTAAAAGGTCCTATCCCATTGTCCATAGGGAACTTAAGTAACTTGCGCATTCTTGACATTTCTAATAACCTGATTTCTGGTCCTATTCCTTAAGAAACCATGCATAAATCTCTCTTTGGACTTAGCATGGACACTAACAATCTCACAAGCTCTATCCCTAGTTCTATAGGACAATTCAGCGAATTGACTGAACTGGTACTTTTCCACAACTATCTAGGGCGCATTCTTCCCATTGAGATCAACAATCTCACATGGCTCACACACCTGCAGCTGGGCGGCGAAAAATTTGTTGCCCAATTGCCACAAGATATTTGTGGTGGTCGTGTTCTTCAGCATTTTATCACTAATGACAATCACTTCACTAGTGTGAGGCCTCAAAACGGCACAAGTTTATATAGATTTAGGCTCCAAAACAACTGGCTCAAGGAAAATGTATCCGAGGATCTCGGCACATACCCTAACTTAGTTTATCTCGATTGAGCAACAATGAACTATATGGTGAGCTACTACTGAGACTAGGTGAATATAGCAATTTGACAAGCCTGAAAATCTCCAACACTCGAATCTCTGGCAGAATACCCCTTGAGCTTCGTAACATGAGACAATTAAATGAACTTGACCTCTCTTCAAATAGCCTTGTTGGGGATATTCTAGAAGACTTACGAAAGCTGAAGTCTCTTCTAGAGCTCTCAGTCAATGACAATCATCTCGTAGACTACATACCTTGAGAACTTGAAACATTGTCCGATCTGTCAAGAATCAACATCGCTGGAAATAACCTAAGTGGATCAATTCCTAGATAACTGGGGTAGTGTTTGAAGCTTCAGTTTTTGAATTCAAGCAGCAACAGTCTTGGCAGAAGTATTCCCATCGAGATCAGCGATCTTCAATCTCTTGAAGTTCTTGATCTGAGTCCATATTTGTTTACGGGAGAAATTCCTGGACAAATTATGATATTGTACCAATTGGAAATACTCAATCTATCACACAATCAGCTTAGGTTCAATTGTGTCGACCTTTGATCCAGCCTTTCATAATGCTACAATTGAAAACTTGAGAGGGAACAAAGACTTGTGTGGAGTTATTGTTAGTCTCAACCCTTGTGCAACTACAATGTCAAAAGGAAAAAACAGAAGTAGAAAGTTGCTACTAATTTTGATTCCTCCTTTCGGTTGCCTACTTTATTTGCTTCTTGTTGTGGGAGCTTCAAGTATTGTATGTTGAAGAGTAAGGAAAACAGAGGCTAGTTCAAGAGATAGAAGCAACGAAAACCCGTGGAAAGTATGGAGCTATGATGGAAGAATGGTTTATGAGAGCATCATTGAAGCCACAAAGGAGTTTGATGCCAAATACTGCATCAGTGTGGGAAGACATGGGAGTGTTTACAAGGCCTAATTGCAAACAGGGAGTTTGTTGCTGTAAAGAACCATAAGGAAGCCTTCAATGTCCAAATGGTGAGTCAAAAAGCATTTGAAAGAGAGATTTATACTTTGACCAGAACTCGACACTGGAATATCATCAGGCTCCATGGATTTTTCTCGAGATCTCAACATTCATTTTTGGTGTATGAGTTCTTAGAATGTGGCAGCTCAAAGGATGCTCTAAACAATGAAGAGAGGATGATAATATTTGACTAGAATAAGAGAGTGAATGTTGTTAAAGGGGTGGCCTATGCTTTGTCCTACTTGCACCATGAATGCAATCCTCCGATAATTCATCAAGCAACATTTTACTGGATGAAGAAGATCAAGCTCACGTCTTTGATTTTGGTGCAGCGAAGGTTCTAAAACCTTATTCATCCAATTGGACTTCCTTTGTAGGCACCTTTGGATATGCAGCTCTAGATAAGTTGGCATCTTCAATAAAAACCATTAGTTTAATAACATTTATTGAGGATTTGGCCAAAAAAAGATAGCTTTAATAAGAAGTATTTAAAAATTGCTTTTCCACTTCTGCAGAGCTCGCATACACAATGGAACTAAAGGAAAAATGAGATGCTTATAGTTTTGGAGAAGTGGCATTGGAAGTAATCATGGGGAGACATCCAGGTGATTTCATATTGTCCCTAGCATCCTCATCTTCATCATCATTAAGCGATTCAAGAACTTCACGTTGGCCACTACAACAAAGTTTTGGATCAAAGAATTCCATACCTAGCAGGTGATGTGCCGGGGAAGTGGCTTTCATGTTAAAGATAGCACTTTCTGCTTAATTGCAAAATCGAAGCATCGTCCAAAAATGCAACAAGAGTCTCAAGAGATATTCGCACATCGTTTGACCAGGATAAGCACTTTAGAGAGCATAAAATTGGAAGAGCTAGTCGACCCCAATGCTTCCCTTATTGATATTCTGGTCTTTCTGTGACAGCTTATGTAGGCATTTCTCCCTTTTATCTCTCTTACAAGGATAATATGTCTCCCAATGATCAATTAAATAGTTGAAATTCATGGAAACAACCACGTACATGTATCTTGCAATTTTAATCCAGAAAATATGAATTATTTTCGAGACATGTGACCCTTAAGAATGGCTTAAGAGATGACAAGGTCATGATATTGGATGCCTATCTATTGCAGTATATCGAATCAATTTGGCGTATCATGTACAATCTCTCACTACATTAGAGAATGTAAAAATCTCTAAATTGTATAAGGTGGGAAGTGATGTTCTAGATGTTCGCATTTTCATGCTGAACCGTGAAATTAGAATATCGCCAGAGCATGTGATAATCTCAACGGTTGTCGGTTGCCCGGCAAGGTCCAGTCATCCTGAATAGAGGGAATTTGCCGCTTTAAAGGTTGCACTTACTGATATTGGGATTTCAAGTCCAATAGTACAGTGAATGTCAATTTCTATTCATATTAAATTATGAAAAAGTTCTACTTTTCATCCCTGTATTTTCATGCTTTCCTTAATCAAGATCGTGTATCTTAATTTTTCTAATGAGGCCTTTTATTAGCATAAATTGTCTAATAAAGTCCCTTCAACTAAATCCAACTACCGTGACTGTTGAATAACCTCAAAGCATCATGTGGATAAAATTTTGATACCGTGGATGCCATCATGGATAGTAAATATCGGCCAAAAACATGTCTGCAAAAAACTTGTGACATGGCGCTAAACTTAACAAAACCTTGGTGTTGAGCTTGATTTGAAAGTTTGGGTACTCTATTTGAAAGATAAAAGGGATTCAGGTACCATAATGAATATCGTGCAAGGAGTTATGACTTTTCTAGTGTCATTGCATTTGGTAACTACCAGATGTGAACATCAAAATCTCGCCATTGGATTTAGATTCGAATATCAAGTTTGTTGATGCCTTCATCCGATCCTCCTACATTCCAAGCTGCTTTCTTGGTTGGAAGAAATAACGAACCTGCAGTAGAAAACATAAGCCAATTTATCCTCTAAGTTTATAGAGGAAGCCAATTATTGCGTAGAAACTTGAGGCGTGTCTCTAAGTTTGGTTACCACCTATTAGCCCGATTCTCAAATTTTAAGTAGCAAAAAGAAAATGGATTAATAAGATAAAAGCGACTGCACGTTGGTCATCGTTGGATTTCTTAAGAATCTAGAACATGTTTGTTGGGGGTTGGGGGGACAAATGTGTAGTTGAAGTTGCAATTAATTTAGTTAATATACCATGCTGATAAATAGATAATTTTATTTGGTCAAATGTATAATACTAATTTTATAATAAAATAATAGTTTATTTGTTTCTATGATTAAAATCTGATTCATGTAACAAAAATGTACTTTTTTTGGTTGTTGTGATAGAATGTTTTCTTATCTATAAAATAAATAGTAAAATATGTTTATAGATATTTTAATAGGTTTCTGAGAAAAATGCAGGTTTTGGCGATTAATGCCGTTCGAGTTTAGCGGTAATAGGCGGTTATGGCGGGAGGTGTCGGTAGGGGTACCGTAGTTGGGTTGTTTCATTGCCAAAGTGATACGTGTGAGTATATATATTGTGTAATATGGACTTTTCTTTGTTTTATGAGGCAACAGTTGTCAAGTGATTGATTTCATTCTTTTTTTATTATCATTAGTATCATTATTGTTATTATTTTTTTTATTATTGCAAAATTTAGGCTCTCTCTTCTAATTTTTTATGCAGAAAATCTAAAGCGCCTGGCATGGCGTGGGAAAATGTAAGTAATTAGTAAGGCTAAAATAGTTAAGGTACTTTCTTTTTTTCTTAGCTAATGACATATTAAGTAGGGGTATGTAAAGGAACCAAGAACTGCTCGGACCGCTTGTAATCAGACCGGACCGGCCTAGAACCAACGGTTCCCATGGCGACCAATTTGGTTCTCGATTCCATTTTAGTGGAACCAGTGAGTATCGGTCCGATTCCTGGTTCTAGGCGTGAAATCGCCTGCCCACCCATCCGGATTGGATCGGTATATATATAAATTCCATCTCAATTATTTAATTTTTTTGTAATTGTTCAACCAAATATATATGTACATATATGTATATCTCTTTACCAAAAAAAAAAAATACATATATGTATATTTGTAGTTATTATATATTATTAACTAATTTTGTCTCTTGGGTGTGTGATAGGATTAACCCCCTACCCTTTTATTCTAATAAATCATTTACTTACTTTCTCCACCAAAACAAAATAAACAAACAAAAAGGAAGGAGAGGACTTATTGGAGATGATCATAAATATTGCAGCGCTTTGTCGTCATGTACAAAATTAAGAGCCAACGGCTCGTTTTAAAAGCATAAATAAAAATTAGGTGCACCGTGATATTAATTGATGAATACAATTTGTAGGGATTGGGGACCAGTTCCATGAACTCACCTGAGAATCGAACTAGACCGATAGTTCGGTTCTCAAGTGAAGAACTAACGAGCATTTTCCAATTCTAATTTTTCAGAATCGATCCTTAGTGGGCGGTTCTCAGTTGCAAGGTGGGAACCACCCACCCGGATCATACTCACTCCTAATATATGAGGTCCCATGCTCTTCCTTTCCACAACTCGAAACTAGGTGATAATGTAGGAGCATTAGGTTCAATGGAACAAATCTCAAGCACAACTCAAATTTCATCGATTAATTCCACTCAATCATTACTTATGTAAAAAAGACAAATTTTGACCATAACTTGATTAAATTGGTTCAACGTTAACATTGCCGATTTCGTGATTGACAATCAACCGGTACGTTGTCAATTTACAAGATTGATTGTTGACTTTGAGGCTGCTAATCAACTACTTGGGGACTTTAGACTATTCCGGTCGATTTCTATTGCTATGGTTTAATCTTCCAAGGTGGCAATTCGACTTCCAAGGGTAATGGATGAATTTGGAGGGACTACTCTTAATTACTATGCATCTGTCCTAGTTAAATGTATTTACTCTTAGTTGTTATGCATTTAAATAGTATTGTTGGTTTCAAGTGAGCAGTGTGATTTCCGTTTCCATGAACCATAATGATTTGGCTATGTAACGGTCTTAGAGTCATCGCTTGACTCATTGTGGTTTTCTAGAATTCGAGAGCTACTTTTGTTTGCTTATTAGAGTTCCGTTACATAGGTTTTTCTCAAGTGAGTGAATTTTGTAAGGGCAAACTTGAATTTTGTTGAGTACATCAGATTTTTCTCAAGTGAGTGAATTTCTGTTTCAGTTCTTCATTTTTAAAGTGGTTGTGTTCTTTCTCCTCTCTCTCTCTCTCTCCCTCTCTAAACTTTTGTTCATCTCTTCCACTTCTGGAAGGGGGGATTTGACCTAGATCTCTCCCTCCCCTCCTAGTTCTTTTTCCTTTAATTTCTTTTAATTTCTTTCTTAATTCTCCCAATCTAGTTTTAGATCTAGGAGTTTTGCTTTCCCGATCTTATATCTATGAGCTTTTATCTCTGATCTAATTCTAGATTTTGGTGTTTTAATGAATAAATACTCCACCTTTAGTTTCAATGATGTTCACAGCAGTTTCAATGTCAAATCTATGCTCGTTCAAGGTTTTTTCACTCAAAGTTTGGACACTTCGCATTGGTTACAGGGCTCGCTCTCACAGGCATTAGATTTGAGATTTTTCAACATGGTTATGTTGTCTTCATAAGATGATGGTGTTGGGAACACCGAACCTAGGTGCACACCATTGAAAGGCAAAGTCATAATTACAGATGAAGATCTCGGCATGCGCTTATCATTGATGGTGCTGTGTGATTCGGTGATTAACTGCCAATCTTTTTACTTGGATCCAATTACAGATATGTTCTTAACGGATGAGCTTGTAATAATCTCTAACAACCATGCTTTGATGAAATGTCTTGATTTCTGGCTTTTTGTTTATTTTGGAGAACTATGAGCTTGTTCTGTTACTATAACTTTTGTGATTCCCTTTCATTTATTAATTTGGTAATGAATGGAAATTTCTTTTTGACCAAAAAAAAAAAAAACCAGTTGTCTTCCTTTATATCTTGGTGGTGAACTAAATTTATCCCGATATCTTTTATCCTTGGCGGGTGACTTATCTCTTTATACTTGACTTATCTCTTTGTACTTAAGTGGTGAACTTGATCTAAAATTCTCTATCCTTAGCTAGTAGCATGTTCTTTTATACCTAGGTGATGATCATCATCTATAAAAAAACTTACTGGCACTCAAAACGCGTTGCCTTCATGCATCAGGTGAAGACGAGAAATTTAAATAAAAAAGACGTCTATCGACTGTTACATTCTGATTCCATGCTGAAGGTAGCTCAGGCTTCCTGCTTGCTTATATTGAGAAAAAGGGAAACTAACTAATCCAACAAATCGTCAATCGGCCTATATAGAAAATATTATTTGATGGGACAACTAACATTTAAATGTATTGCTATTGGTTATTCACTTTCAATATTTTGCCAAGTGAAGTTGACACCTATATATCTTATTTCTAGATATTGGAGAGTCCAAAAGTCCTATGCTACATGCTCCCATGACGAGAGATCGTCGCCAACTAAATGTGTGCTCGCGCACAAGGGCGCAGGTATGGGGATATGTGATGAAATATAAATCTCCTAATATTACTAGAAAAGTGCTCATGAGTAAGACTATAGCATTGCTTATTAGTTTGCCTATAAAGCAATCGACAGGCCATTGCATTTTAGCACTTTATGGCACGATCGATGGTAGTTGATCGTCTAGTAAAGGGCTAACGGGCCCAATCCTTTTTCGGGCAATAGAAAAGGAGCCCAGGATCATCAAAACCTTTAATCTTATGGGTCCAATGGTGAAGCCCTCATGATCAACGGTCTAGATGAGGTTGCCAGATCAAGCAATGTTTTTTTGCCCGATTAGAGAATCAAGCCCGGTCTTTGTGGAATACTCCAATAGAGAGTCGGATCTGTAAAACTGTTTGGACTTTTCTTCTAGGTGCAAGCATAGGAATATTCCTTTGAGAATGCTCTTGACTTCCATATCCAATAACTAAATTAACAGTTTGCTGAGGTCCCTCATGAATTCTTTATCAAGTGTGTACTTAATATTTGAACAAATTTATCTAGCAATTCGGAGTGTGAGTTTTCCTCAATACGTGTGTGCAATAAAGCTACATTAATATGAATACAAGGGATCCAAAGACACCAAACAAATGTTGATGCCAAAAGACCCAAAAGAAGACATAAAAAAAAAAAAAAAAAAAAAAAAAAGGTAAGCTGATCGAAACAAGCTCGCAATGCTTGCTGGACACCATGTATGTGATAGAACGCATTGCAGTCTACATACATAAGATTAATAACCACTATCTTGTCCAAGCACCTTTCCTTCTTTCATCCATTCCATAATTATAATTTGCAAGAGAAATTTTATCTAGCCGAATATCTCACACCCAATCAAACGTCGTGGTCGTGGACTTCCAACACTTCTTATTTCATTTCTTACTCTTTCCATTTTGCTCGTTCTCCTACCTATCCTTGCGCATTTAACGTTATTACATCTACATGTCGTATTTCACACGGAACATCCCATTTACACGCGAAGTAGAGTACTAGATGATTCTATATATACTGTTTGGCCAACTCTCCACAAATTGCGGTAGGATGGAGTGAAAGTCATCTTAAGTATTGACGTCAAGTGTCTAATCAACATGGGGAATTCGTCCAGTCCTCCTACGCCATGTTCCACCAAGTGGAGAAATCTCCTCCAAAACCACTATCATTTCACGTGGGACGTGAACTGTTGTGTCGCTTTCGTTTCTGTGACATCTCTGTCCTTGACGGTACGATACTTAGAGGAATTCTCTCCGCTAACCGCTCATAAAAATTAAATTTTCAACAAAAAACATGAAATGGTGGTCCATTTATGAGTGGGCGAAACTAAACCAATTGCGCTAGTAAACACCCTACGTCATTTCTTTTTGATGGTGACTTCTATATTTTATGATAACGATCTCTCCATAAAGCGGATATCAAATATAGCTCAAAACACCCATCGGTATTTTTGGAAAAGAAAAAAAAAACATTCACAAAATGGACTTCATTGTGCATTTGTCAAATTTCATTATGTTTCAGCAGCGAATTCAAAATTTATTAAAGGAGGTAGTGATGATTGTGTTCCATCAATATTCAATATTTGAGGTGTTGACTTATATCCCAGTCCTTGCTCCAGAGAAGACTAATAAGTGTATGCAAATTTATTAGATGTACGATGTCCAAGTTGTCACGTGAGACTTTCAAACCAAAAGAATAAAAAAAAGTTGTCATGTGAGGCGTGGGGTCATGAGAAGTGTGTCTCTTAGCTGATGATCGTCGGTTTATCAGTCAAGTCAACCGATGAGAGCGGGAGGGACAGTCGTCTAAAAGACGCTAAATTCAAGTAATAAAAGCAAACAAATTGGAAATTTTAGGGCACGTTTATTTTTCAAAAAAATTCATCCCAATCCTTAGTCTAAAGAAATATAGTTCTTTGTTGATGATGGTTGGTTTGTTAGTCAAATCGTATAATGAGAGCGAGAGGGACGGGAGTCTGAAAGCTTACTTGGGCGCAAGACGACAAACTATTCTCATTCTCCAAATAATTTCCTAATGTAAATAAATTTTTCTATTTCTATTTCTATGCTAATTTCTAAGAAAAATAACCGTTTAATAACGACATAAAATTTTTACTTTAAAAATAAATTCATTTGATAATGACATAAAATTTTTTTCTTTCTGGACGGCGGCGGCGACGACCGACGTCCTTTAATATAAAAAATAAAAATGATTTAGTAACAAAAAAATAAAGAATAAAATAAAATAAAATAAATCATAAAAAATAAAATAAAAATATCCTTTTATTTTAAATTAATAATATCCTTAAAATTAAATTTATTTTATTTATTCTATTTTATTTTATTTTATGAATAAATTTATTTTAAAATGAATAAAAAATAAAAATAAAAATAAATTTATTTGGCAAAACACTCAAGGCAAATAAAAATAAATTTATTAAATTTATTTTTAATAAAAATAATTTATTTTTATTTATCATAAATAAATTATTTTTAATAAATTTATTTTTAATAAGCTAAAAATAAAATGATTAATAAAAATAATTTATTTATTTAAATAAATTTATTTTTATTTTTAAATGAATAAAATGAATATTTTTATTTTTATTTTTAATAAAATGAGGAGAGGCAGAGGAGGAGGAGGAGGAGGTAGAGACGTAGAGAAGATGAGGGAGGACTCACCGAAATTAGGATTTAGTGGGAGAAATTATTTCGATTTTCTTCCATAAATCATAAGTAGAAAATTTTTACTTCGATTTCTTTCCAAATCAATTTCTAGAATAGAAATTTATTCCGAAAATGAAAACCGAGTAGGTTTATCAAATAGGTTTCTATTCCAAAAACAGTGCAAAATAAAATTATTTCCTAACGTAAATTTTGGTTATCATGCTCCCCTTAGTCTATTCATTGATGCAAAACTTGCAAAAAATTTGAGTAATAAAAGCAAAGGGAAAAGAAGTTTTAATTTGAAAAACAAAACAAAGTAAGCTATTTAACTTAAAACTTTCTTCTCTTTTTTGAGACAAAAATTGGGAATATCATAATAATAGCATAAATTCGGGGGGTATGGAGTGAAAGTCCTTGTGAGCAATTTGGCGAATTTCTTATTCTCATTATTGATAACTTGTTGTTCTTCTTATTATTGTTATTATAAATGTTTTCCCAAACTATCGACATATTGAAGTCATATATAATTCTAGGCTGTGTTATAAGGCAATGAGACCTCTAATTGTACACATGTGTTTTCTTGGAGTAGTATGTGCTGCCCTAAGAAGAACAAAACCGTGAGGACTTAGTGTTCAAAACAAACAATATGTGTACCTCGGAGACCAGAGTGTTACAAGTGGTATCAGAACCAACTCTCGACCGCGTGTGGGGTCACAACGAGGACGCTATGCTCTCAAGGGGTGGAGAGTGTGATAGCCCAAGCGACAGTGTGCGGGGAGGAGAGATGGTAGTACATCTGCGCCTCGGTCCCCGAACATGCGCAGAGATTGAGCATGTCTCTTGTCCTACATCATTATGCGTGCATAAATTAGGTCAGGATCCCTTCTTCTAGAAGTCGTTTGTCTCATTCCGTACTATTCAATAGCGCCGTGGTCAAGGGATTCAATCGCACCCCCTTCACTTTTTCGCGTTGTTGACTTGGATCCTAGTCCTTCCTCTAAGACGAGAGTTGTTCAATAATCATTATGCCAGCATCATAGGTTACGTCCAGATCACTTCCCCTTGAAGTCACTTGTCTGATTCCATACCATTCAATGGCAGCGTAGTGAACGGACTCAAGCGCGCCACCTTCATTTAATAAGTTTTCACATTGTTGACTTACATCCCCGTCCTTACTCTAAAGAAGTATAGTTATTTGTTGATGATCGTGGGTTTATTAGTCAAGTCATCTAATGAGAGTAAGAGGGATGGGAGTCTAGAAGTTTATTTAGACTCCGTTCATTTCGTGAAAAATGTGGCATCTCTAGAAAATATTTTTCAAGAAGCCAGCATCATAGGTTACGTCCAGATCACTTCCCCTTGAAGTCACTTGTCTGATTCCATACCATTCAATGGCAGCGTAGTGAACGGACTCAAGCGCGCCACCTTCATTTAATAAGTTTTCACATTGTCGACTTACATCCCCGTCCTTACTCTAAAGAAGTATAGTTATTTGTTGATGATCATGGGTTTATTAGTCAAGTCATCTAATGAGAGTAAGAGGGACGGGAATCTAGAAGTTTATTTAGACTCCGTTCATTTCGTGAAAAATGTGGCATTTCTAGAAAATATTTTTCAAGAAGTCATTTTCCAAGAAAATATAATGATTTTCCGGTATTTGGATGAAACCTGAAAATGAAGTGTAAAATATTTTTCGCTATTTGGTAAAGAAAATCTTTTCCTTCATATACTCTTTCTCATTTATTTTAATTTTTAAAATGGTTTTTTCATATATTTTTAAAATTTGATTTTTAACTATTTTAATTTTTAAAATCTACTATAATTTTTTTTTTTTTTTTTTCTTTTTCTTTGTTTTCTATCTCCTTCTTTCTTAGTTGATTGCCGGCCACGGTGATGGCTTGCGACCAGCCACCGATGAGCCTCGAGCTCGTCAACGAGCATGAGGCTTGCCGCTCGCCAGATTGGTGAGCGTGAGCGTCGAGCTCGAGGCTTGTTAGATCGACGAGTGTGAGCTTGAGATCGACGAACTAGAGGTTCACTTAGCGACAGTCGACGACTAGCCAAGAAAGAAGAAAATGGGAAACAAAAAAAGAAAAATAAAAATAAAAAGAGAAAAGAAAAGAAAAAGAAAAAGAAGAAAAGGAAAAAAAAAAAAAAAGAAAAAGAAAAGGAAAAGAAATTGAAAAGAAAAAGGAAATTAAAAATAATTCAAATAAAAAAAAAAAGAAGAAGAAGAAAGAGGATGAGGAAGTGAGGATTTGTAGAGATGTGAGATAAGAGACATCAAGTGAGAAAAATGTTTTCCATTTTTAAAAAGTGGAAAACATTTTTCTCTAATTTAGAAGACTTTTTTTTATGAAAAATATTTTCTTCAAGAAATTTATTTTCTAAATATTTTTCCTAGCGAATTCATTTTCTTTTCGTGAAACGAACGTCAGAAAATCCAAAAAACGTTATTCCGGAAATTATTTTCCGGGAAATGAAGGGAGCTAAGAAACAATATTCTCATATTGATTAGTCAAGCGGCTGGACCTACTGTTGATGAAGTCAATGTAGGCGAGTTGCAGTTTTGTCCGCATTTATTCGATTTGAATGGTGAGGGCTCTTCTTCACTGCTCTTGATAATGAAAGCTCTCCTGCCGCTGTCTTTATCACTTTGCACGCAAATGAAAAACTTATTTCTGAACTGGGACTCATCGTAGATACGAAGTTGTGACAGATTTCTGCTATGCGACTGGACAGGTCTATTGAATTGAGTTTAGGCAACACTCCCACTTTCACAGTTGAGTTAGACCGACCTTTCGCTAACGGGGGCTCAAGAAGATAACGCTTTCCTTTCCATGGACAGAATATGCTATAGTCACTCTTGGAATGGCCCCGGATTTTAATTTTCTCAATCCAGAACAGCCAAAACTATCGGGAGCTGTCGTGGACAACAAGCATTGGGTGAGCTTGGAGTGTGAGTTGATATTGACTTGGTCTTTGATGGCTTAAAGATACCGCTTCATTCTACTACAAATACCCGGGCCGTTCCCTTTCCCGTTAAAACAAGAAAAGCCCCCTTCTCATAGCTTAAAACATCCCGTCCAATGGCAGCATCATCTCAAAAACAGCTCTCAACGCTCTTCCTGGTTCATGTCCTTCTCATGCTTATCATGCGAGAAGTGTCTCGTCCTACTTCGTCCAAAAGCTCTCCTCTATTGGCCTTTGCTCTTTCAGGCAGCCAAACAAGAATTGAGGAAGCGGAGGCACTGCTAAAATGGAAATCTAAGCTCAACAGTGAGAGTCGCTCTATCTTATCTTCGTGGAATGGAAGCGACCCTTGTTCTTGGCGTGGACTCGGCTGCAATCCTCTCAGGAGCATCATCAGTTTGAACCTCTCGAGCTACGCCATCCATGGTACGCTTCATGATCTTGATTTCTCCTTATTGCCCAACTTGGTCACCCTTAACCTTGCCAACAATTCACTCTTCGGGAACATCCCCTCGAGCCTCGGCAATCTTTCCAAGCTTGCTTACCTAGACTTTTCTCAAAACCACCTTTCTGGACACGTTCCAACCCAACTCGGATTGATGCGGTCTCTAGAAATTCTGGCATTGCCGTCGAACAACTTCACTGGTGCAGTCCCCGGCTCTATAGGAAGTTTGAATAACTTGACTGGCTTATATCTTCAGAACAATAAGATCTCCGGGTTAATCCCTCAAGAAGTAGGAACGCTCAAATCTCTCAATTATCTGTTTCTACAAAACAACCGCATCGCCGGTCAAATTCCTTCTTCCATTGGAAATATGAGCAGCTTGATGAAGTTATGGCTTTTCAACAATCATCTTATCGGGTCCATTCCAGTAGAAATGGGGATGTTGGGGTCTCTTAGTGAGCTTGATTTATCAGACAATTACCTCAATGGATCCATCCCGAGAACTCTAGGAAACTTGACCAATCTAAGCTTTCTTTACTTCTATGGGAACCAACTCTCTGGCCACATACCTGAAGAAGTTGGAGGAATGAGAGCCCTCATACATTTTGAGCTTTTAAGCAATGATCTAACAGGTTCAATCCCGCCGTCAATAGGGAACTTAAGTGGCTTGGACATTCTTGATCTTTACAACAATAAGCTTTCCGGTCCTACTCCTCCGGAAATCGGAAACCTTAGATCTCTCTCTCGACTTTCTCTCTACTCTAATAATCTCACAGAATCCATCCCAGAAACGATTGGGATGTTGGGCAACTTGACCGACTTGCTCCTCTATGAAAACAATATCTCCGGCCCTATACCTTCTATTATCGGAAACTTAAGCAAGCTCGAAGTATTGAACTTGGGCCTAAATAAGTTGTCCGGCCCGATTCCGAAAGAGATGGGAAGACTAGGACTCCTTGTTCAGCTGTTTCTAAATCATAATAGCCTTGAAGGCTCTCTTCCAACTGAGATCAACAATCTCACATCCCTCACAGCCCTACAAGTAGGCGACAACCAGCTCATCGGCCAATTGCCCCCGGATATATGCAACGGTCAAGTTCTTGAAAATTTCACTGCCCAAAACAATCACTTCACGGGACCGCTACCAAGAAGCCTGAAAAATTGTACGAGTTTGTATAGAGTTAGGCTCGAAAATAACCAGCTAAAGGACAACATTTCTGATGTTCTTGGCACATACCCCAACTTGGATTACCTTGAGTTGAGCAGTAATGAATTTTACGGAGAGCTTCCACCAAGATTGGGCGCATGGAGCAATTTGACGAGCCTGAAAATCTCCGACAATAAATTATCAGGCATAATACCGCCTGATCTTGGAAAGATGACTCAATTACATGAATTATATGTATCTTCGAATAATCTTGTCGGGGAAATTCCAAAAGAACTTGCAAAATTGCAGTTTCTGCTGGAGCTTTGGCTGGACGGCAACCATCTCACAGGCCATATCCCTCGCGAAATTGGAGCATTGTCTGACCTTGAAAATATTAACGTTGCAGGAAACAAGCTAAGTGGCTCAATCCCCAGTGAGCTTCGAGAGTGTTTGAAACTTCTGTATCTAAATTTAAGCAGAAATAATCTTGAGCAGAGCATTCCAATTGAGATCGGCAATCTGCACTTTCTTCAAAGTCTCGATCTAAGTCGAAATTTGCTTACTGGAGATATACCTCGACAACTTGGAACATTGCACAGTTTGGAAATACTCAATCTCTCACACAATCAACTGTCGGGTTCAATTTCACCGACTTTCGATGATATGGCAAGCCTGACATCTGTTGATGTATCATATAACGAGCTTGAAGGTCCTTTACCAAACATTCCAGCCTTTCGTAATGCTAATATTACTTCTGTAAGAGAGAACAAAGGCTTGTGTGGAAATATTATGGGTCTCATGCATTGTCCAAGGACGGCAACGAAAGGGAAAGACAGAGACAAAAATTTGCTGCTCATTTTACTCCCTACTTCTGGTTGCCTGCTTGCTTTGTTTCTTGCTGTGGGTGTTTCATGCATTGTATCCCGAAGAACAAGGCGAGGAGAGACTGACTTGATAGAAGCGAGCAGTGAAAGTATGTTCGAAATATGGAATTACGATGGAAGAACGGTGTATAAGAACATTATTGAAGCCACTGAGGAATTCAATGCCAAATATTGCATTGGCATGGGAGGACAAGGGCAAGTTTATAAGGCCAAGTTGCAGACGGGTGAGATTGTTGCTGTTAAAAAACTCAACGAAGCTCCGAATGTTGAAATGGCTAGTCGAAAAGCATTCGAAAGGGAGATTCATGTTTTGACCGAAACCCGACACCGAAATATCGTCAAGCTGTATGGCTATTGTTCAAGCTCGAGCCATTCATTTTTGGTTTATGAGTTTCTTGAATTGGGAAGCTTGGAGGATATTTTGAAGAGCGAACAAAGAATAAAAATGTTCGACTGGAATAAGAGAGAGAATGTTGTTAAAGGTGTGGCTAATGCCCCCAATAATTTATCGAGACATATCGAGCAAGAATATTTTACTCGACGAAGAATATGAAGCTCACGTCTCGGACTTTGGCACGGCCAAGGTTATAAAACCCAATTCATCCAACTGGACTTCGTTTGCAGGCACATTTGGATATGCAGCTCCAGGTAAATTCTTTTCATGAGATTTTACTTCTTTTCATTCCTAAGTATCTGATGTTTCCTACATTCAATAAATCCTACTTAAAAGATCTATGAATAATTTGGCTCCATTTGTTTAACAGATACCTAACATAAAATTCAACGTTCTTCAAATGTTTTCCTTTGAGCAGAGTTACTGAAATAGAAGTCAGGATAAGATAAACTATTGTTGTTAGTGAATGGGAATTATTCAAATCACATTGAAGTGTAAAGAAAGTATAACGTGATTTGCAGTAGAGAATAGTTAGCTATGACAAAGAGTTGGTGAGAGTTGCTACTTTCATGAAATTATAATCCCTAAAATTTGGAGATTCAAACGGTTTATGTCCTTCTCACATATTATTTTTTCAAGACAATAACATTCAAGAACAAAGAGGAGATTCAAATGGTTAAGAGTACTAAAGTCCTCTTCTCAGGAAAAGGATACGATATGAGTACATGATTGGATAAGGATTAGTACCTATTTTTTCTGTTTAGATTTAAGGCTCCGTCCATATACAAGGTTTTCTAAAACTGGTTTTACTTACTTAAATTTGATCTACAAGACTAAAAGATCAATTTAGAAAGCGTTGATAAGATCAAGTGAGAAAAAGAGCTGTTCTATCTGCAGAACTTGCATACACAAGGGAAGTGAACGAAAAATGCGATGTCTATAGTTTCGGAGTTGTAGCAATGGAAGTGATAATGGGAAGACGTCCGAGCGATCTCATATCATCTCTCTTGTCCACATCTCTGTTACGAAATCGCACGTCGATTCCAGAAAAATAACACTCGCAAACAATTCTCCAGACAGAATATAGTAATAAAAGAGCAGAATCAGATGAACACGCCAGAAAATTTGTTATCGAAGTTCACCCAAACCCGGGCTACGTCTCCGCGCGAGGCACTCTGCGAATCCACTAGACTTCGAAAAAAGTTGGAATACAACGACGATCTTCTCTCAAGATCAGGGTACAAAGAGATTGAGAACTCTCATCAAGAAAAAACTCACTTTTTCTTCTTCTTTTTTCTTGCCTCTCTATTTCCTTTTTCAGCGTCTTGACGGCTAGGGTTTTGCCATCGCTAATATATAGGTACCACTTTTAACCTAAAAGGAAATCTAATAGAAAGACAAAAAAGCCCCTAAAAACAAATATTTGGCTTTATCTATAACAATCTCCCACTTGAAGACAAATATACCCAAGCACCAAGCAACTTTGCATCCATCTTCTTCAAAAAATAGTAGTTGTGAAACTTGTGCCTCTGCGATACTCCTCATCAATCAACATGGAGTAATACCAATGGTAGTAGTACAGAAAATATGCTTCTCTCTCGTCTACTACCTTGGTCATCATGTCACTGGATTCTTCGAGCCATCAATCTTTTGTAGCTTTAATTCATTATCTTTCAATGCCGACCCGATAAAGTGATAACGCTTCTTGATATGTCTAGTCCTTGAGTGATAAGCTGCATTCTTTGCTAAGTGCACCGCACTTTGACTATCACTCCACAAAGGTACCGACTTTTTCGATGTAACTCCTCCATATAATCTTATAACCACATGATTTCCTTGGAGGCTTCGTAATCGCTACATATTCTGCCTCTGTTGTCGATAAAGCAACTACTTTTTGTAGTTGAGATACCCAACTCACCGCTGTACCCGCAACCGTAAAGACATATCCAAAGGTGGTACTCTTACCACTATCTCGATCACCCGAATGATCCGCATCTACATAACCCCGCAACTTTAGAGATGTACCACTATAACAAAGTGAGTAATTGGAAGTACCTGCTAGATATCTCAATATCCATTTAACGCATTCCAATGCTCTCTACCCGGGTTCTCGCATATATCGACTCACAACTCCCACCGCTTGTGCAATGTCCGGTCTCGTGCTCACCATGGCATACATCAAACTCCCCACCGCCGATGCATATGGAACTACCGCCATCTCATCTTTCAAAGCCCGAGTGCTTGGACACATATCCTTGGAAAGTTTGAAGTGATTCGCTAAAGGAGTTGCAACCGGTTTTGCCTTGTCCATGTTAAATCTCTTTAACACCTTGTTCACATAGTCTTCCTGCGACAACCATAATTTCTTATTTTTCCTGTCTCTAATGATTTTCATGCCTAAAATATTCTTGGCCTCTCCCAAGTCTTTCATAGCAAAACGTGATGATAACATCTTTTTCACTTCTACGATTCTCTTCATATTGGAACTAGCCACCAGCATGTCATCCACATATAAAGATAAATACACAATGTCACCATCATCATATTTGCGAAAATAAACACAAAGTGATCGACTCACAAAGTGTGTAAATCCTTTTTCTTGCATGAAACCATCAAATTTTAAGTACCATTGTCGCGGAGCTTGTTTCAAGCCATACAAGCTTTTCTTCAAGCGACATACCATGTGCTCCTTACCTTTGACTTCAAAACCCTTAGGTTGTGCCATGTATAATTCTTCATCTAAGTCACCATGTAAAAACGCTGTTTTTACGTCTAACTGCTCAAGATAAAGATCCTCCACTGCAACTATACTTAGCGAACTCTAATTGATGTCATTTTCACTACAGGAAAATATCTCGGAGTAGTCGATCCCTTCTTTTTGAGAAAAGCCCTTAACTACAAGTCTCGCCTTGTATCTAATACTACCATCTGCTTCATTCTTAATCCTATACACCCATTTGTTTAATAAAGCTTTTTTTACTCGTGGGCAACTTGGTCAACTCCCAAGTTTTGTTCTCAAGCAACGAGCTCATCTCGTCTTTCATAGCACACTCCCACCGCAAGTGAGACGTGTCTCGCCTTTGCCTCATTGTAAGTTTCCTAAGCTCCCGAATCTGTATATAAGACATGACTTAGAATAGTATTAGCCGATGGATCAAAAATTACCTTTGGCTTTCTCACACGTGTAGACCTTCTCAAGACAGTACTTCAAGGTCATTCGTTTGTTCCGAATCACCGCGTTCTTCTTGAACTACCTCTTCACCGATAATAGGCTCATCTTGAACCTCTCTTTCAGGTGAACTTTGATCTACCGGAAACATCTTCACGGGCATTGTGTCTAATTCAACATATTCGATTGTACTACCTTCTCATGCTCGTCTCTCTGTCCGACGATCCTTGTACATCTTTTCTTCATGGAATACCACATTGCGATCAAGGATAACTTTATTATTCTCATAATCCCAAAGTCTATAACCATACTCGCCGCCACCGTATCCGATAAAGACGCACTGGGACTTAGCATCAAGCTTTTTCCTATCCTCCCCGTCAATCAAAGCATATGCAATACAACCAAACACCTTTAAATGTGAATAATTAATCTTCTTACCTCGACCACCGCTCCCGTGGTATTTCTCCATCCAACACACTAGATGGACTTCGTTGATAAGATAAACAGCCGCATCAACCGTGGCAGCCCATAAGTGTAGCGGGAGACCCGCGTGTAGTCTCATGCATCTCGCACGTTCTAGAATAGTCCTGTTCATTCTTTCAACTACACCGTTCTCTTGAGGAGTTCTAGGAATAGTCTTTAGCCCGTGTATGCCTTCTCGACTCAGATAATTTGCAAATTCTTTACTTGTGTATTCACCACCATTATCGATTTCAAAGCTTTAATCGATAACCTCGTTTCTTTTTCTACCATAGTCTTCCACATCCCGAACATCCCGAATACTTCGATTTTTCTTTAAGAGCATAGACCCAAGTCTTTCTTGTTGCATCATCAATGAAGGTGACAAAATATCTCTTACCACCATAAGAGAGTTCCCGAAAGCGTGTCCCCATACATCGGTATGAACCAACTCTAGCTTCGGCCTTTATTTTGTTGCCCATTCAATTGAAAACTAACAGCCTTTCTGTTTTCCATAAATGCAACTCTCACAAAAATCTAACTCAACTTTTTGTAAACCCGGAAGTAATTTCCTCGAGTGTAATTGCTTTACACCTTTTTCACCAAGATGTCCCAAACGATAATGCCAAAGAGTAGATAAATTACTCGTAGCCATTGTAGTTGCAACTATATCACCGATATTGTCTCCTTGGAGAAGGTAAAGTGTACCCGTACGCTTTCCCTTTGCTACTACTCTTATCCCCGAGGTTATCTTCCACTCTCCACAGCCAAAGGTTATTACCAAACCTTCTTGGTCAAGTTTACTTGGTTGAAATCAGATTTTTCTTTAATTCTGGAATATGCCTAGTTTCACGCAAAACTAGATGTCCTCCACCCGAGATGTTCACAATCACGGTTCCTTTCCCAACAATTGGACACATGTGGCCGTTTCCCACAACCACTTGTCCAAAATCTCCACTAGCATAATCATCAAATATGTCTCTTTGCGAGGTGCAATGAAAAGAAGCGCCGAATCAATAAACCATTTATCTCGTTGTCAAATCAAACCCCGTAGACAAACACAAGTTATCTAGCAAAGATTTATCGCTAACTACATTAGCACCTTGATTCTCATCTTGCTTCTTCTTTTTGTAGGCTTCACATTGAAACCTCCGGTGTCCGGTTTTGTGACAAAACCAACACTCATCTTTTGCAACCCGTCTCTTACCCCTTGATTGTGATCTCGCCACGACCGCTGAAATTTCCTCTACTTTTACTTCTTCCACGGTTCTCCACCGCAAGTGCCGTTGAAGATGTAGATGCAAAAAGATTATCTCCACCCGAGACTTTCCTTCGCATCTCTTCATCCATGATACTACTCACAAGCATCATCAAGAGTTAAATCATCCTTCATGGTGCTCGAAATTCCCGCACCGCGGTATTGTAGCTTTTACGGAAGAGAACATAAAAATAATAAAGCTTGAAGCTTCATATCTAAATTTATGCCTGCGGATTCTAATTGACCCGTGACTGCGTGAAACTATTAATATGCTCGCCACGTAATCTCTATCGATAACTTCATATTAACCAGTTTCTTCAAAAAAATACCCGATTTGATGTGGATGGCTTCTCAAAAATATTTGTTAGAATATCCATGGCTTCTTTTGCAGTTTTTGCTTTCGCGATGTGGTACCCTGTCTTTTCGTCAACCCTAGACGAATCGCACCTAACGCCTTTCGATCAAGAATTTTCCATCCGGCTTCGCCGTCGGATCCACTTCCGCCATCTCGGGTTTCCAACCCTCAAGTGGTGCATAGAGATCTTTTTGATAAAGATAATCCTCTATTTGTAGTTTCCACCATCCGAAATCCTCTCCATTGAACTTATCGATTCTGATTTTATCTTCGCCATCCCGTTTGCTTTCAATCGAACGTCACCGAAAACCCTCGATGTTCTCGATTAGCCAACCCAAGCTCGATACCGGTTGTTACGAAATCGCACGTCGATTCCGGAAAAATAACACTCGCAAACAATTCTCCGGACGAGAATATAGTAATAAAAGAGCGAGAATCGGATGAACACGCCGAAAATTTGTTATCGAAGTTCACCCAAACCCGGGCTACGTCTCCGCGCAGAGGCACTTTGCGAATCCACTAGACTTCGAAAAAGTTGGAATACAACGACGATCTTCTCTCAAGATCGGGTACAAAGAGATTGAGAACTCTCATCAAGAAAAACTCACTTTTTTTCTTCTCTTTTTCTTGCCTCTCTATTTCCTTTTTCAGCGTCTTGACGGCTAGGGTTTTGCCATCGCTAATATATAGGTACCACTTTTAACCTAAAAGGAAATCTAATAGAAAGACAAAAAAGCCCCTAAAAACAAATATTTGGCTTTATCTATAACAATCTCTACCATCATCAAGTGATTTGACAATCCCACATTGCTCACTGAAAGAAGTTTTAGATAAGAGGATTCCATACCCTGAGGGCGATTTGCGAGGAAAAGTGGCTCTAATGATGAAGATCGCATTGTCATGCTTGAGTCCCAAACCGGAGTACCGTCCGAGCATGCAACAAGTTTCTCAAGGGCTATCAGCACATCGTTCATTCCTGTTCGATACGTTAGAGAGCATAAAATTGGAAGAATGAGCTAATATCGGAGGCTTCCCTTACTGAGCAATTCTTGTCTTGTCATTATATATGCATTGGTTATCCATGTCATTTTATATGGTCCTAATGTGATTACAAAGTACTTGTCATTAAAAGTTAGTGAAAACTCATCAATTCTTGTTAGTTTCAGAGTTAATTCACATCACATTGTGTCGATTTCGTCTTTCTCTCTTTAAATTGCAGCCATATTTAAGCTTTGCTCTCATGTCCGCCATTGGAATCGCCACCTCTAGTCTTGCCAATACTGGAAACTATGAGCCATTAGCTAATTCTGTCCGCACAACCTCAAACGCATGTATCTCCTCTGTCCGACATTAGTATTTGTGCGATTCTCATGGCGACGAAAAGTTCGTGATTTCCAGTTTCTAGGAAGTGCGAGGATCCCAATCTCATAACTGGAATACAACGCACGAGCGCGACCTGTGTTTTTGACGACAATACCAGATGAACTTCGGTTGTTCATCAGTAAACTAAAAGCAGACTCACCCTCAGTTTGGTTCAAGTTCAACCAGACTGTGGGAGTTGGCATTCAGTTCTTTATCAGCCCCGTGGCCTTACATTGTTCCTACTCTTGTTGCATCCTTATTACCCAGTATCGACCAAACTTTGACTTGCGATGTCTCGTCTTAGATCTAATTGAAGTAATTCATGATTATCCGGAAAGCTCGCAAACTCAAAATATTTCAATAAAAGGCATGTCAGACTTTGATAAGCTTTCCCAAACAAAGTATCATCAAAGCAAATGACAGAGACCCTTCAGGCCTCAAGTCACTTATGATCTTGGCTCTATTGGTTGAGCTATTTCCACAACTTCTCTTTTGCAAGAGGCAAGAGCAGAAATTCCTGATCAGATTCTCAATCCCTGGCTGATCATTCATGTGTCATATTCCTAATCAATAGGGACAATCATCGACACCCCTTTGTGAATAGCCCTTTTGATATCCAAGATTTAACATATTTGGAAACACCATTTTGCTAATCCTTAAAGCTGTCAACAAGGTCTTTTTGAGCAAAAATCATTCATTTGTTTTGAGAGTACAAACTCTCTCATGTTTAAAATGCTGCATGCCTTTTCCAAATGGATTTTGCATGATGATTTTGTCTATCTAAATCACTGATTCCATCGAGAATTATTATAATAGACAACTAAATGGAGAATACAAGATTAATCGAGCATGCTGAATGAGGCGCATCAGAATGATGAAAGGCAAGTCATATCTCACACACAATTCCCCCCATCTATACACTTGTGAGATGAGTGCAGAAGATTCCATGGCTGCAGGGTAAAGAGTTCTCTCGCGAATGGTATGAAAACCAAAATAGTGAGAGGCATTCCATCGCTCACCGCATTGAGCCCCATGCATTGGTGAAGCTTCTCTCATACCCTCGTCAAGAACCACCCCACATTGGGGCAGAGCGGAGGCAAAACAGCATCACAAGGTAAGAAGAGAGATAGAAATTTTCTTGCTCACACTTGCATCAATCTTCGGGTGTCTTTATTGCATATGAACACTCGCGTTAATTTAAGTGCCCTAGAATGACGAAGAACAATTCTTTCTCTATGCACTTGTATTCATTGCACAACCCAAGTGACTCTGTAATTTTACCCTCGCATCGAGACAAAGCAGAAGTTATTGCCATAGCCTGAGTGCCGGCAAAAGATGAAGACTCAATAGTCTAACAAAGGCGTTTGCTTGAACTTGTCAAGATCAGCTCTCAAGTAACAAGAATGAAAAAACAGGAGCATAAAAAAAGCAGTGTACCTGTTAAAAGCAAGGTCAATGCCCATATTTGAAGAACTGTAATAAAAAATAAGGACACGAAAAAGCAGTGTGCCTGGTAAAAGCAAGGCCAATGCCCCCCAATAAAAATACAGCCAAGAAAAAGTTGTTGTTATGGTCCATAGAGCCTCCATCAGATAAGAAAGACTAGTGACAAATGCCGAGACAGTCACCAACTCTCACCCTCTTACATGTGAGACAAGTCTACGTCACATTCTCATTGTTAAAGTCTCTTCAGACTAGGGGCACTTCAATTAACGTAGGATTTCATATGTGCATAAGCATCGCTCGAAGAAGTATGAGCAAGATTACTCTATCTCTTTTCGCAGGGGCTTGACTTATAAACCTGGAGATGATCGTGCAACATTTTCGTCCATCAGCTTCGACCTTGAAGGTCCCATTTTGACGAGCTACTGACCAAGACTTCATCACAAATTTCAACAAAGACCTCTCACATTAGTAAAGTCATACCGTTTGCGAGAATACTCGGACCCCTGCTAACATGATGACAGTGAGATAGTGTGGTTCTTATAAATCCTGCATTAATTGTTAGGATAGCATTTTCCATGAGAGTGAGCGAAAAGTCCCTTCAGACTAAAAATCCCTCATCTGGCATGCATTCTAAATGAAGGTTGTCTTTCAAAATCTTTCCCGGTGGAAATCAGATGATGCAAAATTGACAAAATTATCATGCATGAATCTCATTTGAACTCATGAATTTACAGCATATACAATCATGTGTGCATATTGTGCAAATAGCAGACATACTCTCAGAGATCAGAGATATTGCCAGGTAAGCATATCCCTGTCCCCATTTGTCTTTGAGTACCCACCACTTGTCGGGTACTCCCCTTTTCCTGACACTCGACTTGTTGAGTTGTCCCCAGAGTATCGATATTTGTGACTTTCCAAGTACTCTCTTTTTGACACTTGACCTATTCGAGTCGTCCCTTGAGTTTGGCTACTTGCAACTGTCTAAGTATCCCCCTGTCTTTGAGTACCCACCACTTGCTGGGTACTCCCTCTTATTGACACTCGACCTGTTCGAGTTGTCCCCAGAGTATTGGTATTTGCGACTATTCAGGTATCCCTCTGTTTTTGAGTGCCTGCCATTACTCAGGTGCTCCCTCTGTTGGCACTCGACCTGTTCGAGTTGTCTTTAAAGTTTGGATGCTCGTGACTGTCCAAGTATCCTCTTGTCTTTGAGTACCGGCCACCGTTCGGATACTCTTTTTTCCTGACACTTGACCTATTTGAGTTGTCTCCAGAGTATTGATACTTGTGACTGACCAAGTATCCCTTTATCATTGAATACCTACTATTGTCTAGGTATCCCCATTGTCTTTGAGTACCGGCCACCGTTCGGATACTCTCTTTTCTTGACACTCGACCTGTTCGAGTTGTCCCTAGAGTATTGATACTAGTGATTGACCAAGTATCTCTTTATCTTTGAATACTTACTGCTGTCTTGGTAGCCCCATATCATCAAGTACCCACCGCCATCCAGGTACTCCTTTTTCATGACACTCAACTTGCCCGAGTTGTTCCCAAATAATAGCAGCTGTTCAAGCATTCCATTGCTTTGCTTGGCACCGCTGTCCAAGTATGCTTTCTAGCACTTGGACCAGCCTGAGTGGTCCCAGACCATATCATTAAATACTTGTGTTCATCCAAGTATTCCAGTACTTCGTACACTTGCGTCTATCCAGGTGTTCCTCCCCTTTTAAGTGCCTGCGGCAATCCAGGTAAGCCTCATACCACATTCAAGTTTATAATACTAGGAGGTGAGAGATATTCACGAATATGCGGGGCACGCCCTCAATATTCTCATTACCAGGAGGTGAGAGACCTTCACAAATATCTTAGGTACGCCTTCGATATTCCCAATTACCAGGAGGTGAGAGACCTTCATGAATATCCAAGGTACATCCTCGATATTCCAACTACCAGGAGGTGAGAGACCTTCATGAATATCCAAGGTACGTCCTCGATATTCCTATTACCAAGAGGTGAGAGACCTTCATGAATATTTGTGGCACGTCCTCGATATTCCCCATACCAGGAGGTGAGAGACCTTCATGAATATGCGAGGTACGTCCTCGATATTCCCAATTACCAGGAGGTGAGAGACCTTCACGAATATCCCAGGTACATCCTTGATATTCCCCATTTCCCAGGAAGTGAGAGACCTTCACGAATACGCGAGGTACATCCTCGATATTCCCCAATTACCAGGAGGTAAGAGACCTTCACGAATATCCCAGGTATGTCCTCGATATTCCCCTTTACCAGGAAGTGAGAGACCTTCATAAATATGCGAGGCACGTCCTCAATATTCCCAATTACTAGGAGGTGAGAGACCTTCACGAATATCCCAGGTACGTCCTCGATATTCCCCTTTACCAGGAGGTGAGAGACCTTCATGAATATGCGAGGCACGTCCTCAATATTCCCAATTACTAGGAGGTGAGAGACATTCATGAATATCTAAGGTACGTCCTCGATATTCCAACTACCAGGAGATGAGAGACCTTCACGAATATGCGAGACCCATCCTCGATATTCCCACTACCAGGAGCTGAGAGACCTTCACGAATATCCTAGGTACGCCCTCAATATTTCCCAATTGCCAGGAGGTGGGACACCTTCACGAATATCCAAGGTATGTTCTCAATATTTTCAATTATCAAATACCCCTTCGATACTTGTGAATGTCCAAGTATCCCCCAAGAATTCATAATTGTGATCATCCAAGTACTCCTTCAATGCCTATGGTCAGCCAAATACCCATTTCGACGCCTACAAAGGCCCAAATATCCTTCATGTTAGTACTTGTGAATATCTAGGTACTCTTTGATATGCCTGTGAATGTTCAGGTATCTCCCAAATCGATGCCCTGAGAAAGGTCAGCGCATCCTCTCGAGAAAGGTCGGGTTCCAACTGGTGTCTTCGACAGAAGTTAGACACCCCACAAATCGATGCCCTGAGAAAGGTCGGCGCATCTCCCAAGAAAGGTCGGGTACCAACTGGTGTCTTCGATAGAAGTCGAACACCCAACAAATCGATGCCCTGATAAAGATCGGTGCATCTCCCGAGAAAGGTCGGGTACCAACCGATGTCTTTGATTGAGGTCAAGCAGCCCCAACAAACAGATGCCCTAAGAAAGGTTGGCGCATCTCCCGTCAAAGCGACCGAAGAAAGGTTCGGGTCCTAGACAAACAACTTATTGCTCTAACAGGCGATCGAAGAAAGGTTCAAGTCCTAGAAAAGCAATTCCCCGTCAAGGCGACCGAAGAAAGGTTCGGGTCCTAGACAAAACAACTTATTGCTCTAACAGGTGACCGAAGAAAGGTTCGGGTCCTAGAAAGGCAATTCCCCGTCAAGGTGACCGAAGAAAGGTCCGGGTCCTAGACAAACAACTTATTGCTCTAACAGGCGACCGAAGAAAGGTTCGGGTCCTGGAAAAGCAATTCCCCGTCAAGGTGACCGAAGAAAGGTTCGGGTCCTAGACAAACAACTTATTGCTTTAACAGGCGACCGAAGAAATGTTTGGATCCTGGAAAAGCAATTCCTCATCAAGGCGACCGAAGAAAGGTTCGGGTCCTAGGAAGGCAATTTCCCGTCAAGGCGACCAAAGAAAGGTTCGGGTCTTAGACAAATCACTTATTGCTCTAACAGGCGACCGAAGAATGGTTTGGGTCCTGGAAAAACAACCCCCTCATATCACCAGGTAAAATGACGCTTTGATACTTGCCAAACTCGGGGTTCATACCCTATCTCACTCACTCCCGGTAAGTAACTACAGGTATCTTCTTATCTGTTTTAGTATATGTAAAGTTATATTGCTATTTTTCCATAGAATAATAGATCCCAAATAAAATACAATCTGCTACACATGCATGGATAAAATTTAGGCATCAGTTTGTCTTTGAATGCAACATTTGCAAGCTCACCTTCAAAGAGGGGCAACTGTTAACGCCTTAATTTTATTTAGGCTTATTTTATTTTATTAATTAAGTTTTTAATTTATTTTGTCTTTTTGGATAAATCGATAATAAAAAGAGAAAACAAAAAAAATAGTAAAAACAAGAAAAAACAAAACAATTGCAGCCCATCAGGGCTGGGCCTTCGCGCCCAGCCCCCCTCCTTTTTCTCTCCCCCCCGCATGGGCCCTTATGGCCCGACCTCCCTCTCCTCTTCACCCCTCGGCCCGACCCCTTTCTCTCTTCTTCTTCTTCCTTCCCTCTCCTTTGCCGCTGCAACTCACGCGCGCGAGGGAGGCTGACACGCGAAGCACGGCCTACGGCCGAGGAGAGTAGGCCGACATCGGTCGGAGGGGATAAGATCTCAGGCGCCATTAATGTTGAGCGAGCTTCGCTGGAAAGCTCGATGGGACATCAGTTCAGTCGAGCGAAACCGGTGGGCAAGCCAGATGCCGGCAGCCGAGGCCCTTTGTCGACCGGATTTCCTTCGCCTATAAATAGGTGACCGCAAGCATCGTCGGAGGGCATCGCGAGCTCCGAGATCTTCCCATTGAGAGACTTCGGGGGAGGAATCGAAGAACGAGCGAGAGAGGTGGCGGGTCGTGAGCTTAAACGACCTCCCACCGAGAGACATCGGGGGAGGCCGCCGGCGAGCGAACCTGCAGAGAGAGAGGGAGATCGAGTCGCAGCCCTTGGACACCCCACTAAGAGACTTCAGGGGGGTCCGAGGACTCGTGGCCACGGATCCGAGCCTCGCCGAAGGAGAAAGCAGAGATCCGAGGGAGAGAGAGGGTAACCCGGCGCCAGATTTGGCCAAATCTGACCGTCCAGGATCCACCGTCGCCGTCGTTGTCCATCGCGGTCGTCACCGTCAGTCTGTCCTTGCCCTTGTTGCCGTCGCTCGTCTCCACCGTTGCCGCCTTCATTGTTGCCGTCGCCGCCCTTGTTCAAGGAAAGGTAAAAAGCCAGTTGCCGTCACCCTTGCCGTTCATCGCAACTGTTTTCCGCTGACCTAGCCGCCATCGCCATCGCCGTTGTCGCCCTCGTCGTTGCTAGCGCCACCGTAGTCGCCGTCGCCTCCGTAACACCTCGGTTCCCATCCTCTGCCCCGCGGATTCGCAAACCTAGGGTTTGCGATTTCCTGGGTCGCAATTCGGGTCGGTTCGGGTAGGGTTTTCGCAGGGGAGCCGGGTCGTGGAGCGGGTTGTCAGAGCAAGTCGTCGGGCCGGGCCGGGTGTCCCCAAACGCCCTGGCCACGATGACGTTTTTTTTTTTTTTTTTAAATTCTGAGTCGGGCCAGCGTTCGGGTCGCCGGCTCGGGTCGGACCCAACCCGCGATCTAACCTGGGTCGGCTTTTTAAGTTTTATTTTAAATAATATTTTAAATAAATAAATAAATAAATTATTTAAAAAAATCAAAAATGATTTATTTTCAAAAAAATATTTTAAAAAATGTTTAAAATGTTTTATTTTCCAAAAAAATCTAGAAAAATCAAAAATAATTTATTTTCCAAAAATTTTGAAAAATATTAAAAAATATTTTGTTTTCCGAAAATAAAAAATAAAAAAAAATATTCCATATTTTCCAAAAAATGCCAAAAATCCAAAGAAAGCCAAAAATTCATGAAAAAGGCAAAAATAAAAATCAGAAAAAGCCAAAAAGACTTGTATTTTCCCAAAAATACCAAAAAATCTAAAAAAATCCATTTTATGTCAAAAATTTTTTTAGAAAAAGACCAAAAAAATGTTTTTCCTCCCCACAAGTGCATGGAAAATCCCTAAAACATCTAAAAAACCTCAGGGTTTAAACAAGATTAGTTACCGAAAGGGCATTAGTGATTAACTAGTGTAATCAAGTCCCCGATCATAATTTCTCTAATTGCGCAGGAGCGAGTATTTCTCCTGATACTTCGCTTGAGTTTCTAATCGGCCTACCCCAAACCGATTAGTGGCGACTCCATTTTAAAATTAATTTACAGGTTAATTAGACTATTAAAGTCGTGAATTGGTGAACTTGGGAGAGTCCGGGCATAACTAATTTCAGCCGAGCCATTAGCCTCCTTAGGCGCTCGTACCCGATTGCGGGTGCAGAAAAAAGAGGTCGCGACACTATAGTTTTGGAGTGGTAGCAATGTAAGTGATAATGGGAAGACATCCGGGCAATGTCATATCATCTCTCTTGTCCGCATCTTTACCATCATCAAGTGATTCGATGATTCCTCATTGCTCATTGCAAGAAGTTTTGGATCAGAGGATTCCATACCCTGAGGCTGCCGATTTGCTAGGGGAAGTTGCTCTCATGATGAAGATCGCCTTTTCATGCTTGAGTCCCAAACCGGAGCATCGTCCGAGCATGCACCAAGTTTCTCAAAGGCTATCGGCACATCGTTCATTCATGTTTAATCCGTTAGAGAACATAAAATTGGAAGACTGAGTTTATATTAGAGGCTTCACTTATTGAGCAATTGTTGTCATGTCAGTATATTTGCATTGGTTATCCATGTCATTTTATATCGTCCTAATATTATTCTTGATGTGATTACAAAGTGCTTGTCATTAAAAGTTAGTGAAAACACATCAAATCTTGTTAGTTTCAAAGTTAATTCACATCATATTGCTTCGATCTCGTCTTTCTGTCATTAAATTGCAGTCATTTTAAGCGTTGCTGGGTCCGCCATTGGAATCGCCACCTCTAGCCTCTAGTCTTGCTGATACTGGAAACTATGAGATATTAGCTAATTCTGTCGCACAACTTCGAACGCATGAATCTCCTCTGTCCGACATTAGTATTTGTGCGATTCTCATGGCGACGAAAAGTTCATGATTTCCAGTTTCTAGGAAGTACGTGGATCCCAATCTCATAACTGGAATACAACACACGAGCGCGACCTGTGTTTTTGACGACTATACCAGGTAAACTTCGGTTGTTCATCAGTAAACTAAAAGCAGACTCACCCTCAGTTTGGTTCCAGTTCAATCAGACTGGGGAAGTTCGCATTCAGTTTTTTGTCAGCCCTCTGGCCTTATATTGTTCCTATTCTTGTTTCGTCCTTATTACCCAGTATTGACCAAACTTTGGCTTGCGATGTCTCGTCTTAGATCTAATTGAAGTAATTCATGATTATCCGGAAAGCTCGCAAACTCAACTTGCAAACGGTGCCACCTGATTGAAAGCCTACGAAATTCCAATCAAATTATAGATATATATGTATATCAGATCCAATCGTCGGATTTTGCCAATGTGGGTATGGTCGGGATGCTCTTGATAGATGCTACCCAATTATTCCATCGAATCAAAAAATCGAACAAGTAAGGCTTCAGATCAAACTTGATCAGACTGTGAGATCTTAGGTAAGATATAATTTATCTATGTATGCTCTCTACATTCTTTGCTCTTACAGCACATGAGGAGCGCAAAGACTCCCAATAAGGCAATCGATTTAAGTTTTTAAATTGGACTTTCTAACATGATATCGGAGTCACGTTCTACCCTAATTTATTTCGTGAGCCTCTCCGATTATTAATTTAAACTTTTGAACTGAACTTTCTAATAAAAAAATAAAAATGAAATGGTAGTCACTTTATGATCAGGTAGGATTTACCCAATGGCTCCTATCCCCGTGCTAAAATTCTTGTTCTTGATGACAGCTTTTATATATATGATATAAAAATGGAGAGAAAATATAGCTCGAAAAAAAATAATCAAAAGAAGGACTTTGTTGTGCATTTGTTGAATTTTACACTTTTTTGGCAACGAACTCATACTTAGTTTAATGCAAGTCGGGATTGTAATTCAGCAATATTAAGTCCTTGCTCTGAAGAAGACTTAAAAGTCTTTGCACGAGTTGTGATGGGAGACGTGGTCACGAGATGATGTCTTTATCTCTCTTTGCTGATGATCATCGGTTCGATTAAACAAAGTCGTCTAATGAGAGCGAGAGGGACGGTAGTCTAAAAAAGTGAAAGCTTGCTAGTTTATTGATTGATGCAGAACCAACACCAAATACGAATAACAAAAGCATAGAAAAAGTTGGAAATTAAATTGAATTAGATAATTTCAACTCGAAACAGACTTCTTTTCTTGAGAAAAAAGAAATTGGGAATGCCATTTTAAATAGCATAAATTGTTGGGGGATGGAGGTTAAAATCCACGTGAGTAATTTGGCCATTTTCTTACTTTTCATATTGTTAATTTATTACTATTATCGATATTGTTATTTATTATTGTTTTCCCTAGCTATTGATACGCTGAAGTCGCATACTATTCCTTTGAACAACTCTAGACTAGGCGAAAAGAAGAAGAAATCAATTCAAGAAGACGTCTATTGACTGTTATATTCTAATCCCGTGCTTACGGTTGCTTGGGTTTCCTGCTTACTTGTATCGAGAAAACGGAAACTAATCGCCAGGACCAACCTTCGATCCGCCAATTTAGAAAAATATTATTTGATGGGGGAAAACTAGCATAAATAAATACATTTTTTATTGGTCATTTCACTCTCAATTTCCAAATCTTCAAATGAAATTGCAATTTATTAACGTACATAATTATATTTTGTTAGAAGATACATATAATTCTTTATGCGGAAATTCAAAAGAAAACAATGATTTTTTATCCTCATGATTTTCACAAATAGATGAAGTCATACATTTATCCATAGCGTTATCCTTGATGATAATCGTTGTAAAAACCAAAGAACTTGAATCAAATGAAGAAATCCGATTTCTCTCCCTTAACCCACTATTCTTTAATGTATTCTATCGATGGATGAGAGAATACCAAATTCTTTTTAGTTATTGTTATACATATGGGTGGAGAAAGGACCTGACTCTATTTATTTGTTCTATCAATAAGTGCATTCTATCAAAACACCTTTTAACTTCCATAAAAGTTTCACCTCTTAGGAAAAGCAGTAACTTCTCTTGAGATTATACCATTTCGTTTTATTAGAGTCACGACTTCTCATAATCAATATTTAATTTTATAGCATTTCAATAATTATTAAACCATATAATAAATCATATCATGTGAGCCACAATAATTCTTACATATTTTGCCAATTTAAGTTGAGACCTATATGTCGTATTAGGAAAAATAAAATAGAGATCCCGAAAGCCTCAAGCCACCTGCTCACGTGACAACAAACATAACAAGCTATATTGGTGGAAATCAAAGGGAAATACGCCTGGGGGTTTCTGGGCGTGACAAGGGAATTATTCATTCCTTCGTCTGAAATTTCTTTTCCTCGTGACTTTCTATCAAGCTATAATACGTGGAGAGAGCGCCAATAGAGTACCGATTGTTTGTCAATGATGGTTTTATATGAGATGGGCTTAAGGCCCGTCCGCCCATGTTGGGCCCAAAAAGCCCGGCCCACGGGAATAGGGCCCGTGGATGGGGGAAGATATAAAAGGGAGGAGAGAGAGAGAGAGAAGACACCCTTTGGCCATTCTAACGTACGCTTCTCACTCTCTCTTTCCCTCCAAACGCTTAAGGCACGTTGTTTCCCTTTTCAAGGCAAATTGACATCATCGAATCGAATTTCTTCCTCGCCTTCAGCATTGGTGTTTAATCTGGCTAACAAGGTACGCTCGAATCCGTGGTGTGCTTTAGGATCGGTGATATGTGATTTTCCCGGGCTTCGTCTTCCGCATTGATTTAGGGGTTCGATTTAGTGTCGAATCCGGTTTTCGGGGATCCGTTATTCCCAACATTGGTATCAGAGCCCTAGTTCACGTTTTTCCCGACTTGTTTGATGTTTTTGATTGATTTTTGGCGAAAGAAATTCGGCCGTATGGATTGAGGCGAGAAATCCCGACACCCGAGCGCTGTTCAGCCATTTTTTCGAGTTTCCGTAAGTCGAAATCGAATTCTGAACATATTGGGTGAAAGAGGCCGTCGAGACGAGTTCAGCGACATGTCGTGCGCCGCCGGACGACGCCGCACGCGCCCACACACGCGACTGGAAGCCGCTGTGCGTGGGCGCGACGCGCCCGAAGTGCTGGCAACGGCCAGCGCGTGTGCCACACGCGCCGGTGACGAACCGGCACGTGCTCGCCGGCGACGGCGAAACGGCACGCGCCGGTTGGCGAACCGATGCGTGCTGACGTCACGTGCTGACGTCATCGTGACGTCACTCAACGGTCGGTAACCGCCGGGATGACGTCATCGATGACGTCATCGCCGACGACCGTTGGCCGGTCGGTCACCGGGCCGGCGACTCGACCCGATGGCGATTCGACCCGACCCGAGCCCTCGCACGCGCGCAGCATGTGCCGGCTGACGTCTTCGTGACGTCATCCCGCGCACGCTCGCGGCACGTGCCGGATGACGTCTGCGTGACGTCATCCCACGCACGCGCGCGGCACGTGCGTCGGTTCGTGCGACCGGTCCGACCGGCCCGACCGGCCCGACCGGTCCGACCGGCCCGACCGGCCCAACGACCGACGACCGTTGACCACCGTTGACCGTTGATCGACGACCGTTGACCGTTGACCCAAAAAAAAACAAAAGAATTTGTTTCTTTTTCATTCATGCCTATGTGGGTTATAAGTAATCCATTTTTAATGCTGCATTTGTTGCATGAATCACGGAAAATTATGTATTTTCCCTTATGTTTAATTATGGATTATAAGTGATCCATTTTTAATTCTGCATTTGTTGCAGGAACTATGATGCGCAATGCAAGGATACTTGCAATCCCGAGAACGGACGAGGGAAATGCAAGACTTAAAATGCTGATATCAGATTTAGCTAATTATCGGTGGCATGACGGTGATTTAGTATCACATATGGTCAAGGTCAATCAGATGATACAGGAAATCATCTGGAATGGTTATCTTATGCCGGATTTTGAGAATGTGCCGGTTTTGATGAACACTCTTCCACTTGAATGGCAAGTAGTGTTTGATCGGCTATGGGAGGTCAACGTGGTCCCGGGTTATAGGAGGCTAGTGGAAGCTTTTGTAAGAGAGTACTATAGGATTGAGTTAACCAAAACTTCAACCCTTAGATTGAACGCTACATGGCGCCGAGTGAATGCGCCTTGGAGGCGACATGAAAGCTCTCCAAAAGTTTTTCCATGATTGGCAAATGTGCCTTCAGTTTTCTTAGATGTTTTGACTGATAAATTAGAAGGGACATTCTCTAATTATTTCTTAGATTAGTTTGAGATGTTTTTGATGTGAATATCTCTTTCCATGTTGATATTTTTTCTCGTATATATATTGCTTAGTGTAATGTATAGTTATATTAAAGTGAAAGCATTGTTATTCTATTGGATGTTAGATATTGTTGCTTTCTTTTATTACTGGTTGCTGTGGGTAATTAGCTGTGGGTAGTTCATAGAAGTTTTTGTAACTTCATAGAATTTATTTTGCATAAGACAATTATATTAATAATAATTTTGAGTTAGGATTTTGGAGGATGATTGGAAACGTAGTGACCTTTTGATTCTGAAACCTTACTTGAAATTGTTTATTGATATGATGGGTCTATGCAAAGTGGATGCATAAATGATAGGCATTAATTATTCGTGCATGTATGTCTGATGTGTTCAAATCGATGATTTCAGCAACTAAGAACGTAATTGCTGATATGAACGGCGACAATTGTGAAATATTGAATATGAAGATTCAATATGTGCTGGAAAAGCAAGAAGCACTAGAAGCTCTTGACCATGTTATGGAAGATCTTGAGGGTGCCGTGTGCCGCCTTGAGCTAGTAGAGGATCGTTTAACGGCATTTGAGCAGAAAATGGATATTTCCAATGCTGGTTCTAGCTCAGAAAGGGCTTTGTGCTCTAAGCGCAAGCGTATTGATTCGTTCAATATGTGGGAATGCAAAGGATCAAGTCCTTGTTGCAAGAAATCAAGAGTTGACCAACACAAGAGAGGAAAACGTCCTCAAGTGAAGAAAATGTCAAGGGTGAAATGTTACAATTGTGACAAGAGATGTCACTATGCTCGCAACTGTTGTGAGCCGAAAAAGGTAAACTCCTCTTGTACATTTGAGAACTTTGCTTTTGTGTCAAGTTCTGTATTATTGGCTGAATCCAATCCTTTGTGGACTGTGGATTCAAGAGCGACAGACTATATAGCGAAGGATAGAGGATCCTTTGTGGAATTTCGACGAGTACCAACTGGAACTGAGTGGATCCATATGGGAAACAACTCCAGAGATGAAGTTAAAGGGATTGGCACCTGCCAATTGAACATGCATGGTGGACGCATCTTGATGTTCTATATGCTCCGGAGATTCGTCGAAATTTTGTGTCATTTTTGGTGTTGGTTGAGCTTGGTTTTAGTGTGAACTTCCATAATAGAAGTGTAGATTTGTATTTGGATACAAACTACTATGGTTGTGATTATTTTCTGGATGGTTTTATTGTACTAGATGTTGACTATGGTGATGTCAATATTTGTTATTCCCTTGTTTCACGTCTTCTTCTTTATATGACAATGATGTGATTGTGTGGCATGCTAGACTTGGTCATATGGGCCAACAACGTATGAATAGACTAGCCAAAGAAGGCTTGTTGGGTGACATTGAAAAAGTCGATTTGCCCATATGTGAGCATTGCCTAGTAGGGAAAATAACAATGAAACCATTTAGAAAAAGATAAAGGAGCTGAATTTTCTCTGCATTTAATCCATTATGACGTCTGTGGTTCAATGAATGTGAGAGGAAGGCATGGGGCTATTTATTTCATCACTTTTATTGACGATTATACTCGATTCGGATATGTCTATTTGATTTCTCATAAATCTGAAGCAATAAGTTGTTTCAAAAGGTTTATGAACTTGGAAGAAAATCAATTAGACAAGAAAATAAAAGCATTGAGATCCGATCGAGGTCGATAATATTTATCTGATGAGTTCAGAAAATTATGTGATGAAAAGGGAATAAAAAAATAGTTGTCTATTCCATATACTCCTCAATAAAATGGTGTTGTAGAGAGAAGAAACAGAACCCTACTGGAAATGGTTAGGTCTATGATGGCGCATGCTAACTTACTTATCACTTTTTGGAGTGATGCGTTGTTAATTGCTGTCTATATACTTAACCAGATGCCTTCCAAATCAGTTACTTTCACTCCATATGAGTTATGGACAGGTAGAAAATCGGACTTAAATTTTCTTAAGCCATGGGGTTGTGCTGCCTATACACATGAGTCCTCTCACAAATTTGGGAAATTGGGTCCCAGAGGAAAGAAGGGTATTTTAATGAGATACTCCGAACACTCAAAATGATATGTGTTCATAGGTGAGCAGGAAAGTGAGAGTATAACTGAATTTGAATCACAGGATGTCACATTCTCAGTGGATGAATTTTCTAAGAAGGGCGAAATAGGAGAAGATTTTTCCCTATTTGAAATCTTGGATTAAGATAATGATATTAGTGGAATTCGTCCAAGTGGGAGTAATATGAGAAGTGATGAATTAATTTCAACTCATTATCAATTGCAACCATATGATGAGATGTCGTTATCATTATCTAATCCCAGTGGGAGCATAATGGGAAATGATGTGCTAAGTGTGCAATTTCCCATAAGGTGAACAAGTCGCCAAAGTATTCCCCGTCGACGTTTTGACATTGAAGGGGAAACTTTTATCGTTGCTCCACAAGATGATGATGAGCCAAGAAATATTAATGAGGCTCTAAATTGCCCTAGTAAGGAAAAATGGATTCATGCAATGGAAGAGGAAATTGAGTCATTGAAGTCAAACCATGTTTGGGAACTGGTTGATCTTCCAAAAGGACGCAGAGCTATTGGGAACAACTGGGTTCTCAAAATAAAGCGAAAGGCTGATGGCTCGATAGAAAGGCATAAGGCTCGCCTTATGGCGAAGGGGTATAATCAACAGGAAGAAATTGATTATGAATATACATTTTCTCCTGTAGTGAGATTTACCTTGATTCGCATTATTCTGGCAATAGTAGCTAGTATGGATCTTGAGTTGCATCAGATGGATGTAAAGACTGCTTTCCTCAATAGAGAATTAGAGGAAGAAATATATATGGAACAACCTGCTGGTTTCATAGTGAAAGGCCAAGAAGAAAATGTATGTCGATTTTTGGGATCGATATACAGTCTTAAGCAGTCATCGAGACAATGGTATATACGTTTTCATAATGCCATAATGGCATATGAGTTTACAATGATTAATGATGATCATTGTGTATATATCAAAAGATCCAAGGATCAATTTGTGATCATATCATTATATGTTGATGATATACTAATTGCCGGAAGCAATATGGAGTTGGTAAGTACTGTCAAGAGTTGGTTGTCGTCCAACTTTGAGATGAAGGATATGGGTGAAGCTGCATACATTCTTGGAGTTAAGATTTCAAGAGATCGTTCGAAGAGATCGTTGTCTCTTTCGCAAGAAACATATACAAAGTTCTTGAACGATTTCGTATGCAAGATTATAAACCCATAGACACTCCTATTGCAAAGGGTGAATGATTGAGCCATAAACTGTGTCTAAGGACTCCACAAGAGAAGGAATATATGTAATATGTTCATTATACTAGTGCTGTTAGAAGCTTTATGTACGCTATGATGTGTACAAGACCTGACATATGTTTTGCAGTTGGAATGGTAAGTAGTTACCAATCCAATCCAGGTCAAGCACAATGGAAAGCCGTTAAGAGAATACTGAGGTATCTAAAGGGGACTGCTGATAATACGCTGAGTTATTAAGGAAAGAATCTGCGACTCTAAGGTTATTCTTATGTTGATTGAAGAGGAGATTTAGATAAAAGGAAATCTACCTCTAGCTTTGTTTTCTTACCGAATAATGGCGCCATATGTTGGAGCAGTAAGAAACAAACGTGTATAGCTTTGTCCATGATGGAAGTTGAGTTCGTGGCATTATCAGCAGTAGTATAAGAAGATGTTTGGCCTTAAAGATTTTTGGATCATTTAGGTATTATTGGAAGTGCTGCGAATTCATTGTTGATTAACTGTGATAGCCAAGCAGCAAAAGTGTACACCAAAGATCCAAAATATCATGGCAAGACCAAACCTATAGATACCAAGTATAATTTTTGTCAAGGATATGGTTACACAAAAAGATGTGAACTAAGAGTACATATTACGCATAGAATGGTAGCAGATCCTATGACAAAGCCAATACCTAGATATGTGCTTTGTGGCCATATGAAATCTCTAGGATTGCGTAGAGGCTGATGTACTGAATATTGTAATTTCCCTAAGTGTTCACAATTTGATGAATTTGTGTTTTCATCATTAATGCCTATGAATCTTTATTTGATCTTTATGCATCTTAATGCTCAGTGCATTACTTTAAGTTGAGAAAGTATGTCGGACAGATATAAGATTAGGCCACTCACACGGGTAATCGCCTCTATTTATTGTGTGATAAATAGAGATGAGACTGTTTTTAAGCTTATTATCTAGGTGATAATCGAGAGCTCAAGCTTAAAACACGTATGTCGCCTTAACTGGGTGTTAAGATGAGGATATAAAACTTACTATGTCCGAAAGTAAAATAACCCACATATTTTACTTTATCTGTCTAAGATGCCAGATGTGAGTTCTGATGAATTTTGTAAATGAGTAGATACGTGAACTCAAGTTAGACATTGGGTATGTCTGAACTGTCATCTGTACGGTATTGAAAGTGTAGACATACGCTCCATGGGAAAGGAGTTAATACCGTAATACATATTTCATACTACGTATGCATGAGACGACCAATAAGAGTGGCAAAAGTTTGATCTCAACTTTTATGTCGTGTAAGACTCTTGAGGAAAAGAGTTCCTCAATTTTTTAGTCCCCTCATGACTCTTACTTATTCTCAAGATTTCTATTTAGTGTTTGCTATCTTAGGATGTTGCCAATGGTCATGAGTTTGATTCGATCTAATGGGGCATTTCTAGAAAAGCAAGCTGAACTGAAATTGAGAGTTTGAAGGAAAGAGGAAGATCGATTTTGGAGAATCACATTGTAGTTTTGTATTCACCGGTTAACCAATTATGACTGTCTTTGTGATAATCATAATTGTGAATACAATAAATATATCATTGTTCAAAAGAGATCAAGAGAGATATAAATGTGATCGATCGATCTAGGGTACTGCATACTAAATCTACTCAGGATGTGATGCCCATTATGAGCTGCTATATATTCCTAACAGATGTATAACAACGAGCTCTCTAAGTATGCTGGTCGCACGGATTATTCACCGGTATGAATGTTGAAGAGAGGTAAAGAGAATTCTGTTCGGCCCACCATGTGCGAGTGGGAGATGATGGTTTTATATGAGATGGGCTTAAGGCCCATCCGCCCATGTTGGGCCCAAAAAGCCCGGCCCACGGGAATAGGGCCCGTGGATGGGGGAAGGTATAAAAGGGAGGAGAGAGAGAGAGAGAAGACACCCTTTGGCCATTCTAACGTACGCTTCTCACTCTCTCTTTCCCTCCAAACGCTTAAGGCATGTTGTTTCCTTTTCAAGGCAAATTGACATCATCGAATCAGAATTTCTTCCTCGGTCTTCAGCATTGGTGTTTAATCTGTGGCTAACAAGGTACGCTCGAATCCGTGGTGTGCTTTAGGATCGGTGATACGTGATTTTCCCGGGCTTCGTCTTCCGCATTGATTTAGGGGTTCGATTTAGTGTCGAATCCGGTTTTCGGGGATCCGTTATTCCCAACAGTCAAGAATAACTTTTTTATTTGGTAAGAAAAAAGCGAGATGAAGCAATTGACGCTAGCAATTCTTTCTATGCTTCAACATAAGATGCCACACTCACTATCAAATATTCCATTTAGGTGAAATGTTCCATTTAGGTTATAACCACTCTGTATCACTTGCAATCCATATGTCCACAGTTAGTGAGACGCAATTAGATAACTTAGCCCAAGCTATTAAGCGTTTTGATTACGCATGAATAAAACTTGTAACCTCGTGAAAGAAAAATGACCCGATTCACTAATTGCCCAACCACATTGATGGATTGTCAAGAAGAAGACTACAAAGTATTAAAGATGTTAAAGTCTATTGAGTGCTACAAAAGTTTTCGTAAGACTATGCCATTGGTCAGTATTTTGCCTAACAACTGATGACCATTGCATTTTAGCACTCATAGGCGCAACTAATGGTAGTCTATCGTCCAATTTGGGCCAATAGAAGAGAAGCCCATTATCATTGAAATTATCAAATTTGTGGGTCTCTGAGTCTTGTTGAATTCGTCAAGGCCTCCACCTCTAGAAGGACATGCATCTAAGAACACGAGGGACGCTATCGGATTTTGATCTGAATTGGCCGTTCGATGCCTAAGTGGAGAGGAGAGTGGGTACCACGAAGTATCAAATGAGGAAGACAAAGCTTTCCTAGTATGAGTTTTTAAGTATTTAAAAGTGTGAAATATCTGGTATTAATATCTACTATGATAACTATAGATAGTGTGATAGTCATGCAGATATCAGTGAATCCTTGATTTTAGCAGGGAGAGATCACAGCAATTAGGAGAACAAGCACCAATATGAGTGAGAGCTCAAAGTGAGTTTGAGGTACCAAAATTAGCTAATGTCACACTCCGATCCTTCGAGCACGTGCACATCCCTTCTTGGTTGATTAATAGTGACGTCCCAGTACGCATCGCTGACCCATTTATTTAATATACGCATGCAGAAGTATATAAATAATCTCTAGATAATAAAACAATGGAATAAGAAAGTAGGGCCAATTTTTCACAAAATACATTTTTATAAACACATAGGTTTATACACAAAAGCCTACAAAAATGAATTGGCTTTCAACAAAAGGGAAATGTCCTAGGACTAGCTAGTCAGACATGCTCGCCGATTCTCCGGGCTTCACCTTCTGAACTTCGAGCTTCAGGTTGTCATGGCCCAATCCTCGGGCACGCACCCATCCCTCATCTTGGTTGATTAATAACAACGTCCTAGGACGCATCGCCGACCCTTTCATTTTAATACGCATGCAGAAGCATATAATAATAATTCCCAAATAATAAAGCAATGGGATAGGAAAGTAGGACTGAATTCCGAACTTTCAAAAACAACAACACTTATATACATTGCAAACCAATGCACATATATATAAAACAGACTACTAAGTCAAATTCAACTTAAACAAGTTCAGAATCAAGGTCTGCAAGTAGGGATGGGGATTCCACAAACTATGGGTCCTCGTCCTCCTCTTCATCATCCTCCACACTCCAACTCCAGCCTTCAGTAGACTGCACCAGACTTTCGAGATCTTCAAAATCCAGGTCTGCTGCACTTAGGCTGCGCATGACAACGCTTCTGTTCCCGGGAAGAGTTTTTTTTCAGAAATGGTTCTTTTCTATTTCTGTTCCGGGGAATAATTTCTGAGTAAAAGAACCCGTTTGGTAACGACACAAAATTTCTACTCTTGGAATAGAAAAAGAATAGAAATGCGTTTGGTAACGCAACAATTTCTTTTTTATATTTATTCATTTTTTATTCTTGCCGACGGATCGCCGCCGCCCGCCCGCCGATCGCGGCCGCCGGCCCTCCAGCCGCCGCCGCCGCACGACCGCCGGCCACCAACCGTCACCGCCGGCCGCCGCCGAAGCCCATCGGCCGTCGACGACCTCCGGCGGCCGGCAGCCGGCGGTCGTCGGCCGGCCGATGGGCTTCGGGCGGCGGCCGGCGGTGAAGGTCGGTGGCCGGCGGTCGTGCGGCGGTGGCGGCGGCGGGCGGCGGCCGCGACGGCGGGCGGCGGCGGCGACGGCGGCCGGAGTGACCGGCGGGCGGCGCCGAGATGGCGGCGGCGGGTGGCGACGCGCGGCGGCCGGCCGGTGACCGGGCGGCGGGGACGGCCGGGTCCGCCTTCGGCGACCGGTGGCGGCGGCGATCGGCGGCGGCGGTCGGCCGGCCGGCGGCGGCGGTCGGCCGGCGGCGGCGGGCGACGGCGGTGGTGGTCAACGGCGGTCAATGGTGGTTAGCAAGAGGAGAATAAAAGAAAAAAAAATTCAACTTATTTCTTAAACTTGTTCCCGGGAACCAGAAGCAACTTTTTTCTACTTCTCATTTCTATTCCAAAACCATTCCCGGGCTAACTTTTTGTTCCCGGGAACAAAAAACTAACTTGCCGTTATCAAACAGGTTTCTATTCTTTTTCTGTTCTGGGGAATCAAAGAATAGAAATTGTTGGGCTGGGGATGGTTACCATGCGCAGCCTTAGGGACCTGAAATGTTATCCCACAACCAAGATGAGACTATGTCTTAGTCAGTTCTACCCCCTAAGACCCGATTAGGAAGCCAATACACTCTAAAAGCTGCCTAAGTACAACATGAGTCAGAGGACTTACCTTGGCCTCAATTCCTTCCTACAAGTCAGTATATATATCAAATATCCACGATCACATCACATCACCCAAACAGATCGAATCATCGATCAATCGACCTAGTTGATTACATGTCATCACGACATTTCCCTGGTCGGTATATTCAATATCATCCACTCTCCAAGATAACCTATTGAGTTACCAAGCCAGTATATTATACGATTCATTCTCCGAGATGACACACTAAGTCACTAAGCCATTATAATATACTATTCATTCTCTAAGATGATATATCTAGTCATCGAGCCCACGTGCATTTTCCATGTTGACATACTATAGTCACCGAGCCCATGTGCATTCTCCAAGATGACTTGCCTAATCACCCAGCCCACGTGCATTCTTCAAGTTGACATACTTGGTCAATGAGCCCACGTACTTTCTCAAATGTGATATATCAAATCGCTGAGCCAACAAAATATAACGTCATTCTCCAAGATGACATACTTAGTCATCAAGCCGACGTAGCATGTCATTCTTTCTCACATTCTAATTGATGAGCCAACAAAATATAACATCCTTCTCCGAGGTGACATCCTTTGTCATCGAGCCGACGTAGTATGGCATTCTTTCTCACATTCTATCATACCCGTTAAAATAGCCGTATGTGGGTACACGGTTGGCCTTAGCCAAAATATAACAATTTCATTTTTCATAAGTCCCACCATTTTCAATAGCCTATAACATACTTTTGGTGCTATAAACTGACGCTTGGTTAATTTCCAATCAATTACTAAAATTGATTAATTTAGGAATAAAATCCTAAAAATCAGAATTAAATCGATTCAACACAATTTAGCACTCAAATAAATAAACAGACCGTACCACAATAATCAGCATAAAATTCTGGTCGTCAACTATACCAGCCTAATTTTCAAAAAATAAATAAATAATTAAATAATTCTGAAAATTATTAAATAATTACAATAAATCCAATTTAGGCCAATGATGCGCAATTGGAAGCCGAGACGAGCCCGGAAAATTACCAAGACTTGTTCAATAAATAATAGAACATGTTTACTTGCTAACTACGCTAACCATTTGCCTAACATACATCAATAAGTCTCTAATTTAATTATTCTAATCTAATCTATCCACATAATTACACTTAATTAAATCTAATCAACCCATAAGTATCATTAGCATACTAATAAGGGATTAGTGAGCAAAACTTACTTGATTAACACGCAGGTCGGATCAAACTAACGGGAATGTCGCGGGGGTCGCTTTTCTCCAAAGCGGGCCTAGCTTTCGAAGTCGGGATCAACCTCAAAACGGGCCACAAAGCCACTAGAATACCCACTTTTTATGCTTGCTGTTTTGAGCTGCAAAATAGGGGAAATGAAGTTGGTTCGGTGCGGTGAGGACAACGGTGGACCGGTGGGGGACTTCGGCGACTTGGAGGGTGGTGGCGACGACCCACCATTGTTGTAGGAGCTCCAGCGTGGCTCCACAAGTTGCTGGATGGTGGCTAGGATGGCATGAGGATGAGAAAGAGGCCGTGGTATGGGTGGTGGCGTTCGTGGACGGCGAGTAGTCCGGTGGTGCGAACGGCGGCGTGAGGCGGCGACGAGCAGCTTGTTGGCAAGCTGCTCGGTTTCTCCTCCTCTTTTGGTTTGAAAATGGCAAGGTAGAGGAGTGCTTGGCCGATTGGTGAGGAAAGAGAGAAGAGATGAGGGAGAGAGAAGGATAAGGAGACAAGGGTTCCACTTGCCTCAATTTTCCATTGCTTTGTCCCTTTGATCTCTTCCTAGCCAAGCATCATTCCTTGGTTCACAATGAGCCACCAAGGCTTGTCCAAGGACACTTGAGATGGTCTAAAAGGCTAAGGGAAGGGGGTATACGAATTTGATACAAATTTCTCTCAATTGGACACTTGGTCATACTTGTTTCATCATAAACCAACCTCAATAAATTCAATTGACCCTCCATCGATCAAATCGATATTTTTTTCCTCACCCATATATCCATCATGCTTCCCAAATTTGTGATAAAAAACAATCCCGACCTTTTTCTGAACAAAAATGGTCCTATGCCGACTTTTTCTCAAGAAGTCTTGAGTTGTAGAAAAATCTTCTGAGATTGAGTAGACGTTCCTAAGATTTATTGTGACATGACAGAATCTTCAATTTTTGAATTCGAACATAAATTCACGGTTAATTTCACTGGGGCGTGTTTTTAGCATGATCTAGGCTACTAGGTAGTTTTAGGAGATTTTTAGTGCAAATGACCTATGTCGATTTTCTTCAAGCCACAATGAACCCACTCGACACATTGACTACTCTCGGTTGTCGTGAAAATCTTGAGGATTCAAATATGGACACAAGGTCCCAAAATGATAGAAAAATCAATCTAGTGTCGATCGACGAGAATTTTTCAATTTAGTGATATCACCCATAATTAGCCACACATCTCAGTCGAATAGACCTATCTCTGATCTCAAATCGATTTTATATGGTGCCTTAATGACCTCTAAAGATGAGCACGGTTGAAAAGCCGATTCCTAGTTGAATTCTCAAGTCTATTGCATTAAAATTCCTTAATAACTTCCCTGTATAGTCTAGTTATCTCTAGAGTAATCAGTTCTGAGAATAGTCATATAGGTGTGTCGATGAAATACCCGATTTATTTAATAGGGAACAAGACTAAAAATCTGGGATGTCACACAAGTTCCCCATCGCTTTCAACTAGGGGCTTGAAACTGGTTATACAATAACTAGTGAGACAACA